>CM053623.1:278334814-278380223 GCA_028646595.1 Phalanger gymnotis
ATTCTCTAAGGAGAAAACAACAAGAAATTTATTTAGGCCCCACCGCAGCAAAAACTTGAACCAGCCTCCCCATTCCAACATCTTGACAAAAAGACTCCAGGCCCAGAAAGCCCATTTCACAAGGGCAACTAGGAGGCCAAAGAAAAGCAAGAGAGTATTTAGCCAAATCATGTTCACTGGCCTCACGTTCCTGCTCGCAGAGAGTAAGGCTGATCATTCTGTGCAGCTCTGCCTCACTTAAATCCAGTTCAAAGGCAAGTTAAGACATCATCTGTGATGTCATTAGTCCTCTTCAAAAACAAAAGACAAACAACAACAACAACAACAATGAAAAACAGGATTTGAACCCATGTCTTCTGACTTCAAGTCCCTAAATGCTCTATGGATGTCCACTTGAATTTCATGGGTGCATATTCATTATGGTGACTTACAATACTTCTATAGTAATGCTTCTATCTTTTAAGGCAAGGATTCTTCATCTGAGGTCAGTGGACCCCCAAAGAGCTGGTGGATAGATTTCAGGAAGTCTGCGAGCTAGGATGGGAAAAAATAGATTGCTGTTTTCATGACCTATGGTTCCCTTTGTAATCTGATGTATTTTACTTTGTACATTTAAAACCACTATTCCGAGGAGTTCATGCGCTTCATCAGACTGCCAAAAGGGTCCATGTTACCAAAAATTTTAAAAACCTCTATTTTAGGGGAATCTATCTGAACATCTTTCCACTAAAGCAGTGCTGTTATCCACAAATCATTTTAAAAATGAAACATCTAGTTTTAGAAGATTATATGTTTAATTGTTTAAGATGAGTAAATAGGAATAGCATATGTTAATAAAGTGCTTTATGATTTAAAAAATGTTTTACAGATGTTATCTCATTTGAGATAACCCTCTGAGTTAGACCATGAAGGTGCTGTCAATTCCCATTTCACAGATGAGGAAACTGAGGTCCAGAGGAGGTAACATAATTACCAAGTGGCAGAGCCAAAATTTAAACCTATGGCTATTAACTCCAAATCTAGAGCTCCTTTCACTCCACCAGACAAGATTTAATGCTTGACAGGTAGGAAAACTGACTAGGTTGGAATCCCAAACTGTGAGAATAAACTAATAAACATAGGAACATAGAACTACAGGGTCAGAGATGAGGTACATGGGTTATTAGCAATAGGATTAAACTGCTGGATCCTTATCTTGTGAAGGATTTAAGATGCTAAATTCAGATTAAGGCAAGACTAGGTGTATATAGATTGGGTTTGGTTAGGGAGTGTTAGAAACAGACTTTGTCACTAAGGAAAAAGAACTGGATAATTATATTGTCAAACCATCTTGCCTTCAAGCTTTCAATCTTTCTCTTTGTTTTGTTAATCACCAAATCTGAAGGAGTCTTTAAATTATTTTCCCTAACCCTACTCTAGTTTTCTGTTCCCTTTACAAATTTGTGGGTATCCTTTTGTTTTTATCTTACTGCCTTGGTGACTGAAAAGTGTTTATTTATCCAAACAGGGTAGTTTCGGTGTTTTTTCAACGTTACCATATCAATTAGAAAGATTTGTGTTGACTGGCGGGGGAGGACTAGTTGTGACAGTGGTCTCATCCATGACAGTACTGAAAACAATAAACCTCCAAATGACCTTGAAATGATAGTTGCAACACAACAGAGGCTCTGCATCATGGGCTCAATAATAATAGCTAACATTTATATACAGTACTTTGGAATTTGCAAAGCACTCTATTTATATTACCCCATTCGAGCTATGGTAAGTAATGCGATACAGGACAAATGGTATCAAGGTCAAATAAAAATGGCAGCTGCATATAAAAATCCCTGAGGGTTATAAATTGACTTCACATTATCTATGTTCTATTGTATTCTAATTTATTTTGTTAAATATTTCCAATTACATTTTAATTTGGTTCTACAATGTATTTGACACCTTTCTTGAAGAGGACAGAGAGCATTAGTATCAATACACAGGTCAAGAAATGGGAAGGGAACAAGTACTTTTTAAAATTGATTAGGTGTCAGGTACTTGCATATATTTGTAATTCTTTCTATTTTTTTAATATCGGACTTTCATCTGAGTTATTTGATGTGAAGATTTTCCCCAATGGACAATTCTACTTCTTACCCTGGACTGATTTTATTTGTGCAAAAATTTTTATGTGTTATATAGTTGAAAGCATATAATGTTGGACTTTTTTGAGGGGTTGCTCAGTTTTGCTAAACTGTTTTCCTCTCTCTTTTGAAATCTTTTGTTGTAAGAAATGACTCTCTGGAAGAATGAGAGGAAGAGATATGTTTTAAAATATATAGTATGTAAACACCATGTACAAATGGTATTTATTTAAAAATTTTGCATAGATGAAATTTTCAGTTTTCTCCTTTATGATCTCTAACCTATGTTTGGTTAAGAATTCTCCTGTTAGCTTTAGCTTTGAAAATAAATTTAACTGAGCAAGTACCTCCTTTTTCATATCAAATAGAGAGACTTTTCCTATGACTTCATGAAAATAATCACCTGGGCTAAAGCTGTTTTCTTTTTTCAAGATGTCATCAGTATTAGACAAAAAAAAATTCCAGCCAAGAAATAAATAATCTAGCCATTATGAATAACTTTTGGATGGGTGGGACATCATACTAAAGACTGTTAAATTGCTCAATGTATTCAATAGGTGCATTGGACTATAATATCTTCCAGTATTTCCACATCTTGAGAAAAAAATGTAGTGTTGGAGAGAGCTGATCTGTCCTATTGCCCCCACAGGACAGAATAGTAATAGTTTTAACAGGTGTTCAGAGACTCCTGTCAAAAGGAAAAACAGTTAGGTACTCAGGGCTAAATTTTTTGGAAGTGTACATGAAAGTCATTTCATCTATAAGATATATATTAGGACTTTGTTCTTTTGGAAAAAGTTGTTTTAGTTTCAAGATGCTGTAGTCATTCTAGAGTTGACCAAGAAGATAATGATACATTTTGGTGCGTGCTCTCTGTTTCCTGTATACTTGCACCATATTGGAATTTTATGGGACATAAATGGCAGTAATGTTTAAAGACTACATCCACACCCTTTATTTATGTCATACCCAGTGATCCTCTATGGAGTCTCATTGGTCTTTTGCCATCTTTCCCTTCTATACCACCCAAGTAGCTTCTGTAGTACTTGGGGCCCATGGAAAAGAGTATTCTCAAAGTATACAGTAACTAACATTCATCAAGCCAATAAGAGGCCACTTTGCAAAATTCTGCTTGGGAGCCCAGAATTTAAATGGCTCTCTCTAATTGCTTCCATACTTCGGTGGATAAACACTTGTTGAATTAAATTATGTCACTTAAGTCACTTTACCTTACTGAGCCTTGATTTTCTTATCTACAAAATGAGAAGGTCACACTAAATGATCTCCTAAGGTCCTTCTTACTTTAAATCTGTGATCCTATAATCTGCGATCTCATGTTTGTGGGTACCCCACTTCAGGAGTGTGGATCTTTACTAATCTCTGGCTGCCCTTCTAGAGTGACTTTTGGCTCTGTCCTTTTGGCCTCATCATCTGTAAGGGTTCCATCCAATGCCATCTAATATGCTTAAAGTCTCCCTAGGCAATTAACATTAGAAGAGAGACAATTAAATTGGGAAGACATTTTCAGCAAATTTCTCTGTCAAAGGTTGGAGTTTCCAGTATAATGAAGAACTGATTCAAATTTCCTAAAATATGGGGCAGCTAGCTAGTAGAGCACCTGCCCTGGAGTCAGGATGACCTGAGTTCAAATTTGGCCTCAGACACTTAACACACTTACTAGCTGTATGACCTTGGGCAAGTCACTTAACTCCAGTTTTTCTGCCTTCTCCCCTCCAAATTTATTATAATATGAGCTATTCTCCACTAGGTAAGTGGTCAAAGGATATGAATCAGAAGATTTCAAAGGAAGTCCGAACTATCAACAGTGATGTGAAAAAAAATCTTACAAATATTTAATAATTAGAGAAATGTAAATTAAGCAGCTCTAAGGTTCTATTTCATATCCATCAGATTGTCAAAGATGACAAAAGAGGAAATTGCTAAATGTTGGAGGTGCTGCTGGAGAATAGGCACATTAGCACATTGTTGGTGGAAGCATGTAATGGTCCAGCTGTTCTGGCAATCAATTTGGAATTATGTCCCCCAAAGTTACTAAACTATTCATACTCTTTCACTCAGCTAGGTCTATAGATCAAAGGAAAAGAACCCATAAGTACAAAAATATTTATTGTAGTTTTTTTTTCTTTGTATTAGCAAGGAACTTCCTCCAGATGTCTTGATGTTGTATGAATACCCATGGAGCACAGGGGCTCTCCACTAATTTCTCCAATTGACTACTCCAAATTCCAGTCTTCCTATTCTAACCTCCTTTTCACATCTAAGTAAATATTTTATGTTTTAATATGGAATTAAAAACCTTTTGGCATGGGAAGTTATCTCTTCAGTGCTGATTAAAGGACGTTAAGACTTTTTTTTGTAACTTTCATCATAGTTTTCATCAAACTTTCATAAAATGCAAAGTAAGTATATATATGTATGTGTGTACACACACACATATATACATACATATACACCAATGTTTTGGACACTGAAACTTGAAAAAGTAAGACATGAAAGCCTCCTAAGCTTTCATAAAAATAATCATTTTGAGATTAATAGAGTTATTTTTTCCCCACTGTCTAAGCTAGGCACTTTTGGAAACAGCATTAATTCAATTAGGCCACTACAGGTTGATTCCTTTGGCGTCACTCCTGGATGCCCACACTGCCTGTAAATTAATGAAGCTTCCAAAAGGAGAAAAGAATTATTCCCAGGGAACAGCTTATACGGGGAAGAATTTTTCATTTTGTTTTGAAATGAGAAAATATGCATTCTTTTCCATATCCATTTTCTTTCCAGGTGTTTCAATCTATCTCATTGAGGTCCTGCAAGGTTGGAATTATTTTGGTATAGATTTCAGGAATTAAGCATCATCCTGTATTTTTAGATTCTGTTTCCAGGCCACCCCTCGCACCCCTCCTCCCCTATTGACAAACATGCCATAACTCCTTCCTGGGCACAATCTGTAGTTTTCAGGTCTGAGGAAAAAAAGTAATGGAGCTACGAGCTTCAAATCTGTCTTGTTTTAGCTGTACTTCATAGCTACAGAAAAAAAAACCTAACAAGTTGATTTAGTTTTTTTTTCTTTTGGTTAGGTCTTCTATTAACTACAATTATTTGAAATAAGCCTGAAACTAAAAGGCCGAGGAAGGTGTTGTTTTTAACATTACAAGCAAACCACGGCTTCTGTGTGTTTGACATCCCAAATCCCCTATAAGTTTCTCACTGTGATCCAGCTCGGTCTGTTTACCAAATCTAAATCTCTGGAAAATTTGTTCCTGCAGAAGATCCAAAAAAGATGATTTATTTTTATGCTGTACATTTGTCATTCACGTTCACTTTCCCTTCCCAAGACCCTGCCAAGATTTTCTGCATCAAAACTGGCCTGCCTGGGGGCTTGCCTTTTATGCCCCTTTTCATTCTCCAATGTCTTCTTTTTCGTTTTCTAACCCTTTTATTAACTCTTTCAGTTTTCTGAGTCTGGGCTAGTCTTTCCCAGTTCATCCCTACCATTTAATTTGTGGATTCCATATCCTTTTGATTCATTTTGTAGTCACCTTCATTTACTTCTCTCACCATCTCTCTTTTTTGCTTTGCTTTTGCTGAGAAACTGTTCTAATTTGCAGGCTGGGTATTATCTAATTCCTTGCTTCCTTTTCCTCATCTCTCTTTTTGCCATTTCTTTTCTTTCATGATAGTTTATCCTACTTTAGAAATGGTTTTAATTTTTTGAACAAATCAATGGACTTTCTTGGCTTTCTACCTGTCCTCATTCTTTGCCTTCTAGTCTTCCTAGTTGTTAATGCCCTCCCTCTCATTTAACCCAATCATCATGTGTATACACACACACACAAGCACAAATATATACATACATATATGAATACACATATAAACTCATTATCTATATTTATCATATATAATCATATAAATACCCTATATTTATGTATATTATGAATCTATGTCCTATGTTTATCCATGCATGAACATGTATCTCCCTTGCAGAATAAAAGTCCTTTGAGGGCAGAGACTGTCTTACTTTTATATTCTTGTCCTCAGTACTGAGTGCAATCCCTGGCATATAGTAGGTTCTTAATAAGTGCTTTTTGATGTCTGATTAAAGGCCATCATTTTTATTTTTAAGCTAGAGAGCTGGCATTTAAATTATATGTGGTCATTTGATTCCACCCTCATACCATCTATAGCTTAGTCTATGGGAAATATGATAGTCTGTTTCTGGAAGGCAGTTCAATGAAAATCTCTCTTTAAATCCCTAACCCTTTTTTTATTGTAAACTTAACAATTATCAACAAACACAAACATTTCAATATACAAAGGGGAGTAAGAAAGGCTACGTAAGAAACTGTGAACTGTCAAGTACAGTTTCTAAGAAGTATATTAACAAAGTAGTAACAAAACTGCTTTGTTTGCGTACCTTCTGTACTTTCTTTCTCTTCTATGAATTTAAAGTATTTTATTAAAACTCCTTTTTGGGGGATATATCTATCACTAACGTCCCTACTCTCTCTCTTTACCTCCTCCTCCATGCCCCAGAAGCTGTTCTTTGTATAATCAGCCGTTGTCCCTGTGTCCCATGTTTGAGAGGACTAAAATTAAAATGATCGAAATTCAGAAAGGGACAAGACCTTATAGGTACTATATAGTTCATTTGCAATATCTTGTGGGGAAAAGAACACAAAATTGGAAGCTAGGAGACTTGAATTCTAGTCCAGCCTATGGACTAGAATTGCTATGAGACCCTGGGTTACTCACAGCTTCTCTGTGCCTCAGTTTCTTTAGGTATAAAATAGGTATAAAATAGGGCAGAGAAATTTATCAAGGAAAAAAATCAAAATTTCCTGGGCCTCTTTTTAAAAAGGCACAAAGTAATCAAAATTATTTTTCTCAAATAAATATATAATTAAATTTTTAATATTCATTATAGCTAGCATAGGGATGTTGGGTCTGGGCCAAATTTCTAATTCCTTAGAATTATACCCTTTTGTGTTATATGTCTCTTTTACAGCATCTTAGAAACCCATATATAATAAATGTACATGATTTACTTATGCTTATTTCATATAACTATTATAAAGGTACTCAGCAATTGATTATTTTCAAGTTATCTTAATAATCTCATTAATATATACCTTACTATAATATGATATATAATATGTATAATATGTATATAATATAATACAACAACATAATAATATACAGTTATAGCAGAAAATAATATCATAACAATGTATAATAATAATAATATCTTAAAGATTCTTAAAGAAAAAAAGGTAATGCTACTTAAAATTTTTTTTCAAGAACTCAGCCTTTTTAAATATTTTCTCATCTCTATGAAATGTTTAGGAGAATGATCTATGTGTGTTTGATACAATATCCTTGAAGCAAATATGAGAAAGTGCGAAGTAGGCATCTACGGATGATTTTTCTAAAGCAATAAGATGTGTTCTTACAGTCATGGAGCTGACTCAGTGGTATGGAGAATATTAGATACCTCGTTAATTATTGTTGGTTGAATTTAAAGAATTATTTGACTTAGTAGGACATAATGTGGTCTCAACAGCTCTCCTTAGGCAAGGTATCTCTCATATGAAAGTTGAAATCATGGAAAGTACAATAACATGATACGATCATAAAATTAACTTTATCCAGTGCCACATGTTCACCTAAGTTGTTGGAGTTGCCTGGTTCAGGGAAAGGCATCAGAGGGCCTAAGTTTGAAGCCTGTCTCTGTCACTTATTACCTACATGACCTTGGTAAGTCACTTCATTTCTCTAAGTCTCAGTATATTTATTCGTAAAGCGAAGATGACTTCTAAGGACCCTTCTAGCTTCACGTCTATGGTTGATCACCTGCACAGGGTCCAAATCGAAGAAAAACTGATCTGTGAATGGTGAGGCTCTCCAAACTCTCTGAGCTGAAGAAAACATTGCATTGATTGTATGAAGTCCTAGAAAACTGCAAAGTTTCCTTGATGAAATTCATAGTTGTTTGAAAGAGATTGAACTCACCATCTACAACAGAAAAACAAAATGAGTGAAAAATATATATTGCCTAGATTATAACAACAGGCCAGTCTGCAGATGGATAGTGAACTGGGCCAGTAATTAAGAAGAGGAAGAGATTAGGTTGGATTGTGTTTTGGGAAAATGCTGAGTACATTCAATAATTCCATTTCCAATTGCTTGCTGCTGAAAAAAATCCATCTTTTTAATAACAGTGTTATCCTGGGCAGTTGGATGGCACAATGAATAGAGCTCTAGGCCTGGTGTTGTAAAGACCTGAGTTCAAATCCTATCTCAGACACTTACTAGCTGTGTGACCCTGGGCAAGTCATTTGACCCTGTTTGCCCCAGTTCATTATCTGTCAAATGATCTGGAGAAGGAAATGGAAAACCCCTCCAGTATCTTTGCCAAGAAAACCCCAAATGGGGTTGGGAAGAGTTGGACACAATTGAAATTACTCAACAACAACAACAACAAATGAATAAGTTGCACAAAGTTTAAAGGTATAGATGGTTTGTGACCTGTACCAATGGAAGGGTGATCTTACAAGTTTCTTGAAGTAGTTCTCTAAATTATAAGGAACAGGTGTGGTAGAAATAGTGTAGACTCGAGAGGTAGGAGAACCTATTTCCAGTTCTGTATTTATTCCTCACTATGTTTATGCTCTTTGTCAAAATATTTCCCCTCTCCGTGCTTTATCTTTAACTGTAAATTAGGAGGTATGATTAAATGATCTCTAAGGCTCTTTCTGTTTTGAAAGTCTATGATCTAGAGTACATATGTATGTGTACATATTTATTCTTTTACATGAACATGCTTAAAATTCCAATATCTTTGTTTGACGACATATAGTCATAGCTGGAACTGATTTGATAGGTTGTTTCTTGCAACCTCATGGCTCCTGAAGGTCATAGCTACCAAAGACCTAGAAAACAAACCAGAGTTTTTGCTACCAAAGTCCTGGGGACTATCCAATATTTCAGCATCAGAAACTGATATGCTCTTTTATCAATGGAAACGCCAGTAGGGAAGGAGCATTATCATCCTCTTTGCTGCTGTGCCCTAAGCACCTTGAGACCTTTCCATTTGACTTGCAGGTGAATTGTTCATGTGCATTGTCTCTTCCTTTCAAATGCGAGTTCTCTGAGACCAGGGATTCTCTTACTTTTCTATTGTATCCCCAATGTCTAGCAGAGGGCTTTGCACATAGCAAGTACTTAATAAATATTTTCATTCACTCATTCAAGAATAATATTTCTAACTATGACCTCATTCCTATGGGAAAGTATATTGTGGTCAAAAGTATACCGTGTTTAGAAGGCAGAATGGTAAAGAGTGCTAGGAAAATCTTCACAAGTACCAAGGATGCATTGATTAACCAGGCACCAGTACAACACGAGTTCAACATGAGTCAGAAATGGCAGGAGGAAGGTGAGTCTGAAGCAGGGATTTTTGTTGAATAGTAGAGAATGAATGGGTTGTAGGGTGATCTGCATTAGCTATATTTTCATGTGGATTAATCCATATAATACAGGGCTTTACGACTCAAAACAAGTGTCTGACACTTGGAGAAGGTTCAAAAAGATGACTGAAACATTGGAAAATAGGGTTTTAGGTGGCATTAAGAAAGCTATGGTGTCCTTCCAGACCTGACCTTCAGAGACCATGATCCCTCTCAAATAGGAACTGTGACCTGGGACTGAGCTGTTCTAATTGATGAATAGACTAAAAATCGGTGGGCCCCAGGCCATGTTTCATATCTTAACCACTTATCCACCCAGAAGCCATCTGCAGTACCATTACAGTCCCTTTCTCCTCCCCTCCACCTTTATGTAGTATTTAAACTGCAAATTAAGAAAAGGCCCCGGCCGGTCAACCACCCTACAACTCCAGGCACAATCTCTGCGATTTCTGAGATCAAAAAAAACTTCCCTTCCCTGATTTCTACTTCCCTATGTGTGTATATATATATATATGTATATGTGTGTATATATGTATGTGTGTGTGTATATATACATATATACATATATATGTATATATATATTATCTCTCCCCCCATTAGAATATAAGTTCTTGGAGGGCAGGGCAGAGCTTGTCTCCCTTCTGCTCTTATTAAGTATCTAGCATCTTACTCAGCATATGGATTTTAAAAATTATTTTTAAAAATTTATTTACTTTTAGTTTTAAACATTCATTTCCACAACATTTTAAGTTACAATTTTTTTTCCTCATCTCTCCCCTCCCCCACCCCAAGATGGCATGTATTCTGATTACTCCTTCCCCCAGTCTGCCCTCCCTTCTATCACACCTTCCGCCTCTCATCTCTTTTCCCTTTTTTGTAGGGCAAGATAGATTTCTGTACCCCATTGCCTGCATATCTTTTTTCCCAGTTGCATGTAAAAGCAATTTTTAACATTTTTTTTGCAAAACTTTGAGTTCCACATTATCTCCCTTCTTTCCTTCCCACCCACTCACTCTCACTGAGAAGGAAAGTAATTCAATATAGGTTATACATGAGCTGTTATGCAAAACACTTCCATAACAGTCATATTATGAAAGATTAACTCTATTTCTCTCCATTCTATCCCACCCCCCCATTTATTGTATTCTCACCTTTGACCCTGTCCCTTTTCAAAAGTGTTTGCTTCTGACTACCCCTCCAATCTGCCTTCCCTTCTATCATCCCCCACCCTTACCCCCTTCCCCTCTACTTTCCTGTAGAGTAAGATACCCAATTGAGTGTCATCACAGAGATTTTTGACGAATGTGCATTCATTCGTTGATTTATTTACTCATTCATAATGAGGGAGATGTTTGTCTTAGCATAAACTGCATTGATCGGACTTCATTTACCGTAAGAAAAGTACCTGGCATTTATTTCATATGTTGCACATTATCTCACTGAACTTCACAATAATCCAACGCAGTAGGGCAGGGGTAGGACTGGAGAGTGGGGCTGGGATTTCACTGTAATAGAACACTCTCTGGTGAGCAAACTCCCACTACCGATGTAGATTGGTATCTTCTCTTCTTCTAGTCTTAAGAGTTTCCTAGCTCCCTGAGAGCTTCAATGACTTGACCAGTCACACAGTCATTTCGTGTTATAGATGAATGCAGGCCTTTCTAGCTCCTGGACTGCTACTTTATCCATTATTCTATGGTCTCTCTCCAGGATAGGTAATAGTGATGTTATCTCAATTTATATAAGGGGAAACCGAGGCCAAGATATCAGAGGCTGGATTTGAATCCATGTCTTTCCGATTCTAAGTCTAGAATTCTACCTACTCTGCCATGTGATCCGTGTGATCACTTGTAGATATCACAATTTAGGAAGGATGTTGACAAACCAAAACACATTCATAGAAGGGACATCAGAATGGTGAGGGGACAAACCATATGAACCACATGCGGATGCTTAGCTGATAAAGGGAATAATAGGATTTATAGAGATCATAAATCTAAAGAAAAAAATCAAAGAATTCTTAGAGATAGAGGCAGAGCTAGAAGGGGCTATAGAGGCTATCTGGGTCAACTCCTTCATTTTATAGATGAGGGAACTGAGGCCAAGAAGAAATTTGAGGTTAGATTACTTGCTCGAGTTGCAAGTATCAAGGCTGGGGTATAGGGCAGGGCTAGAAAACTTAAGGGAGGCATGGCACCTCTCTCCAAGCCTTATGGAAAAGGATACAGGAGCAATTTACCAATTCCTTGTCTGGCTCATTTTTTTTAACAGATAAAGAAAATGAAGCCCATAGAGTGAAGTGACTTGCCCAGGGTCACATAGCTAGTAAGTATCTGAAGCCAGATTTGAACTCAGAAAGATTTTTGACTGCAGGTCTGGTACTCTATCCACTGCACCATCTTAGGGGCCATCCTTTGGTTAACTTCTTAAAGAGACCTATTCGCTGAATGGGCATGACTTTACTGAAAGTGAGAACCTGAAAAGACCCAAGCCTGAAACAGTCAGGGTCTCCCAATGCATCCTGGGCCATCTCCAGTCATCATGGTGAATATCAGGCCACTGGACCCAGATAGCACTGGAGGAGAAAGTGATGCTGGTGACCTTGCACAGCCCTCCCTCACTCAAATCAAAGTCAACTGCAAGTCATGTCATCATCTCCCTGATGTCATGGTCCTGTTTGAGAATGAAGGACAAACACAATGGAAAAAGAATTAGACTTCCTCTGCTTAGCCCCAGAGGGTAGAACTAGCATCAATGGCTTAACATAAGAAAATATTCCTTGGATATGAATTGTCTTAAAGTAGGATGTGTTACTTCTTAGGTAGTGGTATCCTATTACAGGAGATCCTTAAGTGGAGGCTGAATGACCACTCATTAGGGATGTTGTGGAGGGTATTGATCTTAATATACCCATTGCACTAGATGGACCCTTGAGATTCCTTCATCTCTGAGATTCTATGACTTTATGACCTACCGAAAGGTTAAAAGCATTGCAGTTATTTTAAGTTTTGGAGAAATGGTTCAGGGGTGATGTTATAATATCAAATAGCTGGAAATTAGATATCTTCTGTCTCCCTTTCGACTTGGTTAAGGAGAATAAGCTTTAGTCACAGCACTAGGTTTTGGGTTAGAAACTAGAAGGGCTATTGTGACAATGAAGGCTAAACATTGGAGTTGGATCATAAAGAACATCTTGGATCCTTGTCATCTATTAATTTGGAGCAGTTTGAGTGCTGGGCTTTATACCAGAAGGAGTTTGGCATATCCATTTTAATGGTGTTGACTATTTGAGAATTCTGCCTTCCCCCAGTTCTCTAGATTTCTTTATCCAAGAGGCTACTGATACTATGCTTATTTTCCATTCCTGCCCCTGGAACTACATATTTTAATTTTTAATTATACTTTCCTTCCCTGGTTTCAGTTTTCTTCTTCTACTTGAAATCTTGATTTGTTACTGTTCTAAAGAATGTATTTTTTTTCACATTGCTATCCACAAATACTCTTTCAATGCCCCCCTTCTCCCTTTTATCTTCTTTGTTTTTATAATAGTGTCCTCACCATTATAAAGAAAAAAAAATTGAAAATTAATCTTCTAATGTGTTTCTGTGAGTTGAGGAATCCCTTTCTCTTATGAATCCCTAGTTTCCTTGAAAATGTAGGCCAAATGCCATCCCCTATAAGATCACAGGATGGTCAGAGTTGGAAAGGTCATGGTCCCACATTCTCATTTTACCAATGAGGTAATCAAAGCCTAGTGAGTCTAAGGAACTTGTCCCAAGTGACACACTGATTACTCAGAATCATTATCTCCATCTCTATCTTCATTTTTGTATATACATGTGTACACATAGACTCCATCTAGATTATTTTTACTTTTGTATTTTATCTATATTATATATAGATTTGTATGCATGTATATGTGCACACATACACATATTTGGGTATGTAGTACATTCTTAATATATGCTGGTTGATTAAATAAGAGATCCTTGAAAATACCCTAGGAAGCATATGTCTAATATGCCATATATCGTAACTCTTGGTTATGTGTTGGTTATGCATGATAACTTAAATTTTTTTTCAATTAATAACCACTTATTTTTCTCTCTCTTCACTACCCCCTTCCTTCTTACCTCAACTCCACAGGAGAAAAAGAAAAAGAAAATCCTTGTGACAAATATGTGTAGCAAGCAAAACAAACTCCTATGTTTGGCCATTTTCAAAAATGTATTTTGTTTTTTAAAAAAATTTATTTAGTTTATTCTTAGCTTAAGAAATAAAACAAGCATTTCCATAACTTGGTAGAATAGAAAAAAAAGGTGCTTGTACATGAAAAATGCAAATCTTTATGTACCATTTGCTATTCCTTTTAAATATATAATAAAGTTATCATGTAACTTTTACCCCCTTTTTTTCTTCCCTTCTCACCCTTTCTGCCCTTGATAAGGCTGCTATTGCATGTTGAATCCTTCACCTCTTAGTTAGGAGGTGGGTAGCATTCTTCTTCATTGGCCCTCTGTAATGATGGTTGTTCATTGTGTAAATCAGGAAGTCTTTAAAAGCATAACAAAACTTAAATCCCACTTTAGCTGACGCCAAGAAATTTTTTAGACTGCCTTCCCCTACCTTGGCTTTTGATGGTATACATTCAGGGAATACAAGCTTGGTTGATAGGGGTGGATTAAGAAAGGCATATCTGCTAGGAAAAAAAATTCAAACCTAAAAAGAAGTCATTTTTTAATTGAATGTTACTTTGAGTTGCTAACATATCTTTCTCCCTACCCCCACCTTGCTTTATTTTGTGTATTTATTGTAATTTTATGTTGTGTTGTAGTATAATTTATTGTAATTTAATTTTTTTAATGAACAACAATGACAATCTTTTTAGTTTTCCTCCCATCTCAACCCCATTGGGAGGAAAAAAAAATTGTGGACTAATATTTCCAAAGGAAAACTCCCATAATAGGGAATTGACTATTTTGCTTAAATGAAATGGAGACTCTTATTTATCTTTGTATCTCCCTCGGTGCCTAGGGCAGTGCACTCATTGAACTGAGCAGGTGTTTCATAAATGTTCATTGAATTAATGTCGAGTGAATGCAAACAACTCCTGTGTATATCTTGCGGGCCTGGTGTCTGAAGGCAAACAACTGTCATAAAATCAGAAGCCTCAGAAAAGTGAGCCCTAGCATTCATTTGCTCACCCCTCTCATAGACAAGCCATATTTCTTTAGGGTTTGTTAATTTCTTCCATGTTCCTTTAGAGGTTTTGTTTATCATACCTTTTCCTTGGACAGGACAAATCCGGGACAGCTTGACTCTGTCTAAATCTAAATATAGCTGGATGTTTTTGTTGCATTCTTGATTTTCATGGAAAAAGATTACCCAGGGGAGAGAAATTGTAAGCCTTCTTATGGACTGCTCTACTGTCTAGGAAATTTAAATTATTTTAAAAAACATAATGGTATTTTTAAAAATTAAATTTTATTTTTATTAAATTGTCAAATATTTATTTTCTTTCTTTCCCCACCTCTCCTTACTGGGAGGATAAAGAATAACAAATCCTATGTAACAAATATGTATAATAAAGAAGAAGAAATTCCCACATTGGCTAAGCCCAGTTCTAGTCCTTCTGGAAAGCAATTTGGAACCATGTTCCCAAAGTTACTAAATTGTTCATCTCCTTCAAACCAATGATACTATAGGGGGTATTTTTGCTAGTACAAATTAAAAAGAAAAGGTGAAAATTTTCTAGCTTGTGTTTTTTTCTTGAAGCTAAAATCCTGAAAAATAGGTCAAACTAAATCTTTGCATATATTCCAAGTGAATCACAATGTTTAAAAAGATGCTAGCCCAAATTTTATGTGAATGTGTTTATTAAAAACCAATAAGTAGCTTTAGTACGTGGATCTAATAAGCATACAAGCCACTGGAAGAAATGATCACTGTGAAAATGGTCTTTCAGGTTGTTTGCCTTTAGGGATTCCCTGTTTTTTCCAAGCTGACTACACATAACTCACCCTCATGAGATCTACACTGAAGTCAAACTGGCCACATAATGTTTCCCATACAAGAGTATTCCATCTCCAAATTATGTGCATTTGCACGGCTGAAATGTGTTCTTCCTTCTCACTTACATTTCCCTTAAAGGCATAGCTTAACTCACTGTGATGACTAGAGGCCCCAAAGACTTGATCTTGAAGTGGAGGCTTGAAGATATTATGCTTTGAAGTAGAGTCCATCGTGTATAACCACAGAGACCAATTTAATCTCTGAATTGACCTGACCTTGGAGACATCATGCTTTGCCCTGGCATCAGTACATAGGAATTGTCATTACTGTTGTTTGTCCTTCATTTTCAAAGAGGACTAATGACATCACGGGTGATGTCTTGACTAGAGTGACTTGGATTTAAGTGAAGCAGAGCTGCACAAAGTTATCAGCCTCATTCTTTTTTCCAGAGTTGTCAAAATTCAGGGGTGAGACAAAAGTCAAGATGACTGTCAGTGGCCCAGGATGCGGTGGAAGACCTTGTCGTTTTTGGTGTCTGACCAAGCTCTAAGTACTCCACAGTGCTGCTTCAGCCACTTTCATGGCCTTTGGAAGAAATTATTCTCATCCACCCATTCTGCTAGGGGAAGTTCATAGGATATGGAAATCCTAAAGCAGTCTGGGGAGTTGAAGATGATTTCACTGGTATACAGAATCCCCTTAAGGAGGCTTCCTTTACCAATGCAGTTCATCAATCCCCTTCTCCACAATGTAGAGTTTCCTTGAAAACAGAGGTTAAATGAATTGCCTAGGGTCACACAGCCAGCATGTGTCATAAATGGAGTGGATCTCTCTGACTGAGCTGGCTCTCTATCATGTGGTATATGTGATACAATATAACATGTCATGATATAAAACTAATGACATAATTATAATTACATTAGTAGCTCTCTAAGAATATAAGATGCTGAACAAGCATCCTTTTGCATTGGTAAAGGGATTTTCCTTACAGTTTCCTATATGTTCCTATATTCCTATGTCCAGCCCAAAAAAAGTTTCATTGCATTTCGTTGTTATGATACGATGTGATACGGTATGATATGATATGAGAGACAGGCTTGAAGTAGGGAAAATCTGATCTTGGCCATATCACTCAGTGCTCCAGGCAAATTTGGAAAAATTGTATGTTACACTTTACCTGGGAACTGCATTTGTGAAGAGAGTTTCCATACTGATGAAATCACAGGGATTAGTGTTAGGGTTAAACACTTTTCCCTCCTGAAAAAAAAGAAGCAACATTATATCAGGATATAGAGTGTCACAGTGACAACAGTTCTGGATTTGAAGTCAAAGCACTTAGTTCAAATCCCAGGTCCTCCATGTACTGTCTGTGTGACTTTGGGCAAACCCCTTCACTGTCCACGTCTTAATTTTCTCATCTGCAAAATGAGA
The DNA here is from genome assembly GCA_028646595.1 of Phalanger gymnotis. Taxonomy (NCBI): domain Eukaryota; kingdom Metazoa; phylum Chordata; class Mammalia; order Diprotodontia; family Phalangeridae; genus Phalanger; species Phalanger gymnotis. The sequence goes on from CM053623.1 coordinate 278,351,862, forward strand.
AGGTTGTGCTAAATCGGTGATGTCAAATAGAAATGGGAGTCACTAAATAATACATAACCATCCCTATGAGTACATATTAACTTAGAAAATCACATATTAACTTTATTTGTGTTTTACTGTAGTTTATTTATTTTGTCCAATATTTCCCAATTAAATTTTGATCTAATTTGGGCTGCTCTGGGGAGAGCTGTGAGCCACATCCTGTGGGCTATGTGTTTGACCCTTCCATATGGGGCATTCAGGGAGGGCCAGAGGAGCACCTCTGATGCGAGGGCTTGCTGAGCCCTTTTCAGGGCTACTTATCCACCTTTGGTGTCTACCTACAACCAACTCTCACCTGTTGCTCCAAGAAGCTGTAGCATGTGCAGCAGCCACACCCCAGTAAAACCATCTTGGCAGACGGGCTAAACCAGGTTGAAGGTAACAGATCACAAACCTGTCAGTGAGTTAGGAAGATGCCTACCCCAAGCATGTGAAAATTTCCCCAGGTGGAATGGGTGGATGAGAACAATTTGTTCCAATGGCCATGAAGGTGATTAAAGCAAGAGCTGTGGAGCACTTACAGCTTAGTCAGACATCAAAGGTGACAAGGTCATTGACTGCATCCCAGGCCATTGCTAGTTCTCTTGATTTTTCACCTGCCAGTGGACTATGATGACTCTGGAAGAGAGAATGAAGCTGACGACGTTGTGCAACTCTCACTTAAATCCAATTCGCACAAAAGTCAAGACATCATCCCATGATGTCATTGGTCCTCTTCGAAAATGAGAAATAAACAACAACTGGATGACCTGTAAGGTTCCATCTTACAAACTACGAAAACACTTATCCTTATGATGGTGCAAGTAAAGTTAAAGGTAAATAAAGATGATTTTAAAAGGCCCATTATTTAAAATGTAATATTTAGTTGGGTCTCTTCTCTCCTGTTCATCACTGCCCCATTCCATTGCAAGATGGTTTCTCATTTTAGAGGTGGAACTTTTACAATGAAAAAGTGCTGTTTTGCTAGGTGAACTCTAAGTCAAATGTGATTCCTATGTTAATTTAGAATATATAAGCAAGCAGAGAGGAGAAATTAGTTTTGACTATCTTTTTGTGTACCTGCTCTTAATTTATGAGCGTTATTCTTCCTCTAAACTCTTGAGTAGCTTCTGGACTGGGCCCCACAGTGTAAATTCTTATCTGAGGTAGAAGCGCAAGGCATCATCTACACTTCACCACTACCTTCCTTTAGAGAGAGCAAGTCATAGCATTTCTAGTCAAGGGACTGACAGAGTCCTGAGAGATAACTGAAGGCATCACTCATTCTCGTGCTTTATAAAAATAGTCTTGTAAAGCAGAGCTTGCCAAGGAGCCAAAATTATAATGTGTGGGTAGGAAAAGGAGAGTTGACAAAGTGTGCTAATAATCCATCTTAAAATATTCCACTCTGAGACTGAAGGGATTTTAGAGTTTCTTTTCTTTAGTTTGAAAGGGGAATACATAGTTTGGAAAATAGCATTCTAGGATTATGACTGAACTGGTTTACTGTCTGAGAGAATTGCAAAGGTGATTGTTTTTCAAAAAATGAATATCTTTTGTTCTTACAGCATCTTCATTTCTAAGTCTATCTCTCCCCTTCTGCTATTCAGAGTCATCTTCTGTAACAAAGAATAGAAAACAGCTTAGCAAAATTAGTCAAACCATCAACTGAGTCCAATAGCATATGTAGTGAGGGGGTTGATTTTCTCATATCGTTGCCCAGGCCAAAGTCATTATACTATCACCATTTTTAATTTCTCCCCTTTTTTCATCATTTTTTTTGTATTTACATAGTGAGCAAAGGGATTTCTTAAGATTCCTTTCTCCCCACCCTTCTCAGGCCATAACTCTAACAGAGTGACAATTTTGGCAGTTTTTCAAGGCAATTGGATGTTAAAGCCATTTCTTTGGTTTCTGCCCTGTGCCTTGGATGGCAGTGAGGGGTAGTGGTGGGGAGCAGATTCAAAATGGGTGGTTAATAAAGAGTAAAACAATTCTTGTGGAGATGTAAGAAGCCAAGGCAAAGCAGTGTGGTGTGATGGAATGGGTTGTAGGACTGAAATCAGAGGAACCTGGGTTTAGATCCTAGCTCTGGTATGTATAACTTCAGTGACCTTAATCGTCATGTCAGTCTCCTCATCTGAACAATGATGAGAGTTTGGTTAGGTGGTCCCTGAGGCTCTAGCCCCTAAATCCATGATCTTAGGAAATTCAGGTTTCCCAGGTATCATAAAGTTGTTTTTGATCTATTTAAAGAAAACATGGAAGAGTGGCTGAACCTCGGATTTCATTTCTAAAGGGAGCATGCCTTCAACCAATGCAGATGAACAACTTCTCTGCAACTTAGAGCCCAGAGAGTTGTTTGGGGGCATTTGCAAGTTAAATGACTCACCTAGGATCAAATAACCATTATATATTAGAAGTACAACTTGAACCCAGATCTTCCTGGCTCCAAGGACAGTTATCTATCCAATATGCCTGCTTCCCTAATATATTCCCTATTCGAGTATAATGAAATGAGTTTACTGAACACCAGAAAATATGGAATAGCAAAAGAGGTGTCCTCTTTCCATTCAATAATGTACCCATTCGTCAGCAAGCCATACAACACTTGGGTGTTACCTTGATTTGGGACATTGCCTTCTTCAAGTCTACTCGATGAGAGGCTGGGCTTCTGTGAATGTCTGCATGAAAGTAGTAACAAAAGCAAGAATAAATGGAAATAAACCTCTTTCTAAGTCACTCAAGGCTTCCCAGGAGCCGGGGCTAACAAAGTAGTCACATCAGACCTAGAAGATTATTCCTTCCAAAATCAAGCACTTCAGATGTTGTGAAAAGTTTCTATTTTCAAGACCTAGTCTCTAAATTGATATTCATAATACATACCATTAATTTCTTTTGTCTTCAAGTTTATTAGTTCAAAATGTTTGGGCATTCTGTTGTGTTTATTAAAATCGGGTACTCTAAAAATGAAAAGCTACCACAAATACTAGTGGTGAGATAGGTCAGCCACTGTTGGTAGGACCATAGATTGACAGCTGGAAGGGACCTTAAGAGCCTTCTAGACTACCTAATTTTACGGATGGGGAAACTGTGGCCCAGAGAGTGAAATAATTTGCTTAAGGTAATATTGATAGTAAGTGACAGACATAGAATCTGAATGCAAGTCCTCTGATTCCAAAGCCAGTGTGCTCTCTGCACTGTAACACACTAGTTCTATGACATTTGACTGTTTGAGTGTGGCCAATATATCATGAATGAACCAAAACAAATTTCTTGCATCTGCATTATCTTGATGCATATTTTCTTGGGGAAGGTGGCATGTTTTAGTAAAAGAAGCACTAGATCTGGAGTTAAGAGATTTGCACTATAATCCTAGCTCTGATATGAGTTTGCTGTGATCTTTGGCAATTTATTCAGCCCCTCTGGACTTTAGTTTCCTCAAATATAAGATGATGGAGCTGCATTAGTGATTAGTGATATCTTGAAGACAATTTTGTCATCATTGTTCAGTTGTTTCAGTCATGTCCAACTCTTCATGACCCCATTTGGGCTTTTCTTGGCAGAGATACTGGAGAAGTTTGTCATTTATTTCTCCAGCTCATTTTACAAATGAGGAAACTGAGGCAAATAGGGTTGAAATGACAGCTAGGAAGTGTCTGAGGCCAGATTTGAACTCATGAATATAAATCTTCCTGATTCTGAGCCTTGTGCTCTATACATTACGAAGATCACCACCTATGAAGACCATTACAGCTCTGCTAATTTATAATTTTATTGTTCTCTTCTTGTTTGGTTGCCTAAATTCTGCTTTAAAAATAGACTCCAGGGCTCACAGTGTTCTAGCACTTTTATTACAATTTGCTAGATGGGAAAAATAGATGTTAAGTGTAATGATTCTTAGAATTTGCATCCTGTTTGCACTGATGTTTCCATAGCTTATATCTTAAAGATGTCAGGGGATTTTAAATGAGAAATGTTATATTTCACTGTTCTTGGCTTACATCTCTCCGCTTCCCTTGGTTTCCTCATTCTGCCCCCGATGCTGTCTCCTGCTTCTATCATCTCTGAATGGATATAGCTTTGGAAGCACTCTGGGATGAAAGGTGCTATGAAATGGTAAAGTGTTTTTATCACAGTCCTGCCAGTGCATCTCAGGCTTGACGTGTAACACCTCTGCTATTTCAGTATTGCTGTGATGGGAACACATCTGCTTTTGAGGCATGGCACTGGGACAAGCAAGACTTCTTTTGGGGGAATACAGAGCCCAAGGGAGATTCCACTATGTCATTTGTAGACTGATAGAAAAATGGACAGTGTAAAAGGATTGGTCTGTACATGATCCTAGATTCACATCCTCCAAATAATGGGCATGGAGCCTATTATTTTCTTGTTACATGGGTAAATCTAATACAAATTCCACTATCTGGCATTTTTAGAATCATTGATCCATAGCTGTAAAGGACTTCAGGGGCCATCTACTCCAGGGAACCTGTGGCCTAGAGGTCATAGTTTGGATTCAGTCAAAGGGCCACACTTGAGGACCTAGAGGGTCACTTGTGGCCTTGAGACTGCAGGTACCCCGCCCCTGGTCTAGGCTCATCCTCTCATTGTCATCTTTCTATGGATGAGGAAATTGATGTCCAGGCAAATTAAATAACAATGTCCAAGGACATTAAGGTAATCACCATCAGAAGGAAGATTTGAACCCAGGACCTCTATTAACCAGAGCTCCTAATTAATGGCACTTCCTCAGATCTACAGGACATCCATTTGATTGCAAACTCCTAGAGGGCTGGCTCAATGTCCTATACATCCTTGAATTGCTAGAACTTGATATAATTCCTTGATCATAGTATGTGGTTAACAAATGTCAAGTGAATGATAATTAATATTTATAATGAAGAACTTGAGTGAAGATATAGTGCTCTGATCTAGCCTCCAGGACTTTTAGGCTCATGTACATTCGGGAGGACTACTGGTGGGTAGGTGGCAATCTGCTGTACTGTCAAAGCATTTAGTTAGTTTTAACACATATATTCTCACCTATAAAATGAGCTAGAGAAGGAAATGGCAAACTACTTCAGTATCTTTGCCAAGAAAATCCCAAATGGGGCCATGGAGTCAGATATGACTGAAACAATTGAACAACGATAACATATATTAAGTTCCCACTATATGTGACACTATATGGGCTAAATGTAAACAATGGTGAAATATGACACAGTCTGTGACCATAAGGAGTTTACTGTCCTGTAAAATAATTAAGACATGCACATGAAAATAGTAATACAAATTAGATTGTAAGTGAATAGAAGAGATCAGATGTCATGGAGGTTCCAGGATGAAGAAATTATTTCTGGCTGTGGGGATGGGCAAAGTCTTCCAGGAAGAGATAGTACCTGAGATAGAACTTGGGCTTTTAAAAGGCAAGCAGGTTGGGGCCATCCATTCTCGTCATGTATGGGAGGTATAGGAGAAAGCAGGATGAGATTATTGGGTAATGCAAGGAGTTCTGTTTGATGAAAGTGAGCTTAAAACTGGATAATCATAGGCCTTGAATGCCAGGCAAAGGAGTTTTTGTTTGGCAGGCACTGGAGTATTTGAATTGGGGAATGATGGGAATTATTAACTTGAACTACTTTTCTTTGCCCGCTGAAAAGGAAATGATTTCTAATTGAGGTCATAGAACATTTTGGTTAAACACAAAAGATAAGAAATAGTTAGAAATGAAGGTCAAAGTAGAAAATTAAGCAAAGGGCACATTGTCACGTTTTCAATTAATATAATGCCATCTCAAAAGTCTGCTTACTGGACTGTATCTTCTCTCCACCTCTGAGGTTATTTTTGTTGTTCTAAAGCAAGGAGTGACTATCGTAATGGTTATCCTTTTTTAGGAAACTCGAGAGTCAACCCTTTCTCAAAGCTATAGCTGTTTTTAAAGTAGTCATTTCCCAAGTAACTTTGGGACTGATCTCCTTTTCAAAATAAGGCATTATAAAATTTAGCCCTTTCTGAGATTTACAGACTGTCAGTGTCATTTTAATCATATGCAGTGAAATAAAATCAATAAATGGGAAAACTCAAATAGTAGGAATGTGAGTGGAGTGGAGAATGCTGGTGCTTTAGAATGAATGACTTTACTTATGAAGATGTTAATAGTGTCATTGAACCAGCAGATGGAAACCACAAAACTGTCTGGCCCATAGAGTTTTCTACCTATGATTATTTATCAGTAATAGTAAATGATAATTTTGTCTTTAATATGTCACAATTGGAAAAAATTAGGATGCTCTGCTATCCATTTCAATTTATTAAGTATCTACTAGGTGCCATGGTTCCCTTCCCCCCACCCCCTTGGACCCATGATTTCATCAGGGAGGGAATTCCCATCTAAGATATTAAACTTCTTTGCAACTTAAGTCTTAGAGAGTTGCTGAACTCAGGGTAACACAACCAGTATGTGTCAGAGGTAGGATTTGAGGGCAATTTGTCCTGATGATTGAAGAAGAGGATTTCAACAGGGACAATCCGTTCTCATCATGAAGAATGCTATGTAAAAAGAACAAATATACCTGTGGGGGATGGGGGGGCGGTGAGAAAGCAGGATAAGATTATCTAGTAATGCAAGCTCTCTATCCTCTATGCTAGGAATGATTGACCTTTTCATGTCATGAACACCTTTCGATAATCTGGGGAAGCCTATGGAGTTATTCTCAGAATGTTTTTAAATCCATGAAATGTAATACATAGGATAATCAAAGAAAACAACTCTACTGAAAATGAATTGTCAACAGCTTAAAAACAATCAAGGTGCCACTTGTACAAAGGCCAAATAAAAATGGTTCTTTCCCACAATGAGTTTGCATTTTATGACTTATATTGTCATGATTTTAACAGGTAATCAAATCTTTCTCATATTATAATTTCATTTAGTACTAAAATAATAGAGGCAGTATGGCAGAATGGAGAGAGGATGAGCCTGAGAGTCAGAAAGACCTGAGGTCCGGTCCTACCTCTTACCTGTAGTAGTTATGCGACCATGGCTTAGTCTCTAAGTTCTTGGGGGCCCAGGCAGCTCTCTGAGCTGCAGAAGAGCTATTGATATTTATTGGCAGAGGAGATTTCATCCCCAGTGTTCCCTCTACTTATGAAATCATAGGTTGAGACCAAAAAACCCTCTAAAACCAAACCTATAGTCATTTACATTTGTGTAGTGTTTAAGTTATAAAAAGTACTTAGTAATAACTCACATTTATACAGTATTCTCAATGATCATCAAGTCATCTTTAAGTTTCAAAAACCCATTTTGGACTTAGTAAATCTAATTAGAATATTTAAGCAAACCAACTAGAATCAATATTGCACAGTGGTTAGAGGGATGTGGAGTTAAGAGGACTTAGGTTCAAATCCCTTCACAGACACAATGGTTGTGTGACCCTGAGGAAAAATCACTGAACTTCACCAGGGATCTTTTTCTCTCTAGTGACCCAGAGTTCTTTCTACATTTGAAGGGGGAGGCAGCTAAAGTATAGGATAGTAGTGGTTTGAGGTCTGCCTGGGGCCCTAGGTGAGGTAGGTCTCACTTTTTGGGAGGTGTTTCTTAAGTATCTCACAAGTTCATTATTTTAGCAAATCTTAGATTTGTACATATATATGAACAGGGTTAGGGACTGACTTATGATTTAATTGACGTAGGGTACTTCCAGGTAAGGAAACTCCCTCTACCAAGGCAAATCTGCATCTTCTTGGCAATTTATAATCCTAGCTGCCTACAGCACCCAGAAGTTTTGTGATTTTTTTTCAGGGTCACGCAGACAATTTGTATTTGGGATGGGACCTGACTTTGACACCGGCTCTTCAATCATTATGCCCCATGACCTCTATCTTTTATATAATATGTATGTTAAATTCTAGCTACAAAATAAAATAATTTGTACAATGTAGTGTCATTACAGGAAGATCCAACTTACAAGTGGGCTATGTGCCCCAAACTGGTTTGTAATTTGGTTGCGAGAAGTTCTCAAAATGTATGGTTTTTTATGAGAAAAAAATGGTATAAATGTTCCTATATTCTCAGGTTGGCTCACAGAAGTTTATTAAGTCCATAAGCTAGTTGAATACTGTGGTCAACTATCTTCAAATAACTTAGTGGAATGCTTTACATTCCCACCCCCCACCAAAGAATTCAATACTGTTACAATTTTGTTTGTTCGTGACTGTGACTAGACTTACGATTTCATGGCTGCAGGGAACTTCTAGTTTTCCTTTACTAATTCAGATCAATCTACAATTTCTGGTCTTAGGCATTTGGAGCACTGAGAGGTAAGTGACTTGTCCTAGGTCACATGGCCAGTGTGTGTCAGAGACTCAACTTAAATCTAAGTCTTTCTGACACAGAGGTCAGCTCTTAAGCCACCAGGTCATACTGTTTCTCATTCTGTTATGACGCTAGTAGTTAAATAAAGCCACAAATAGCAAATTGCATATAAAATAGGCCTTTATCATGAATAATAGTGCTTGAAGAAAGACATATTTAATTTGACAAATAAGTGGGAAAAAGAATTAAGAGGAGAAAATTGCAAAAAGGTAGATTTGAGATGTGTGGGGTGAAAGACCCTCAACTATAAAAAAATTAATTTTTAATAAAGAGCCATCTCAGGGTGGGAACAGAAATAAATTTTATTCAGTTCTCATGAGAAAAGGGCATCCTCTGCTAGAACAGGGCTAGCAAGAGGAGGCAGGGTACAGAGACAAAACATCAATATATATACTCCTAATGTAAGAAAATGCTGCCTGCCTCTGTCCCTTCTCACCATTGGCTGGGAAACGGGCTTACAATCTGAGACAAAGAACAGGGAAATCAAGCACAAAAAAAAATCCAACTCTCACTTCTAGTTAATTATTGCTGAGGTGGCATCTATAAATCTAAAGAAGGAGAATAAGGTAAGGGGAGGGGGGGACGCTCTCCTTTCTCTTACAGTAAAGGAAAGCAGGTCACAGTGACCCTATTCTTATTTGGTAAACCTTTAGACCAGATCCAGAAGAAAGAACGAAAACTTCAGGGAAAAGAAAAAGACATTCCTAAAAGCTGAGTAATCAGATTCTCATGGACTCAAACTTATCGTATTTCCCTTTTCTCTGAATATTGATTCTCAAACATTTTGTATGTGTGTGTGTGTGTGTGTGTGTGTATGTATTCCCTGTGAAGTCTTCACACTTTGTTCTCTCACTATCTCACTCAGGGAGTATGCTGGTAAATGTCTAACAAATGGCTCTCTAAAAAATATACCTATGACACATGTGTAAATTTAATCTGTGTTCTTAACATTTTCTCCACTTCTTTCTTGAGTCCAGACAATCATCAAAATAATAAATCAAGTCCTGTAGTGTTGGCTAATTTCTGAGGTGTAAATGCTTACAATGAAAATTTAACAATCAGCTCTCCTAAACTGTTTTAGCTAGATCCAGCTTACCTCTTGGTAGATTCCACATCACATAAAGTAAAGCTTTCCAGACTTTGCCACCATACTTCAGCTGTTGTCCCCCTTGTGCCCCTGGAACAGTGGTTTTGAGAAAGGACCCAGACCACCTTTTCTTCATTCTCTAAACTTCCTCACCTTACCAAATACTCCTACCCTTATGTGCTGCCTTCCCGCATTAGAACATAAACTTTTTGTGGGCAGGTATTGTTTTTCTTTTTGCTTGTATTTGTATCCACAGAACATAGCACAATTCTTGGCACATAGTAAGAGCTTAGCAAATACTTGTTGACTTGACTTAACTTCCCAACAAGTTTACCTGAAAGCAGGATGGGCTTTTTTCAGGCTTCCCTTTCACCAGAGGTCTTGGAGCAGAGGCTGAACAGCTGCTTTGTAGAGTGAAATCTTGCTCAAGTGCAGGTTGGTTTGGATGGTCTTTGGGGTCCCTCCTAGCTCTGATAGTCCAGGATTCTGTATAATTAATTCTGTGAGAGGGGAAAGGGTGGAACACCATGGAAATGAGAAGAGGAGGGAAAACGAAAGAGGAAGAGATTTTCTTGGAGGGGAATTGGTTCAGTTGGAAGAAAGTGGGGCAAGAGAACGTGGGTTAAAAAAGATTTGTGTGTATATGTAATAAAAAGAACCTCCTGAAGAAGAGTTAATTGTAAGCACAAATCAGAGAAAGACAGAGTGTGCTAGCTGACACACCAGAAGGATAAAAGATACTTTAAAGATACACAATGAGGTTACTATATTGTTTCAACTAATCCTGCCTTATCTTTACCTCCACTTAATATGTTTGTGGATCAAAACTTCTCTGCTCTGGGAAAGGAAATTAAATTACAAAAAAAAAAACACAAATGTTTCAATTTAAAAGCTCTTCAGTAAGTAAGAGTGAATGAGAAACTATGTCAATGAAGGGTTTTATCACTGACTGCTAAATTATGGGAAGAAGAAGCAGGATTTAGCCGAAAATGTCACAATTTGAAGAATTTATTGGTAGGAGGCAAGCCCATTCTGAGGTTGGCCTTGGAATCAGGAAGATCTGGGTTCATAAATACATAGAGAGTGTCCCAAACATCTTAGTGCAGTTTTAAGCTTCCCTGTATTAGTGATATGTCCCTGGGTAAGTCATTCACCTTCTTAATACCTCAGATAACTTTGGGACTATATGTTTCAATAAGTCACCAAGCATTTATTGAGCACCTACTTTGTGCCAGGCACTGTGCTGAGTATTGGGGACACAAAGAAAAGCAAAAACAGTCTCTGTTCTCAATCTTACAGTCTAATGAGGGATATTCAAAATGCAGGGCTTTGGGCTTAACTGGCCTCAGAATACCTGATATTTTAAATTAAAGAACTGAATACTCAGTCAATGGAGAAGATCAGGCTATTTATTTATTTATTTTGCAGGGATGAAGGCAGGGCAATTGGGGTTAAGTGACTTCCCCAAGGTCACACAGCTAGTAAGTGTGTCAAGTGTCTGAGGCCAGATTTGAATTTAGGTCCTCCTGATTCAAGGCTGGTGCTCTACTCACTGTGCCGCCTAGCTGCCCCTAGGTTATTTTTAAAATATAGAATAAGTGTTATTAAAAAATCCATTAAAAATGAAATTTTGCTCAACCACTAAATCAGCATCAAAAAAAGTCATGAAGCATATCTATTTAGGTACACATATATGCACATTCTGTTCATACAGCCAGACATATATGTCTCATGCTCATTGTAAGCTTCAGAACACCATGGTTGATGATAGCCCACAAAGGGAATAAGATGTTGCCAAGACAGGCTGCAAGAAGGGACCATAGCCCTGTGTGATGTGTGTAGCATGTCTGTGATGTTAAAGACACGTTTTATAACTTGAGGCATGCTGAAACTGAGACGGTATGTCTTGTCTGGCAAGCAGGATTATGGTGTGCCTTTGCTTTCATTGAGAACCATGCCCAATGGCATCAAGGACTCAGAGGGACCTTACCCAGCATTTCTGGCTGTGGTCAAATGAAGAGAAAGATGACCATCAGTTTACAAGAAACCAGAGGTATAAATGCCATATTCTCCTTATGCTTAGATTTCTTTTCTTTTTCTTTTGGTTCCAGACTTTTGATTTCATTGATGGAGGGAATTCCCAAGGGGAAAACTACCTTGGCTAATTCAGATAGGCCACTGTTCAATTACTTAGTATCCTAGAGAGCTGCCAGAGTGCTGAAGCATTAAGGGACTTACCTATAGTCACCTGGTCAGTATATATCAATGGAACTTGAATCCAGACCTTCTTGATAATGAGATCAGCTCTATCCTTTGTGCCATGTTGCTCCTCAAACAATAAGAATGATGTTGTCATTCAGTCATCTTAGTCATGTCCAACTCTTCATAACCCCGTTTGGGGTTTTATTTGCAAAGTTATTAGACTGATTTGCCATTTCCTTTTCCAGCTCATTTTACAGATGAGGAAACTGAGGCAAACAGGGTGAAGTGACTTGGCCAGGGTGACACAGCTAGTAAGTATCTGAGGCTGGATTTGAATTCAGGTCTTTCTGACTCTAGGGCCCTTGCTCTATCCCCTGCACTACCTAGATTCCCAAATAAGAATAATAATTATCATTTATTTAGTGCTTTAGTTGCCTCACCTAAGCCCCACAGAAGCTCCTTTAGGAAGGCATCATAGGCATTGTTTTCCTCATTTTACACATGAAGAAACAGCTTACTGGGGTAGTGACTCACCCACAGGCACATAGCTAGTATGTGTCTGAAGCAAGACTTTAACCTGGACTTTTCTTACTCTGGGGCCACCCTCAATCTCTCCTCTGGGAGTCTTTGTGACTTAATTCTGTATTTCACTATTCAAAGTCCACTGTGATGGTCAAGGATTAATTTCACACAAAATGCCCCCAGTGGGCTGATGCTATGTCATCTAGACTGAGGAATGTCTGGAGAACCTACTACAGAATGAATAGGATGTGGCATGCAGAAGTCATAGCAAGTTTAAGTAGTCACAATGTTAGAAGACATGCTGACCCTCTCTGGAAGAGATCTTATTTCGCAAAGGCCTCTCAAGACAGACTAAAGATTATATGATGTTGCACGAAGGAGATAATGGTAATAGCTAGCATTAATATAGTGCTTTAAAGTAATTTGGATTTATTAGTTCATTTGAATATTTTAACAACAGTGGGTGAGGCAAAGGCTGTTAATATCCCCATTTTGAAGATCAGAAAGCTGAACTTGAGAGAAGTTAGATGACTCGCCCAGATACGTAGGCGATGTCTGAGATGGGATTTGAACCAACTCTTCCTGAATCCAATGCCAGCAGTGTATTCACTGTGTCACCTAACTGTATACTTGTAAGATGTAATTGATATCCCTATTGGACAGCTTTCCCTGAGACATCCCTCTAGATAAAATGACTCCAAGATGAGTCTGATATATACAAATGACCTTGAGATCTTCTCTGATTTTGAAATAGTTGATGTTTTCCAGGGTTGATGAAAGAATAGGTAAATGGAAGAAGAAACAATGCCATACAGTGTTCCCTTTTTGCTATCCTACCACTTCTCCTCTATCCTGTCTCAGCACAGTTCTGGCAATGTAGAGAGGCTAGTTAGTAAGAGCTGTGGAGGTGGGCACCCATTGTTCTGCAATTCCTTGCCTCCTCAGGGGATCCAGGGTTTGGAGCCAGAAGAGACCTTAGAGTTCACACTAATTAGCCCAGGCTTTTCCTTTTGCAGAAGAGGAAATGGAGACCCAGAGAAGGGAAGTAAGTGATCTAACCAAGATCATACAACTTTGACATAGGCTTTGGCTCAATTCTTAAAGAAAGATGTAGCGATTCAAAGGCATAATTAGAATGTTATATCATTGATAAAAATTTTACTTCTGGAAAAAATGTTAGAAGGTAGTTAATTCAGACTCCCCCCTCCCCTTGCTATCCCACCCCCAAACTCCAGTGTGCAGATGAGGAGGAAATTGAGGCCCAGAATATTTAAATGAATAGCCTAATGTCACACAGGTGGTAAGTAGTAGAGAGATGGGATTTGAATCCAGGTCTGGCTCTTCCCTTTTCCCTTCATCATCTTCAGTATCCCCACCTTCCCTGAATTAACAAATAATAACTTCTCTCCATCTCAATTTTTACAGACTCATCTTCTATCCATTCTTTGTATTACACCTTCATTTTAGTTTACATTTCTGAAATTGAAATTTGAATTTCATATTGGGATTTAGAGATTTCCTAAGCAAAATTTATATATATTAAGCCCTTTGTTTTTACACTGTGATCATTTCTGTATATATGGATTCCTTCTTCCTCCCCTTCCCCTCCATCTCTAATTCTAGAATTTCACTCTTGTAACAAAATTAAGAGGAAAAAACCTCAACTTATGTGGTGATTTCATCTCTCAATGCTTGTAATATTCTGCCCTCAAAGATCCTCGGTCTTCCAAGAATTTGGAGATATATTTTATTATTGTCTAAGAACTTCTTTGGTTTTTCTATTATTTAGAGCTGGACTTCTTAACTTTTTTTGCACTCTGGACTCCTTTGGCTGTTTGGTGATGTCTTCGAACTTCTCAGAATAATATTTTTTCAATGTATACAATTAAAAATAGAATTTCAGAGAAAACAAAATAGAGGGTGTCTCCCAAAGTCTTAGTGTGGTTTTAAGCTTTAATATTGTCAAAGAGATGCATTTTTTTCTCCTTCTTAAGTTCCTGGACTACTTGAACTTTATCCATAGAACTCCTGAATTAGTTTGGGTTCCTTTCAGTGATCATTTGATTTACATTGTTGAAGCAATTCTGTATCCTGTGTTCTTGGTTCTGCTTCTTTTATTTTATAAGGTTCATGAAATTTTCTCATGCTTCTCCAAATTCTATTCATTATTTCTTGTTGTGAAATAATATTTTGCCTATCATGGTTTATTCAGCCATTTCCTTGTTATTTATCTTTGCAAATGGTTAGGGATTTTCAAAATTGATCATTCAACTCTTTACATCCCTCACTGCTTCAGTAGCCATGTTTTTATTTGAAGTTGATTGTGGATCTAAAATCTCTTTCATTTAAAAAATTACTGATTGCTTTTGAATGACTTTCCCACAAATGAAAACCTGTGCTCTTTGCTACAAACAGCCATCAAATGGCTTTTTCAGATGAACTTTTCAAACACTTGGGTGAAGACTATTAATTATAGCTGCCAAAGACCTTATTGAGCTTCAGTCACAGAAATTATCACAGACAGGCACTCAAGCAGTCCAGGCCACCCTATGTCATGAGAGAGGAATATTTTGTAATGAAAAGCAGTTTGCATCTTAAAACTCAATGGTTCTTTCCCATTCTTTGAGGAATATAGTATATCATTTTTCCCATGGTAAAACTGTTGGATTTCAGTTTACTGGTGAAAATAGCATTTTTAAGGGTACGCAGACTTTCTTTTAATTTAATTAAGAGCAGGGCTGAGAATTAACAGTGTCTGGATAAGGCAGCTTTTCTTTTCAATCAGCCTAAGTGGCTACACTCAAAACTCACAGCCCATGGAATTCTGCGAGCTCTTGGAGGTTAAAGCATGGTGTAAATCCAAGGTATTACCATTATCATTATTGTTATTCTGCTCCCTGATGGGGCAGGTTTCCCAGTCACAGTCAGTGGCTCCCTGTAGTCAGCCAGCTGCCTTTCTTGCTCCACTATGTATGATGTTTAAAATCCTGTACGTGATACTAGTGTGAACTCATAACTGAGGGCCGAAATGGGGTCGTGTTATTGCTGACATCATTTCTCTTAGTATTTATTATCTATCGCCATGTATTGGAGTGCTCGGCACAGCTTTGCACCCTGATTTACAGATAGCCCAAACTCCATTTCTGAGTCTATATTGACAATATTGAATTGAATCTAATTGTTCATCTGTGTAAGTTATTCTTTCCACAAATTCAGTGACCCCAGTAAGGAAATCGAACCAAGCTAGAGAGAAAGAAGGATGATAGAACTAAGAGAGTTTTTGTTTTGTGGTGTTAGTCATTTGTTTTGAAGTAGTAAGATTTTGATACTGGGTATGGATTCCTAAATCACAGAATGTATAACATAGGATGAATCCAATCTCTGAATATGTATATTCCTTTTCTGTTTTCACCTGTCTTAGTCAACTTTATTTCTTCTAACTTGACCAAAAGGTCCTTTAAAGCATCATAAATTTAGATTTGCGGGGGACTTTCAAGATCATCTAGTCTAACCCCTTCCTTTTGGAGGTGACAAAATTGAATCCCAGGGAGGTTATATTCCTAGGTTCCTCCAGATCTAGAGCTGGAAAGGACCTTAGAGGCCTTCTAGTCTAACTCCCTGATTATTAAAGAAGAAGAAACTGAGGTCCAAAGTAGTAAAGTGACTTGTCCAAGGTCGCACAAATAGTGAGTGGCAATGCCAGGCTATGCTCCTCACTCTGTTATACATAGACCATGACAGTAGCAGCTGTCTTGCCTTTTCTTATGCAAATCTTCCAGTTGAAAAAAAAAGACTTTCCCACTTTCCACCTACACAAATCTTGAGGAGTCCGACACCCTCTAGAAAGTCAGCCCTGGTAACTCTGTTTCTTCTCATCTTCACCACCTAACATTTATGTCTTTACCATATATTTTGGCATTTGATCATATCTAGTTTCACACTTTATTCTATGCCACATTATTTCTAATTTGTTCTATATGTACAAAATACATAATATATATGGATATATGGACACCTATGTATATATTATTTCTTGACAATTAGATCATAGGCTCCTTGAAGCCTGGGGCTATGAAATATTTCTTTTTTATTTCCAGTGATAGCTGGTAGTATGTTATTTAAGCTTTAGATATCTAAGAAATACAGTTGTGAAATTTTGTAAATTGTAAATACAATTGTAAAGTTTTGAGGTAAAGAAGTACCTAATTTTATTTTATTTTTTGTGTGTCAAGGGAATGGAGGATAGATTTTAAGTAATGTTAAATTTGCCATTTGGAACTATTTTGACTATGAAATAAGAGTTTTGGGAATTTTCAACATAGTCAAATAGGTTTTATCCTCTCCGGGCTGCAGAGCATATACTTTGCAGGCCTGTAAAAGGTATGTGTGTGTGTGTGTGTGTGTGTGTGTGTGTGTGTGTGTGTGTAGGGGAAATTGCCCTTTTTTCTTCCTGCAGTTATAGAAGAACAAATTCTCTCATAATCCAGTGCAAGAAGTCTCTTTGAGTGTTTATGACAATACAGTCTCTGATACTTGATCCAGAGCAATGGGATATATATTATGAAAAGTGAAATAAAAATGGAAAATAGATTAATATCTTCTTAATTTCTAGGCTATTGATGTTTCAAACACTGGGCTAGATTTTTATCCCTAACTTGATTGGACACTGCCCTGAAATCTTGTCTGAAGTCTCTGAAAGATTGGAGGTTCCTTCTCTATCCCAATTAATCATATAAGTCTCCTGGATGGGATTAAAAGTTCAAATTGGGGGGCTGAAGCAATTTAATCAATTTGAGAGGATTAAAACACTTTGATTATTGTATGAAGAGAGGTGATGCCAGACAGAAAACATTTTGATTGGCTAAGACAATCGGAGAGGTTGTTGGTCTTTGTAGAAAAATAGCAAGTGAGTCTAGTGCTGATCCAAACTGTTGGTAGAGGACTACAGGCTCCAGAGTGCTTTGAGAAGGTAAATTCTTGCTCCTATGACCGAGGGGAAAGCAGGACAAACCTAGAGGTAATGTTATATGCCCTCACTGATTGTGTTATTAGAGAAACTGAGAAGAGATAATATGTCCATCTGTAATCAGAGAAAGAGACACAACAAAGACAAACTGGACACACCAAGGAAGGTCAACATCAGGGACCATGACCCATCATGGCAGTGAAAAGTGCTGGCTGTGGACACAAAGGCATAGATTCTCAGAACCCACAGAGAGCTACACCTCAGAGGAAGTTCATGAGGGCTTCTTTATGGGAGAAAAGGACTTCCAGTAAATAGGAATTGTAAGTAACTCCTTTATCACTCATGTTCTTTACCCATATACCTCATTATCTTTGGGCTTTAAACTTGAGCCCATTCTCCCCAAGGACCTTGTGAATGGTCCTCTCAGTACTCTAGACTAGAGGTGGTAAATTGGGGACCTGTGTGCCCAGAACCAGATTACAACATAATTGGAAAATGTTTGACAAAATAAATAAAAATATAATACAATACAATACAGTTAATGTTAATTTGTGATTTTCTAAGTCAATATGTACCCTGCAGAGACCAATTTCTATTTGAGCTTGACACCACTGATCTAGACAACTCTCTAAGATGATAAACTGGAAATAAAGCACTCACTTGTGCCCCAGGAAAGGAGTTTCCTCCTCCAGGAATTTCCTACACAGATGAAATTGTAGGTGTACTTATATTTCCATATCCCAAAGCTAGAGGTGAATGGGATGTTTGTTGCAAGGGTAGCAT
The DNA here is from genome assembly GCA_028646595.1 of Phalanger gymnotis. Lineage (NCBI taxonomy): Eukaryota > Metazoa > Chordata > Mammalia > Diprotodontia > Phalangeridae > Phalanger > Phalanger gymnotis. The sequence continues at coordinate 278,369,823 of CM053623.1, forward strand.
AATTGTTTGGTGAGACATCGGGTTTTGAGTCCATGTTCCATATTTTTGTCAAGTGCCTTGCGCAATTTTATGAAACAAGGTTTACTTATTATGTGTGCTTAAGTGGGCAGAGGGTGAGTCTTCATGTTTTTGGATAAATCAGTCAGAGATTCTCTTAAGATAGTCTTAACAAGTTGAGTTCAGAGATGAGTACAATGTTCATAGACTCAGCATTTGTAACCTGGGGATATTCCTCCTAGAAAGAAGACTTAGCAGGAAGATATGAGAGCTATCTTCAAGTATCTAAATTAAAAGGAATTGATAATGTCATCTTGACTGCCAAGAATCAAATTAAAAATAATGGGTGGAAGTTGGCAGAAAGACAAATTTAGTCGCAATGTGAAGAAAACCTTCCTTAGTAATTGGAGCCACCTCATAGTGCAACAGATTGCTTTAGGAGATGGTATGGATTCTTCATCATGGAAGATCTTCAAGAGAAAACTTGTTAAGTCATTGTGGGGGATATCGTAGAGGGGATTTTAATCAGGGACACATTAGATTAGATTGACTCTCACCAGCTCAGACATTCTGATGGAATGACTTCCTGGTAGTAACGAACCTAGAGGCTTGAAGTGCTTGTCCAGAGGAAAATTTCTCAAACTTTCATGGTCTATAGAATCTGAGCAGGCAGAAGAAATCTTAGCCTCATATCCCACCTTATCCAGTGCTGTCCAACTATTTAATTAGTATTTACAAGAGTCTTCTTGGTGCATGGCATTGTTCTGAAATTAGTATGATTAGCCAGGGTATTTTATTGAGTTCTTTTAGAAAGACTGTTAGTGCTTTTGATGTGATTTAAAAAATCTGTTTTTGAAAATTAATTATGAATATACCAGCCTGGTTTCCTTTGGGACCTAGTCACATGGATGAATGTTGGTCTTTCCAGATGGCTTGAAGTACCTTTAAAGCAGGATTCTTAGCCTTTTTGTTTGTCATGGAGCCTCTTAACCCAGTTTGGTAATGCCAACAGACTCTTCAGAATAATGTTTTTAAAAACATACAATAAAGTATGTAGGGTTATAAAAATAAGTATACTGAAATACAATTGTAAAAATATTTTTAAAACCAGTTCATGAGACCCAGGGTAAGATTCTTAGTTTAGAGGGCTCAGATGTTGACATGAGACTTTCTTCAACTTCCTGGGATACTTCAATGAAATTTTAGTGAAATAGATTGAGTTCTTCTGGAGAGGAAGGACAGAGAATTAAGATCTAGAGAGAATAATGTGATTTGATGCTATTTTAAGTGAGTTATCACTTTTGGTATGTGTGATGGCTTTTGATATATTATCCTGGGAGCATTTTGTAATACCAAATGACTTATAATTGGAACTAGGAAAATATTTATTGGACTAATCTTGCCTCTGTGGAAGCAAGCTTGGGATATTTTTCTCAATCTCCATGTTGATTCTGAAAGCATTTATTTATTTGTTCTTTGCTTAAGTTCTTTCAATAACAGGTGGCTTGCATATTTATAGATTTCTCTCTAGGCTAAGTTTTTAATTGCTTGTCATAGTTTTGGGCACATAGTAGGTACTCAATAAATACCTGATTAATTGGCCTTAACTCACCTTGAATCTGTATCTTATAAAAAGTTATCATTTCACTATTTATATGGACCTGCATTTACTAGTAGTAAATTCTATTTGTATATCTTCATTGAAATTCACTGAATTGGCATAGTTTCATATAAAACAAGTGACCCGTTGAAATAATGTGATAGGTCTATCATATGACATCAGAAAACTGTGACTGCTACTCTTTGTTTTGTTTTGTGACTTAATTCACAAACAGAGCCTTCTGATGAGAAATACCTTGATTCAAAGTATGGTTTGATATCGCTTTCATCACTTAAAAATATAATACATTCGTTCATGATACAAGGGAAATCTAACAGTAGCTGGCATTTATATAGCACTTTTAGGTTTGTAAGACACTTTACAAATATTATCTCATTTGATCCTCATAGTAATACTGGGAGGTAGCTGCTATTATTACTCCCACTTTAGAGAGAAGGAAACTGAAATTAGATAGGTTAAGTGACTTGTCCAGGGTCACACTGCTAGTAAGTATATGAGGCTGGATTTGAATTCAGTTTTAATAGTCCATCTAGTAATTTCAAGATTGATCTTAAAACCTATACAATCTTTAACAGATATCACAATTGATTATTTTTTATAGCTTAGGTGAAACTACTCAACTCAAGCAGAGCTGGTATTAAGAATAGGTGATATCACTTTTGTGGTGTGACATGAAGGGTACCACTGAAGAGTTCCCTTGTTCCCAAATGGATCTTCTACCAGACTATCACAGTGTCTGAAATCCTCAACATTAATTCCCTTGGGATTTTCCCAAAAGTATATAGACTTTCCAGAATCTCCCATTAAAAGCAACATTTCTCTGAAAAGGAAGAAGATACATCATTTTGTGACTTCATTGCTTCTAGGGGTAGTAGTCTCTAAAATGTGGTATACTTACCCCAGGGGCATACCAGATAATTCCTTGGTGTAAGAGTAGAAGATATTGGAACTGCTATTCATATTTTTATCTAAAAATTAGCTAAGATGAAGCTTTATAAATATTCCATATGCAGATTGACAAAAGTGACCTTGCTTTGTCTGTCTCTGAGATGATCATGTTTCATGTTCATTACATTGGCTATCCTGAGGGAGGAGCGGGAATTCCTAATGGGGAACAGCTGATTGTAGTGCTCTCACTCATTGGTCCATTTTCAGTATATGAAACTCTATCACAGTTTATGCCTGCTGAGTTAAATTATATCATATCATTATATTACATTACATTATTTAGTTTTTAGCTATACTAACCCCTATAAAATGGAAAATTGGCTTAAAAAGAAACCACAATTGAGCTTATTCACAAGTGAAGCATAAGAGAATAAGAAAATGGAAGAAATAATGATTCTATTCCTAATGAGAGCTCTTCATCAGCTATATTATCAGGCAAAAACAAGGACAATCACATTGCATCTGATAGGAAGCTGGCCCCAAAGTTCAAAATTTTCAAAGTTTTTTGAAATTGGATTTATACATACTGTGATTCATGATAAACTTTGCCTTAAATGTGTCTTGTGTCTGGATGCATTACTTAATGAGAATATGAAGCCATTATGATTAGTAAGACATTTAAAAACATCTATTGTTGCTGAAAACAATTTGGCACTGATAAAATTCACTTATCTGCACATTAAAAAAGAACTTGAAAGGAGAATTTTCTTAACCAATTTAAACATCTTTCAAATGAAGAGTTTCAGTCTATTTTGAACCTAGTTGCTAAAAATATAAAAAATGTGTTATCTTCCTATTAATTTTTGGAACAAATAATTGACATCAGAGAAGGTAAAAGTTTACTAGCCAAATTTCAACCAAAACTTCTTTGTATAATTGGTATATGGGATTGAAAGATAATGATCGCAATTCAACAAATGAAACGTTTCTTCCAATTCCATGTATGTATATCTGTGAGGTTTTTTTTTTTCTGATTGAGAAAAACCTAGCATTAAAATAAATTGACAGAACCAAATCTTCAAATTGCTGCATCATAAAGTGCTAAGCCAAGATTTTTTTTTAAAATGAAGCATATTTATACAGATTGCTTTTTCAAAGATGTTATTAATACTAGTATTTTAGTAAGAGGAAAAATAATTTTGGACCATTAACGAATACAATGAAGTAAAATTATTTTAAAATGTTTTTATCTTTGTCTTTTAGTATATTGGGTGATCAATCAACAAATCAATCAACAAATTGATTCAATCAACAAATATCTATTAAGCCCTAGCATATGCATCCATATACAGTTATATATACACACATATGTACATATGCATGACTATGTATATGTGTATATACACACACATATATATCAGGCACTAGCATGGTAGTATGCATATGTAACTGACTAATAATATAAATATACATCTACTAGGCATTTTAAAAAAAAAACTTTTTTTTTAAACTGATAGAGGTTCATGAAGTTTGGACACCAATTGTACACGGAGCTACCAGGTTGGAAAACTGCATTTACCAATGCTGATTGACCCCTACGGCACCATTTGTGGTCTTAGACAGTTCCTTGTAGCACTGACAAGTTTGGGAACCTGCCTGGGGGGTCACACAGAGCTGGCACATGCCAGAGGCAGAACTTTAGCCCAGATCTCCCCAACGCTGAGGGGGACTCCTATCTGGCATGGATATTACCTCCTGGGGAATGAGCAGAGCCTAGACTAGGATTCTGATATCCACAAGATGTTCTCTTTACTTTATCACAAAGAATCCTAAGCTTCATAAATAGCAACCTCCCCATTCCCACCAACCCAACATTCCCTGGAAGCATCTATAGTTTTACTCCTGACTTCCTGTGGAAATCTTCCTTTGCCCCTGCACCTTTGGAAAAGTGACTGTTATGAAGGAGGAAGCAAATTTCTTGAAGCCCAGAGAATAAAAATATTAAAATATAGAGGTATGTAGGTAGCTTATTGGATAGAGCACCAGACTTGGAGTGAGGAAGATATGAGTTCAAATCCAGTCTCAGACAGTTAATAGCTGTGTGTTGTTGTTCAGGTATTCAGTCTTATCTGACCTTTCATGATCCTGTAGACCATACTGTCCATGGGATTTTCTTGGCAAAGATATTGAAGTGGTTTGCCATTTCCTTCTCCAGGGAATTAAGGCAAACAGAGGTTAAGCGATTTGCCCAGGGTCACATAGCTAGTAAATGTCTGAGGCCAGATTTGAATTTAGGTCTTCCTTATTCCAAACCCAGCTCTCTAGTCACTGAGCCCTATAGCTGCTCCCCTCAAAATATGTAACATGGGACATGGCATTTAACGTCTATCCGCCTTTGTTTCCACATCTGTAATATGGGGATAACATTAGTATCTATCTCCAGGATTGTTGTGAATCAGATCATATGAGGTAAAATTAGATAATATTTGTAAAGCATTTCACAAACCTTAAAGCATTATATGAATGTGGCAACATTTTCCCTTTCCATTTTCAAGCTAGTTTTCCTCTAAACGATTATTTTTCTTATTTTTAGATAATTTAATATAAACAAAACTGAACATCAAAGTAGTGAATTTAATTTACTTTCTGTTGAATTTTCTTGATTAAAACTCTTTTATACTTTTTGATTAGAAGAACAAGGTGAGAAATGGTTGGATAGGGAAAATGCATTTAAGTTGAATGGGTAGTCTAAATTCATAGGCTTTACCATGAGAAGTTTGGGTGCCAGGCAGCAAAAGCTGGCAGCTAGGAGTCCTGGTTATCAGAGTAGCTAATCAGATGTGTTTGGATGCTGATGTAGTGAGGATAATTGTGAATAATGTTGGTTGTTAGGTTCTGGGCTGTCAGGGGGTACCAGGAAGGTATCTGGAATGCCAATGGGGATTAGAGGAAAATCAGAGGAAGCCAAAAGATGAAAATGGGAACAAAAAGGTTAAACAGTACCAAAGATATAGGTTGTCTTCAGTTAGCCCTAAATATAGGCCAATTTGGCTAACTCCATTCTATGAATCTGTAATTGGAATAAGAATAAGAATTTCTTGCTGTTATGGCATCTGCAAGTAATGTCTCAGTTACAGAAGCCAGGTAACAAGCAAATAAGCACTGAGTGCTGCTCAGCCTCCTTGGGAGGGGAGGAGATGATGGTCTGGAGGAAAAGATGTAATAAAGGACAACGAACTACCCATTGAAAGAATGGAAACTAGTCTTTCAAAGAAAAACCAAGGGAGGAAAAGAATCTGAAGGTGCAGTGGGGTGTCCTAATCTGTGTCTTAATGCAGCACAGAGAAAGAAGGGAAGGACCATTGAACACTTGGTGCCACATAAAAGATATAAGCCTTTTTCTAAAGACAAGGAGCTGAACTGGTTCAGGAAGAAGCTGCAACGTGCACTGCAAGGAATGATGATGTGGCTCCATGGGAAGCATTAGCAAAGAAGTAATTTAGAAATGGTCAGGGAACCAATAGGAAGGATTCAATCATCTATAGAGAATTTCTCTTCAATTTTGTGAGTCAATCAGGGTTACATGACATTTCTCTGATAAAGGTCTAATATCCAGGATAGATAAAGACTTTACACAAGTATATTAAGATAAAAGCCATTCTCCAATAGCAAAGTATAGGAACAAATGAAGAAATGTAAGCTATCAACAACCATATGAGAAAATATTTCAAGTTATTAGCTCCCCCCCACTTAATAATATTTTATTTTTTCCAAATACACGTAAAGATAGTTTTCAACATTCACTTTTATAAGATTTTGAGTTCCAATTTTTTTTCTCCCTCTCTTTCTCCTCTCTCTCCTCCCCAAGACAGCATGCAATCTGATATAGGCTATACATATACAATCACATTAATCACATTAGTCATGTTGGGAAAGAAGAATCACAACAAAAGGGAAAAACTACAAGAAAGAAAAAAACAGAGGGAGGGAGGGAGGGAAGGAGGGAGGGAGGGAGAGAGAGAGAGAGAGAGAGAGAGAGAGAGAGAGAGAGAGAGAGAGAGAGAGAGAACAGTATGTATTCAGACTGTGGGTCTTTTTTTTTTTTGGATGTGGATAGCATTTTCAATCATGAGTTTTTTGGAATTGTCTTAGATCATTGCATTGCTGAGAAGAGTTAAGTCTTGTCATTGCACCATGTTGCTCTTACTGTGTACAATGTTCTCCTGGTCCTGCTCACTTCACTCAGCATCAGTTCACATAAATCTTTCCAGGATTTTCTGAAATCCACCTGCTCATCATTTCCTATAGCACAATAGTATTCCATTATATTAATATACAACAACATGTTCAGTCATTACCCAATTAATGGGCATCCCCTCTATTTTCAAGTCATTAATAATATGAGAAGTGCAAACCAGAGCATTTCTGAGGTTCTTCCTCACATTCATAATAATTGGCAAATACGACAAAAGCAGAAAGTAACAATTATTGGTGAGTTTGTTGGACAACAGGTACACAAATGCACTGTTGGTGGAGCTATGAATTGCTGCAGTCATTCTGGAAAGTATTTTGGAACTGCATTGACTCTCCTCCCTCAACTTCTGAAAGCACTAGACTCATTAGAGATAGTAGTATTAAACATGTACACCCCAAGGGCAAGGAAAGAGGGGAAGAAGCGACTTGCATTACTGTATTTACAATGCTTTTGTTGTTGTGGAAAAGAACTAGATACAAAACTGATGCCCATGAATGATAAAATGGATGAAAAAATTGAAGTAAAATTCAATGGGATTTTATTGTACCATAAGAAATAAAGAACCAGACGGATTTAGAAAAAGATCGAGAGATTTTTATGAATTGATGCAGAATGAAATGAACAGGACCAGGAAAATAATTTACATAATGGCCAAAAACAATGTGAGGGGAAACAACTTTGAAAGACCTTAAGAAAATGGATGATCCTACTTCTGAGTGAAAAGAACTAGAGGATGAGGCTCTTAACCTCTTTTTGTGTCATGGATCCCTTTAGCAGGCTTGTGAAGCCTATTTAGCCCTTCTCAGAATGACATTTAAATATGTATGAAAGAAAATATAGGTGATTACTAAGGAAATCAGTAATATCAAAATATAATTACCAAAAATATTTTTTAAAAAACAGTTCACACATTCTAGGTTAAGAGCACCTGAACTAGAGGTGGGGAACTCTAAATATTTCCAATATAAAAAATATCTTGATTTGATAGATAATTATTTATTTTTTACAAGGGAGGACTTCTCTTCGGAGGGAGGGAAGAGGTAGGTTGATAAACAGTAATATAAGAAAAAGATCATTAGTAATATATAAAAGTTGTCCAGAAGAGGAGTAGAGGGAAGGAGTAGAAGGGGTAAAATATACAAAAATTTGTTACCATATGATTAAGTACAGGGTAGGTTAAAAGCTATTGAAGGTTGAAATTGCCCTGATTTTTAGAACATAATATATGTGTGTATGCATGTATACACATGTGTGTATATATGCATATGTATGTGTATATGTGTGTGTGTGTGTGTGTGTGTGTGTGTGTACACACTATGTGATAGGAGTTGACGGTTCTCTGGTCTTCTCTGTTCTTTTTGTCTTGAGACAATGATTGTAAAATTCCCAAATTAAAAGAAAAAAAGGTACATAAAGATTTTTGTAAGAAAGTCTTTTTACTATCAGTAAAAGCAGAATATGTGCTGTATGAAGAATTGGAAATGACCCAATGACCCTAAAGAAAACAAAGATGAGAATGGCAGCTGGACCAAGAATGCTTAGGTCTCAGCCCATTGTATAATGGATCACTTCCCTTAGAACTACACTGTATTTCCTAAGGATAGCACCACCTAGTGAAATAGACATAATATCGTTATTTGACCACTGAAATAAATTTGTTATTTAAGCTTTGGCACTTAAAGTTCTATAATAATATAAAAATAAACAATCTCATTGATGTAAATGCAGTTGACATAGCAGCTTTAAACACATTTGGTACAGCACTCTATACAATGAATACCACGAATATTTTGAAAAAAAATGTTGTGATGGACATTAGCACATTAAAACAGCATCAATCTTTTCATTCAGAAGGTTAAACACATAGATTTATATGTACTGGTAATAAAATTAAAAGATTTAAAGTAGGTGCTTATGTGCTTCCCATATGGAACATTTAAACATTATGTATAGGACTCTATATAATTGAACTCTGCTTTTTATAAAGCCTATAGATATATATGTATATATTATACACATATATGTACACATACACACAGGGAACAGACGTATGTGTATATATACCAATACATATTCACATATAATACATATATACTGGTACATACATGTATTTATATATATATACATATGTGCATACAAGCATATATGTATATGTGTGTGTATATATTATATATACACACCTGTTGGGAAAATTAATGCTGCCCACTGAAAGGGAAAAAAAAACAGAAGAGAAAATGTAAATACTTTCTCAAGAGTTGGATTTTTTTTTTTGTCCAGAGCTACGATTTCATCAGCATAAGGATTCTTTCTGCCAATGAAGATCTGTGGCATTTGACAACTTCATCTCAGGAGTCACTTGGATCAACGAGGGGTTAAATGCCACAGACCAGCTCTGTGCCAGAGGCAGGCCCAGAAGACAGGTCTTCCCGACTCCGAGGTTGGCTCTCTAATCATTATGTCTCTTTTCCTCTCATTAGCAATAGGCTTTCACAATATCCTTTCTAAACTTAATTTAAAAGTTTTTCAAAAAATTTTTTTGAGGGGACAAGCATGAGCTCCCTGCCAAGTCCCTCCAAAAACCTACAAAAAATGGCTCTGAACAAATTCAGAAGCAACAAAATAGCAGAGGGAAGCATGGCTCTTGCCCAGGACAGCCTGGATGGTCTCTGGGTAAGGTCTATCCCACACGGAGCTGGGAGCGGAGCAGAGTGGAGTGGAGCTGAGCAGAGCAGAGCAGAGCCCAGCATGGGCAGCAAGGACCAACCAGACCAGGAGCTGGGCTGAGCACGCCCTAGCACCCTGAATCAGTGAGCTGCAGAACTTACCAGATTTTTCAAAACACAAATACCAAAGATAACAGAAAAGGTTAGTGGGAAAAGCTGCTGGGGACTAGGATAGAGTTTGTGGTTCAGCCACTGCCCCAGCGGGGAAGTGGAGGTGGGCAGCTACAGAACTACAGCTGCAGTTGCTTCTGGCCGCAGGCCCACCTGGTGGGAGGAATTAAGTGGTGGATCAGAGCAAGACTGAAGAGCCTGCTGAAGATCTAAGTCCAGTCCTGGTTGGGGGTTCTTGGGGAAGGAGGAGTGCTGATGTGGCAGAGCTGGTGCATCCCCCCAAGCTTAGAACATAGAACTCTTTACTCTATAAGCAGTTGTACCCCAATGAAAAACTTAAAGGTCAAGTAAGTCGACTAGGAACACGGCCAGGCAGCAAAAACGCACCCAGATTCAGTGTCAGACTTTGGAATCTGTCTTTGGTGACAAAGAAGACCAAAACATACAGCCAGAAGAAGTCAACAAAGTCAAAGAGACTACATCAAAAGCCTCCAAGAAAAACATGAACTGGTCTCAGGCCATGGAAGAGCTCAAAATGGATTTGGAAAAGCAAGTTAGAGAAGTAGAGGAAAAATTGGGAAGAGAAGTGAGAAGGATGTGAGAAAACCATGAAAAACAAGTCAATGACTTGCTAAAGGAAACCCAAAAAATAATGAAAAATATACTGAAGAAAACAACACCTTAAAAAATAGACTAACTCAAATGGCAAAAGAGCTCCAAAAAGCCAGCGAGGAGAACAATGCCTTGAAAGGCAGAATTAGCCAAATGGAAAAGGAGGTCCAAAAGACCACTGAAGAAAATACTAC
>CM053623.1:278390783-278420175 GCA_028646595.1 Phalanger gymnotis
CCCTTTCCTTTTCCCTGTTTCTTTCCCTTTCCCTTTCCTTTTCAATTTTGTTAAACCAGTTCTGAATGCTATTGAATAAGGACAGTAGAAAATCCCTGGACCTATACTTCCATTGGCATAAGGAGCTCTTTGATGAGGCAACTACTTCTAAGGTGGACACTTTCTCTGAAACTTAGAGTCTTTTGAGAATGGCCCAGAGCACTGACAGACTTATCCAAGATCACACAGCCAGCATCAGAGCAAGACTTGACCCCAGATCTTCTTGGCTTGAAGACCAGCTTTTTATTGACTAAGCCATGCTTTCCCTTTGCTATCAACTATTACCTTGATTTAAATTGGCTTGCACTATTATCTTTGATAATTCAAAAGCATGAGCTAATGGTGAAAAACTTAGTAAGTTTGTTCTGGGTTCTCTTTCAATGAAGGGCACCCTGAATGCCATAATGCTATAAAAGACAAATATATTTCTAAGTGTGTGCCTACTTTTAAGACTACTTGCCATTGTAGATGTACATGTATGCATGCATGTATAATATAGCACTGTGCCGCATTGATTTTACAAATATATATGTATAAATAATGTAATATATAAACAAAATCAGTGTGGTATAGTGCTAAAGAAACTTGAATTTGACTGGATTTGGGGTGAGAAGACTAAGGTTTGAGTTTTGACTCCACTGCCTACTAGCTGGGTGACTGAGTGTAGATAGGTCAGTTTAACTTGCCAAGCCTATTTCATCTCTGGGAATAATAATGCTTGCAAATAGCTGAGATTATTGTAAAGAAAGCTTTTTGTGACATATAAAGTGCCATAAATAATTTATGAGCTGGAATTTTAAATTCATTTTGTTGTTTCTGCTTTTAGCATTACAGAACTACACGGTTATATTACCTGGAAAACTTATAGAACCCACTTTAGTTTAGAGATGAAAAAAAAAATCACAGAATTCCAGGACCTCAGAATTGCAAGGGGCATTAGGGGCTATCTACTTCACTTGAAGGCTTCAAGATCCTTCAAACTCCCTGAGTGGGATCCATCCAGAATAAAATATAATTAGAAAATGTTTAACAAAATAAATAAAAATACAATACAACATAGATAATATTAATGTATGGTTTTCTAAGTCAGTGCTGGCTCACAGAGATCCATTTCTACTGAAGATGACACCAATGATCTAGTCTACCCCTTATCTGAACAAAAATACTCTCTACTTAAATTGACTTTCCCAAGAGATGAATACAGTCTAGAACAAAGGTCTTCTGATTGCAATTAAGTGCCTTTCTCTAAATACTGTGCAATAGTGATTTATGGAGAATCTTTCTCCTTCTTATTTGAATTGGTATTTTCAACTATTTCTTTTAATATTTGCTTCCATAAGGTACAATAAATAAGAACAAAATTCCAGGGTGCTTTTTTCAGCATAGAAATGTTATGTGTTTTATTTTGTACTTTTGAAATCACTATCTTTTTCTTTACTGGTAATTTCTGTGCCTACTCACTGAACATTGTTCTCTGCATGGACAGATGTATGTAACCAGAGAGTAGTTGATAAGCCCAGCGCCACTAAAATGGAGAGCCTACTTCCAAGACAGCTGTGATGTGTTAATGGGAGCACCTTGGAAAGTCTTTAGACATTCTGTAACTGGTCAAATGAGATCATGTTTGTAAAGCACTTAGCACACTGCTTGAAACATAGTAGGCCCTATATAAATGTGTATTTTCTACACCCCTTCCCCTTTTCCAGTTCTGTTCTACTTAACCACATGCTAATTGGTGACCTCTTTGATTTACTGCACAACCACATCTGGAGGTACCTTCAAAATGCTGCAGATTTTCTTTCCATATTTCACTTGGATGAAAAAGGTATGTTGATATAAACGTACTTACAAACCTCTATTAAGAAGGCACAACATCATGTTTGGATAAGAATTGATGAGGTTTGCTGGAGAATTATATTAAACTTTTTGATGTGGTATAATACCGTTACATTCCTAATGGACTCAATCATTATTTCATCAATGAAAAATAACCATTTAAAAAAAATCCTGAAGAATCAATGATTTGTAAATAAAATGTAAATAAAAAGAGCCTATAGTTCTATAAGGTAGAAAAGGAGTTTTAAATTAGTGCTATATTGCTAGTTGAAATGAAAATAAAATATACTATATATATACATATATATATATAGATAGATAGATATATAGATACACACACACACACACACACACACACACACACACACACACACACACACACACCCCCAGTGGGAATCTTCAAATTTAGCTTGCCCCTAAAATTCCCTCTTTGTGAAGAAGGCACCACCACCATTTCTGAAGTTCATAACCTACATAAAATTCTTAGTTTCTCATTCTCTCACACTTCAAATGTCCAATCCTGCCAAATCTTACTGTTTCTACCTTTATAGCATCACTCACATCAGACCCTTCTCTCAGCTAAAATTTTAATTCAGTCTACCTCAATTGTTCTTCCACTGTAGACATCCAACATACAGCTGCCAAAATGATTTTCCTAAAGTGTAAATAGGACCATATTACTCCTCAATTGGTAAACTGCAGTGGCTACCTATTGCAGAATAAAACATACATTCTGTTCACCTTTGAAAACCTTTCACAAACCCTGGTCTCAATTATTTCTCTTGACTCATACATTACTCCATTTTCTGTATTCTGTAATCCAGCCAAACTGACTTTCTCACTGTTCCCCATGCACAACAGTCTCTCCTCATCTCTGAGCCTTGCACTGGTTCTCCTCCCTGCCTGGCATACACTTTCTCCTTGTCTCTGCTTTGTAGAATCGTCTCTTTCTTTCAAGGCTCAGCTCAAGTACTGCCTTCTACATAAGCCTCTCTGTATATCCTCAACTGCTAATGCCTCCTCTCCCTAAACATTTTGTATTAATTTTATATTCATTTTGTACATATCATTATTTTCTTTATGTGTATATATGTATATGTTTCTCCAACAAAATATAAGCTCCCTGAGAGTAGGGATTATTTCATTACTTGTACTTCTATTCCCAGCGACGCAGATAGTGCTGGGTACTTAATGGTAGGCACTTAGTGCTTGTTGATTGATCAATATCCCAACAAACACCCAGACACCTGAAAAAGATATGAGAGTATCTCATGGAGTGATTGCCCCTGACAGTGTGTCACTTTCTACTTTTGGAAAGTGACATCCTTAACAGAAAAGATGTGCATTTTAATTTCAATAATTTGGCACCAACGCTGACCACTATATTTTGTCTGAGTGTTGTGACGTGTGTTGTCCTTTTTTCTGTTTTCTTCTCTCTGCATCTGCTCATATGAGGCTCCCCATAACATTTCCCTAAACTTCCTATCCCTTATCCTATCCTTATCCCTTATCCCTTCCTATCCCTTACTTTTTTCTGGACCTGTGATTTCTTCTGTGTGGGGAACTGATGGAAACTCCCTCTGCAGGTAGAGATTGGCAACATGTCTGTAACTTAACTGTTACTTGAGTTACTGCCAAATTAAGGTCCTTGGCCATGAGCTAGTATCTGGACTAGGCAGGTCTCCTTTATTCCAAGCCCTCTGAAATCTGTGCCATGCCACATGTCTTATTCCACTTGTTACAGACTTCTATTTGTACGGAGAATGTGCTGCTTTTTCCCTTTTTTTTTAGTTACGAACATTTCTCTCCTACTTTTTTCTTCTCCAGCTAGCTCCTGAATCACATTATTTTTGCAATTGGTAAAATGGTATTTCCTTTTCTAAAATTCGGTCCTTGAGAAAACAATTCTGAAGTTGCTGCTAGTCTTCAAGTATAATAACATTGAAGTCAAATGATCAAAAGCTACACCTAGTAGACTGAAATGTTGTTAAAGAACCCTCTTAAAGCATAAATTAGGGTCCCACATCTTCTTCAGAAAGAATAAAGAGGGCAATGTCTCTGACATGAAATAAATTCATCATGACCAAATGCTTTGTTGTTTTCTATGTTCAAAGACTCAAGCAATTCATAGTATGGACTGACCAATAAAACTTAATTAAGGGCACAAAATCACAGGCAAAAGCTCCCAGGAAGACCAGATTTCTGCATCTAGTTTCTATGTTGCTATTCTGTCAGATGTTTTTGCATGGTTCTTTATTTTTCCTTCAAGAAGGATGAATCTGCTGGATATAGGTCTCTCAATGTGAGAAAGAGCCTAGGGCTCTCATTGGGATTGTTAGTAGTAGCAAGTACCCTTCTACCCAATACAGCCCAATACAGCTCGTGTCTTGCACTCTTTATTATGGTAATAAATTAGCATATGGCCTTGTACATGCTTGGCATGCTTACAGTAGATGATTTATTCTTTTGTTAACAGAGAAGACTGAAGCTATCTGAAAAGAACTTTAAATTTCACATGCATTTCCTCAAAACTTTCTACAAAAGTGTTGTTCACCTTTTCCTCCTCCTTTCTGTCCACAAAGAAAGAGATATCCTTTCTCCTCACTAAGGCAAACCTCTCCTTCTGGATTCTTGATCCATTCTTCTCCTTAGGATCTAACTTTATCAATTACCCCCCTTCTCTAATACTTTGTTTTCTCTTACAACAAGATCCTTCTCATCTACTTACAAACATGCATGGGTTTTTGCAATTCTAAAAGTTTTATTTTATCTCTTCTACTTTATTAAACTACCATCCTATTTTTCTCTTCCCCATTCAATGACAAATTTCCAAAAACAAAACCCCAAAACAAAACAACTCAATGTTTTTACTAATCTTTCTCTCCTAAATCCCTTGTAATATGGATTCTAGTCTCACCAATCTCATATAACCATGCTAAAGTCACACAGAGCCTCATTATCACACTACCTTTACAATAGCTCACCAATCTAGCCTCAGACACTAGCTCTGTGACCTTAGGAAAATCACTTAACTAACTCAATTTCCTCGGATGTAAAATGAGGAAAAAAAAAACCACAACACAACACCTATCTTGCAGGGTTATTGTGAGGATCAAATGATGATCAAATGAGATTATATATGTATATATGTAAAAAGCACTTAGTATGATTTTTGGTATGCAGAGGGTGCTACATAAGTGCTTATTCCTTTTACTTTCCATCCTTCAATACGTGCCTTCCCCTCTATTCTTACTGCCATTACAGTAGCACATTAAAGACACCAGTAACTTCCTAATCCCCAAATCCTTTTACTCTCCACCCTGACATGACTTCTTGGAACCATTTAATCTTATTAGTCACCTCTCCTTCTTGATATTCTCACCTCCCTTGGTTTCTTAGACACCATTCTGCTCTGGTTTTCCTCTTACTTCTCTAGCTATTCTCCTATCTCAATGGATGCCCCCATCATCTTCTGGAACACCTAAATTGAGTGTTCTTCCACCGTGCTTTCCTTGGCCCCCTTCTTTTCTCTATAATCTCTCCTTGATCATCTCATTCACTTGTATGGCTGCAGATTTAAAGATGATAGGATCATAGCTCAAGAGATGAAAGCAACCTCAGAATCTACCTAGTTCAACACTTTATTTTGCATATGAATGAAATGGGGTCCAGGGAGCTTATGATTTGCTTCCACAATCATGCAGGTAGTAAATGTCAGAGGTAGAGTTTGAACCTTGAGCTTCTCACTTCAGAGCCAAGCCACTTAACTTTACAAATAAACAAACCAAGCTCATTATCTCTATTACCTCTAACACATCCTTTTCTTGACTTTTCTATTTTGGTTAATGGTGCCACTCAGCTGGCTGTACCAAAAACCTTACATTATCTTTTTCAAGATCATATTCACAACTGCAACAGCCCCTAGAGGTCATCTAATCCAACTCTTATCATGGTGCACATGGAAAAACTGAGGCCAGAGAAGTGAAAAGAGTTTTCCAAGGTTGTATAGCTAGTGAGTGGAATTCAGACCCAGGTCCTTGGCACAATTTCCAATCCAATATTCTACCCCTCTATGATTCTTTCACTTTCTTCACTTCTTTTAGGCAATTTGCTACTACGTCCTACTGATTCTGCTTTAGCAATAGCTCTCCAGTCAGTTCTTCCCTCCACCTGTACTCTTACCTTTATCTTAGCCACATCCCTAAACCCTGTCATGGTTTCCAAATAAGTCTTCTCTACTCTCTCCCTTCAATACTTATGCTTTATACCTCTGCCAGGCTAATTTTCTTAATGCACAGCTCTTGTGATTCCACTACTCTCATTTAAAAAAAAAAAGATCTTCAGCAGCTCTTAACTGTTTACTGGGTAAAGTTCAAATCTTTTTGCTTGCATTCAGGGCTCTCCACAACCTGACTCAACCTCCCTTTTCCTGACTTATCTCATATTACTACTGTTAACAGAAGAATGGCCAGAAAGAAACACAGACATGCAGGACAGCTTTGAAAGCTACAGGTTGAAAAGCTAGACTTAAAAAGAAAATCAAGCTGTCCATAATAATCAAATTCTACAGTTTCATGTACAACCTTCATTTTCTGTTCAATCAATAACCATTTATTAAATACCTACTATGTGCCATGAACTGTGATAAGTGTTGTTCTGCCTTACATATGGATGTGCCCATTTTATTGGGTGCTTATCAAGTTCAGAATAAAAATACAATAAAATAAATTATATTTTTTCTCTTATCTCAATGTAGGCTCTAACTGAACTGGATTATTTCGTGCTTCTGAACAATGTTCTGAGTCTTCCTCCTTTGATGATTTCCTTTGCTCAGATTTTTCCTTAATGCTAGAATGTCCTCTTTCTCCTTATTTGCTGACTGAATTCCTCACCATTCATTAATTTAAATACCACCTTCTCCAGAAAGCTTTTCTTGATAACCGCAGAAGCCGTTTTCTTCTTCAAGTCTCATAAAACACTAATGCATTTATGAAGGTTTTTTTGTGGAGGGTGGGAGATACTGAGAGGGGTTGGAGTAGAAAAGAGCCCATGGGGAGATAAAGGAAGGCTGGATGGAGAAGGTGGCATTTGAATAGTACTGTAAGTTCCATCAAGACACTGACCATGTCTAATTTAAAATAGAAATCTTTCCCAGAACTTAGCACAATACATAACACATAGTAGGTGCTTAAGAAATGTTTGTTGAATTGAAAAAACTGACTAGTGAAAAATCTAAATTATATATGAGAAAATCCTGATAAACTCCTACACCATTGATGCACACAAAAAATGTTTTTAGAAAGGCATTTGCTCTGGGATAATCAATTTGGTGATAATGGATTGGAGATAGAGTCAGGATAGTCCTGAGTTCAAACACTACCTCAGATACTTGCTAGTTGGGTGGTTTTAAAGGAAGAGCCAAGCCCCAGGTCCAGAAGGGATGCTGAAATGAGCCAGAATCTCACCATAGATTACAAAAACATTTATTGTGTAAGGGAGAGAAAAGCTCGCAAGAGAGCCGAGAGGGAGGGAGAGAGTTCTCAGCTGCTCCAAACAAGAGTGGAAAATGGTGAGATATTAATAGCTAGAGGCTTTCAGGCAGAGAGTGGGGGTTAGGGGAGAAGACATCAGTAGACACAATAAGCCAGTGAGCAAGATGTTTAGAAAGTCCAAAGCAAGGTCTCAAGTCTGCAGCTGCTGTTCAAGACTGTTTCTGAGCTGGTCAAGGCTGACTCTGTGGTTTCTGACAGCTGGAGGTATCTTCGAATTTGGCTAGAGTTCACTTGCAGAGGATCACTGGTATGTCAAGCAGCTCTGAGCTTCAGAAGACCTTCTTTCTGATTGCCTACTTCTTGGGTGCCCCCATTGTCTTCCTCCCTGTGAAGAAGGAAAATTCTAACATATTCAACAGGTTAGAATATTCCTTATAGGGCCCATGTTAACAGTGGATCTGTGAAAATCATTTACCTTTTCTGTTCTTTAATTTTCCTTATCTGTAAAATGGGGACATTAATAATAATACCCACACTTGTAGTAAAGGAAAAGTAAGAATATATGTTCGATGATTTGTAAGCCTTAAAAGCATCATATAAATTCAGCTACTATATACACACATACATATACATACATATGAAACATATTTACATACACACACATATACATACATATACATATATAGGCATATATGCCTATATATGTATGTGTACACACATAAATAAATGTAATGTGTTCCACTTGTTTTTCCAAAATGCTGTAAGACAGTGTATTTTATAAAGCAAACCATGATCTGTATTTCAGTGAATGAATGAATAAATGCATGAATGAGTCATAAAGCATTTAGGAAGTGTTTATTACGTACTAAGTGCTGTGCTAAGTTCTGGGGATACAAATAGAAAAAAAAAAGCTAGAAAGTCCCATTCTCAAACACACTCTGATTGGAGAGAGATGATACAAAGGACACAGAAGAAAGTCATGCTGTAGGAAAAGCCCTATGCTTGTAGTAGAGAGGAAGAAGAAAAGACACTAGTGGGTCAGATAGCAATAGCGGAGTTATATGGGGTAGAGAGGCAGGGCAGGTGATAAGGTGTAAAGGACCTTGGGAGGAAATGGCAAGGAAGATGGTAAGTCCTGGGGATCCAAAACTCATTGGAAGAAATTCTCTTCCAAGCTATGTGAACATTCAAACAGCCCAGGTGGGCTTTGAGTTCTCTTGCTTGGGGAAGGGAGAGAAGGGAATAGGACAAATGCAGAAGGTCCCTGGTAGTGAGTCTTCCTGCCTGCAGACTGTCCTGGATTTTATGTATGTGGGTTGTATTAAAGAGGAAAGCCACAGCCCAAATGTAGGATTAGTCAGATATGAGTTCTGATCATGTCTGTGCAGCAATTATGGACAGGTGTGCCCTTAGGACATTTGAAGATAGCTATGTTAATGTTGGATAGCACATATACACATACATGGATACATAGATATTGCGATAATTTTGACTTCTTGTTAAATATTTATGAGTACATTTGCCTCTTTCCTCTGTCCTCTCCCCTTTTATTCCCTCCCCACTTACAGGAAGAGTCATGTCATGGATAGAGATCTGCCCTCAGAACCAAGAAGATGATGGAAGGTTTCAGATCTGCCTCTGATACATAATGGCTGTGTGATCCTGGACTATGCCTCAGTGCTTGTCTAGACAACACTCTAAGGGGCGGATTAGACAGATGCCCTCTGAGGTTCTGTTTAGCTCTAGCTCTAGGAGCCTATTCATCCTTTAAGATGGAGCATCTTAAAATATCTTTCAATGGCTGATTGATTACAGAACTTAAAAAAAATAGAATTCCCTTTAGGTTTCAAAGTATCTCTTGCTTTAGAATACTTCCGTAAACTCAAATTAACACTGTCCCAGAATAAGTGGGTTTCTCTACATACTATCGCCAAATCTTGGTGTAAGACTTGACCAAAGCCCACACCACACATTGTCTGCTTAATAACAAATCTAAGTCTGAGTCATGTCTATAAAAAGATTATTTTTGACTACGTTTGACCACCTTTTCTCACATAGAACATGTCCATACTACTCAAAGCTTCTCAGCAAACAAGTCACCACTTGTATCCTATATCCTACTAGCACAAGAAATGCTAAATCATTTTGGGGAAAGCCCTTTTCTAGACAACTCATTTTATATTTAGGTCATGATCTCCACAATTTCTTAGGGCATTCATTTATGAATGTAGCTTGCCTTGTGTAACAACAATCTTCTAGCAGCTACTGTGGCTGTGTAAGACCAGTAACACCAGCAAACAGAAGGGCTGCTAACACAGGTTCTTTGATCTGCTTTACTAAGGAAAGTAACTTTAAGGGGGTTAACAATCAGTTTAATCACGCATACAGATATCATTCACTTAGTTCAGGGAGAAAGGATCAGTCCCCTGAATTTCAAGGCAAATATAAACAGAAATTACAAACATCAACAGACAGACCTTGTCTGGTAAAATCACAATTCATGGTTACTGAAGAATCATCAACATCTATCTGGGTTACAAAGCTGGGGTGAGGGCAGGTTCAATGGCTTGCCCAGAGTCTGTCACCCATATTCTTTCAGAGAGTATACCCTCCAAAAGGCAAACCCCAACCTCAGATCTTATATACCTGTCTCAGGGTCCTTGAGGCTCACCATTTAGAGTGTGAGAAATCAGTGTGGGAAAACTCCAACCACCAGCACCACATCATATACAAATCAATGACTCCCAATTGTCTTAGTGCCCATAAATATTCCAAGACAAAAGATCTCACTTTACCAACCTCATTCAAACAAAGGGCAGAATCATTAAAGGCACTTAAGAGAAGAACAGCAAAAAGTTCCACCTTATTTACTGATACACCTTGTAAGCTCAATGAAAGAGATAAAAGAGCAGGAACACCTTTATACACTTTAAAAGCTAGCACAAACCATTTTTACTGCTTCAAATTTTGTGGCAGAAATATTCTCTAGTTAATGAGGATTGGAGGGAACATCATGGAAAAGGCATAGGCACATGATGCCAGATATATCTTTATTGCCTTGAAAAGTCTCTTTGTCTTCTGCATGGATGATATCACTTGGAACAATGCATTCAATTCAACAAGCATTTATGAAGCACCTACTATGTGCTATAAATTGCAATAGGTCAGAGATGAAATAGTCCTTGCCTTCAATGAGCTTACATTCTAAAAGGGAGACATGGGGATAAATAAAGAGTAAGAGTATTTGAAACTATTTCTTTTCTTCTAAGCTCCCCACTGACCATTTAAAAGTGTCTTCAGTCTCTGGAAATAGGAAACAAGCCCCTAGATGGGAGTCAAATGTCTAGGGGCAAAAATACTCTCTTGACAAATGGGGTTTTTCATGACTATCCCCTTAACTGCTCTCAGTTATATCCATTCCAAAGATGCCATGCTTAAGTTTTGGAGGCCAGTGAGACCCAGGAGCTGGAAAAGTCATGAGAAGAATGAGCAGGGTTAGCAGACAGCAGCAAAAAGGCTGGGAGACATTCTAGAAATATTTCTGTAATTCAGTCTGGTACCATCATTTAGTTATATGCCTGTAAATTCAAAAAATGTCCCCTCTCCTCTTTGACTAATTCTATTCTTTCTATGTGACCTTATCATTTTTTTTCGGGGGGGGGGCAGTGCTTAGCATTTTACAGATATTTATGGATGGGAAAGGGAGAGAAAAAGGGAGACTTCTGTTCCACACCTCTTGAAGTAGAATTCTGAATTAGGAGAGCTTTAGAATCAGGTGCTCATGTCATAATTTCCTGTCTGATGTGGTCATTCCTCCAGGCTAATCACCTTTTCTTTTTGTGACAAAGGAATTATTTCAGTATGAGCACATTAATATTCAGCAACCAGCATTTTGTCCCTACCTAGGTAGAGCTAGAAAGGCTAATGGGGCAACTAAGGTGGTAGTGGTGGGCACCATTAGGAATAACCAGCAAGTAGGCAAATTTAGGACAAAACCTTGCTCCGATTAATCAACATAGCATTTCACTGTAACTTCACATTAGATCAGGGCACAGTTTTAAAAATGATCTATTATCTATTAGATGCCTCAAGTTTTAATTATTAACATGGAATGAATGGGTCTTTTAGCTCATGACACCTGATGAAGGTGGGCATGCTTCCTTTCAGAGATATTCTAATTCTTTCCTATGGTAACCACTCTCCTGTTCTCTTCCCTGTAGTCCTTTGCTACCACAGGCCATAGCCTCATTCACTCAGTCCTGTTACTATCACTCACCTTTTGTGAGGTCCTCTTGCTCCCATCTTCCAACAAGGGTGAAGATCAGAATTCCTGAGAGACATAATGGCCCCTTTTCTGATGTGATTGCATGGTTGTATAATGCTCTCTCCCCTAGACCTCTACCGACTAGCATACAACACCCAACTCCAATTGTTTTGACTGCCCCCCCCAACCAGGTGAAAAAAAATTATTAGTCATAGCAAGTCTTTGTCTTTTTATAGGTTTTTTAGTTTTTCTGCGAAAGACTCTCTCTCTCTCTCTCTCTCTCTCTCTCTCTCTCTCTCTCTCTTTCTCTCTCTCTCTCTCCTATGACTCCATCTGTCTGTTTTTCTTACTTCAAAATTACTTTCCTGAAAATATCCTTCCTTTCCATCCCTTTGAAGCTGCACCTGGAGTTTAGAGTTGTACAGAAGGTCAAAAAACTACAGTTCTCCCCTCATCTATGAGTGAGTAATGTGGAAACTGGGTTCCTCTTCTTTCTTTCCTTGTTCTTTCCTCTCTTACCCATTTCCCTTAGTACTCTGAGATCATCTCTTTCTTTAAAATATACTTCACTCACTGATTACTTACTTCTCTCTTCCCCAAGATTTTCAGCTTTCCAGAAATGTACACAACAGAGCCTGGAGGCACTTAACATTTCCCTGGGGACAATAGACCTAAACTATTTTTTTCAATTATTCTGTACTAATTCTTCTCTGTTTCTCATAGATCCAAGCCACAACATGCTTGCTTCTTCTAGCTTTAGTAGGGGCTGAGAAGGGAAGCAGGAGGATTTGCAATATCCCAACACAAGAGCCCCTTATATGTACTCGGTATAAGCCCCAAACAGGAGTTTAAGAATATATTCATTTATCGTTGTTGTTGTTATTTAGTCATTTCAGTCATGTTCAATTATTTGTGGCCCCATTTGGAGTTTTTTTGGCAAAGATTCTGGAGTGGTTTGCCAGTTCCTTCTCCAGTTCATTTTGCAGATGAGGAAACTGAGGCAAACGGAGTTTTAAGTGACTTACTCAGGGTCACACAGTAAGTGTCTGAGACTGGATTTGAACTCAGAAAGATGAGTCTACCCACTCTATTCACTTCTCCACCTAGCTGCCCTTCAGTTATCATTAGGAGCTCTTAAGCTGCTAGAATAAAGTTTAAAAAATTGAAAGAAAAAGAAAGAAGGTTGGATTCGGAGTCAGTGAGCATAAATTTAGGAGTGGAAGGGACATTAGCAGTCAGCTAGTAATAGGATAGGTCTGGACAAGAACTTAGAAGCCATCAAGTCCAATCTTCCCATTTTAGAGATAAGGAAACTGAGTGAGGCTTAGGGAACTGAAGGGATTTGCCCAAAGTCACACACATAGGAGGAAACAGAGGCAAGATTTAAATTTAAGTTGCCCGAATCCAGAGTCAAAGCTTTATGCTTGAACCTAGAGGAACTAAGTTCAAATTCCAACCCCTTCCCCTAGCATCTATCATCTCCTTCCCCATTCCATTACCATTACCAATATCACATTGAGCAAGTAATTTAACTTCTTTGGACCTCAGTCTCCTAAATCTGTAAAATAAGGGGTGGTGGTGGAGGGTTGAATTACTTCTCCTTTCGAGCTCTAAAACTATGATGATTCTGTGAAAACATTCTGTTTTCATATATATATGTGTATATATACATATATACACACATATATATACTCACACACACATGCACATATATATGTATGTATATATATATGCATGCATACATATACACATACATACATATAAACATACACATATACATACACACACACAAATTTAAATCCTGGGCATTCCTAAAATGTTGCAAAAACTTGGATCATATAGTTTGTGAAGAAGAGGTTGTTACACACCTTATGGAATTCCAAAGTTCATAGTTTCACTTGAAAAATCCGAGAAATACAAAAAGGAAGGAATTTGTTAGGCATTGCCAAAATGTGACTAACCCTGGGAGAGAGAGTAGCTATTTAAATGAACTCAGGGTTTTGTTAAGCACCTGAAGATGGCACTATTTGCAAAGTTTTGGAAGCATATTACTGTCCTCCACTATATCAATGCTTGGAATACTGTTATTTTTTCCCCTCTCTTCTTTCTTAACTTATATTACTTCCAGGTTAATTTGTTTTATATTCTCCATGAAATACAAACTCAGGCTGCATGTACATAGATGCAACATTTCAGAGAGGGCTCTGTAAATGAAACACATTAATTCAGGAGAACACAAAGCCATAGATGTTTGACTGTCATATTATTTCTCTGTGTGATGGTTCTAATTTCTTTCCTGAAGTACACTTCTGGACTGTATTTAATGCTTACTCGTCACCCGATGTTTTATTTCGTGCCTCCCAAATATCATTATTTTTGGTCATAGTGATTACAATCCATCCTGTTAGAGCCATACTGAAACCTTCCCATTAACTAATCATGTTTCCATCTTTTCCAGTTACCATTTTCATCTTTTTTGCTTTGTGTTTTTGTAAATATAAGATTACTCATGCAAATAAAATAGGACTTTTAGATGTAGATTAATGATGCTTTAGAATTGTATTTGTGAGCAGAAACAAACACATTGGCTTCATTTTATTTAACTGTGTATTTAAAGTAGTGGGGCTATGTAGGGTAGTAGATAGACATGGTGTCAGAAGTAAGAAACCATCCATTGAAGTCTTGACTCTGTAAAAAGTCACCTCTCTGGGTCCCAGGCACCTCTTGGAGACTGTAAATTGCAGAGTAGGTGAAAACCTTATTGGTAGACAGAGTTTCTTCATCTGGTAGTTAACTCTACAGATGAAATCATAGCTCTAGTTCCCAGCCTTTTAAAGTATAGTGAAGCCACTCACCAATATCCACTCTAACTTGATACAAAGAATTTCAACAAATTCTCTAATATTTATAATCTAGGTGACAGATTGAACAATATTTTTATTTGACCAAACATGTCAGAGATTTAGAACCAAAAGGAAACTTAGAGATTATTCACTCCAATCCCCTCATATTACACTCAAAGAAACATAGGTCAAGTCACACAAGTACGAAATTTTAGAGCTGGGATTTGAACCTAGGTCCTCTGACTCCAAATAAGGTGTCTTTTCCTCTGTACCAGCTGTAGTTAAAATACTTAATTTTCAAGTCAATATCTTATTTTTGCTTGTTTATAATTGTCTAAGCCTGCTTTGGGTTTAAACATTCCTTATTTATTTACATGTTTCCATATAATTCTATTTTATAAATCTTGTGAAGTTTTTAGAAATGAGACTTTTTTAAAACTCAGATTACAATTAAAGTGCTCAAGAAAACATTCTTTTTTTTTTTTAAGATTTTATGTATTTAGGATGCATTGTAGAGTTTTAAAAGGCTCTAATCATGAAAAAATCTTGCATTTGTCTTTTTTTTTTCTGATTTTTACTCAAATAGGACTGGCAGCAATTACTGGAAGGTAGCAAGTCAGTTAATCGTTTGGGAACTTAGAAGATTTCTGAAGAATAAGGTTCAGTGTTTAACTTAAGAGGCACTGCTTGTAAAATTTGAGTCATATGAAACCACAAGAGAGGTAGTCTTCATTGTGGGGAAAAAACACACCCACACCCAATGCAACCAATTTCTTATTAAATCATTACGTGTCCATTTAATTAAGATGTTCTAATCAAGCTTTGGGGATGATATCGTAAGAATTAATCTTGCCAACATTTCTGGTTATGAGCAAGCTGTTTGTTAATTTTTTTTTATTTAAGTTTTTAAAGAGCACTGCATAAATAATGTAGAATGACATCTATAGCTCCGTCTAATTATCAAACTGAAATCCTAAAGCTTTACCATCTCAAAACAAAAACAAATGCATAAACAAACCTCGGGGAGTATATTTCAGCAGAGTAGTTTACTGCTGCTTTGGAATATTTATTTAAATACTTACAATTTGGCCTGAATTTATTTTTTTTTTTGAGAACAAAATTTGGTTTGGAACAATCTAACTGCAATAACATAATTTAAAAAGAGACAATCAAAATAATTAAATATTATTAAGGGAAATATAAAATCTCCAATATTCTAATGTTTACAAGCTAATTTATTTATATTTTATTTGTATTTATTTATTTGTATGTACATAGTTGTACATGTATATATGTTATGTATGTATATGTGTATATATATTTATATGTATATATGTGTGTAATGTGTAAGTACCTAAGAACTGTTATGATGGAGACATAATTATATTGATGAAGTAGTAAGAATTCAATCTTTTAAATGATTTTGACAATTATTATTGCTTCATCAACGTATGAAAATTTTACATTAAAAAATTCACCACCAAATCTGCAACTCTTCAATTCTAATATTGTTTACTTGCCTCAGTATCTCTGTCTTCTCTGTCTCTATCCATTTCTCCCATTCTTTCTCTTGCCTCTGCCTCTGTTTTTCTCTGTTTCAGCATCTGTGTCTTCTGTTTTTGTTTGCCTCTGTCTGTGCATCTCTGTGTCTTCTATGTGTCTCTCTGTTTCCATCTGTCTGTTTTTATTTCTGTGTATTTATATTAAATACCAGGGTTGGGAATTGAGTAATGAATATTTGGAATTTTTATAATGTGATAAAGCAATAAAAATGCTTAATATCTTTGAAAAAATTTAATTATTCTTTCCACTTCACTATTAGAACTATGACTCCATCTTAAGAATTTTAATATATTTATGACATGAAAGTTTCAGTGAAGAGAGTGACAGTATGGTCCAGTGGAAAGATTAGCTTTGGAGTCAGAAGATTTCAGTTCAAATTCTGCCTATGTAATCTACTACCTGTGTGCCCTCAGGCAAGTTGCTTAGCCTTGCTGGGCCATAGCTTCCTTATCTACAAGATGAAGGAATTGGATAAGGTGATACCTTCTAAGGTACCTTCCTTATGATACTATGATTAGTATACGGTATTCTCCCCAGAAAGATATTCAGCACCAAAAAGACTTTAACATCAGTTGCTTTCTTTATAGGTTTTCACATTCCAGATCCATTAACCCAAAATAACCCCCTCAGCCAAATGCCCATTAGAAAAAATCCCAGAGCACATATAGGAAAGGAATAAACATTTATGTAGAACCTACTATGTGCTACTCTCAGTAGGCACTCTGCTAAGTGCTTTTTGCAAATGTGATCTCATTTGATCCTTATAACAACTCTCCAAAATAGATGCTGTTATTATCTCCATTTTACAGTTCAGAAACCGAAGAATGCAGAAATGAAGTGACTTGTCCAAGGTCACACAGCTTGTTAGTGTCTGAGGCCAGATTTGAACTCAAGTCTTCCTGACTTCAAGCCCAGTGCTCTATTCATTGCCTCAAGATCTATCTCAGTGCATGAGACACGTGAAACTCCGAGGAAAAGCTTTGCATTGGGAATCTTTTTCACTATTACCACAACAGAATCTTCACATGGCCTTCCCAGAATGATAATTCTCTTTCCCAATTTGCCTTTGGGTGCTTAGTTTGGGTTTTGCAGTTTTTGATTAAAATAAAAAAATCTATCTGTTGTTAATATTATTAGTTTGGGGACAAATGCATTCAAAAATTTTTTATACAGAAACTTCCAGTAAAGACTAAGGCTACTACTCCATTTTGAAAATCAGGAAATCCATTCTGTTACATAAACTCAAATTCTCAATATTGAATCTTGTAAATAGGTCATTAACTACTGGCTTAAAAACATTTTCTAATCTGGATCCTACAAAATATGGCTTCATATAGAAAGATTCCTTTTAATACCTGCAAACCACAATTAGGATGAAGACTCTTGCACCAGTTAAATGCATTCCCATTAGTGTGTTTAAAGTGAGGGGCTTGTACAGTTTTGGAAACCTCTACAGTTAGCTGCAAGGCCATATTGACATCTTAAAAGGCTCAGGTTTTGTTGCCCCTTTATATCTTATGTTTACCTTTCAATGATGGTTGTTTTATTTAGAATCTGATCAAACAGAGAAGTTTCTGGTAAAAAAAAAAAGAAAAACATTGACTTGCAGTCTTCATATGTCAGTCAACACAGAAAGTTGACAGGATTAATTATTTCCCTATGGATTTGAGGGGGGCAGTGAGTGTTGTCACAGATATTTATGAATGAATGAAAACATCCTGGTGAAGGGAAGACCCATTTGGTTTTGTCCTTTTAGTGACGGGAGATCCTTTCTAAAGCATTGGAACAGAAAAACCTGATATAATACATTCATATTAGTCAGTAAACTTGAAAGTTCTAATATAAAAAATAAATAGAAATAATTTAATTTTTCAGAATGGAAATCTTTTAATATAACTTAATACAATACAGTTGTTACTACGGCTGTTCCATTTCATAGGCTCCAAAGGTTAACAATCTAGAACTGGGAGGGTGTGACGGCAAGCAAAGGGGGACTTTTGGCTGTTTTTTCTTTCGAAGTGCTTCTCAGCACTAAGGCAATCAAGTGTCTTTGATTGAATCAAGAGTCTTTGATGACTTGCTTAAGTCACAAGAAAGCCTAAGTCACATGATTTGAGTCACATGGTTGTGACACTCTCTGTGGGCTGACCCTTAAGAAATGTATATATACTTTGAGGTTAGCATTTTGCTTTGGGGGCTCACTCATTGGAGGAGCATTCATGTGATTTGGCCAGACGAGGCTCTGGGTAGCCGTTAAGGAGCCCTCCGGCTTTGAAAACCCAGATGTGGGTGGTTCTCTTTCTGGTAACTATGTATGCGTCGCTATGGACAGACAGATGCCCTGTCTGCTGACTGTGTTATTTGCTCTGTTTATATGATTTATGCTTGTAATTTCTGTTTGTGTTTTCTCTGAAGTTCAGAGTGCTGGCTTTTCCACCTGAACTAAGTGAATGGTATATGTATATTTAATTAAAGTGAGATTGTAAACCCCTTAAAGTTGCTTTCCTTAGAAAAGCAGATCAAAGAATCTGTGCTAGCAGCCCTCCTGTGTGCTGGTGTTATTGGCCTTACACAGCCACAGTAGCTGCAAGTAGCATTGTTGTTACAGAGAGATCTTGTAGTCTACTCCATTCAACACCCTCTCCCCATCTTTCTCTACTTTAAGGATGAAGAAGCTGATTCCCAGATGAGTAAAGTGCTTTGCCAAGGTCACACAGAAACTGACAGAGGCCTCTGGCTCCAAAGTCAGTTTTCCTTCTACGGTCTACCCAAAGAAGCAAGTAAATGCAGAGGGAAATAGAAATAAAAAAGGACTTAGGCTACTTTGTATCTCTTAAAATGGTGCTATTTATGGGCAACTCTAAATTTGTAACATCATTTTTATTGGCCTTAAACTGTATACAAGGTATTGGGTCCTCTATCAATATCTCTTTCCAGCAGAGGTGGAATTGGATGAAGGTGGAGTCCTGGCAGAAGTCCATATGATAATGAGGCTTCCCTAGCTCCTCATTTCTTCCACTTAGCTTCCCCAAATGTCAGACAAAGTTTCACCTTCTGCTATAAATCTTCTTCAACTCTCCTTAATCTTAGTGACTTCTTTCTGAGATTAACACCAACTTATCTAGACTGTATCCATCTTGTTAGTACCTAGTTGTTTGCATGGTGTATCCCCCTTTAGACTATGGGCTCCTTCACTTTCTTTGCATCCTCAGTGTTCAGCACAGTGCTTGGCACATAGAAGACAATGAATAAATGTGAATTAATTGATTGATCTTACAGGCTTCTACTCTTCCTCAGACTAATCTCGTTGGCCATGTGCTCCCTGAAGTAGAATGTAACCTTCTGGATGGCAGGAGCAATTTTATTTTTGTCTTTGCATCCATAGTACCCAGCACAAAGTAGGCATTAAAAATGCTTATTGGATTGAACATCCTATGAGCAATTTAGATCACAACTTCTGTGGACTGTGGTTGAAACTGTTTCTTCCTCTTTTTCACCCACCCTTTGCAGACAAGCCTCATACGCTTTCATCTTTCTCCCCAACTTTTCTATTCATAGACAATAAGCTTAATTCTCACAGGTTTTAACAGGCTCTCCCACTCCCACAGTAAAATACTCCATCTATTGCTAAGTTGCTCCTCTTCTCTTAGTCATCCATTTACACTTATAGAAGAGGATATTAGTGGCGCCTACATAGGGGTTGATGTTTTGTCTTTTTTAATCTGGGAGCCGGCATTCAAAATTTTTGGGAAAACCTTGTTAGTTCCTTGCCACATCTCCTACCAAACTTATTTTGGTTTTAAGTTCTGTGGTCAGTTTTTCTCTTTTGAAAACTGATGAATAAGGAAGATCCACAGAGCTCTTAGTAACCAAAGAAGATTAAGTGTTTATCTGCTCATTTCCTGGGCTGGTAAAGTGGAGTGACAAGAGCTATCTTCAAATGAAAACCATTGAGAAAAAAAAATCCCATGTTTCCAAATTTCTAACCGGACAGATGGGTTTCCTTTGAACTCTGTATGTGTTCTCACTGATGTTTACACAAGAAATGACGTTCATTAGATACAAGATTTAAGGTCAAATGCAAGGTAGTTCATGTAGAAAGAAGAAAAAACTCCTACATATTGACTCAAAATGGAGAAGATTGACAGCATGATAAAGGGGTAAGAATATGATTTTGGAAACCCAGGGTCTGAACTATCATTATAGCATCAGAGATTCAGGGGGATGAAACAGACTTCAAAAGTCATCTAATCCAATCCTTCTCACTTTACATATGGGGAAACTGAGGCTGATAGCAGGGAAATGATTTTCCTAAGGTAATACAAGTAGTAAGTGGTAGAGCTGAGATTCAAACTCAGGCCGTGCTTTCAAATCCAGTCCTTTTCCTACTGTCCCACATTATCTTCCCTACTGGGATAGTTAATTAATGTCTCTGATTTATATTTCTTATCTATGTAATGAGGAGTTGAACTAGGTAGCCTCTAAATTCCTTTCTAGATTTAAATCTATGTTCTTCTGATTAGGCATTAGCTTGTCAATATCTTGTGGATAATTGTGTGTCATAAAGTATAGTTTTCAATTCAATTCACTTCAAGTCTCTTCCATTCTCTTCCATTCCATCCAAAGCAACTCGCTGTGCACTGAGGGAGATATAGATATGAAAAAACACAAGGTCTCAGCCCTCAAATAGTTATGTACATGAATGAATATAACACAAAGTAGAGGGTGTGTAATTCATTGCACAATTCTTGTTGAAAATCAAAGTGAATTACAGTTATTTTTATGATAACTTTGTGACATGCCTTGAAATTGTTAGCACTCTAGATTGGCACTTATTGTCTTAAAGTTGAGGCTCCTTTATTAGGCTACAAGTTGTTCAAGGGCTGGAAGCAATTCTACAGTTTTGTTAGTCCAATGATGATCACAGAACTAGATATTTTTGAAATGAGATTTTTGAAGAAATAGAGATTTTCGAAATATTTCTTTTTGGGAGGTGGGGGTGGGGAGTTATCCTAGCATCGTGGAATTGCAATATTAGATAGGGATTTAGAGTTAATCTACTCTTTCTTTCCAGCCAACTCAGGAATCGCTCATGCAACTTCCTGACATGATTATCCAATATATATATATATATATATATTTTTTTTTTTCTAAAATAACATTTCTAGGGTCTGGGAACTCACAAGAAAGCAGTCAATTCTATTTTTGGATTGTTTTAGTTGTGGCAAAGCCCTTTCTTCTACTGAGCTAAAATCTATTTTCCTTTAGTTTCTAGGCAGTGATCCTAATTTGGTACTCGCTTGTTGTTTGCCCTTCATTCTTGAAGAGGACCAGTGACATCAGGGAGGTGATGCTGTGACTTGCAAGTGAATCAGATTTAAATAAGGGAGGACTGTGCAAAGTCACTAGCCTCACTTTGTTCTCCAGAGCCATCTGGGTCCAGTGGCAAGACATAGATCAGGATGACTAGAGATGACATTGTATGCAGTGGGAGACTTGGTCTTTTAAAGCTCAGGTCTTTCCCAGGTCGCCATTTGACTGAAGCAGTGTCCATTCAGTGATGAAGGCTAGGTAAGAAATGAGGCAAAGAATGAATTCTTTTACCTAGTAAAAAAAATCAATCTGGGAAGGAAAGACCCTCAAAGTTTCTGGCCCAAACAGAAACCATTGCTACTCACTCTGAGACATAAGGGCCCAAACAATGACCAAGTGAGGCTTGGGCTGGGGCTTATTGTTGGGCAATCAATGAGAGCCAGAGTGATTTGGTTATAAGGCATGGTCCTTAAGAAAAAAAATCCAGCCCATAAACCCCGAGATAACTTGTGAGATTTCAGCAATCAAAATTTACATTCCTTTGGGCAGAGCATCTGGAGGTAAGGGTATGATACCCTATGTGGGCAGAGGGAGAATAGGGTGGAAGGGAGGGAAAGAAGGAAGAAAGGAAGGAAGGAGCTGCATTGCTGGTTGTGTCCTCGGTGGGGCAGCTACAACTAATCACAGGTTGGTGTTTGTCCTTCATTCCCAGTGAATTGGATTTAAGTGAGGGAGGGCTGAGTAAAGTCACCAGCCTCACTCTCTCCCCCAGAGCTATTTGGGTCCAGGGGCAAGATATAGATCAGGACAACTGAATATGGCTCCCAGTACTCAGTAACTCAAGACTATTCTGTCTAGACTCTCCTCAAGTCTTCCATTGCTCATGAAATGCCGTTAGGTGGTAAATTTATGGAAGATGAGTAAAATAAAATGATGATAGCTGGAATTTATATAGTGCTTCTTATAAATGACCTTATTTGATCTGAGCCCTAACCCTATGGGAATAGGAAATACAATGAATGAACATTTCCATTTTATAGATGAGGTACCTGAGCCTGAGGTTCAGTTGCTTCCTGAAGGCGATTCTGTGCTAATCTAGTAAGCAAGGACTCTTAATTCAAATCATCTGACTTGATTCATTGTTATTTCTCCAACATCTACCTAAATTGTATCTCTCTCTGCTCTCTGTTCCTGTCTCTCAATGTCTCTCCATCCCAAAACAGAAGGGGTTGCCTCTGAATGTATTGGGTTTCCCCTCTTTTGTGGTCTTTGCACAGAAGCTGCCTAACTACTTGTTGGAGATGTTGTAGGTGTTTCTTTTCATTCAGAACTCAGGATGGATGAATTCTGAGGTGACTTTCAATTCTTAGAGTCTGGAATCAAGCACAGGATTTAGGACTGGAAGCGACCTTAGGGATTATTTAGTTCAACCTCCTCATTTTACCAATGAAGATAGATGGCTAGATAAACAAATAATGAATTTATTAAACACTTTGTATTTGCCAGGCACTGTTCAAGTGTTGGGAATACAAGTACAAGGAAACAAGCTAGTCCCTGCCCTCCAGTTGCTTATGTTTTAATGAATGAAGAAAGCACATAAATGGGAGCTAGAAACGAGGATGGTGGGACAATGTGAGGAAGGTGGAGATGTTGGCAGGTTGGGTAATGGAACTGAAGCCCTGTGAAGTTAAATGGTTTTTACTTAGGAAGATATGGGCATCAAACCCAGGTCTTCTGACTCTGAACCTGTGGCATATTTATTAAGCTTTTACTTTACTTCCAATGAAGTATGCAAAGATGAATCTGTCGGATGTCAATGTTTGCCTGAAAAAGTGGAACATGACCTTCATTAGTGGCAATCACTTGTGTGCTTAATTATTTTGGGGTAATTTACTTGGTCAGGCCATTTGTGAGGGTATTGGTTGGGTACTTTTCATTTGTGTCAAAACAAAATATATCAATCAAAAAGTGTTTTTAAAAAAAATCAAACTATTGTAAGGCAGGGATATTCTCTCCCCACATCAATTGAGACATAACTGGTTAGTTGGAACCATTCTATCTAGGCTACTACACATAAATGGAGTATATGTCGAATAGCTAGAAATTCAAACAGGAAGAAGACTTTCCCCTCAGTTATACAGATAAGTCAGGCAAAACTAGAATATGAGTGGGAGGGAGAATCTTTTACTTACTGAATAATTGATCCTGTCTGGCTCTTGTCCTAGAGTGACCAAAAAGGGTATTTATCTAAA
Source organism: Phalanger gymnotis (assembly GCA_028646595.1). Lineage (NCBI taxonomy): Eukaryota > Metazoa > Chordata > Mammalia > Diprotodontia > Phalangeridae > Phalanger > Phalanger gymnotis. The sequence continues at coordinate 278,414,386 of CM053623.1, forward strand.
GTCCTGATTCAAATATGTCAATAAACAAGAGATCTCTCATCAATGAAATTACAAACCATTTATTATTACTTACAATCCAAGATTTATCTGAGAGATAGTTTAACTGACTTGGCCATGGTCATCTAGCTCCTGAGTGTCAGAGTCAGAAATTAAACCCAAATGTTCTTGCCTTCAAGTCCAGAGCTGTGTACGCTGGGTCCTGCCAATCTGATCTGCTTGCTGGTCTCTGTACTTGCCATTACATTTCCAGCTTCTGTATTTTTGCATGGTTGCTTTTCTTTGTCTAGAATATTCTCCCTTCTCATCTCTACCTCTTTGAATCACTTGTTTGCTTTGAGGCCCACCTCAAATGCCATGTCCTTAAAGGAAACTTTAATAACTGAGTCCCCCAATAATTAGCTCCCTTGAAATTTTTGTATTCATTTTGCATGGATCAGTGTGTGCTTTTTCCCTTGTAGGATTCAAGCCTCTTATGGACAGGATGACTTTTAATTTTGCCTTTGTTTTCCCCACTGTCTGGCCCAATGTAAATGGTTCATAAATGTGAGTTGGATTGAAATGAATTGAATACTAGATTCTGACTGTAATACGTTAATTTTTTTAAAAAAATTAAGTGATTATTCACACAAAGAGACATTACATATTTTTCAAGGAAATGAGAATTTGCTCTGTCAAGTTGCCCGGGAGGAAACATTCAAGTTTCAGCCACAAAAGAAAACATGTCTGGACAATTGAGTATTCCCAATGACAGCTGTCTGGCTACATTTCTACACCATATTAAGAAGAGCTTCTTTAATACTCTGGACTAATGAAAAACCATTTAGGCAGTCAGGATGCTTTGGGATGATAAGAAAGCAAGAGAAAAGACTTACTGTCTCTCTGTTCCCTTCTCATTTTCCTTCACAGTTTGGCTTAACTAAACAATTAGTAAATATGTTTTCTACAAAGGATCTTACCTGGTGGTAAATTGAGTATCCCAGAATCTAATTAGTTTGCTCCTATCTCTAGTTTATCTGATTTTTTGAATAATAACATTTTCTATAAGGCTTAGAGGCAAGGAAATCTTCCCTGTAGGGAAAAAAAAAGTATGCTGGTCTATGATTTTTTTAATTAGGTCTGTCATGGGTTATCAGTAAACATAGTGGAAACTGAGCTCCCTGTTACTATCTAGTCTCCATTTTGGACCTGTAGTGTATATTATTAGTGAGTCCTCAATCCAATCCAATCCAATCCAATCCAATCCAATCCAATCCAATCCAATTCCATTTAATTCAACAACATATTAAGAACCTATTATGTGAAAGGAGTAGAGAGAGTACAAGTAGTGGATAGAGTGCTTAGCTGGGAATCAGGAAACATGGGTTCAAAAATCAGACAAGTGATAGAGTCCAAGTCAGACACACGTATATGCATATGCATATATATAAAATATATTCATGTAATAATATACATATCTTGTTAACAGCTGAGGTGAGATTATTTGCCCTGAATGATTTATCAAATACTCTCTTCCCTGATGTACCAATTTGAATTCATTGACATAGGAATCCTTCTCACTTTGAATGATTGTAGAAACTATAATTGATTGACTTTCATGGTAAGTAGTTGACAAAATATCAGTAATACAAATACCTGACCTTTATTTGAGCACCGACAATTAGGGATTTAGCCTCTGCAGTCATACTAATGACAATTTCATTGACTACTCTGCCTATAGACAACAGCTCAATTAGGATCATAAGATTATAGTTCTAGAGGTGGAAGGGACGCCAGAGAATATATAGCTCAACCCCCTCGTTTTACAGATGAGGAAACTCAGATTCAGAGAGCTTGCCCAACAACATCACACAAGTAGCCCAGAAACTTTCTGGAAGCATTATATATTGGATAGAGATCTGAACTTTTCAAAAATGGATAATTGTATTTCAGTATAATTGGTTTCCTTTGTAATGGATCAAATATTTATTAAGCACCTGCTATATGCCAGGCACTCTTTTAGGTATTGGGGAGACAAATAGAGGCGTAAGACAGTCCCTGCCCTCAAGGATCTTACAATCTAATAGGGAAGACAATATGCAAACAAATATGTACAAAACAAGCTATATATAGGATAAATAGGAAATAAAAGATGGAAAGCACTGGATTTAATGGGGGTTAGGGAAGGCTTTCTGTAGAAGGTAGAATTTTAGCGGGGACTTAAGGGAAGCCAGGGTGGTCAATAGTCAATAGTCAGAGGGAGAACTTCTAGGCATGGGGGACAACTAGAGAAAATTCCTAGAGCACAGAGATAGAATGTCTTGTTTATGGAACAGCCAGGAGGCCAGTGTTTTATACTGAAGAGTACATATTAAGGGATAAAGTGTAAGAAGATTGGAAAGGTAGGAGGGGGCTAGGTTATGAAAAGCTTTGAATGTCAAATAGTTCATATTTGTTTCTCAAGGCAACAGGAAGCCACTGGAGGGGGTCAAGTCTTGCTCTGATGCTGGCTGTGTGATCTTGGATAAGTCTGTCAGTGCTCTGGGCCATTCTCAAAAGACTCTAAGTTTCAGAGAAAGTGTCCACCTGAGAAGTAGTTGCCTCATCAAAGAGCTCCTTATGCCAATGGAAGTATAGGTCCAGGGATTTTCTACTGTCCTTATTCAATAGCATTCAGAACTGGTTTAACAAAATAGAAAAGGAAAGGGAAAGGGAAAGAAACAGGGAAAAGGAAAAGGAAAGGGGAAGAGAAAGAGAGAGAGAGAGAGAGACAGAGAGAGAGAGAGAGAGAGAGAGAGAGAGAGAGAGAGTGTTGGGGAGAAGGTGATGTAATCAGATCTGCATTTTAGGAAAATCACTTTAGTGGCTGAATGGAAGATGGAATACAGTGGGGAAGAGACCTGAGGGAAGGTGACCCACCAGCAGGCTATTGGAATAATCAAGTTAGGTGATGAGGGACTGCACTAAAGTAGTGGCAGTGTCAGAGGAGAGAAGGGGATGTATTTGAGAGATGTTGCAAAGGTGATTTTGGCAGGCCTTTAGCAATAGCTTGGATATGGGAGAGAAGGGGAAATATTGATGAATCCAGGATGACTCCTAGGTTGTGAGCCTGAGGGACTGGGAGGATGATTGCCTTCTACAGTAATAGAGAAGATAGGAGGTGGGAAGACTTTAGGGGGAAAGGTAATGAAATAAGTTTTGGACATGTTGTGTTTAAAATGTCTACCAGATATCCAGTTCAAGATGTTTGAAAGCCAGTTGGAGATATGAGATTGGAGGTGAGCAGAGACAATGGGACAGAAAAAGTAGATCTTGGAATCATCAGCATAGAGATTAAATCCATGGGAGTAGATGAAATCACCAAGTGAAGTAGTATAGAAGGAGAAGAGAAAAGGGCCAGGGACAGAACCCTGAGGGACACTTACAGTTAGAGGGAGAGATCTGAAGGAGGATGCAGCAAAGGAGACAGAGAAGGGGCAGTCAGAAAGACAGGAGAAGAACCAGGAAAGAATGGCGTCCTTCAAAGCCAGAGAAATGAGAGTATCAAGGGCGAGAGAGCGATCAAGGAGAACAGTGTTAAAGGTCGAGGAAGATGAGAGCTGAGAAAAGGCCACTGGATTTGGTGACCGAGGGATCGTTAGTAATTTTGGAGAGAGCGGTTTTGGTAGAATGACAAGGTTTGAAGTCAGATTATAAGGAATTAAGGAGAGAGTGGAGGTGACTATTGTAGGTAGACTTTTCAAGGAGTTTAGCAACAAAGGAGATACAAAGGTATAGGATGATAGGGATAGGATAGGGAATCAAGAGAGAGATTCTTCTGCAGATGGCAGAGATATGGAAGTTTGTAGGTAGTAGAAAATGAGCCTGTAGAGAGAGAAGGTTTGAAAAGAAGGGAAAGAGGAGGGATGACAGAGAGAACTAACTGTTGGAGGAGATGTGATAGATTGAAATCACTTGAACAAGTAGAAGGCTTAGCCTTGGTAAGGAATCATGAAAAACAGGAGAGAAGGGAGAGAAAGTGGCAAAGGCACCTGAGTTATAGGAAGAGGGAGAAGAGAAAGTTCATGGTGAATGGCCTCCAAGGCAAGATTCTCCACTGAGAGAGATGGGGGGGAGAGAGGGAGTAATGAGATTTTGGAAGAGGGATACAAAGGTTTGAAAGATCCACTGTGGAGAGTGAGATTGTGAGTTGATTAGGAATACATAGTAGGATTGCCTAGCAGCAATGAGGAGGTTATGTGACATAAATTTGTAGTGGACCTGGTCAGAATACTAGTGTAGTTTTCCCTTCCTTCATTGAGCAGTACACATGTAGGCAGGAACTTGATGAATGATGGCGGGGATCTGTAATGGCAAGCAAAGCAGGACTTTTTGCTATTTTTTTCTTTTGGAGTGCTTCTCAGCAGTAAGGCAATCAAGTGCCTTTGAGTCTTGCCTTTGTTTCAATCAAGAGTCTTTGATTGAATCAAGAGTCTGTGATGACCTGCTTAAGTCACAAGAAAACCCCAGGCCTATACCCTTTACTTACTAAGTTCTAAGCCCAGGCCTGATTGTGTGTGGAGGCCTCAGAGCCCTAAAAAGTGTATATATACTCTGAGGTTAGCATTTTGCTTTGGGGGGCTCACTCATTGGAAGTGTGTTTGTGTGATTTGTCCAGACGTGACTTTGGGTAGCCATCAAGGAGCACTTCCCTCCTCTCCCACCGCCTACCCCGGCTTTGAAAACCCAAATGTTGGTTCTTCTCTCTCTGGTAATTATGTATGTATATATTGCTGCAGATAGGCAGTTAGAAGACTGTCTGTTGATTTGTGTTATTTGCTCTGTTTATATAATTTCTGCTTGTCATTTGTGTTTATGTTTTCTCTGAAGTTCAAGGTGCTGACTTTCCCCCATGAACTAAGTAAATGTTTAAAGTGAGATTGTAAACCCCTTAAAGTCGCTTTCTTTAGAAAAGCAGATCAAAGATTCTGTGCTGGCAGCCCTCCTGTGTGCTGGTGTTATTGGCCTTACACAACCACCATAGCTGCGGGTAATATTGTTATAGGACTCAGGGCCAAGGCTCAGTGGAGTGTAATTGGTGATGTGATAAGGGGTCTAGAGATCCAAAAAAGGAGGGCAATGTAGAATTGAACTGTTGCAATGAGGAGCCAAGACAGGGAAAAGAGGAGAGAGTGGCTAGTGCAGGAGAAATGGATTAGGAGAGTACTGAAGGGATTGGAGGCCACGGTGCAGGTGAAGGGTAGAGTTATGTAAGAGAAGGCAGAGAGAGATGTGAAAAGCCAATAGTTTATGATAGAATAAGGGGATGAACATGGAGGTGGTACATTTGTGGGTGAAGTCAAGATCAAAAGCATGACCATCTTTAGGCACAGCTGAGGTGGGCTAGACAAGTAAAATTTTTCATCTTCTTTCAAACAATCCAAATAAATTATTTTAGATGAACATTTGGTATGTTATTTTGTGGACACTGTCTCTGGTTTTAGGTATAGATTTTGTTCTCTACTATGCCCTATAAGATCTGACCATTATATGCTATATTCACAGTGACTATTTCAGCAAAAAAAAGATTGAGATTTGTGTGACCTTGAATATGTCTCTCAACATCTCTGGGACTCAATTTCCTCATGAGTTAGATGAAGGACTCAAACTAAAAAATCCCTAAATTCCTTTCCACTTTTAAATTTTAAAATTCTTTTTTCTTTTTTTTTTAAATTTATTTTTAATATGTTTAGTTTTCAGCATTGATTTTCACATGCGTTTGAATTACAGATTTTCTCCCCATTTCCACCCCCCCACTCCAAGATGGCGTACACT
>CM053623.1:278420675-278448695 GCA_028646595.1 Phalanger gymnotis
CAATATTCCTACTAGTTTTCTTTTTGGGATCTTTTTGAGGAGGCGATTGGTGGATTCTTTCAATTTCTATTTTACCCTTTGGTTCTAGAATATCAGGGCAGTTCTCCTTGATAATTTCTTGAAAGATGATATCTAGGCTCTTTTTTTTGATCATAGTTTTCAGGTAGTCCAATAATTTTTAAATTGTCTCTCCTGGATCTATTTTCCAGGTCAGTGGTTTTTCCAATGAGATATTTCACATTGTCTTCCCTTTTTTCATTCCTTTGGTTCTGTTTTATAATATCTTGATTTCTCATCAAGTCACTAGCTTCCACTTGCTCCAATCTAATTTTTAAGGTAGTATTTTCTTCAGTGGTCTTTTGCACCTGCTTTTCCATTTGGCTAATTCTACCTTTCAAGGCCATTCTTCTCTTCATGGGCTTTTTGGAGCTCTGTTGCCATTTTTAAGGTGTTATTTTCTTCAGTATTTTTTTGGGTCTCCTTTAGCAAGTCATTGACTTGTTTTTCATAGTTTTCTCACATCACTGTCATTTCTCTTCCCAATTTTTCCTCTACTTCTCTTACTTGCTTTTCCAAATCCTTTTCTGAGCTCTTCTATGGCCTGAGACCAATTCATATTTTTCTTGGAGGTTTTTGATGTAGGTTTTTTGACTTTGTTGACTTCTTCTGGCTGTATGTTTCGGTCTTCTCTGTCACCAAAAAAAGATTCCAAAGTCTGAGTCTGAATCTGAGAGCGTTCTTGCTGCCTGTTTATGTTCTCTTGACCCTTGAGTTTTTCATTGGGGTATGCTTGCTTGTAGAGTAGAGAGTACTTTGTCCCAAGCTTGAGGGACTTCACTGTTATATTCAGAGCTGCTTCTACACAGCAAGCTCTGCCACACCAGGTGCCTCCTCCCGCAAGAACCACAAACCAGGTTTGCGGCCCAGATCCAGGCAGGGCAAGGCAGGCTTTGCACTCCTGCTCTTATCCACCGCTTAATACCTCCCATGAGGTGGGCCTGGGGCCAGAAGCAGTTGCAGCTGTATCTCTGGAAGCAGTCTCAGGCCTGCACCACCTCCACCACGCCTGGGGTGGTGGCCAACCGCAAAATCCTTTCACTCTGTCCCAGCAGCTTTCCCCACTAACCTTCTCTGTTGTCTTTGATGTTTGTTGGTTGAGAAGTCTGGTAACTGCAACAGCTCACTGATTCAGGGTGCTACATCTGTTCTGCCTGGCTCCCAGTCTGGTTGGTTGTGGCACAACCCAGGCTGGGGTATGCTCTGCTCCGCTCCCAGCCTCATGTGATAGACCCTTCCCAGTGACCATCCGGGCTGTCCTGGGCTGGATCCCTGCTTCCCTTTGCTATTTTGTGGGTTCTGCAGCTCTAGAATTTGTTCAGAGCCATTTTTTATATGTTTGGAGAGACATGGCAGGGAGCTTAAGCAAGTCCCTGTTTTCCAGCCACCATCTTGGCTCTGCCCCCATCTGTTTTCTATAAGTTTGAGAAATGAAATCTTTATCAAAGAAACTCACCGTAAATTTTTTTCACAATAATGTTTACCAACTATATATTCCCTCCATTCTATTTTTCCTGTTTATCCTATTCTCTCTCTCCTTTTACCCTGTCCATTTGCAAAAGAGTTTTGTTTCTGCCTTTTACCTTTCCCAAACTGCCATCCTTTCTATCAAACCCTGCCTTTGAGCAGCTCCCTTCTCTTATGCCCTTCCCTTCTTACTTTCCTGTAGGGGAAGATAGATTTCTACACTCAACTGAGTGTGTATATTATTCCCTCTTTGAGTCAATTCTGATGAGAGTAAGGTTCATGCGCTCCCCTCTTCACTAACCCATTTTCTCCTCCACTGTAAAGTCTCTTTCAGACCTCTTTTATGTTAGATAAATTTATCTCACTATATCTCTACCTTTCCCCTTCTCCCAGTGCATTCTTCTTTCTCAGCCTTTGATTTTTTTTAGATAATCTTGCCATCACATTCAACTCACACCTCTGTTTTCTATCTATGTATACACCTTCTAACTGCCATAATAATGAGAAAGGTTTTGGAATTATAAAAATTATTTTCCCATGTAGGAATATAAACAGTTTAATCTTATTGTCTCCCTTGTGGTTTCTCTTTCCTGTTCACCTTTTAATGATTCTTTTGCATCTTGTATTTGTAAGTCAAGTTTTCTATTTCTATTCTGTTTCACCAAGAATGCTTGAAAGTCCTCTATTTCATTGAATATCCACCCCGCCCTCCCCCCATCCCTGAAGGATTATACTCAATTTTGCTGGGTGGGTGATTCTGGGTGTAATTCTAGGTCTTTTGCCCTCCAGAATATCGTATTCCAAGTCCTCTGATCCTTTAATTTAGAACCTGCTAAAACTTATATTATCCTTACTGTGGCTTCACAATATTTGAATTATTTCTTTTTGGCTCCTTGCAGTATTCTGTCATTGATCTGGGAGGGCTGGAATTTGGCTATAATATTCCTGGGAGTTTTCATTTTGGAATTTCTTTCAATAGGTGATTGGTGGATTCTTTCAATTTCTATTTTACTCTCTTGTTTTAGAATACAGGATAGATTATTCAAAGATTGATATATATGCTCTTTTTTTGATCATGGCTTTCAGGCAGTCCAGTAATTCTTATAATCTTTTCTGGATCTATTTTCCAGGCTAGTGGTTTTTCCAATGAGATGTGAATGAAAAAAGTAGAAAAATATCTCATTGGAAAAACAACTAACCTTTTTTCTCTTCCTACTTACTCAATAGGGCCTCTTACAGGCCTCTTCTCTCCCTATACTCTCACCATAAGCGAGTTCATCTATTGAATTTATTTTTTCCTTTAAATTTCCTTTTTCATTGTGAATCTAACAATTTGAAAACACAAACATTTTAATATACAAGGAAGAGTATTCTACATGCAACTTTGAACTTTTGTTATTGATGGAAAAAAATTACTAAATTCACAAAGGCAGTAACAAAATCACCCCTTTCGGACTTCTTTTTCTTTTTAATCTGTGCATTTTTAGTGTTTTGTTGACATTTTTTATCTTTCTCAACTTGTTCATGCATCTCTATCGCTATTCACTCCATCTCCTTCAAATAGAAGACTTTCCTCATTAGGGATTATTCAAGTCATGCAGAAACAAATCAACATATTGGCTCTGTTTGAGAGTGCATATTCCATTCTGCACTTCTAGTCCATTACTTCTCTGGCTGTAGGTAGGAGACATTCTTCATCATCAATCTTCTGAAGTCATGATTATTTAATGGTAGATCAGAGTTCTGAAGTTTACAGTTGACTTTCTTTATATTGTTGTGGCCATTATATGAATTGCTCTAGCTCTGTTCATTTCACTCTGCTCTGTCTTCCTAAGTTTGTTGAAATTTTTTCATAGTCATCATTTATTTCCATGATATAGTATCCCATTAAATTCATATACCAAAATTTTAGCTATTCCATAATTAATGGGCTTTGTTCTTAGTTCTTTGCAGTAACAACAACAAAAAGTGTTGTTATAAATATTTGTGGTCACATGAATCCTATGATCTTATTTGGGGGTACATTTATTTAGGAGGCATAAGCCATTACTGTCCATTGGGGGCATAATTTCAATTGTTTTCAGCTCATTTATTTTCATGGTTTTGATTATTACCCATATGCTGATGATTCTTAAATCTATAACTCCTTCTCCTTCTCAATCTCTCACCTAAGCTCAATCTCCTTTCTCCTACAGTCTACATGGAATCATTCCAACTACCACCTCCAACAGAGCATGTTGAAACTTCAAATTACCCTGTTTAACCACAAATGTACTACTCCCCTTTATTTTCCTCTTTCTGTCAATGATACCAGTCACTTGGGCTGAGAGTCATGGAGTCATCTTTGACTCACTTGTCTCCTTCATTCCATATCACACATCCAATTAGTCATTAAATTTTGTGGACTCTTCCTTTGAAACATCTCCTTCATTCTCTTCTTATCAGTACTTATTTTGACCTTACTAGTTGTTCAGACCCCATATCACATACTTGGATTAATGCAGTATCTTTCTTTTGGGATTTTAATGTCTTTTATTCCATTCCGCAAATCATTAGTAGGCTAATTTAGTTACTAATTTTTTTTATGTTTCTCATAAATGAAAACACCAATAAGGTTTATTTGTTGCTTCCTGAACCAAATGTAAACTCTGCCAGACTACGTAGTCCACTGACCATTCTGGCATTCTAGATAAGACCTAGCTTTGAAGCAGACCTCTAACTCTTATTATTTATGTAACCTTAGGCAAGTCACTTAAATTTGCCTTGATTTCCTCACCTGTAAAATGAGAGAGTTTGCACAAGATAACATCTGAGGTCCCATCTAGTTCAGGATCGATGATTCCAAATCTCTTACCTTCTCTGAGCCTCCGTTCCCTTATCTAAAAAATGAAAGTGTTTGGACAAGTTGACCTCCTAGATCTCTTCTGATTCCAGTTGAGAAATGCTTACTAAGCACCTACTATGTACTTGTACTTGTACTAACATCCTGTGATCTATGTTCCTATCATCCTAAGTCAGTTCCTTTTTTTTCCTGGACCTTAGCTTCTTCTTGTGTAAGAGTTGGACTAGTTTGTCTCAAAGGTTCCTATGGTCTTTTAGATCTTTTTTTGTTTTTTGCCTTATCCTGCCTTGAACCCAGCCTTCTTATCTGTCACCGCTCTCAGTCTTTTAGTTCTCCTTTCTATGTTTTCTTTCCCATTAGAATGTAAACTCCTTGAGGCCAAGAATGGTAATATTTGTATTTGTAGCACCCAGTATAGAGCAAGAACTTATTTAATGCTTCATCATTGTCATCATCATCACCATCATCATCTGATCATCATCACTCTGATTCTGTGACCTTCTAAAGATGTTTAACAATTTGTAATAAGCAGCACACAAAAAGATAACTGGGCTGAATTAAGACAATGACAAAAAAAAACATGAACAAACAAATACTTTCTTGAAGCTCAGATCCTAGTCCCAGCCCTGCTGCTGACTTTGTATGAATCTAGGATAGAGTCTAAAACTATGTCCCTAAATTTCCTCATCTATGAGACAATGGGCTAAACTAGACAATAGTTCACATTTGTATTCCCCTTTTAGGATTTTAAAAAATTTTTCTTGCAACAACTCTAAGGAGAAGGCAGAGTCAGCAATTTTATATCTCAGGGTAGAGTCGAGGAAATGGAGGCTCTTAGAAATAAGTGACTTCCTGAATATGATACAGTTAATGAGAATTGAAGATGTGATTCAAACCCAGGGATCTACTGAGTTTCACTACAGATCCAGCATGCTTTCCACTCCAGCCCAACACTGCCCTCTGACTCCAACATTCAGCTCTCGGTTGTTATTCTCTACTCTTCTTCACTGTGAAATCTCTGTTCCAGCCAGTCAATGTCCTCACTATCTTTGCTGAAGTAGGTTTATGGAATCATAGTTTTAGAGCTAACAGGGATAGCAGAGGTCGTTGAGTCCAACTTTCTGATGAAACTGAGGCTCAGGGAGTTTGTGGCTTCCTAAGCTTATACAACTAGTTAGTGGCAGAAGTGGGGTTTGAACCTAGGACCTCTGAGTCAGCATCTAACAGACTTCACGGTGTGTCACACATCCTACCTCACCTATTGCAGCCAAAGAGAATGGCCTCCATCATAAATGTCACCCATCCAGATTTGGTCCATTCTCCAAGGATCAGCTCAAATCTTTCTCTTTTCATATACTACTTTAGTCCCTTTTGAAGGCTTTCTCTGAGAGTCAGTCAGTCAGTGAAGCATTAATAAGTATTTAAGTGCTTACTATGTGTCAGGCATAGTGCTAAGGGTTTCTCTGAATTCCTCTAGCACTTGCTACACAATTCAGAGCTCAAGTATATACTATAATTAGAGCCATGACTAGAATGAGGCAAAAGGGGATTTGCCTCAAGATGTCAACATCCAGATGGGGTATGTTTCCTTGGGTGGGGGATGACTTTCTTTGTTCATGGAATGGCAAACTTCTTCTTGTGCATGCCTTATCTCTCCAAACGCAATGCAAAGTCTTTGATGGAGAGACCATGTCTTATATTGACATCTAGTATGGTACTGTGGGAAGAACATTGGACTTTCAAGGTAGGAGACACTTGGAGCAATTATTAATTGTACAACTGACCTTTACAAAACTCTCCCTTCTCTCTTTTCTCCACCTACTTGGCTACCACTTTAGTTCAGGTCCTTATCATTTCTTCATTCAGGTTTTCACCACAGTCTCCTAATTTTTCTCCTTGCCTTAAGGCTCTTACCACTGCTGTCTATGCTACACTTTTCTGCCAAAGGAATTTTTCTTAAGCACAGGTCTAACCACATAAGTCCCTTACTCAATCTGCTCTGGGGGCTTCCTATTGCTTCTAGAATAAAATGTACATTTCTCTGTTTAGCTTTGAAAGCCCTATACAACCTAGCCTCGACTTACTTTTCTACCCTCATTGTACCCCACACTCTGAAACTCAGTCAAGTGTGCCTTCTCTCAGTTCATCAAATAAGGCCCTCCATTTTCCTTCTTTTTGTCTTTGCACTGGCCTTCTCACATGCCCGAAATGCAATCTTCCTTACCTCTACCTTGTAGAGTGCCTCTATACCTTGAAGATACAGCCGGGAACATCTGCCTGCAGGCTTCCATGATCCTCACAACTGCTAGTGGCTTCCCTCTTAAATAAACTTGAACTGAATTACTTCATACTTACTTGTACTTATTAACTTTATATCTATGCTGTATCTGTTTTTATATGTCCTCGTGTCCCTCATTACAATGTAAACTGCTTATGTGTAAGGCTTGTAAGGCTCGTTTCATTCTTCGTATTTTCCAGTGCCTAGTGCCATCTTTGTACATAATTGGTGTTTAATAAATACTTATTGATTAATTCATTGTGGGTAAATTACTTAACCTCTTTGATCCTAAGTTTCCTCATCTGAATTAGGAGGGTGACAATAAAATTCACAGGACTATTGTGGGATTCAAATGAAATAATGTATATAAAATGCCTGTTGAGGCTACCAGGTAGTGCAGAGGATAGAGTACTGCACCTAGAGTCAGGAGGACTCCTGAGTTCAAATCCAACCTCAGATACTAGCTGGGTGACCCAGGGCAAATGACTTAACCCTGTTTGCCTCAGTTTCCTCATCTGTAAAGCTGGAGAAGGAAAATGGTAAACCATCCTCATATCTTTGCCAAGAAAACCCCAAATGGGGTCATGAGGACTTGGATGTGACTGAAACAAGTGAAAAACAACAAAAATTCCTGTAAACATTAAAGCATAAAGACTGACTATGAATCCAGGATGGATCTGAAATTTTTATCTCTCACAATGCCTGGGCTCATAATCGATAGCCAATAAATGTCTGTTGATTGATTAATTGTTTTGTTATTTGGAAGCAAATTAGAAGTTGGTTTGAGTTTTATTTTCTTAGACCTTGATTTCATAGATTAATTAATTTTTCAGAAAAATGGTTGTGTAAAAATTTTTAATTAAAAGTTTTATTTGAAATGGTTGCAGGATGACAGCCTCAAATGCCTAACTCATTTGCCTGCACACCATTCACTCAATCAACAAACATTTATTAAGCACCTACCATGTCTGTACCATGTGCTAGGGATGCAAGTGTAAAACTGAGGCATCCTTTGCCCTTGAGGAGCTTTATGTAGCAGAGAGGTCAAGAAGGATGAAGCATGAGAGAAGGCCGTTGGATTTAGCAATAGAAATCATTGGTAATATTAAATAAAACAGCATCAGCTTACTGTTGGGATGGAATCTAGATCACAAAAGGCTGAGAAGTGAGTGGGTAGAGAAAGAGTGGAGGCATTGAATATAGACTTTTCTTTCTGGAATTATAAGGGTACCTATTATGGTCTTTCTTTGGATACAGACATACATTGTTTGAAGCATTAAAAATAGTTTATTAATTAACTAACCCCTTTTCACATCACAGTTATTTATGGATATTAATGTCTTTTCCCATAGGACTTCCACTCTAACAAGAAAATCAGTCAGCAAATACTTGAGTCTGTTAGTGTGGACAACATTCCATACTCTGAGCCACCTATTTCTCTGTCAAGAAGAGGGAGGTACTTTTTCATCCTTTCTCTGGGGTCAGAATTGGTCATTACAATTTCTCAGCATTCAGGTAAGTATGTGTCCTAGCTGTTTGGGCTGGGGTTTTGTTGGTCAAGTTTGAGCTTAGCTGCCTAGATTCAGAATGCTGTTAAATCAAATAGTTACTTTCAGTAATATAGTGAGCAAGTATTTTAGAATTAGAAAAAGGTGAAAGAGGGGCAGCTAGGTGGCTCAGTGAGTAGAGCACCGGCCCTGGAGTCAGGAGGACCTGAGTTCAAATCCAGCCTCAAACACTTGACGCACTTACTAGCTGTGTGACCTTGGGCAAGTCACTTAACCCCAATTACCCTGCCAAAAAACCAAAAAAAAATTTGAAAGAAAAAGATGGAAGAGAGATAGGAGAGGAGAGGTAGTTTAAGGAGATGATACTTGTATCTACTTAGGATCATTGGATCTTAGAAGGTGGATTAGAATCATATAGTACAGTTTTTTCATTTTAGAAATGAGAAAGCTGAGGTCCATGGTGATCTGCTTAAGATAATGTAGGTAGCAAGTGGCTTATTGTGGCCCTTTTATTCATTACTTCAAATTCACTAGCACTTTAGGAAAATATTTCAAAAAATGGCACAAGACCACTGCAATTTTATTTTAAATGAAGGAAACAATTACAAACCTGAAGAAAGAATAGCTAGATTTAGCATTGTTTCACGCCTTAAAAAATTAATTTAAAAACGACATATGATTTAGAAAATCATGAATGTTCTGGTACAATCTATCCCTAAGCCCCACAGAATATTCTTCTCCTCGTTCCTCATAAGTATCTCATTATTACTAGAATAGAGTTCTCCTTTTGCCACATGATAAATATTACTCTTTAAAAAATCTAAAAATTTTTACCAAATATGACTCGTGTTACGTAACAAATATGTTTCTTTGGGATAATGGGGGAAAATGGTCCATCGCCAACAATGTGGCATGCTGTATGCATCTAAATATAAAATACATCCATTTGGACTTTCTACTGTTTCATTATAGACTCTAGCTATAGACATGACAGGGCTTTAAAATAAACAGTAACAAAATTCAAGCTTTCGAAAAAGGTTTTCACTACTCTGCAACTTTTCAATAGAAATAAAGATGAAAATTTCAGATGCTTGTTGGCTAAAGATATCTCTTCAGGTATAATTTTCCTTTGGAAATTCTAACTTTTCTCCATCTTAAGAAAAATCTTTATTTTATTTTTAAGTTCACCTGAAATTGACAGGCTCTTGGTGAATTGGGAAATTTTTAAATAAATCAATAAGTGTGTTTTATCTGAATGCTGGTTCCACCCAGGTTGAGTGGGTGCAGGCAAAATGAGTACTGGTCACAAAGAGTTACATAGTTTTCTGTGATTCATATATCAGCGCCACAGAGATGAAGTTTAGAGGGAAACCACTCCTATGTGAATGTCAGATCTCTCCTTCATAGACAATTGTTTTTCAGTAAATAGGATTTTTAAAAATTGGACCACACCTCTTGGAAAAACTAAAAACATGTCATGCCATGACAGGCAGCATCTTCACTCTTGTTCATTCACAGCTTTGCTAACCACTGTCATCATGAAGAAAACAAGGTGAATTTTCATCTTCTTCCTTTTATTTCTGTGTCTGCCCCTCCTTTCCCCCTAACTTTTCATTCAGAGTCTTAGAATTTGATAAACGAAATTGTGCATGATTGACCAAGTTGTCCTGGGATGATTGCTGACAGGGATGGACAGCATTCCTAACCCAATGGTTCCCTCTGTATAGAAAAGAACACAATATTCCTGTTTGGAATCTGTAAAGGACTCCTGGGGGAGTAGAGATCATAGATATATTCAAAGAGAATGTTAAAGATATTTATGCTTCAATCCACCCCTTCTGTGATGAGAGAGAACACTAATTTTAATTGGCAAAACTCTCTGAGTTATCTGATTTGAATACAAGGCAAAACAATGGGTGCAGACAGTGTACAAGCGAAAAGGATTTGATTCAAAATATTTTAATGATGGTTTAAATCACTGGCTTATAGAGGGACTTCAGAAGCCGTCTAGTCCATCACCTCATTTTGCGGATGAGGAAATTGAGTCCTAGGGTGGTGAAGTGATTTGTCTGAGGTAATTCATGAGATGAGATTTGAACCCAAGTCTTCTGACTCAAAGCCAAGCTTTCTTTCTGCTGTATGTTGTCATTCTGATTGTCTTCCGGGTACACACTAATGGATCACAACAGCATAATACAATGGAAGCCATCCTGGATCTGGATTTAGAGGAAAAATGTTTAAATCCAAGCTCTGATGATTACTACCTGTGGCACTTTAAATAGGTCACTTAATCTCTTGGACTCTTTTTCAGAAAATGAGGACATTGGAAAAGGATCTCTGATTTCCCTTTAGCTTAAGATTTAGAGATAGAAAGGACCTTAGAGGCCATTTTTCCAGTTCCCTCATTTTACAGAGACACAGTACTAGAGATGTTAAATGACCTGCCAAAGGTTACATAGGTATTTAATGGCAGACTCAAGATGTGAATCCAGTTGCTTTGATTCTAGTCCATGTCAGTAGATTCTTCATGCTGTTCTTTCAATCTTGGGGATCTGATGTGTATTGGTAAGACATTAGAAATATCTACAAATATCTTTTATACTGTCACTTTTAAGTTGTTTTTTTCTTTCTAATAGTCGTTTTAAAGTATCCTCTTTTTGCTTTCAGAGACTCCTTTACAATGAAGCTCTTGGTGCTTTCACTGGTCCTAACAATACAATGTCTGAATGATGGGAACTGTTTTTTAGGGCCTGTGTAGGGACCTCAACAAATTCTCAATTTCATCATTCAAGTGCTAATGTGGTTTTTAGACTTGCTAAACTTCGCCAGAGACAATTACTCTACGTTGTAATTTAAAATAATCCACCAGGAAAGATTGCTGAGGCATTATTAAATGAGGAGAGAGTAATTAGTTGTTATTCCCTCCTAGTGAATTATGACAATTGAAATAACAAAAAAAAATAGAATAAAACCTCTTTGTTTGGTCCTGTTATCAAAATATTATAATGACTTAAATTTTCCTTCTATCCTTTCTCAGCTCAAATCTCACTGATGAAATCATTCTAGCTTTCAAATCTTGCTTTCAGCCCTATAAATTATAGGATTCTGTAATCATCAAAGAGACATAGAAAACTTCATGCGCTGCCTACCATTGATCCACATGTACTTTATGTGTCTCTCTTCAGAGAATGTAAGCCCCCCTGAGGGTAATGACCATTTCAGTTTTACCCTTATATCCCTAGCACTTAGTGTAGGGCTTGTACAGAATAATTAGGCTATTAATAACTGCTTATTGACTCATTATTTGACTGGTTGGTTAAAAAAATGTAAAGGAAGAAGGAGAATTTTGATGCTATTAAATAAGGAATTGGGAATAAAAATAGTATTCTGAAGGGAAAAGAATAGTAGCCTGAGTGCGGCAAATCTTTTCAAGGCCAAAAAAAGAAGAGTCCACTCTTTCCCTTCATGACTTCAGGCTCCTAGACATGAAACGAGGGAATACTTGGATCTAGGTAATGGAATCTGCAAAATTTAATCATTACCACAGAAATGGCAAAACCCAAATGGGGTCACGAGGAGTTGGACATGACTGAACCCACTGAGCAACAACAACAGCAAAGAAATTCTGGGTAAGCAGTAGCTACAGAATGGTGGCAGTTTAAAAAAATTACTGTTTTCGATTACTGCCAAATTTATATGTGATAGTTATTTTTAATTCATTCCTTTCAGTTACTTTAAAACAAGCCTGATTATTATATTTGGTAAAATTTGATAGGGGGCTAGTTTTTCCTTTTCCCACCTTCTCATAATACATGGGTTCTTCTTCCCTCCTCCTAATCATTAATCTCTCAAGGTTAGACTGTTCAAAGCCTTGGAGGAAGAGGGGAAATGGCAGTATCACCTCAATACAACAGGTAGAAAAGATTAAAACGCAAATGAGAGATATCAATTTTTTTCCCAATCTAGCCTGTGAATCTAGTTTGTATTTGATAAGAAGGTAGAAGCAGCCGCTGCAGTGGTTTTCCCCTGTTGCTGTGACAGGTCACCATTTCTAATCTGAGGGTCACTGCTAAGTTCCCTCTTTAGTAATTGCTTGCTTTGACATCTGTCTTGACCTTTATTTACTTTGGCCTTTCAGACTGGAGGTCACAAAAGCAAAAGGAGATAGAAGTCTCATAAAATGTGATGATGATTAAGAAAGGAGAATGTCATCCTTTTGGCCTCATGTATGAATATATGTATAAAGAGTGGAGGTATTTTAACTCTTTAATACCATATAGAGTGCGAACACTTTAAGGTTTGGAGCTGACTTCAGAGACACATTAAAATGACTTTTTAAAAAAATGGCGTAATAATCATAAAAAATGACAAAAGCTAGTTGTGGCTAAAACTTATTCCAAAACAAGTAGGAACAATCTCCCTGAATTAGTCAGCACAGATTCCTTAGGCAACTAGAATCACAAATACTCCTTGTTCCATAAATAGAAAAATTTAATTCTAGAATTTATTAGATCTTTGCAAACTAAGATTTTAATACTTGCTAGAGTAGCATAGGACAATAATACATTGTAGAAATAGTAAAAGATCATGATTAATTTAAAACAAATATATAATCACTTTCTAAGTTTGGGTATATAGATGGATCATTAAGGGCAACTAAGTGGTGCAGTGGATAGAACACTACACTTGGAATCAGGAAGACTCTTATTTATGAGATCAAATATGGCCTCAGACATTTACTATGACTCTGGGCAAGTCACTTAACCCCATTTGCCTCAGTTTCCTCATCTATAAAATGAGTTGGAGAAGGAAATGGTAAGCCATTTCAGTACCTCTGCCAAGAAAGCCCAAAATGGGGTCACAGAGAGTCAGACATGACTGAAAAATGACTTAATAACAACAAAAAGATGGATTATTACGTGACTAACTTTGCTGAGGGTGAAATCTTTTCTTTCCTTTTTGCCCCTCCAGTTCCAGTAAATGATTTAATGGAAGAACTTATATTTTTCTTTTGCATAGTTTGCTCAGGATTGTGTATTTTGTATTTTTATATAGCTATAGTCTGGAATTTTCTTTTTTGGGGGACTCTTTCCTGACTAAGTAATTTTAGAACATTACTACTAGAGATATACAGAGGCAAACCTTGGAAAGAATCTTCTAAGTAGATGTTAGCCCTTTCATTGAGGTACAGAATTATAGATTTGCAGTTGCAAAGGATCATAGAGGTCAAGACCACATCTGACAGAATTTTCTATATTCTATACCTGTTATCTATGGCAAAGATAACCAGTTGGGAGAGACCTTTGAGGAAGGTGAAGACCAAAGAGTTGATGTTAAGTATCTAAACCAAGATCATCCACATAATAAACGACCAAGAAGAAATTGGACCTAGGCTCTTGGACTCTGAATCCACCACTTTTCCCACTGTACCATGCCTGCAAGAAGAGAGTTTTATTTTAATATTTTTCCATGTCACTTTACACATTTTTTTTTTCATTTTCACAAATGATGTGTGGTAAATTTTGTCTTTTGTGAAAATTCAAAAAAAAATTTGAATGGCAAAAAATTCACTAAGTTGAAATTTAGGATTAAAAAAATTAGGTTGTTTTTCTTTTTATTGTTTCTTTTTCATTGACAAGGTTGATTCATGGTTGAACATTAAAGAACCACTACTGGACTTGGGCGGGGGCAGAGTGCAGATCTGTACTCACTTTCTTTCCCAAAAGGGGACCTCTGCTCTGGATCCAGGCATAGGATTCAGTCCTGGAGAACTGAAGGGTTAAACTCCCTTTTCTTCTTTAGCTCATTATTTTCCTTATCCTGATGCTGTGGGGAAAAAAAATTGTTTAAGACTTAGGTTTTGGCTTATGGTTAGTATTTCCTTTAGAAGAAGGAGAGTCACAGCCACTAAGTATGCAATATAAATCAGTTATGGGTCAAATAATCATTTCCTACATCCAAAAGAAATGTTTAAATAAGTGAAAGACATGCATTGACAGAATGACAAAATAGGATTCTCAAAAAGTTAACAGCCCGGGGAGATAATATGCAAACATATATGTTACAAGCTTGATATATACAGGATAAATTAGAGATAATCAACAGAGGGAAGGCGCTAGATTAAGTGACTTGTCCAGGGTCACATAATCAGTATCAGACAAATGCAGAGCTTAAACATCTTTTTGACTCAAAGGTCAGCTCTC
The DNA here is from genome assembly GCA_028646595.1 of Phalanger gymnotis. Lineage (NCBI taxonomy): Eukaryota > Metazoa > Chordata > Mammalia > Diprotodontia > Phalangeridae > Phalanger > Phalanger gymnotis. Next base: position 278,435,031 of record CM053623.1, read on the forward strand.
TCTCCAACATGCCATATCTTCTATCTCTCATGAAAATGAAACAAATATACAGAGCTATGGGTAACAATTCTAGTGCCCCAACAATCACCACAAAACTCATTTGGAGCAAGCAGCAGAAAAGGAATCCTCAAATCAACTTGTTAAGACGGGGGGGGGAGGTGGAACATAAGACTATGATGTCAGAAGGTTGCTACTTGTGATTGTTGTTCATCTTTTATTTTTTAAATTAATTAATTTATTTTTAGTTTTCAATATTCATTTCCACAAGATTTTGAGTTCCAAATTTTCTCCCCATCTCTCCCCTACCTGCCTCCCCCACCACAAGATGCCACACATTCTGATTACCCCTTCCCTCAGTCTGCCCTCCCTTCTATCACTGCCTCCCCCCCCACTATCCCCTTCCTCTTACTTTCTTGTAGGGCAAGATAGCTTTCTATATACCATTGCCTATATATTTTATTTCCCAGTTGTGTGTAAAAACAATTTTTTAACATTTGTTTTTAAAACTTCGAGTTCATGTCCCAATCCTTAAAAAGGGCAATGCCAAGGAATATTCAAATTACTGAATCATTTCACATGCAAACAAGGTTATGCTTAAGATTCTGCAATCTAGGATTCAGCAACATGTGAACCAAGAATTACCAAAAGAGCAGGCTGGTTTTGGAAGAGGCAGAGGAACGGGAGACCAAATTGTGAACACTTACTTGCTTGACTGTAGAGAAGCAAGGAAGTTCTAGAAAAATAGCTAGCTCTGGTTCATTGACTAACTACATGAAAGCCTGTGAGTATATGGTTCACAACAAAATGTGGCAAGTCCTCAATGAGATGAGAATACCATGTAACTTACTTGTCTCCTGAGAAATATACATGTGGGCCAAGAAGGAACAGTTTGAAGTGAACATGGAACAACTGATTGGTTTAAGATTGGAAAAAGGAGTATGGCAAGGCTGTATATTGTTACCTTATTTATTTAACTTACATGCAGAATACATCATGTGAAATGCCAGGCTGGAACAATCAAAAGCTGAAATTAAGGTTGCCAGGAGAATTCTCAGCAATCTCAGATATACAGCTGATATCACTGTGAAGGCAGAAAGTGAAGACAAATTAAGAAACTTCTTAATGGCAGTGAAAAGAAGAGAATTGTAAAAGCTGTCTCGAGGGTTAACATCAAAGAAACTAAGATCTTGGCAACTGGTTCTATTGCTTCCTGGCAAATAGAGGGAAAAGAAATGTGTCAGATTTTATACTCTTGGGCTCAAACATCACTGCAGATAGCAATTACAAATATGAAATTAAAAGACACTTGCTTCTTGGAAGGAAAGCTATGGCAAATCTGGACAGCACATTAAAAAGCAGAGACATCATCTTGCTGACATAGGTCTGTATAGTCAGTAGAAAGGTATTGCTGTGAGAATTAAATTGTAAGGAAAGCTGAGTGCTACAGAAATGAGACTTTGGAATTGTGGGGCTAGAGAAGACTTGTGAAAGTCCCTTGGAAAGCAAGGACATCAAATCAGTCAATATATAAATTGATTCAGGCTATTTGATGGAAAGTTACATACTGAGGCCAAAGCTTAAATACTTTGGCCCCATAATGAGAAGACAGGAGTCACTGGAAAAGATCCTGATGTTTGGAAAGATTGAAGTCAAAAGGCAAAAGGAACAGCAGAGGAAGACATAAATACATGGTGTTATGGAAACCACGAATGTGAACTTGGATAGGCTTTGAGGGATAGTGAAGGTTAGAAGGGCCTAAAGTGCTATAGTCCATGGGATCATGAAGAGTTGGACATAACTGACCAACAAATGACAACAAATTTCTGTTTTTGGAGAATATCACTTCATAAAGCCATGATGAGAATATAAATCTCATCTAGAGAATATTATGAACTTTATAAAGTAATATTTATTAAGAAACTACATTTTAAAAAGTATTCTAAATTGTGTTCTCAGAGGTAACATGGCATAGTGGATAAAAAACCAGCTGCAATTCCAGGAAGACCTGAATTTAAATCCTATCTCTGACACATACTGGCTAGGTGACTTGGGCAAGTCACTTAATCTCTCAATACTCTAGGTAACCCTCTAAGAATATAAGTCGCAGAGTAGTTGTCGGCTTGCACTGGAAAAGGGAATTTCCTTTTTTAGGAGTTCCCTATACCAATGGCATCATGGGTACCCATTTCTATGAATGAAGTTCACCATAAATCACCACAGGGAAAACATAAGAGATTATTGTAACAAATTATTGTTGTAAATTTTGTAGTTTCAAATATGCATAAATTTTATAGTTACAAATACGTACAAAAGTTACAAATATGATCATTCCATAGACTTTGTTGGCCAATCCTGGTCTTCCAAGTATATTCTAGGGAATATACTCTTAGTCCTTGTCTTTCTCTTTAAGATAGCACAATTTCTTCTATATTTTATCCTTGAGTCAGCACACTAGATGTTATCTCAGAGATAAGGTTCAGGTTGACAGATCTAGATTGTACAGCTATAGATGTTTCAGCCCTCATAAAACTCATATCCCAGAATCCTAGAATCTCAGAGTTGGAAGGGACTGTAGTGAATGACCAGTCTCAGAAGCAACACTGATATTTGTCTGTCTCTCTGATCTTGCTGCTTCCAAAAACAGTGGTGATACTCAGGTATCATATAGTAGGATATAGATTCTGTTAATTAAACACAGATGGAATCTACATCATTTGGTAAGGTCTTAGTGACATGAATTACAATTTTCTCATAGCTTCTATACATGTAGAAGAGTTTGGTGAACAAATCTAGATTCTCACTTGTGGCTCTAAGAAGTTGTGACATGTGTAGTGGGCACAGCCCAGTAAAAAACATTTTTGGATATGGCTAAACCATGTTGAGGGTAACCAACAGGCCTCAAACCCATAAGTGAGATAGAGGGTTATCTACCCCAAGTGTGTGAAGACTTCCTCTGCCACAATAGACAGATGAGAATAATTTGTTGCAGTGCCCATGAAGGCAATTGAAGCAGGCGCTGCAGAGTTCTTAGAGCTTGGTCAGACATTGAAGATGCCAACATCACCCACTGCATCCTGGGCCAGTTCCAGTCATCTTGACTCTTGTCTTGCCACTGGACTTTAAAGATCCTGGGAAAGAGAGCTAGTCTGATGCCTTTGCATAACTTCACCTCACTTAAATCCAATTCATGCTCAAGTCATGACTTCACCCTGTAATATCATTGATCCTCTTAAAAAATGAAGGACAAGCAATAATAAGTAAATCAACAGTTGGCAGCAAAGAGATATTCAAATATCCTTTGAATGTTAATTGCATTTTCCTCTGAAATTGATCATTTTAGTGGAAGTTATACATACTCACCATGGTCAGTTATTCAGTTTTCTTTTGTCAAATACAAACACTTCAAATATGAGGCCTATTCCCAGTGAGTGTTGGTCACATCTAGTGGTAATCTAGGTGAATAACAACATTCATACAATGAAAGGGACCATGGGGTCCTTTAACCAGTAAACCAAATTTGAGCCAAAAGTCTAAAAGCAAGTAGTTGGAGGACAGAATTTAAGAGCATTCTCATTTTGTTATCACATACACAGACAAGAAAGAAGAAATATTTAAAAAAAAAATATGTCTTCAAAGAGCACTGACTACAACTAGGAAAAGAAAGTTTAAGTGACTTAGTAAACTAGCAACTAACTAGGTGCTTCAACAATCCAGCTAGCAGCTGTTGTGGGGGTGAAAGACCAACACAGCCCAACAACAAGAATGCTACCAACACACTGCAAAAGCACAGGTTCTTTTGATCTGCTTTAGAAAGGAAAGCAACATTAAGGGGTTGACAAGCTTACTTTAATTCAACATACCAATATCATTCACTTAGTTCAGGGGCAAAAACCAGCACCCTGAACTTCAGAGCAAAATACAAAGTACAAACATTGACAGACAGACCTTGTCTGATTCAAATCCCAACACATAGTTACCAGAGTTTAAGAAAGTCCCAACGTCTGGGTTACGAGCTGGAGGGCTCTTAGCTATAGCTGCCAGGAGTCTCCGCATCAGTGCACCAGCTCACCAGCACGAGTGAGAGCCCTGCGCAAATGGCTCTGTCTTCTTAAAGCATTTCAGACGTCATCAAATGTCATCTGAATGACCAGAACTTAGGCTCCTATGACTGGCTCTGGACTTAGCACCTCCCCTTAGTTAGCCCCACCTTGGGCCCCACTTAGTTACCAATCCACACCCACATAGGTTTTACACCTAATAGGGGTTTGGGCCTGGGGCTTAGCACCTAGTAAGACTCAGTGAAATACACTGAATTACTCAAAGGAAACTTAGCTAAACTCTTCAAGGGCACTTGGTAGAACTGAGTGCTAAGAGCCCATTTTGCTTACCAACACACTAGGTATACAGAATAGCAAAAAGGTAAACAATATAAAAAAAACCAGCACAGCTTTAACTTCTTACTCTTTTTTCTCATTTCATATCCTTAAATATGCTATGCATAACAGGAGACTGCAAAATAGGGGAAAAAACTAGGCTGCTATTTTATCTCTAGGTAGTCAACATCCAGTTAGACATCCTGTACCCTTTCCCCTCCCCCGTCCCACTTTATGGTGCTGTTGGATTGCTTTGGGAACTATGAAGACACGAGTTTAGGAAGTTTTAGATGGTTTTCTCTGGGTGGCTGTAAAGTTAATGGGAAATAAGATCTTCCCTGCCTATCAATAGGCCTCATGTAGAGTCCATCAAGGGAAGCTTGCTTGCTTGTAGGAAGGCTTACATACCTTTTGTTAATTGCTAATGAGGCACTGAGCCTATTAGCTGAAAGAGTCTATATTCTAAGAAGTGAGCTTTTGCTTTGGGGGCTCACTTATGAGAAAGATATTGTAATTCCTTTATCGATACTCTGAGTGGCCATATGTCCAGAGCTCCCCGCCTGCTCAGAGGTAAAGGCTCTCTCCATTTAGTGGTGGATGTAAAGCTTTGAATCAGGCAGTAGAGCCCTGTGTGTTGGTCTTTATTTCTCTTCTCTGCATTTTTGTCTGTTTAATTAAAGAAGATCGTTGACCCCTGAAACAGCTATCTTTCTTTAGTAAAGCAGATAAAAGAAACTGCACTAGCAGCCATCCTGAGTATGCCAGTGCGGTTGCCATTACAATGGCATAATGTGGTGAGGAAAATGCTTTGGAGGTTCTATATCAAATCTCTTTCTGATGCCTTCTTTGTATATCTGGCAAAATGATTTTCCCAAAATGTAAATCTGGCAGCATCCCTTCCCTCTTCAATAGGTTCCAGTGGCTCCTTATTACCTCTATTATCTCTTATTACCTCTTTATTCAGTGTGCCATCTAGCTGCCTACACTTAGCTAGGGTGGTTCCCAAAAAGCAAATTTTGTTTCTGGAACCATACTATTGTTATTGCCATTGTTTTAATTGCAGTTACTTTATGCTTCTCATTTTCTACTTTGACACTTAGATAGAAAAGATCATGACACAGGTCACTACCTTGTTATTATACTTTCATGTCTAATGGTCAGCCCATCATTGCTCAGGAAAATAAAATGACTGCTTTTTACAATTGGGAAAAAAAGCAATGAGGTAAAAACTTGTCTTCCATAGGTTCACTGAAAATGTCTTTGTTACCAACAAATATTATCATTATTTAGAGCAACAGATTGGGAGTTAGGAGACTTGGATGCTGACTATGTGGCTTTGTAACAAATTATTTCATCTCTTTGTTTCTCAGTTTCCTCAGGTGTAAAATAAGAGGTAGATTAGGTGTTCTCTGAGATCCCCCTAGATCATTTTTAATGAAATTTTAATATATTTGTAGCTTGACTGACAAGAAAATCCTTACTGATCTTTGATTTAACAGTGAAATCTACAAATGCACCAGACAACCCATCTTTACTCTGTACATGCATTCTTGCAAGGAGCTGGTTGGGTAAGACAGAAGGCAGTGAGAAAGGGCTGTTGCCAATTCTGTTCTTTTGTAAAGAAATAAAACAGTTAGGCTCTTTCATGTCCCCTGGACTTGAACAATGCTTCTCTATAGACCATCCCTTGGTGTTCTCCATAGTCATCTGGTGGGGGAGCCTGAGCCCCTTTGAGAATGATTGAAAAGCATCTGGCTTGACGTTAGGGGAAGCATATGTTCTGAATGTAATTTGACCCACTGTACGTCACAATCCAGAATGTCACCACTCAGCATTGTAACCCAGTTTGGTTAAATCTCTTGAATTTGGACAAAAAGCCAACTTTTCAAAATAGTGTTAGAAGAAAAAAAAAGTATATTGGAAGTTTTAGAATATTTTTATTGTTATTTTTTCCAAGGGTTTAACTTGCTACAAGATCCCTGGTGTGAAATTGCCCTTGGAAAGATATTCTACTTAAAGAGCTTATGGAAACTTGGATGGCCACTGATTGTGGAAGAGAATCGATATTTTAAAATTTATTTTTAAATTAAAATTTATTTTGGTCAATTAACAAAAATGTATTTTCTCTTCTCTCTCCATTCCAGTGGGGTGGGAAAAAGGGGGAGAAAGATAAAACTCTTGTAACAAATATGCATAGTTAAGCAAAACAAATTTCTGTATTGGCCATGTCCAAAAGTAAATGTCTCCTTTTGCGCCCTGTTTTGGGTTTATGTATGTAACATGGATGCAAAATGTTACATTCTACACCCATATTTGAAATTGAGGACTTCCTATGTACGATGAAAGCCATAGGTATGCAGGGGTCAAGAAATTTTACCTAGAGAATAAAATGTATAGCGATTTGGCTATAGCAATGTGGTGCCAGGGGAAAGAGTATTGGCTGCGAAGTCAGAGGGCCTAGGTTCAAATACCACTGTGATGGGGTCTTAGTCAACAAGTCACTAAACCTCCTGGGGCCTCAGTTGCCCCATCTGTAAAGAGAAAGATTTCGACTTGATGGCCTCTGAGGTCTCTTTCGGCTGTAATCTTATGATCCTTTGGTCCGCAAGTCAGAACTTTGGAAATAAAGACTAAAAAAAAAGGTGATTTAGCTACTCTTAAAAACATAGACTGGTAATTTGTTTTTGCATATACACATAATTTAAATCCATTTTTTCAGCATGTAGGCTGAAGGATAAGTGGAAGAAAGACCATTACGAACATAGAGCATTAAAAAGATCCTTACTGCAAAGACTTCTGGTGAGAAAGGGCAGTATATATTCAATTATAACAGCATGGTTTAATGGAAAGAACACTGACTGCAAGCATTCACAGGGTCTGGGTTTGAATCCTACCTCTGACACTCATGACCTATGTGGGGATGGGCATAGTTGAGATAGCAAGGTGGTCTAGTGGATGAAGGGCCTCACCTGGAGTCAGGAAGACCTGAATTCAGATGTGGCCTTACAAACTTACTCTCTTATGACACTAGGCAAGTCACTTTACCTTCTCAGTCTCAGTTTCCTCATCTTCAGAATAGGAAGAATAATATTAGGACCTACCTCCCAGAGTTGTGAAGATCAAATGGGGTAATATTTGTAAAGCAATTCACAAACCTCAAAGTGCTATATAAATGCTAGTTAAAAGAAAGGACCTGTAACTTCCTGGTTCTTTGTTTTCTCCCCCATAAAATGGGAAGGAACAACTTGGATGGGTTATTGCATTCTTTCCAGCTTTAGCGTTATGATCCCAGGATGATTTTATTAGAGGAAATAAAAATTCAAGAAAGACTCTCCTGAAATTATTTGTGTTGGAGAAATCTAAAATTGGCTTGTGGTGACAAAGTAGAGAAGTAACGTGGTATCTTGGAAGAAGCATTGGACTTGGCACCAAAAGTTCGGAGTTCAAGTTTCAGGTTCACCACTCTTCTGGATGGGTTTAAATTTTCATGAGAAGATCAGGATTCACAAACTTCATCAAAAGTAAAAGGAGCTTTCCTGACTCCAGGAAAAGACTGAATGTTGGGAACCTGCTCAAGTAAAAGTGAAAGTAATTGTACGAAATGGAATAGTGCAGGAGGAGAAAGCTGACAAGAAAAGAACGCTGATTACCATGTCCTCGGGTAGGACAGCCATGCGACTCTCCAGACTCAGGCTTTTTTGATGTCAAAATATGTGATGATCATCATCAGGCTGGATATTTCGCTTACCTCTACACACATCTCCAAGTCTGAGGAGAGGGGAAGCCCTAGGTTGAGTGGCTTCCTCTATTTATGCAGTTCTAGGACAACGGTGTTTGGTGTCTGGGTATCACTTAATAACTTAAGTAATAGCCGCTGTCCAGATGATTGCTAAGGGTTCTAAAAGTTAAGGCATGATGTCACATGAGTTAACTTGGTCTCTTTCTGTTTTATATGTCCATTTCCAAGATCTGGGACCATGAGCCTTATGTCACCTTCCTGGGCAAGGGGGTGGAGCTTAATTTAACCCTAATATTTTCTTGTGTACTGTACAACACTCAAGGCCTCAGTTTGCTTATTTGTAAAATGAGATGGTGGCTCTAGAAGCCATAAGATTTTCTAGTTCTAATATTCTGGGAGACATTGACAGACACAGATAATGTCAAATAGTGGAAAAATAGTGTATAGATTCTGAAGAATTAAGTTCAATACCATATCTGCTGTTTAGTTGTGTGACCATGGGTAGGCAAGCAGCAAAAATCCTTTGGTCCAAAGTATTCTCATCTAAAAATGAGAGTGTCAGACAGCCAAACTTGGAATTCTCTTCCAGCTCCAAATTTTGAGTCTATATTGATTCACACTATGAGATAATCAGGTAAAAAGAAAATATCTTTATGTGAATTACTCAAATAATAATAGTCATAAAATAATAATTTGTTGTTAAGTTGTTTTTAGTCATGTCTGACTCTTTGTGATCCCCATTTGGGGTTTTCTTGGCAAAGATCCTGGAGTGGTTTGCCATTTTGTTCGCCAGCTCATTTTACAGATGAAGAAATTGAGGCAAACAGGGTTAAGTCATTTACAGTCATACAACTAGTAAGTCTTCCTGACTCCAGGCCCTGCACTATTTCCACTGGGTGACTTAGATGCCCCCCTTGTAGCAGTTATACTTCCGAAGTTATTAAAGGTTAGGACTGCAGTGACACTTTTGGGACATTCTGTATGCAGCATAATTCATTATGGAAGATATTTGCACTATTTTTCAAAAGTAGGCAGACTCAGCCAGGGTCATATAGCCAATATTTATCAGATGTGGGACTTGAACTCAGGTCTTTCTGATTCTAAGGCTAGTCATCTATCCATTACACCAGGCTGCTGTGAGGAATAAAATGTAAATTCATTAAAAATGGTAGGAAATTCCCAGTAGCTTTTTGTCATCTAACGTTTTCTCAGGGAATATTTGTTATTCAACTCCTATCATGTAATGTCACATAAGTTTTTTCCTCCTACCTCAATAGGTACCATTGTGCCTGAAAGCTTGGGAACCATTGACTTAGATGAGTTCTAAGATCCCTTCCATCTATAAAAGTTCAGTGATTCGTTGGTTTCTTTTGAATCATTAAATATCTACTACAGCTGTAGTACGGAATCTCACCTTGCCAGTAGATGTCACTGTGTATCACAAAATGTAATCTTGCTGGAAATTCCTTGGGTTTGAAGTTTGAGCTGATGTAAGATGAATTAGATCCCTACTTTATGAATAATGTAAATATGAAATTCTGCTGGTTGAATTTACTTAAAATGAAGAGCTCTTTGAATATCCTTGTATACAAAATCTCGAGTCCACAGTGATTGCTTTCAGCCCAACGTTTCGACCATCTAACTTATTTTTAAAGCATTACCTTGGAGTTCCCTTTGGATGCCTCATAAATACATTTGGCCCTGGATTCTGGAAAGCTATGAGTGTGGAACACACATTAGGGAAGGCCTTGCTAAACTGGAAAGGCTTTGAGAAGGTGCCAGTGATGGATCATCTATGCTGTTTAAAGACTTGCCTAGCTAAATTTGAAAAGGCTTAGTAGCATAGAGTAGGCCATCAGGTTAATGAATTATTTTTAGACCCTGGCAATTAATTAAACTCTTTACTAAAGCATGGCAAAACTGTGATCTCCATCCATGGAGAGAATATCCACACAGATGAAATGATAGAACCTTGAAGTAAATCTTGGAGCAAGTTCACTAAGTCTCCTCTTACCTTTCCCTATTGTAATTGTCACCACGATCATTACCATCAAAAATAGACTGCTCACAGGCATAATACTGTTTCCTGCCATACTGAGTTTGTGTAGTATGGGAAAAAAAAACATGTTTTTTTTTAAGTTTTCAAAGGGCTTGCAATGTATTTAAAACAAAGAAAAAGCCAGGTAGTCAATCATATCATATACCTAGGAGTTGTTTGTTTTTGAATAGTGGGTGAGAGTACAGTCTTCTAACTTATTTTTAAAGCATACCTTTGGAGCTCCATGTGGAGTTTTCCCTTTGCAAACCCAAAGTTCAAATCCCACCTCAGACACTTACTAACTGTAGGACCCTGAGCAAGTAACTTTGACTTCTGTCAGATTCAGTTTTCTTATCAATAAAATAGGTACAATAGACACCTCCCTCACTCAAATGAGATAACATATATAGAGAACCTTTACAAGTCTTAAAATGTTTTACAAATGCTAGCAATCATTACAATTTAAAAAATTAAGTATTGTTAAAATATGAGATATTTGTATAAGAGCAAAGGTTTTTCAAAGTATTTTTGTATTGTTACTTATAGAATAAATTTTTCCATCATCAAGGTTTTTGGAGTATACAAAGAAATAATGTGGAATACCATGGAGAAAAAAAAAACAGAACAAAGCATGGCCTCCACCCCACTCCAAACCTCAACTAAGAAGAAACTTACAATGACTCCTTTACTGAATTGAGGAGAAATTCTTTTGCAGTGAAGTCTGTTTCCTCAGGGATGATGATGATGATGCATCTTAATTTTATGTTTCTCTGAAAATTTAATCAACTGAGACTTTGTTCTCTGAGGTAAAATTTGGCACAGAATCTTGAAAATGAGACTCATTTTTATCCCTTGTATATGGTAGCTTTTTTTCTTTACTGCTGTGTCATCTTTCATTTTTACCCTCATGCAAAACTAGACTGATTGTAAGAATATGCCAATTTTGGTAATAACATTGTCTTTCAACAAATGAAACTTTCTTCTATCTTTTTTTTCAAAATCATATAATTAAAAGCATTAACTACAGTTTAGGGATTTGGTTAAGTCACCTTTAAGTTAGTGAAAACAAGATGAATGGCCATCCATAATCTCAGCAATGAGTCGTGGACTTTGGCACTCAACAAGAATCCTCCTACTGACAATCCTTCCAAGGTATTAATGCATTATGTGGTCCCAATCAGAGGCATTTTAAAGACTTTACCAGAGTTTTTATGTAAACTTGCTAAAAGACCTTAGGTTTACAAAGCAACCCCAACTAGTTATAACAAGCTATGCTTAGTGTTAAAATCACTTTCTAGAGAGAGGCTGTGTTTTTAGCACTGACAGTTTATGCATTTTAAAGGAAGCATATAAGTGATAAGTAGAATTTCCAATTCAAATACACTTTTCAAAGTTGGGATTTAAAACTATTTTCAACTTCTTCCCTTCCCACATCTTTGTTTTAGTAAAGAAGTGAAAAGGGGGCTTTGATCTATTCAGATAAAGGTCAATGTATAGACTTTGTTCTTGCCATAAAAAGGAAACTTATCTTTCTCCTTGCCCCCCTTCTCTTTCTCCTTTAAAAATTATTATTTTTTTTATTCTTGACTTCCTTTCACACACACACCCTCTCCCATTCTTTAAAAGAAAGTGTTTTCTTGGTTATTATATCATGGTAGAGATAGAAAATCAGCTTAATTTTAGATGGTTAAAGGAAAATCATTCTTCCGATATCTTCTTTACAAGATGTTCCAGTGGGAAATAGGACTGCATGACCTCTACAGTTTAGGAAAATTCTCATGGATAGTTTTTAGGATTAGTAGGCAATTGCCTACCTCTACATGCTTCTTTTAAAATATTGAAAATTAGGGGGCAGCTAGGTGGTGAAGTGAGTAGAACACTGGCCCTGGAGTCAGGACCTGAGTTCAAATCAGGCCTCACATACTTGACACACATACTAGCTGTGTGACCTCAGGCAAATCACTTAACCCCAATTGCCCTGCTTTCCCCTCTCCAAAAAATGTTGAAAATTATTGGCCTATGGAGGTGGTAAGTTGTTTACAAAAAAGTGAAAGAAGACTGCTCCAAAGTCAAAGGAATAAATGTAGTTGTTGAAAAAAATCCATGGTTCAGGAGTCAAAATATCTAGGTTCCAGGCTAGTCATGCCTCATTCAGTCACTTGGCTGAGGCTCTATTTCTCCATTTGTAAAATGAGAGGGCTGAGCTAGATTATATCTAGGGTCCTTATTCTCCTTCTCTAGCAATCTGATTTTATCATATTTTTAATAAGGAAGTATGAGAAGTTTAGATCATAATTTAAGGAATTAGAAGCTATAGCTAATTAATTACTGTAAAAGTGGACAAATCTGGGGGGTGGAGACAAGATGGCAACTGGAAAGCAAGGACTAGCATGAGCTCCCCACCAAGTCCCTCCAAAAACCTATAAAAAATGGCTTTGAACCAATTCTAGAACTGCAGAACCCACAGAGTAGCAGAGCGAAGCAGGGCTCTAGCCCAGGACAGCCTGGATGGTCTCTGGGTAAGGTCTGTCCCACATGGAGCTGGGAGCAGAGGGGAGCAGAGCTGAGCTGAGCAGAGCCCAGCTTGGGTGGCGCTGACCAATGAGACCAGGAGCCGGGTGGAGCATGTCCTAGCGCCCTGAATCAGTGAGCTGCAGCAGTTACCAGACTTCTCAACCTACAAACACTAAAGACAACAGAGAAGGTTAGTGGGAAAAGGTGCTGGGGACTAGGATAGAGTTTGCAATTCAGCCACCGTCCTGGGGGCAGCAGAGGTGGGGCAGCTACAGAACTACAGCTGCAGTTGCTTCCTGCCTCAGGCCCACCTGGTGGGAGGAACTAAGTGGCAGATCAGAGCAGGAGTGAAGAGCCTGCTGAAGATCTAAGTCTAGTCCAGGTTGGACTTTGTTGGGGAAGGAGGAGTGCTAGTGAGGCAGAGCTGGCCCATCCCCCCAAGCATGGAACATAGAACTCTTTAGTCTGCAAACAGTCATACCCCAATGAAAAACTCAAGGGTCAAGTTAGTTGTCTGGAAACATGGCCAGGCAGCGAAAATGCACCCAGATCCAGTCTCACACTTTGGAACCCTTCTTTGTTGACAAAGAAGACCAAAACACACAGCCAGAAGAAGTCAACGAAGTCAAAGAGCCTACATCAAAAGCCTCCAAGAAAAACATAAACTGGTCTCAGGCCATGGAAGAGCTCAAAAAAGATTTGGAAAAGAAAGTTAGAGAAGTAGAGGAAAAATTGGGAGGAAAAATGAGAAGGATGAGAGAAAACCATGAAAAACTTTTTAAAAATGACTTGCTAAAGGAGACCTCAAAAAATACTGAAAAATATACTGAAGAAAACAACACCTTAAAAAATAGACTAACTCAAATGGCAAAAGAGCTCCAAAAAGCCAATGAGGAGAAGAATGCCTTAAATGGCAGAATTACCCAAGTGGAAAAGGAGGTCCAAAAGACCACTGAAGAAAATACTACCTTAAAAATTAGATTGGAGCAAGTGGAAGCTAG
>CM053623.1:278449195-278467301 GCA_028646595.1 Phalanger gymnotis
GGGAGGGGAGTGGGGTGACAGATGGGAGGGCAGACTAGGGAACAGGGCAACCAGAATATATGCCATCTTGGAGTTGGGGGGAGGGTAGAAATGGGGAGAAAATTTGTAATTCAAACTCCTATGAAAATCAATGCCGAAAACTCTACATATTAAATAAAATTTATAAAAAAATAAAAAAAATAGTGGAGGACAAAAAAAAGTGGACAAATCTAAGAAGGAAGTAAAGTGAAATTAACATCCAATCAACTGTTGACCAATGGCCTAGAGGTAAAAGAATGAGAAAAACTTAGCAGAACAGAGAACTATTGAATGTTGCTATCATTTTGTCAAATGCCCAGCAGAATAGACATTTGTAGGGCTTTGTTTAAATGCTGGTGGGTGCAATAAATTTAAAAAATAACTTAGAAATGCAAACGCTGCTTATTAGTATACATGATTTGAATTGCATTTGTTTTCTTCCAGAGGCAGCTTGAGAGAGTGAATAGAAAGCTGGCCTCCAGCTCAAGAAGACCTAGGTTCAAGGCCTGCCTTGGAAACACACTAAACCTCTCCATGCTCCAGATATTTCTCTAGGCCTGTGAGTTATATAGTAAGTCTCAGTCTATGTTGGGAGAATTTAACTCACTGGGATTTCCTTATACCAATGAAAATCACCAGTTTGATTTTCTCTTTTGCTCCCATTTTTTCCTGTGTGTGTGTGTGTGTGTGTGTGTGTGTGTGTGTGTGTGTGTGTGCATGCGCACACGTGCACACTTTTTCACCCCCCAGGAACTTAAAGAATAAATTTCCTAACAAACATGAATTCAGTGCTCTCCAGCTTGTGGTTTTTCTATAAATATCTTTTGATTTATGTCTAACCCGAGACCATGGATCTTAGAGGAAGTACCTCTATTTCTGAACACTGCAGAATGAGCAACAACCAAACAGTCAAACCAGAAGACAGTGTGAGTCCTTGGACTTTTTTTAAAACTCATTTTCCATGGAAGTCAAAAAGCTAATATAGGGCTATAACCAGAAAATATGATCTTATCATATGTCAAGTATCATGAAAAAATGTATAGGAGATTAAAAGGCTCTGAATTAGTAGTAAGGTCTCTTTGGTGAATTCAGAAGAAATTATACCATTTGACCCAAGGAAATACAAAGTGACCAAAATGCTGAATGAGGATAGATAAAAAAATACATACATTTTCAACAAAAATGGATTTGGGGGAAGAATTACTGGACTATGTCAATGTTTTAAAATTTTTCATGGAGCCTCACCATGCTGACATGTAATGCAATGAGTCAATAGGCACATATTAAAGGCTTATTTTGTGCCAGATACTATGATAAGTGCTGGGGATACAAGAAAGGCAAAAATATGATCCTTTATATACATATATGTATGTGTATATATAAAATCTGGGAAGGGAAGGAATTAGAAAGAGGAAAATACAAGGTTTAGATAGATATGCTGCCACCATACTTATATCCTATTAAAAGGGCAAAACACAAACCCAGACAGCAATCTTATATGATATTAAATGATAAGTACACCAGAGAGTGCTAAACAAAGTATTGTGGATCTGAAGAAAAAGGTCATTAATAATCAGGGCAATTAAAAAATACATGGAGAAAATATCATTTGAGTTTTAAAGATTTAGTAGGAATTCAATAGCTGTAGAAGCACAAAGAAAGTATACCAAGCAAAGAACTTATGAAAAATCATGAAGGTAGGTTAGTATATGGTACCTTTAGGCAAGAAGGAACAAATTGGTTGCAATAGAATGTCCTCAGTTCCCCATTTTCCTTGGCAAAATAATAACTAATAAATGATGCTTCAGAGCTATGTTACTGGCTCAGGTATCTTTTGCAATATTATAATTATCACTGGGCATTTCCTAGTTGTTTGAATGGGAAGAGGTCATAGGAGAGTCTGACCTCCCCAATATAGGTCTCCAATATATGAATGTTTCTTAATAGGTCATGGAATTGAAGCAGCAACTTTCATTATTGAATATAGTGAGGTCCTTTTGATTGACTTGTTTGAGGAGATGATTTCCTAGTCCTATAATGGAATCTTCAGCTCATTCCAAACTGACTACATGTCAGATGTTCCCATATAAATAATACATTACATCACGTTCAAGGAGCTGAGATTGACTGACTGAAGACACAAGACCTACTATGATTTCACATAGAAATAGCATGGCTTAGTGGATAGATAGAGTTCTGGGCCTGGAGTTAAGAAGATCTAGGTTCAAATCTTGTCTGTGATACTTTCTAACTATATGACCTTAGGAAAGTTGTTAAACATCTTAGTCTCTTTATGCTAAAAGAAAGAAAGAATAACTTGTCATTCTTAAATGAATCAGCCCATGTTTTTGCCTACACATTAAAATTTTCTTCAACTTTACGTCATCAAGAAACAATAAAACAAAGTCAAAAGAATGAAAAGTTGAAAATATGAAATATTGAGAAAAACTGACCTGAAAAATAGTTTGAGGAGAGATAATTTAAGAATCATTGGACTACCTGAAAGCTATCATAAAAAGAGGCTAGATATCATATTTCAAGAAATTATCAAGGAAAAGTACACTGATATGTAAACTGGAAATTGAAAGAATATACCAATAACTTCCTGAAAGAGATCCCAAAATGAAAACTTCTAGAAATATTATAGTCAAATTCCAGAGCTCCCAGGTCAAAGAAAAAATACTACAAGCTTCCAGAAAGAAACTATTCAAATAATATGGAGCCCAGTCAGAACAAATCAGATTTAGTAGCTCCCACATTAAAGGAGCAGAAGGCTTGGAATATGATATTCTGGAAAGCAAAGGAGCTAAGATTACAACCATGAATGACCCATCTGACAAAACTTAAGGGGAATATAGACATTTAATGAAAAAGAGAACTTTCAAGTATTCCTGAAGAAAAGACCAGAGCTGAATAGAAAATTTGACATTTGAGCACAAGACTAAAGAGAAGCATAAAATGGTAAACATTAAAGAAAAATTACAAAAGGCTGAATAAGGTTAAACCATTTAGAATACTACATGGAATGTATATATATGTATGTATATGCATATTACATATATATTTCTTAAGAGTTATGTATGTACATATATCTCTTAGTGTGTATATATTTATATAATCTTAGGATATGTGTGTGTAACATACATACATACGTACATACATACATATATACATATATTCATATACATACATAGGCATGTATATATATCCTAAAATTTTTTTCATTATTAGGGCAGTTAGAAGGGATCTACACAGACAGAGGGCATGGATATGAATTGATTGTATTAGAATGATTTCCCCCAAAATGAGGAAGGTAGAAAGAGACATGAACTGGGAGAAGGGGCAAGAGAGAGGAAGGAAGGGGAAAATAATCTGAAAGGGATATACAAGAAAGAAATTTTATAGTGCAAAGGAAGATGGGGAAGTAAGCAATGCCTGCATCTCATTTTCATTTGAATTTGTTCAAAGAGGGAAGAATTCACATGCATGCACACACACACACACACACACACAGATATACTCAATTGTGTATAGAAATCTATCTTGCTCAATAGGGAAGTAGGAGGGGAAGGGATTAAGAGAAAGGTGGAGTGATAAGAGAGAAATCAGTTTAAAGGAAGCAGTGGTTAGAATCAAAGCAAACTTTTGAGGAGAGAGGAGAAAGGGGGGAGAGGGAGAGGGAGAAGGTGAGAGAGAGGGAGAAGGAGAGAAACAGAAGAAAATAGGATAGAGTTAAATACACAATTAGTAATCATAACTGTGAATGTGAATAGAATGAACTCACCCACAAAACAGAAGCTGATAGAGGAAAGGATTAGAAACCAGAATCTGACAATGCGTTGATTTCAAGAAACCCAGTTTTAAATGAAAGACACATTCAAAGTTAAATAAAGTGCTGAAGAAGAGTCTATTATACTTTTTAGCTGAAGAGTAATGATTATGATCCCAGACAATGCAAAAACAAAATTAGACCTTTTAAAAAGGGATAATCAGGAAAAGCACATTTTGCTAAATGCTAAATTGCACAGACAATGAAGTAATATCAATACTAAACATACATGTATCAAATGGCATACATTTGAATTTGAAAGGAAAAGTTAAGTGTTACAGGATGAAATATATAATAAAACCATTTTAATAGGGGACCTCAACTTTCCCTTCTCAGAACTAGGTAATTCTAATCATAAAATGAATAAGAAAGAAGTTAAGGAGATCATCACCAAAATTAACCATGTATTAGGACATAAAACTTTAAATAAAATACAGAAAAGCAGAAATGCTAAATGCATAATTTTTAGTCTATAATGCAATAGAATTCAATAAAGGGCTTTGAAAACATAGATTAAAATTAATTAGAAACAACATATTCTAATTTTATAGAATTTCATTTAAGACAATGACAGCAATGAGACAATATATAAAATTGTGGGGATGCAGACAAAGCAAAAGAGCAGATCAATAAATTGGTTATGCAACTTTAAAAAAAAAACCCTAGAAAATACCAAATTGAAAAACAGCCAATTAATCGCCAAAATTGAAATTTTGAAAATCAAAGCAGAGATTAATGCAATTGAATATTTAAAAAAGAGCAAATAAATGAAAGTAAGTTCCCCCCAACAAAATACACAAACCATCAATCAATCTGATTTCAAAAAAGAAAACAAAATTATTAGCATCGAAAATGAAAAGGAAGACTGTATCACCAATGAAGATGAAGTTATAGAAATTAATTGAAGCTATTTTGCCCAGTTATATGCCATTATATCTGATAACCTAAGTGAAATGGGTCAATATTTGCAAAAAAATAAATTTTCCAGAGAAACAGAAGAGAAAATAGAATACTTAAATAACTATTAGAAAAAAAGAAATTGACCAAACCATCTATGAATTCCCTAAGAAAAAATCACCAG
Source organism: Phalanger gymnotis (assembly GCA_028646595.1). NCBI lineage: Eukaryota > Metazoa > Chordata > Mammalia > Diprotodontia > Phalangeridae > Phalanger > Phalanger gymnotis. The sequence goes on from CM053623.1 coordinate 278,454,124, forward strand.
CACCTGATGGATTCACAAGTGATTTCTACCAAATATTTAAGGAACAATTAATTCCAATATTATATAAACCATTTCAAAAAATTTGTAAAGGACAAACCAAATTTCTTTTATGACACAAATATGGTTCTTATACCTAAATCAGAGAGAGCAAAACAAAGAAAACTATAGACCAATTTCACTAATGAATATTGATGCAAAAATTTAAAATAAAATACTAGCAAGGAGATTATAGCAATATGTCTCAAAATGATATACTATGACCAGGTGGAATATACTAGGAATCCAGGGTTGGTTCAATGTTAGGAAAACTATAATTGTGATTGACCATATCAATAACACAAACAACAAAAATCATGCAGTTATATCAATAGATGTAGAGAAAGCTTTTAACAAAATACAACACTCATTCCTATTAAAATTCTAGAAGGCATAGGAATCAATGGCACCTTTCTTAAAATGATAGGTAGTATCTATCTAAAATGAAGAGTAAGAATTATTTTTAATGGGAATAAACTTGCAACCTTCCCAATAAGATCAGGGTGAAGCAAGGCTAGCCATTATGGCCACTATTATTCAATACTGTACTAGAAATGCTATCTCTAGCATTGTCAAGAAAAAGAAGTTGAAGAAATAAGAATAGGCAATTAGGAAAACACAAACTACCACTTTTTGCAGATGATATGGTGATATCGTTAGAGAACCTTACAATTATACTAGAAACCTAGTTGAAACAATTTGCAACTTTACCAAAATTTCAGGACATAAAATAAGCCCACATAAATCATCAACTTTTCTCTATAATATAAACAAAACCCCACAGGAAGAGCTAGAAAGAGACATTACATTAAAAAATAACTCCAGATAATGTAAAATACTTGGGAGTCTACCTGCCAAAGCAAACTCACTAACCATATGAACATAATCACAAAACACGTTTCACACAAATAAAGACAGATCTAAATAATTGGAAAAATACTAATCACACACAGATACATCAAACTACTATAATAAAAATGCAAATTATATCTAAGTTAATTTACTTCTTCTGTGCCATATCAAATGGTTATTTTATAGAGCTAGAAAAATGTTAAAAAATTCATACAGTCATGGATGTCAAGGGAATCAATCAATAAATAAACAATCAAAACAATCTGGCACTAGCTAAGAAATAGAATGGTGGATCAGTGGAATAGATTAGCTGAGCAAAACATAATAGTAAATGACTATAGTAATCTAATATTTGATCAACCTGAAATGAAAGCTTTGGGGGCAATAAGTTGCCATTTGACAAAAATTGCTGGGCATATTGGAAAGCAGTCTGGTAAAAACTAGACATGAATCAATATCTCACACTGTATACCAAGATAAGGTCAAAATGAGGATATGATCTAGACATAAAGCATGATAACATAAGCAAATTAGGGGAGCATGGAATAATTTACCTGTCAGATCAATGGTTTACCAGATGGTTTATGTCAAGGAAAGGTTTTATGACCAAACAAGAGACACAGAGGCTCACAGGAATTAAAATGAATAATTTTGATTTTATAAAATTTAAGTTTTTGCCAAACAAAACCAATGCAGCCATACTTAGAAGGAGAGTAGAAAATTGGGGGAAATTTTTTTTACAAGCAGTTTTCATAAGAAGAAATCAAAGCTATCAATAGTCACTTGAAAAATACTCTAAATCACTGCTCATTAAAGAAATGCAAATTAAAACAACTCTGAGGTACCACCTATCAGATTGGCTAATATGATAGAAAAGGAAAATGTTAAATTCTGGAGGAGATGTGGAAAAACTACTGTGGAGAATTTAGATCTATGCCCAAAGGGCTGTAAAATTGCATACCATTTTACTCAGCAATGCTAGTACTAGTTCTATATCTCAAAGAGATCAAAGAAAAGGAGAAAGTGTCTATATGTTAAAAAATATTTATATCAGTTCTTTTTGTGGTGGCAAAGTATCAGAAACTGATGGGATGCTCACCAATTAGGGAAGAGCTGAACAAATTGTTGTATACAATATTGATAGAATACTATTTTGCTATAAGAAATGCTGAGCAATATGATGAAAAATTCATTCCATATCCAGAGAAAGAACTAATAGATTCTGCATGCAAATCAATGCATGTTATTTTCCATGGTCTTTGTTTTTTTCATGGTTTCTTACTTTGATCTGCATTTTCTTTCACAACATGACTAATATAGAAATATGTTTTGCATAATTGCACATGTGTAACCTGTAGCAAACTGCTTATTGTTTCAAGGAGATGGGAAGGGGAGAAGGAGGGAGAATTTGGAATGCAAAATTAAAAAAAAATGTTAAAATTGTCTTTATATGTAATTGGGAAAAATAAAATAGTATCAAAAAAAGAAATAGTGATCAGGATGGTTTCAGAAAACCATGGGAACACATATATGAACTGATGCCAAATGACATGAGCAGAACCAGAAGAACATTGTATGTAGTTACAGCAGTATTGTCACTATGATCAACTGTGACATACTGAGCTACTCTAATCAATACAATAATCAAAGACATTTCATGATGAAAAACGCTATCTACCTCCACAGAGAGAACTGATGTGCTCTGAGTACAGACTGAAGAATATATTCCCTTTCTTTGCCTGTCTACCTTCCTTCCTTCCTTCCTTCCTTCCTTCCTTCCTTCCTTCCTTCCTTCCTTCCTTCCTTCCTTCCTCTTTCTTTTTTTTGCAATGTGAGTAATATAGAAATACGTTTTACATGACTTTCCATATGTAATTGATATCGCATTGTTTGCCTTCTCAGTGAATAGGGGAGGGGATGGATGGATGGGGAGAATTTGAAACTCAATATTTTTTAAAAAATAAATGTTCAAAATCAATAAATAATGACAATTTTAAAGAAATCTTAGGGAGTTATATATTGCTCTGAAAAGTTCACTTATATAAGATCAAATAGGTATTTGATGTCAAAATGGGAGAAGTGAATCTAGGTCTTCCTAGTTCCGAGGCATTATACCACACTGCCTCTCCAATATGGTCTAAGATTTCATTAGAAGAAACATGGTATCCAGGATTATGGAGGTGATAATGCTGTCCCTGGAGTCTGTTTTAAGTGTCACATTTTTGGGATGACACTAACAAGTTGTTAACTATTAAAAGGAATGTAATCAAGATGGTACAGGGCATGGAGATCATGGTGAATGAGGATGTGCTTTGAAAGTAAAAGTATTAAAAAGTCATTAAATTGTGTGTACCATTTGGTTCAGTCATACCATTACTAGGTCTTTATCACAAAGAAAGCAAAGGAAGAGGAAAAGGACCCACATTTACAAAATATATTGAAAGCAGCTCTTTTTTCCTCAGTTTATGAAACTGATGAGGGGCCTGTCAATTGGGGAATGGCTGAATAGGTTATAGCATATGAATGTGCTGAAATTCCATTGTTCTGTAAAAAAAAATGATGAAGGGGATTGTTTCAGAGAAACCTGGGAAGACTTGTATGAATTGATGCAAAATGAAGTGTGCTGAGATTAGCTGAGGAAATTTGATCAGGTCCTGTGGGTCATCTATAAAATATCAACCTTGCTTGATATCAACCTAGGTGTTTGGGCCATCTTTAATAGTTCAGCAGCAGCAGCAGCAGCAGCAAAATGCATTACATTAATTCTTCACAATATTATCCGAATTTTCCTAATAATTACTAAGCAGTCATTACTTTCCTTATTGGCAAAGGTCAAGTCATTTCAGTTTTGTTCTATATTAATTTCTTGTAATAGTTATAATGACTTAGACCTTTATTCATTCCATGGATCCATTTTACTTTTTTAGCACAATAACCTCTAGTTTTGCTGTGATATGTTTTAAACTATAATAGGGCGAGTTTAGCATCTTTATCTTTTAAAATATTTTTTCAATGATCAATTATCTATACATTGCTCCAAATGATTTTCATAAATAATTTGTCAACTCATACAAATTATTACATGGGAATTCTAATTAGCATTCTATTAAATTTCAGCATTAACTTGGGAATTATGGTCATGTTTATTATAGTTTTTCTTCCCAGTTGGGAGCAGGTTATAATTGTTTGTTCGTATATTCCTTCATTTCTTCCATGAGAGTTTTTAAGAAATCATTTTCTTTCATAGTCTACTAGATTCTAAATGACATTAATCACTAAGTAGTGGAATAATAATTTTGGAGGGCAATATGGTAATATACAATGATTTAAAATAATTAAACTTTTTTAATCTAGCAATTCCATTGTTAGGACATGGTCCTAAAATATGATAATTCTCTGCTTGAAAATGTTCCCAGCTGCTCGACACTACATTTTTAATAACAAAAAGAATAAAAAATATGAGTTAGGTAAAGTGTTAGATCTGGAGTCAGAAAGATGTGAATTAAAATCTAGCCTCAGACACTTTCTAGTTGTGTGATCCTAGTCAAGTCATTTAACCTAGTCAGTCTCACCTTCCTAATCTGTAAAATGGGAATGATAATAGCACCTACCTCCCACAATTTTTTGAAGTATAAAAATAATATTTTCGAAGTGCTTTACAACCTTTAAGATGCTACATAAATGCCAGCTATTATTATATCCAATTATTATAGACAATTATAGACTAATAAATGATGATACATTAACATAGTGCAATATCAGGAAGTCATAAAGTAAAAAAATAGGAAGAATCAGTGGAAGATAGGGGGAAAAACCTTTATGAAATAATGCAGAGAAAGCAGCAACACGAGAACAATATACATATTGAGGACACTTATGTGGCAGTATTGTAGGTATATTCAGAGCTGGATTTGCACACATGAAGTCCTCAATTTGAATTCTGCCTTTGACACTTCTCAAGTATAAAATGAAAAAATAATAACACCTAAATCACAGGTTTGTTGTGAGGTTAGCGCTTTGTAAAGCTTAAAACCTCATATAGAAATAAATTATTGTGATTTGGGCCTAAGGTTGATGAGGAAGAGTTGAGCAGATTAAATCACATTTTGGCAATGTCATTGGGATTTCAATCATTACAGACTACTTTTTTTTTTGGAGGGAGGAAGGCAGGGCAATTGGGGTTAAGTGACTTGCCCAAGGTCACACAGCTAGTAAGTGTGTCAAGTGTCTGAGACCACATTTGAACTCAGGTCCTCCTGACTCCAGGGCCAGTGCTCTACTCACTGTGCCACCTAGCTGCCGCCAGACCACCTTTTTTAATACCATTTTTTTAAACCAATAGAGCTATATCCTTAAATCGTTCAATTCAAACTTACAGGTGACTGAAAGGCCAATGGAAAGATACATCATGATTACGTATAGGTTTAAAAACATTTGTATGCAGTTATTTTCATTGAGACAGTGTTATAAAAGTGCAAGAATAGCTGGGAAATGAGGAAGAGTGGCTAAATAGTGGGAGTGAAGAATAACTGAGGAACAGTATGGTATCAAGATATGAAAAGAATCTCCCAATCAACATCTCCGAGGAGATACATGGTCAATAGGTTTTGCACCTTACATGTATTTTTGGACTTTCCAATATATCAATTGATAATGTTGACTTTTTGTCTCCTTTTTTCTTTAAAAAAATACACCTTCCCTTAATGCAAATATTGAACATTATGTAGTACTTATTTAAAAAAATTAATTGTGCTTAATTCTAGCTGTCTTTGAAATCCACTATGATTTCAATTACTATTTTCAATGAACACAGAAGAGGATAGAGCTATTTTTTCAAAAGAATTTAGGTTAAGAAGTGACTGAGCAAACAACGAATAGCATTGTGAAGGAGGAAGGGCCCCTGCAATTGGTGGAATAGCAAAGAGATCTAAATCTCTCTTGTGTGCTTTAAAATTGCTTTATTTGTCAGCTTTTATTTCTGTACAACGTTTTTGCTTAATTTTATTGAAAAGGACATGCAGATTCATTAACAGTCAGAAAAACCAATGTTGTTAGCAGTTTGTGTTTGTAATATTTTGTTTCTGCAAACCTGTTAACTGATATAATTTGAGACTGCAATAAAGTATACTGTGAATATTTTTAAAGAAGAAAAAAATAAAAAAAATATACTTTGTCATATGAGATGACTCTCTGAGAGGGGTGGTGGAGGGGACACTATAGTCATGTAAAAAAAAAACCCTAAGGCATCAATAAAACTTATTTAAAAATAGATGAAGGGTCTTAGTATCTTGAGTCCATCCCTTGTGAAAATTTTATGGAAGGACGTGGGCAGGAATCATAACCTATCAAAAGGCATGAATGGGTAGTGATCTGAACCATGGGAGTTCTGATCCATTGGCACACTGAAATAGTGTCTTATGACTGTCCTTGTTGTGCACTGTTTGATTCTGATTTAGTGATTTTTTTTTCTAATTTTATTGTATTACGATTAGAGAAGGAAATATATGGACATTTTGCCTTTTTGTGTTTAATAAGTGTTTCAATGATCCAGTAGGTGGTCAGTTCTCATTAATGACATGCTTAAGAAGAAATTGTATTTTCTTATTTTTTCCATTGAGTTCCTGCAACAAAGCAAAAAATGTTATCTAATTTATATGATTTCAAAGTGACCTCTGCTTTTCTTCCATTTGACTACTGATTGACTTTTTTCTCACATTTTTCATAGTAATTCTCACAATATTTTAAACTTTTCACTATAGTTATATTTGTTATGGTAATTTGTGATCAATGATTTTTTTAAAAAAATAAAATGACTTTATTAGCACGAACGCAGCAATATTTTGTGATGATAGATCAACTGTCTAGGAAAAAATTTCCAAAAGGAGAGATTCCACAGTTTAGAAATAAAATGCAGTAAAAATCTCAAATATTTATTGTAAAACATACCAGGGTTTTTCTTTTTTAATTAAAAAAAAACTAATCATTTCGTATAGTTAGCTGTTTTGATTTCAATTGGTGTGGGTAATGAATTATCCAGTGTAACCTAGTCTCTGTTGAATAAAATCTTCTGCTATCAATTTACTAAGACTCAAAGGGGGGAAAAAGTATTAACTATTGGCTGCAAACTCAGTTTTTGTTTTTCTTTGGAATGAGAGAAACAATCATTAATAACCAATATCTTGGGGAGATTGTGATCAGTGATCTTTGATGCTACTATTGGAATTGTTTTGGGCTTCCACAAACCATGCCCATATAATATGGTGAACTAAATAAATAAATGTTGCATGTGTTTTGACTCCTCCACTGACTGGCCATTCTTCCATCTCTCTTCCTCTCCTCAGGCCTCCCTTTTCCTTGAAACACATAATATTGAAGACTATTACATAAACTTAGTTGATAAAACAGTGAAAGCACTTGAGAAAACTGACTCCAAATTTGAAAGAAGTTCTGCTGTGGGTAAAATGTAATCAAACAGAATTGTATGCTACAGAGAAATCTTTTGTAAAAAGAAGAGTCAATCAATGTGTCTTGTTCTTGTCTTATTTTTAAGAAATTGCCTCAATCACTCCAACCTTCAACAACCATCACCCTGATCAGTCAATAGCCATTAACGCAGAGGCAAGACCCTCCACCAGACAAAAGATAATGACTCACTGAAGGCTCAGATGATGGTTAATATTTTTTAGCAACAACATATTTTTAACTAAGGCATGGACATTGTTTTTTAGACATACTATTGCACACTTAATATAGTACAGTATTTTCAGTGGTTTTTGTCACGTCTTATTCTTTATAATCCTATTTGGGGTTTTCTCAGCAAAGATACTGGAGTGATTTGCCATTTCCTTCTCCAGCTCACTTTATAGATGAGGAAAATAAGGCAAACAATATGAAGTGACTTGCCCAGGATCACACAGCTAGTAAGTGTCTAGGGCCACATTTGAAATAAGGAACATGAGTCTTCCTACCTCAAAGCCCTACACTCTGTCCACTGCGCCTCCTAGGTGCCTGAATACAGTATAGTGTAAGCATAACTTTTATATGTACTAGAAAACCAGAAAATTTATGAGACTCACTCGAGATATTTGTTTTATTATGGCGATCTGAAACTGACCCCACAATATCTCCAACGTATGCTGTAGTTACCATTATTGTAATTCTATTATAGAGGAATTCAGTTCATTTGAATATAATTATTTTATTCTTTTCCATATCCTTATAAGTTTTCATTCTTATTTTTAATCTTTGATTTCTTTTTTATTCAAATTCTGTAGTGATTGTAGATATAGGAAGACACTAGATCTTAGAGACCACCTGTTTCAGCCTATTAATTTTACAGATGCAAATACTGAAATCCAGAGAGCTATCCAAGCTCAAGAGTCAGAGCAGTCCTGAATCTCTGTCTAGTACCTTATGCTGGACTTTTAAAATTATTATCCTCCATATTAGATTAAAGTGCTTTGAAACTTTGGCAATTTTTTTCCTAATAATTAAAATATTATGATTGAACTCAACTCTTCTAATTATTTATGGTAATTATTATTATTCATTTTAGTTCTAAGTAAATAAACCTCGAACTCACTTCTAGGAAATTTCAACTGGACAAAAAAATCTTTGTGGCAAGTTTCTTTGAAAAAGTTGTCATAGCTAAGATATAAAACTGATTCATATTTATAAGACTAGAGTCATAAATAGATAATTGATAAATAAATATTCAAAGAACATGGTCATTTGAAAAAAAATGCTCCAAATCACTAACAACTTGAGAAATATAAATTTATGTTACCCTGAGAGTGTACTTCTTGCCCATCAGATTGGTGACAGTGATGAAAGAGGAAAATGATACATAATAGGATCACCAGAAAACAGGCAGATGAATGTGCTGTTGGTAGAGTTGTACATTCCTCCAGCCATTCTGGAAGCAATTTGGAACTATGCTCCCAATATTACTAAAGTGTGAATTGCTTTTGACTTTTGTTTCCACTGCTAGATCTATACCCCAAAGAAATTAAGGAAATAGGAAAAGGAGTCATATGTTCAAAAATATTTATAGCATGTTTTGTATAATAGCAAAAAAAAGTAGAAATGGAGTACCTACTTATTGGGAAATTACTAAAAAAAAAGATGACATGTATAATTGAATTTTATTATATTATAAGAAAGAAGAAATGAACAGTAGAAGAGAAACCGGGGAAGACTTATATGAAATGATGCACTGTGAAATGAGCAGAACCAGAAGAAAAAATTATACAATGACAATGGCATTGTAAAGACAAACCACTTTGAAAGGATTTAGAACTTTGATCAGTGCAGTGACCAACCATGATTACAGAGAACTGCAATTGATCCAAACCATCTGCCTCCATCCGCTGGAGGGGTAGTAGACTTCAAATACAAAACGAAACATTTTTGGACATTGTCAAGGGGAAGTTTGTTTCGTTTAGCTACGCATATTTGTTATCAGGTTTTTCTTTCTTCTTTAATTCTTCAATAGGTATAGGTTGGGAGGGAGACAAAAAAATTACAAATTAAAATTTTTTAAAAAATGAAATTAATTTTTAAGATGAACAAAAAATGAGAACTCCTTTCTAGCTGATATGGAGTCTAGATTTTAGGGTTAATCTCCTCTCCCAGTCCCTTGTACATTTCTGAAAATTATTATCTACAATCTTGTACTTTTCATAATATGTTGTCTAATTTTTGATGCTCTTCATTAAGATTGTGCTTCCTTATTTTAGTCTCTGTACTATTTCTCCCTTTGTTATTTATTTATTTCATCTACCCTTAGATCATTATTGTTTCTTCTGATCTTTGCAGCCGTAGAGATTTTGTTGACAAACTGTTTCAGAGCCTCTATTTCAAGAAATGTTTTCTTTCTTCCCTCACAAAGAAAAGGCAGCTTGGACTGAGACTGTTACCATTCCATTTAACTTTTTGTAGGTTTTCCCTTAGGGCTTTCTTTTCTCAAAAGTGGATGAAGAGGGTAAAAGCAAATGTGGGAAGAATGAGGCAGTAGAAGAAGAGATTGTGATTAGAGAGAAAAATTCCATATTCTGGATTTAGGAATGGAGACTTATTGCCATAAGTCCAAGTTATAATTATCTTGGTGGGTACCTGAAGCTGAGAAGTGATGGTTGTTATGGGAACCAATGAACCAGAGACTAAAGGTATAATCAGGGTGCACATTGAAAGGACCAAAGATGCTGTCATGGTATGGGTTGGAGAACAAGACTGTACACCAGATAGGTAGGTGAAAAAATATCCAGAAGGTCAGTAGATGATGTCCTCTGTGGATTTCACACTTAACATATCTAAAACAGAATTTTTCAACATTCTCCAAACTCATCCACTCTTCTACATCTCCCTATTTCTATGACAACAGCAAAGCAGAGGTTAAATGGCTTGCCCAGAGTCACGTAGTATCCCTTGTAAGCCCTTGTCTGCAATTGACTAGATCCATTGCCAGCTTTGTGATAGTCTAGTACTAGTGCTTAATGAAGGTATTTATGTCTTTAGTTAATCATGTGCATCGTTATTTGTATGTTTTAATGATTAGTGCTATCCGTGCTGAAGTATTTCAAGTAGATGGGACACTGGGACGTTTCAATTCATTTTCCTATGTTGTGATGGCAGAACATAAAGGAGCACCACTCATTCCATTGTTCTGTGTGTTAAACATAACAGTTTTGATTAATGCCAACATGCAAATCTATTTATCAGGTTATTATTAATCATATTATTAATTTGGAAGGTGAGTATGTTGCCCATGTGAGCTATATGGTTGTCCACATAGATGTCTTGTGGGGAAGTGTGAAAGGATATCTCTGGAATCTTCCTTTGAGGAAAATTTTGATTTCTGACTGGAAGAGAGCAGAATAAGAGTCTAAGAGACTGGTTGGTCTGTTTTCTTCTGAGAGAGAGGGATTTGGAACTAGATTTATATATCTTTTACCCCTACCCTGCAGAATTGCTGGCCTAGGGGAATGATTTTTTAGGTTTAATTATTTTCCTGATCCAGTGGGAAGTCTGGTGCCAAATTAATATCTGCAGACCTGGCCTTTCCCTCCAAATGCTAGTAAGTAAAAGACTCCCAAATAGAGATAGCTTTCCCCGATAGGCATGCCTTCCTAGGATTTTTCTCTCCCTCTATGGGTCTCTCTTTGAAGAGAGTTTCCTTTGTTTGGTAGAGTAATGAAGAATTTCTTGTATGCAGATATGCAGCTTTAAAGCATCATTCTCTCCACCAATGGGGAGAGTCTTATGCAAATGATTCAGGCTTAATTCTGAGATACAAATAATCCACTATCAAAAGTCATGGTGACACTAGCTAACTTTTAGGTTTGTCATTCGTGGGAGATCTTTTGCTCTAGCACACCAAATCTCAGGGACTCTAGAAGCCCAGGGATATCCAAGACTCAAACTGGCTCATAGTCAGGGGAAGGACTTTAGGGTGACCCTTTTCAATTCTTATTTCCTGAGTTTCTCAAAAGTGTCTAGTATTCCCTTTGGCCCTGAGAACCAAAGCACTTTACTCCCTCAAGAAAGGTAATATAAACAACCTGTTCCACTCAAGAGTAACCTTTCCTCCTAACAGGTGTCTTCCATTAGGAGAGGAAATTGCCATTTTTGTCACTGGCCTTGGTCAAGAGACTGTCATTTGAAAAAATGTAGATAATACTTCCCTACACAATAATGCACCTGAAACTACAATGAATTCTTGGCCTGTTTTCCATACTAAAAAAACAGATCCATAATCCTTGCTATTTTTACCCCTCCAAAATCTCTTTAATTGTATAATCAGCATATCTAATCATCACCATCTATAGATGGTGGCCATCTATGAATCCTCATCCACATAACATTATATTAATTTCTGTAATTCTCATTCTTTTGGAAACAATCTTTTCAATGAGAAAGAACTTTTAGAAAGCAATATTTTCAATAAAAATAAGCAAAGTATAATAGAGACTTTAATGGCTCTGGGACAACTCTGTGTCATATTTGTCACAGCATTTAAGGAAGGAGTAAAATAGGAAGTTTTTGCAAATGACTATTGATCACATTGGTTTCTTGTTCTGAGGATATAAACTCATGTCCCAGTTTTGAAAATCTTTATGTACTAAAAATATTCCAAATAAATTTATAGATTGATATCTAAATATGCACAAAAATAATGAATCATTTGGTTATATACATGTTAGGAATCAACTTATGGGCAGGGACTGATTTTGTTTTTTCTTTATATCCACAGTTCTTGGCACAAAACAAGTACTTGATAAAGATTCAATGATTGGCTAGTAGAAAAAAACCTCTCTAATTGTCTCTGTTTATCTCTCTGTCTCTATTTCTGTCTCAGTCTCTCTCCAGTTGAACTTAAAAAGCTACTTACCTTTTTTTAAAGTGATTGCCTAGAGACCTTTGAAGTCAGAGAGGATGACAGTAAGGGCAAGAGGTTTATTCCAAGGGTCACAGTTCATTTGCATAAGCAAGTAACCACAGGGCCCTGTGGAATGTCTGTAAGTGGATTTCATTACAGAAGTTCAGCTTAAAGGGACTATAAATAATCCTCTAACAAACATTTTATATTGCTTCAAGTTCAGCTGTAATAAAAAATATTTTAGTAACACAACAATCTATGAAGGCAGGAAATTGAACAGGAGGGGTTGCACATCTTCATTTTGGAGCTCTGTTAGAATATGCTTCAAGGAAGACAAACATGATATTCCTATTATTTTAGCGAGGTAATCCTATCAAAACAGGATTATATTATTCCATATGGCTGACACAGGGTACTAAAATAAATACAAAGCTCATTTCTGCCTCGTCTCATCCAAACTCTTACTCTCCAACCCTGCCAATCTTTAGGGCTCACTGCTTAAAGGATCTGTCCAACAGCAGGGCTGTTGTTTCCTCCCTTCTCCTCCCTTTCCCTTCCCTACCCTTTCCTCCTTTTCCATATGCTTTCCTTCCTTCCCCTCCTGTCCTTACCTCTCCTCTTTATATCCCTAGTTCCTGGCACACAGTAAGTGCTTGATAAAGGTCCACTGATAGGCTAGTGGAACAAAACTCCCTCTCTTTCTCCCTCTCTCTCTCTGTCTCCTCTCCTCCCCTCTCCTGCCCTCTTCTCTCTCCTTTCCCTTCCTGTTTTCCTCTCCCTTCTTTTCCTATTTCCCTGTCTCTTCTCCTCTTCCTCCTGTCATCTTTCTTTCTTTCTCTCTTTCTCTTTCTTTCTTTCTTTCTTTCTTTCTTTCTTTCTTTCTTTCTTTCTTTCTTTCTTTCTTTCTTTCTTT
>CM053623.1:278467801-278556492 GCA_028646595.1 Phalanger gymnotis
CTTCTTCTTCTTCTTCTTCTTCTTCTTCTTCTTCTTCTTCTTCTTCTTCTTCTCCTCCTCCTCCTCCTCCTCCTCCTCCTCCTCCTTCTCCTCCTCCTCTTCCCTCCTTTCCACTCCCATTCTCCTCTTTTTTCTCTCTTCCTCCTTCCCCCACCAAAGTTCCATCTGTGAAAGATGTTTTAAAACCCAAATATTGAATGTTAACACTAGCATGAGTAAAGAATTACTGATATGTGATTAGATATGATGTTATGATTTTGTCATAATAAGCATAGATTTGCCCCTAAGTAAAATGTCAGAATACTAGAAAATGTGCATGAAAATAGGGGAAAGCAATTTTATGTATGCTTCTAGACTCCCATATAAATTACAAAGAGGATGCAGAGAGAAAAGTGGTGGTAGTGTGTGTGTGTGTGTGTGTGTGTGTGTGTGTGTGTGTTTAGGACCATGCACTTTGTATTAGATGAATTTGAAATGATCAAATTTTCCCAGAGTCCATCACAACTCAGCCCTTTGGATATTTGGAAACCTGCTATTATCAAGTCTGATTTAAATGATATGTGTATAACTGTTAAATGCATTTTAAGCTGTTTTTACACTAGATTTTATATAATAATAGCAATAAGAAAGGCAGCATCCGACTTTCTTGGGTCATGTATTACTGTCCTACAGTTGGACTTCTTTGATGGAAACGGGCTTAGATTTTTTCTGCCAACTCCAAGGGCAGAAATAGAATCACTGGGTAGAAGTTGTAGATTGGCAGATTTTGGTTAATAGGGAAGGCTTAGAGGCGACTTAGTGCTGTAGTGGGTAGAACACTGGGCTTATAATCAGGAAGACCTGAATTCAAATCTGGTCTCATATACTTCCTAGCTCTATCACTCTGATCAAGTCACTTAACTTCTGTCAGCTTCAATTTCCTTATCTATAAAATATAGATTATAATAGCACCTACCTCTTAGGGTTGTTGTGAGGATTGAAAGAGATAACATTTGTAAACTGCTGTAATGGTAAATAAAGTGGGACTTTTTTGTTGTCTTTTGTGTTGAAGGCTTCTCAGCACTAAGGCAATCAAGTGCCTTTGAGTCTTGCCTTTGTTTCAATCAAGTAAGTAAAGTGGGGCTTTTTGCCATTTTTTCTTTTGGAGTGTTTTTAGGCCTATGGCAATCAAGTGCCTTTGAGTCTTGCCTTTGTTTCATTCAAGCGTCATTAATTGAATTGAGAGTTGTTGATGGACTGCTTAAGTCATGGGAAAGCTTAAGTCACATGGTTTTGAGTCTCATTGTTGTTATGCCCTCTGACCCAGAAAAAGGGTATATATATTCTGAGCATAGGTGTTAAGCTATAACTCTCAGAACTGCAGGAGAAGAGGTTTTGCTTGGGGGCTCACTCACTGGAAGAGTGCCATATGATTTGACCAGATGAGACTCTGGGTAGCCATTGGAGCCCTCCAGCTTTGAAAACCAAGGTGTTGGTTTTTCTCTGTCTGGTAACTATGTATGTATTGCTATGGTCAGATAGAAGCCTGTCTGTTAATTTGTATTATTTTCTCTGTAATTTCTGTTTGTATTTGCTCTGAAGTTTAGGGTGCTGACTTTTCCCCCTGAACTAAGTGAAGGATATATGTATGTTTAATTAAAGTGAGATTGTAAACCCCTTAAAGTTGCTTTCCTTAGAAAAGTAGATCAAAGAACATGTGCTAGCAGCCCTCTTGGATGCAGGTGTTGTTGTTCTTACACCTCCACAGCAGCTGCTAGTAACATTGTTGTACCAACTGCATAGCTCAGGGCTGGTTTCTTTCCTTCCTCCCTCCCCCTCCCTCCCTCCCTCCTTTCCTTCCTTCCTTCCTTCCTTCCTTCCTTCCTTCCTTCCTTCCTTCCTTCCTTCCTTCCTTCCTTCTTTCCTTCCTTCCTCCCTTACCTCCCTTCCTTCCTCCCTTCTTTCCCTCCTTCTGTTCTTCTTCCCTTCCTTTCTCTCTCCTTTGCTCCCTCCCTTTCTCTCTCCCTACCTTTTTTCTTTCCTTCCTTTCTTCCTTCCTTCCTTCCTTCCATCCTTTCTTTCTCTCTCCCTCCCCCTCCCTTCCTCTTCCTCCTTCTTTCCTTCTGTACTCCCTTCCTTCACTCTGTCTTTCTATCCTTCCTTATTTCCTTCCTTCCTTCCCTCCCTCCTTTTCTTCCTTCCTCTTTCTTCACAACTAGAGCCAACCAAAAGGAATGCTTCATAAAGTAGTGAGCTCCCCATCACTGAAGGTTTTTAAATAGAAGCTATCTTACCACTTATCCAGATATTATGCATTTGCTCCAGCTATAGGTTGAATTAGATGACTTATGTCGCCTTTCCAGATGAGAGATACTAGTTCTTATAGGCTCAAAGGAGTATATATTTAGAGCAAGAATAGACATTAGAGGTCAAAGCACTTCATTTTGTAGATGTGAAACAGAGGCTCAGTGTGGCCAATTAACTTGCAGAGGTAAGATCTGACCCCAGCTGACTTCAAAGCCACAACTTCTACTGCTTCAACCTGCCTTCTCTTCTCCTTTGGGAGGGCTATTCCCTCACATTTGAGATTGTGACAGACATTGGATGTATGGATTGTGCACTTTTGCTTCAGATTCAATGTGCATATTTTCATTATTGTAAATACATTGAAGTTTTAATTTGCAAAGGGCAGCACTTTATTTCCTCCAAAAGAGAGGAGAGAGAGTTTGGCTTGCACCCAGAAGAGTTCTGCACAATTGACAGAAGTTAAAGGGACTTAAATGAGATTATCTCAATATCACCACTAGCACATCTGAGGCATGTTAGGCTTAACCTAAGGTCTGTGTAGAGGCAAAACACCTCTGGAAACTAGGATGAGATTTATTGCATGTGAACTTCAGGATCAGGCCCTAAACATGTAATTTCATAGTATCTGTTTCAGAATATGTACAAAACAATTATTTTCCTGCTTCAAATTACCCCCTCACTTTCCACAAAGTCATTTCTTGCTCTTTAGAACAACGTTCAAGTTGTAACATGGCAATCTGCTAAAGAAAAGAAGGGGAAATACAATGCGCTTGGAAACCTGGTTATGTCAGGGATATAGTTGTTCTGTTTGGGGGTAATTTAATCAGATAATATCAGTTTATGTTACCTTGTGTTTCATCTTGTTTACCTTTCTAATAACTACAATTATTCTCAGACTGATGTTGCCATTTTCTTTCCCCTTGAATAGATGTGTTTAAATTGAAAAAAAATCCAATTGAATAAGAGCATATAACGAGAAAATGTAATCCATCATTATTAAAAAAGGCAGCTTACCTTTATCTGGGTGTTAAATAGTACAAATCCAGGAGAGCCAGTGGATGTTTTGAAGTCAAAATGAAGGGCATTACCGAGGCTGAAGTGGATTTGTCATAGAATTATATGCATTACCTCAGATATAAGTTGTTATATATTATCAGTGGGAGGGAAGAGAAAGCAGGGAAGGTGGGAAGGAACAAAATGGAAAGGAGACCATGTGTTTCTTTGCAAGAAAGTAGGAATACCTTTTAGATTCTTATATGAAGATACTTTAGACCCACTCCTACCAAATTATAACACCCTCCCACTGACCCTGTAAATGAATCTGTTTCATTAAACAGAATGTGATTTGTGATAATAGCATTAAAATAAAGAAATCTTAACTTTACAATATTACAAAATATACCAGCCTAAGGCTTATTCTACATAATGGGCAATACCACTTTAAAATAATATGCAAATACCCACATATTTAATCTCTAGCATTCATGTGTGTTGGCTCTAACATCCTTTCAAGCTCTGGATATGTGATTCCAATGAACCCCTGATACATATTTTTCCTATAAATTTTATTTTTTATGAGTTTAACCAATATCAACAAACATTTAAATATGTGAAGGAAATAGCATTGTTTATGGAATTTTCAATTTCTTTTACTTGTGAGTTTCTTTAAAGTGTATGTTGTTTAAAATGGAAGAAACAAAACTTCTATGGTTGTCTTTGTTTTCTTCTGAAATTACTTTTGCTCTCTTCTGTGTATTTAAAAATGACTCTTTTTTTCCTCCTTTTATTTTTCTTTCTCTTTAGCATTACCCACTAACCTCCCCCTACCTCAGAAACCATTCATTATAACAAGCAAATGTAATCAAGCAAAACAAATCAACATCCTGCTATATCTGAAAATGTGATACATTCTGCAACCCTAATCCATTGCCTTTCATTCGAGAGATGAGGTACACTAATGTTGATCAGAGTTTGGAAGTCTTTCGATGGTGTCCATTAATCACTATAAACTGTTTTTTTGGTTCTGTTCATTTCACTCTTCACAAGTATTCTCAAGTCTCTCTGAAGCCATCAAATTGTTTATTTCTTATGATATTTCCTAATATTCCTATATCATGATATGTTTAGCCATTCCTCAATTAACAAGCTCTCATTTTGTTTTCTGGTCTTTGCTATGAATATGTATAGCAATATCTCTAGCTATCTATTTATCTATCTATGTGCATATATATGTATCCATATATATATCCATATTTTATATATATACTTCTACTATCAATATTTTTGCATCTGAGTAATTTATCTTTTTTTGACCTATTTGGAGGTACATACCTATTAGTAGTGTCACCAGATTATAGGCCATTCCCAAATTAGTGACTTTTTTGACTGAAGTTCCAAATTGTTTTCCAGAATGATTGGAACAATTCACAGTCTCACAAGCAGTGCATTAGTGTACTTGTCTTGCCATAACCGCTCTAATAATTGCCAGTTTCCTTTATTGTCATTCTTTTCAATCTGATGCTTATGGGATAGAACCTAAGAGTTGTTTCACATAATTAAAATTTAAGATATGGAAGGCACGTCAATGCCATCTACTATAGCCCCATCAATATATCAAAGGAATCTTCATCTCACTCCTGAACATTTTGGACAAAAGGTACTACAATCCGGTTTCTGTTTGAGGACTTCTAAGAGGGGGCACCATATAATCTCTAGAGGCAAGCTATTCCACCTTTAGAAAACTCTAGTTGCAGGGAAGTGTCTGTTTTCATCAAATTTTCCTCTTCTCAATTTCTACCCATTGCTCTTGATTCTTCCCTTTGGAGAGAAACAGAATGAGCAGAAAAATCTTTCTTCTACATGGCTATCTTCTTAAACTTTAAACAAATTCCACTGCTGTATCTACTCTTCTCCAGGCCAAGCATGCTCAGTTCCTTCAGTGATTCTCATAATGATGTAGTTTTAAAGGTTCTCACAATTACAATTATCTTCCTTTAGATACTCTAATATTTACCAATATTCTTCCTATACTGTTGTCCGGAATTGAACATAGTATGCTACATGAAATCTGATGAGGGCAGAACACAGTGGGTTTACATCTCTCTGTTCCTGGAAGTTATTCATCTCCTAGTATAGGTCACAAGAGTATTAAGTTTTTGTCACGGTTTATGGTATTGTTGTTATGGTGGGTTTTTGGCTACCACATCATGATCCTGACTCATGCAGAACTTGTAGCCAACCAAAAACTTCAGATATTTTTTCATATCTAATTCCAACTTTCAAAGTTGAGGCTTTTCGTATCCAAGAATAATGCATTTATTTTTGCCCATTCAGCTTTATTTTCTTAAGCCAAACTCAGTGCTTTAGCTTGTCAAGACCTTTTGGATCCCAGTCTTGTCATCTGAGCCTCCTTTCCTCTCTCTCAATGTCGTGGTGTCTACTGAATAAACTACAAATTCATTAACTTACCATTTTCTCAATATAATTAAAAAAATCACTAACTCCATTATCCTCAGTTTCTCTTACTAGTAACTTTAATAGTCATAATCATAATCATAATAGCTAACATGATATAGTCCCTTAAGTTTTGCAAATCACTTTACATATATTATCTCACTTGCCTCTCACATCCTTGTGAGTTGGTCCTGTGATTATTCTACATCCCCTGATAACATTTTAGGGAATTGTGCCAGGCTTCTATAGTCATTTTAGTTGGTATTTCTCTAATTATTTGTGCTTTGGAGTATTTTTTCCCATGATGATGTTAGTAGTTTTTTATTTTTTAAGAAAATCACTTGTTCCTATACTTTGATGATTTATCTCTTGGGGAATAGCTTTTCATATATACTTGTATCAATTCTCTACATATGTTAGATATCAGACCTTTATTGAGGACAAAGATAAACCAAGAAGAACACTTAAATATGAAAAAAAAAACGAGTAAATGAGGGAGTTATGGGGTCCAGGGAGGAAAAGGAATATGTTTTTGCATGTCAGAGAGGAGAAGGCTGTTCTCTAGCTTTCACAAAATGTTGTGAATTTAAAGGGAGCTTTTTATCCTTCTAACTGCATTGATTTTGCTTGAGGAAAAGTACCTCAAATTTTATGTAATAAAAATTGTGCTTTTTTGCTTTTTTGATCATCTCTATCCCTTGTTGAGTTAAGAATTAATCCGTTTATCTATAATTGTAAAGTCTATATCCTTTTATTTATTCTCCACTAATTCATTTATGGTATGATTTTTTGACAGTTCAAACATCTATTTAGAGCTTGTTGTGGAATATGTTCTGAAATGTAGTTCTAAACTTAATTTTGCCAGACAGCTTTCCTATTTTTCTAGCACATTTTTGTTGAGTAGGGAATCCTTACCCAAGTAATTGGATTTCCTTAGTTTTAATCTTCTTCTGGGTCTTGTTCACCAAATATAGGCAATTAGGTAGTAGACACTGGATCAAGAATTAAGAAAATCTGACTTCAAATATAAGCTAAGATACTTTCTAGCTGTGGGATCCTGAGCAAGTTAGAACATTTCTCTGTCTCAGTTTCCTCATTTGTAAAATGGGAATAAAAATGGCACCTACCTCTGGGTAGCGAGGGCAAAGTGAGATATTTGTAAAGCACTTCAGAAAACTTAAAGAGCTATATAAATGTTAGCTAGTACTATTTTTTTTGTAATAATGATAATATCCATTGACTTAGTGAGGGAGGTAATAGCCATCTTCCTTGAAACTGACCTATTGTCTATATATGTCTATACATTTGCATAGGCTGTCTTCTACATGATCATGTCTATACATTTGCACGGGCCATCCTTTATGCTCTCCTTTACCAACCAACTCTAGCTAAAATCCTGCCTTCTTTAGGAAGTCTTTCTCAATTTCCTTTAATGCTAGTCCCCTTCTCCCTATTTATTATTTCCTCTTCATTCTATATATGACTTATTTGTATGTAGTTGTTTGCGTTTTGCATTTTCTACCTCCATTAGACTGTGAGATCCTTGAGAGAAGGGATTGGGTTTTTTTCTTGTTTTTGTATTCCCAGTGCTTAGCCTGGTATATAGTAGGCACTTAATAAATGTTTATTGACTGGCTTACTGACTTTGCCTCTGAAATTTTTTTTTTCTCTTCTTTCAAGGCTCAAATCAGGTGCTATCTCCTCCATAAAACCTTCACTTATTCTCTCCACTGAAAATATTACTTTGATCTTCAAAATTTCTCAGAGCACTTTGGCTGGATCTCTTTTATTCCATATTAGTTTGCCTTGTGCCATTATATATCTATTTATATGCTACTATTCACCCTTGTATCTCCAGTATCTTACATAGAGTCTTGAAAATATTAGGTGCATAGTTTGATTTATTTACTTTTAATTGTACAGTGATAAATAGAAGCCATTGGCAGAGACATTTCGTCTTCTATGTGGCCGTATCAATGGAGTTTATGGCGAGCATTTTCTCCTATTCCTTGTCTAGCACACAGACTGTAGGTAACATGGTCGTTAGAAGAACACCTCTTTTTTGATAGAGCATACCCAGTGAACTGGCTGTTTGTTGAATATTTGAAGTATTCATATATTGGGTACTTGTAAATTAATGAGCACCTCTACTATATTCTAGTGAAGGACACAATGTTGTCCCTTTGTTTAGCAATGATTTTGTCATTACATGATGAGGAGAGGTATTGTGAGAGGCATTTATGGAATGTTGTGAGAGGTATTTATGGAAAGTTTGCTGAACAGCTTAAGATAGCTCTCAATACATTGGCCCTTTCCATGTTGCCTTTTTTCTTCCTAACCAAATAGCTTTTCAGATTTGTTTTGTTTCATTTTGCCATCTGCTGATACTTGTGGCCTTCACTGAGGGCTTCTAGTATGTGGTGGCATGTTGTTCTTTGCCAGATAGTAGATAATGATCAGAGTTCAGTCACTGCAAATCAATAATGGAGCTGAGAACTAGTGTGTAGCAATATCAAGGTGGGGGAGCACTAATCAAACAACGAGCAATTATCAAGTACCCACCTTTTGCTGAGTGCTGTGTTTGTCACTTAAGATACAAAACATAAATGGAAAAATATCTGCCCACAAAGAATATATTCTACTAGAGGAGACAGTGTGTATGTGTGTGTGATGAAAAGATGGCTTATTGAAGATAGTATTTTGGAAGCCCTGATTAAAAATAAATGGACGACCGCTATTTCTTAGTGTCTATTTGTAATTTCACTTTCTAAGTCCGTTTCCGTTAAGCAAGTTGTAGTAATGCACGTGGCTTACAGAAAGCTAATTATGATTTTGTCTCTTTGACTACAAAAAGGAATTAACCAAATATCAGCCCTCTGCCTGTTCTAACAATATTAGATTTGCAATTGGTGCAATCTTTAATAACAAGAGTCACAATATGCAAGTTTTCCATCATTCAACCATTATGTTCCTTGTCCGGAGGGCAAATTCACCTCCACATCCATAATATCTTCTCTAATTAGGTACAGGGCTTACAAAAGTCAGGCAGCCCAATTAGGAATAGGAAGTGAGATGCTATAGATGATCTAGGAATTTATGATCAGAGAAATAATATTAAGGGCAAGAGAAGTGGAATCACAGATTTAGTGCTGGCAGGGATCTCTGAATTTAGCTAGCTTGACTTGCTCGTTTTATAGATGAAAACAATGAACTCCATAGAAGTTGTGACTTGCCTGATGACTCACAGGTAGCAACTTGCAAAGCCTAGATTCAAACCTATATTCTCTAATTCTAAATTTAGGATTAATTATCCTGGCCCCCATCTCTCCCCCCATACCCTCTTGTGGCATGCCATGGTCAAACAAAGCCTCATGCCTGAAGTATCCAGAACACAGAACTATAAACCTTCCAGTGGGTTAATAATGCAGGGAAAATAAAGATGGGTGCATAGACTAATAAATAATTGGTAACTTAAAAATTTTAAATAAAAAATTTAAATTTTTATTTAAATTAAATTTTAAATAATTAAAAAATGCCTTTTAAGCTAAACCTCTGCTGTCCACAACCTCTTATTAAATGATTCAGCTACTTAGAACTGGATTTATCATATTAGCTATATATTGGGTTATACATCTTAACAGACATTTCTGTCTTTCTTTTGCTTGGATACAGGAAGTTAAACAAAGGCACATGTGGGAAGGGATTCTATTATCTGGATTATTTTTTTTTCAAAAAGAGTCTTATTAATTAGAAGACTGTAACTATCCTCAGAACCACAAAGTTGTCCAAACTATGATAAGGACATAACAACTCATACATTTTTTCTGTTACCTGGGGACCTGTTCCATGTAAAATTGAGCATATCTAACTATGAGCTTACTTTAAAGAACTCGTGGATTGTAAATTAAGCCAGACTTCAAAGACACTCCTTTTGGAGACAAATTATACTATGGTGATAGAGTAGGCCCAAAGCTGCAAACTAATCTAACAGAAGACCATTTTCTGAAATCTGTCTTTAAGTCATTGACCATTTGAAGATTAAAAAAAAAAAATTCAAGACATGTCTGTGCATTCCCCAATGGTATACACAGAAGTATATAATAAGGGACTGTGATTTAGATTCACTCTTTCTGCTTTTAGGTTTCCCAGGTAATTTCTGAAAAGTTTTAGTAAAGTCAGCCTCTAAAATTAAGTTTAAAGAAAAGCACAAGTGGGACTTGTAAACCTTTAAAAATACTTAGAATTTGTTTAGACTTAAAATAATGATTTTCATAGTGTGTTAAGCATCATTTTCTTTATCCTTTTTAATTATTGAAAATAGGTAGAAGGAAATGAAATATTTTTATTTTTTTCCGCTGCATATTTATAAGTTAATACTATGAAAACAAGTACAAAAATCTAGATAAACATTGAGAATACCCAAGTGTTTCCCTATGAAAAAAACAATTAATAAATTTAAGTGACTTAATCTGATTGCATAAGCAGAACTCTCACCTCCTTCAATCTATCCTGCACCCGGTGGTCACACTAATTACTCTTAAGCGTTAGTTTTTTTCATGTAATTCATTTGCTTAGAGACTCTCAATTGCTTATATCTGCATTGGTCTGCCTGACTTTATTTCTCACATAGTAAAACCCCTCACATTAATTAATTAGTTCTGAGGCTCTGCCCCAATTTATTAAATATTATTTATTCAATAAACTGGAGAAACTTATTTTTCATAAAATTTATCTCTTTCATCATAAATTTATAACATACATATGTACACACAGATGCACATGTATGTCCACAATTATCTATATATCTAGAAGATTAGGGGATTGATCTCTTTTTGTCTCTGAACCCCACTAATCTTCTGTTTTTAAATAAACATCAAGGTTACTGGCTATATAATCTATTTAACAGTGTAACAAATAAACAAAACTGACATAATTATATGTCTCAACTCTAAGAAAGCTTACAGCCAAAGTCACCTCTATACATAACTGCTAAGGATGATTTCCCAGTTACAAAAACATGATCCTGCCATTTAGCTCTCTGAAACACCTATTAAAGTCTTTTCACAAGAATTTTCTTCATATTGTTACTTTCCAAAATAAGGGTTAAAATAGTTCCCTCAGGAAAAAAAAAAAGATGTTTTAGTCTCTTTTCTCTATTCCCTGACTCTCTCTTTCTGTCACTGTTTGTCTCTGTTTCTGTCTCTGTCTCTGTCTCTGTCTCCCTCTCCCTTTCTTTCTTCCTCTCCCTCCTTCCCTCCTTCTCTGTCTCTCTCTCTCTGTCTCATCATCATCATCACCATCATCATCATCATCATCATCATCATCATCATCATCATGTTAAGCAGAAGAAAGTTTAACTGTCCCTCTTCAAGATTCCAATGGCTTTTTAAAGATACAGTAACTATCCAAATTCTCTGTGGGAGAGCTTGTTGAAAGTGTCATTACATCTGTATGCGTGCATTCCTCTAATAAAATTATGGCTATCAGTTTATGATGAAACCTTAATCCTGAAATTAAATGTAGCCTGTCCCCTCCCACATCAATAATGTGAGCTCATGAATGCCTAGTTTAAGGCACTGTTTGAATAACCACCTATTCATTTCTTTTTCTTTCAATTTAACAAACATTGCTTACTGTTATTTGTTAATTGTTATTGCTAACAAACATTACAAACATCTACTATGTAATTGTCACTGAACTAGGTACTGGAGATACAAAGACAACCAAAGTTAGTGCTTTCAAGAAACTTGCAGTCCAATAGGGAGATATTATAAGCACATAAATAAGATTAATATAGAGAAGAATTTGGTAGTTCTTTCAAGTGTTTTAAGAAAGTTGCTTAGGGAAGAGATCAATTCAGATGATGGTGGAGGAGGAAGCATAACTCTTCCAACAAAGATCTAAGAGGAATGCAAGTCTGAGTAGTGATTACATGTTTTCCCTCTCCCACTAGTATCAGGGGAATCTGTAGGAGAGTGTAACCCCATTTTAGGTATGGAAAGGATTTTTCTTCATTGTGTGGGGATTAAAATTGTCCAACCTACAATAAAAGAGACTGAGACAGAGCTCTGAGCCAATGGCACTTTACTAAAGGGTCCAGCTAATGAAGTGGACCTCAGATCTTTCTCATGATCTGAGATGCCCTCTTCTTCTAGGGCCTTATTTTTATAAGGCTTGATACCACACTTGATACCTGAATACTCTAAAGGGGCCATACAAAGTATGGAGTCCCACTGGTTGATTGAATTTGCTTTACAAGGCAAAAATGATGCATCAGCTAGAAATGATATGTCAGTGGGGAGGCTGGGGGAGGGGAAGGGGACAGGGTGTCTTGGGTTGGCTGAACCTTGGGACATCTCCACTGACTAAGTGGCCATAAAATGGTTATAAGGTGGTCATAAGATAGTCCCCTGGTCATGTTGAAAAAGAGAGAATGGTCTAGAGGTACAAAAATAAGCTGGGGGACTTTCCATGTCATTGAATCACCTCCACCATGCTGGGCTTGGCCACCATAATAAGGAAAATCAAGGGTGGAGGACCTTTAATTTGCTTCCTAAGATTAAGGAAGTGAATTTACAATCTGCAGTTCACAGCTCACAGCAGTTCACAGTATCAAACTGATTAATACTGATTGGAATGGAGTAGGGGGTCAAATGAATTTTTTTTCTCACAGTTGTTTACCTCACCGCTAAACCTCCTCTGGTCTAGATTGGGAAAAAGAGGCACTGAATGAAGACTTCTGGATTGCAGTTTTGAAGAAATGCTGAAGGGATAGGAAAGGCCAATCATGCAGATTTTAAAAAGGAGGGGAAAGGAAGAAAAGGGAGTCTTAAACTATCAGTCAGTGAATTTGACTTTGATTTCTGGCAAAATTCCAGAACATCATTAATGGGATGATTAGTGTATCTCCGTTTCTTGAAATCCTTCTTTTCCTTCAGGGTCCATCCCAGATGTCTGTCTATCTACCTGGTTACAGAGAATCATACAAAGAATTATAGAAATAGAACTGGAAGCAACCTTAGAGTGGATTTCTAGTCTAATGCCTTCATGTTATAAATGAGGAAATGGTTTCAGAGGTAAGTTAAGTGACTTGGCTAAAGTCACACCTGTGATAAGTAGCAAATTGCAGCTATGTGCTGCTTATCTTTTCAAAAGTATCTGAATGGCCATTCTCCAGCTGAATTTTCTGGTGGCTCACTGAGATTAACAAGTACCAAGGGCTTAGATTTAGGAGAAGGAAGTGGCTGTAAAATGGTTATCACATTGTGAGAGGTGGGACTAAGTTGAGCAAGAGTGGTTAAAGAATTATCCTTTCAGATACCAGTTTCAATCAATCAACAAATATGCATTAGTAACTTATTGTGTGCCAGATATAGTGATGAGTACTGGGATACCAATAAGATGCAAAAAAATCCCCAAAAATCCCACTCCCAAGGAGCTTACATTCTAATGGGTACATTCAAGATACATACAGGGTGGAGGAAAGGTAGCTCTAAAGGAGCTCCCTAGTAGCTAGGGAGATTCAGAAAATACTCTCCAGAAGATAAAGATTTAAATTTCAGATAAAGATTTTAGGTACTTTTGATTAGGTGCATTTTTACAGGAAACATTGTGTAGGAGGAAAGGAGGAATACAATAAGAATTTATATGGCATCTACTATGTGCTAGGCACTGTGCTAAGCACTTTTTACAACTATAATCTCATTTAATCCTCCCCATGACTGTGTGAAATAGATTTTTTATCCTATTAATGAAATTAATGAAACTGAGGCAAAAGAAAAAAAAAAAGCTCAGGGACTTGTCCAGGGTCACACAGCTAGTAAGTGTTTGAGGTGAGATTTGGGTTCAGGACTTCCTGATTCCAGCCTCAGTACTCTGTCAACTAAGCCACTAGCTACCTCTAGTAGTAATAGATTTGAAAAGAGAACACCTGGGTTCATGTCCTGGCTCTGTCATGTATTGCATGTTTGACACTGGTTAAGTTATTTGACTTTTCTGGACTTCTGTTTCTTTAACTATCAAATGAAGGGGTTGGACTATCAGGGGTTCCTGGTAAATATTTAACAATCGATTTAAAAAAAAATAAAAAAGGAAAATAGTATTCAGGACATACTTTTAAATTCCGTCTATATCTGCGCAGGATCAGATGGCTACTCCATGCTACAAAATGTCTCTTCCTTTGATCAAATTTATAACTCAAAGTAGAGATGAAAGGATCAGAAATCCCAGAAATGAAATGGCTGAGGATCCCAAGGAGATACTGATCTTAGAACCTCTTTAACAACCTTTGGCACAGGAAGCTAAAAAATCTATCTTAAAGTTCAAAGAACTATAATTCATTGGATCACATTAGTTGAGCAATATTATTTTAATCAGTTCCAACATTAGTCAAAAATAGCTTTATAGTTAGAAGAGAAAAGAGCAACTAGACTGACGCTCTAAGAAAATCTTTCTAGTACAGGTATTTTAATACCTGGGTATATACCTGCCAAGACAAACCCAGGAGCCACATGAAAACAGTTAGAAAACACTTTTTATATAAATAAAGTCAGATTCAAATAATTGGAGAAATATTAATTATTCATGGGTGGGAAGAACCAATGTAATAAAACATCAATTCTCCCTAACCTACTTATTAAATGTCATCACAACTAAATTACCAAAAATTATTTATTGAGCTAGAAAAATAACAAATTTCATTGGAAGAATAAAAGGTTAAGGCTATTGAAAAAGTTAATGAAAAAAATGTAAAGGAAGGAGATGTAACAATTCCAGATCTTAAACTATATTATAAGGCAGTTAGTATCAAAACTATCTGAGACTGGCTAAGAAATAGAAAGGTGGATCAGTGGAACAGAAGAGACATATAATATATAGTAGTAAATAGTATTTAATAACCTTGTGTTTGACAAATATAAAGGTTTAGGCTTTTGGGATAAAAATTCACCAGTTGGTATATAGAGAACTGAATCAAATTTATAAGAATACAATTCATTCTCCAATTGATAAATGGTCAAAGGATATGAAGAGGAAGTTTTCAGGGGAAGAAATTAAAGCTATCTATAGTCACATGAAAAAATGCTCTAAGTCACTATTGATTAGAGAAATGCAAATCAAAACAACTCTTAGGTCCCACATCACTCCTATCAGATTAGCTAACATGACGAGACAGAAAAATTATAAATTCTGGAGAAGATGTGGGAAAACTAGAACACTAATACATTGTTGGAGTTGTGAACTGATCCAACCATTCTAGAAACAATTTTGAACTATGCCCAAAGGGCTGTAGAAATGTGCACACCCTTTGACCCAGCAATATCACTTCTAGGGCTATATCCCAAAGAAATCATAAAGATGGGGAAAGGAACTACATACATCTAAAAATCATAAATATTCAGAAATATTCATAGCAGCTCTTTTTGTTGTGGCCAAGAACTAGAAATTGAGGGGATTCCCATCAATTGGGGAATGGCTGAGCAAGTTGTGGTATATGAATGTAATGGAATACTATTGTGCTATAAGAAATGAGAAGCAGGTGGACTTCATAATAACCTGGACAGATTTATATGAACTGATGCTGAGTTAGAGAGCAGAACCAGGAGAACACTGTACACAGTAACAGCCACATTGTGTGATGAATAACTTTGACAGACTTGGCTCTTCTCAGCAATGCAAGATTCTAAGATAACTCCAAAAGATTCATGATGGAAAATGCCGTGCACATCCAGAGAAAGAATTATGGAGTCTGAATGCAGATCAAAGCATGCTATTTGCTCTCTCTTTTTTGTTTTGTTTTGTACCTTCTTTCTCATGGTTCATTCCATTGGTTATAAATTCTTCTCTACAGCATGACTAATGAGAAAATATCTTTAATATGAATGTATATAGCAGATTGCATGCCATCTTTGGGAGGGGGAGAAAATTAAAAGCTCAAAAGCTTGTGCAACTGAATGTTGTAAATTAAAAATTAATAAATAAATAAATTTAAAATACAAAAAAGAATTCACTATTTGGTAAAAATTGTTGGGAAAACTGGAATGCAGTCCAATGGAAATTGGGTGTAAACCAATATCTTACACCATTTACCAAGATAAGTTCAAAATGGACACATGACCTACCCAGATATTAGAATGCAGAACATATTATCTATCAGAATTAAGATTAGAAGAATTTATGAATAGTCAAGATAGAACATTGTGAGATGTAAAAATGGACAATTTTGATTAAATTAAAAGGCTTTTGTACAAGTAAAACCAGTGTGGCCAAGATTAGAAAGAAAACAGAAAATTGAGGGAAAATTTAAAGATAATGTGTCAGATAAAGTTCTCATCTCAAATATATAGAGAACTTTGTCAAATTTATAAGGATTTGAGCCATTCCTTAATTGATAAGTGATAAAAGAATATGAACAGGTAGCTTTCCAATGAAGAAATCAAAGCATATTATAGTCATATGAAAAAAGGCTCTAAATCATTATTGCTTAGAGAAAGGCAAACTAAAACAACATCGAGATATCATTTTACACCTATCACATTGGCTAAAATGATTGAAGGGGAAAGTGACTGGGCGGGATGTGGAAAAATTGGGACACATTCACTGTTGGTGGGACTGTGAATTGATCCAACCATTTTGAAGAGTGGAATTATGCCCAAAGAGTTATTAAACTGCCTATACTCTTTGGCCAAGCAATACCACTACTAGATCTGTTTCCAAAGATGATTAGGAGAAAAGGAAAAGAACCTATATGTTTTAAAATATTTGTGGCAGTAAAGAACTGCAAAATGAGGAAAAATCCATCAGCTGGGGAATGGCTTAGCACGTTGTGGTATATTGTTGTGTTGGAATATTACTGTGCTCTAAGAAATAATGAGCAGGTTGATTTTAGAAAAAAATATGGAAAGATTTGCATGAAACAATGAAAAACATGAGCAGAATCAAGAGGTCATTGTATACAGTAATAGCAGTATTATTCAAAGAATAACTGTCAATGACTAAGTTATTCTGAATATTATAAATACTCAAATCAACTACAAAGGACCTGTGAAAGAAGACGACATCCACTTCCAAAGAAAGAGCTGATAAATAGAAGCATGTATAATATTGTTTTACATATATTTATAAATATGTATCAAATAGTAGCCTTTTCTAGTGCCACTTGAGGAGGAAGTTTATAGTACATAGTTTGGAGGAAGTACATAGTTTGGAACTTAAAATTTAACAACAAAGGAGAGAAAATTAAAATAAAAGAATGAAAATATTTCTATTCCTAACATCTGTACATCCACTGTTCATTTTTCTATTGAGTCCTGCGTTTATATTTCAAAGTTTCTACTCGGCTATGTTTTTTTTTTAACCAGGAATGTTTGAAGCTTTTTATTTCATTAAAGATCCATTTCCCTTCTGTAAGAGAACAGTCTAAGTTTCTCGGTAAGTTTTTCATGTTTTGTTTTCCTTTTGGAATATTATAGTACGTATTCTCCACTTCTTTATAGTGGTGGCTACTATATCTTGTGTGATGCTGACTGATTTTCCTAAGTACTTAAACTTTTGGGTTTTTTTTTTTTGCTGCTTGGAATTTTTTTCTTTAATCTGGAAACTCTACACTTTAGCTCTGACATTCTTGGGAGTTTCCATTTTGGGATTTCTTTCAGTGGACTCTTTCTGGTTTTACTTTGCCCTCTTGTTCTAATAGGTCTAGGGAAGTTTCTTCAATCCTTTCTTGAAATAAGATATCTAAGCTATTTTGCAGATCACGTCTTTCAGGTAGTCCAATGATTTTTCACTAATCTCTTTTTGATCTGTTTTTAAGATCAATTGTTTTTTATATAAGATAATTTACCTTTTTAATTTTTCAGTCTTTGACTTTTTATTTTAACATTTTTTCTTTTCTCATGAAGTTTGGTTCATTCCATTTTTCAGGGAATCTGCTACTTGGGCAAAGTTTTGCATCACATGCTTTTGTTAATTCTATTTCAAAGTCTTCTCCATAACTCTCATTTCTTTTCCAATTCTTTCCTTTGGCACTCTCATTTTATTTTTCATATTAGTTAACTTATCAACTTACTTTATTTTTTTTTTTAGGAATTCAAATTGATCATGTAGCCAAACAATGTTTTTTCTTAGAAGTTTTTATTGTAGATGTTTTAGAATTATTCTTCATTTCTGGTTTTCTGTTTTGGGCATCTCTGGCATCATGGTAGTTCCTTATTTTTGTTTCTGTGTTTACTTATTCTCCCAGCTTTGCTTCATAAATTAGGACTTCATATTTGGACCAGGCTCTGCATACTTTTGGTGGGATTGTCATGATCTTGATGGTTTTGACCTGTATTATCTGGGTCCCTACTGCTACATTTTCAGGTACCATATGCTATGTTCTTTAAACATTCCAAGAGTGGTTAACATCAGGGAACTGCCAAGTTTCAGTGGACCTTATATGGTTTGATCAAGAGAAGAGTCTGATAGCTACCCTTCTGGACTCCTCAGGCTCTGAACCTTGGTTTGGGTCCAGGCAATGTAAACTGTAAAATTTGCTCTTGGGTGATTGTTGCTGGACCAGTTTTGTTTGCTTTTTAGCTAGATGGAGAGCTCTGAAGATTCACAGTGGTAGTGGTTGTGCCAACTGCTTACCCTCATCTATGGATTGAATCTGCTATGTTTTTCTTTGGGTTAGAGGGTCAGTGCTTTGTCCCTTTTTATATGCAAAGATTTGGGTCCACTATCCCACCCCAGCCTGTTCTTGCTCTGGTCACTTGTCTTGGGTCATATTTGTGATCTTACATTATGTAGATGACCCACTGTGTTTTCTCCTTATATTTCCTAATCACTACTTGGTCTAGTTCCCAAACATTTTTTTATTGTAGTATTTGGGAGAGGTATATACATGTGTGTGGAACTGTGTTGTATGCTTCTTCTTATTCCACTATCTTGGCTAGTTTCTTTTAATGGCTTTAAAAAAACAGTATTTCTAACCTTCTAATCTCTCAGTCACTCCCAAGCAAAAATCAAGAGAAAAAAAATTCTTGCAAAAAATAAGTATAATTATGCATATCAATTCACACAGTGGTTATTGTTTAAAATATATTTTTCTTTCTGTACCTTGAACTCATTACTGCTGCACATTTTTAAAGTTGATATTATAAAGTCCTTTGTTAGCTTCCCACACTACATGTGTTATATCACCCTGGGGGCCTTCTGACATTGGCGACCTCTAGTCTTGACTTTACCCAAAAAATGGGAGATTGTTGTTGCCTTGTCCTCTAACTGAAGTTATGAATCAAGGTGAGATTGCAAGTTTTCTTTTGACAATGATGGGGTTTGTTGATTAGCCAACTTAGTATTAGTGAGAGTCTTCTTAATTAGTGTCTTCTGACTGATGTTTAGCTTAATCTACCCTTTTATTATATTTATTACAGTGCTTTGGTGGGATATTCATTGTGGTCAAGAAGATTCATTTAAAAAGGCACTGTCAAGAGAGCAAAGCAACAATGGAGATCCTAAACCCACAGGCCTTGCCTCTTTAAATTACATTATTTTAAAGTCTCCCATCTATTTAGCACATATTATAGAATGAGGCCAGTTGCTGAAGACAGAAATGTTTCCAATACTCATTGCTATTATTTTTAGCAATGTCTACTACTTAGCCTTTTCCAGTTTGCTGATACCTAGAATTTTTCCAGTTGGCTTAGAACTCGCTTCTTTGCATCTGCATCCCACCATTGCTGCTGGATTCGTCATCCGAGGATATAACTTGATATTATCTCTCTGCTCAGAGATGTTCAATGGCTCTCCATTGCTTACTGAATAAAATCCTTACTCTGGAATTCAAGGCCCACAAAAATATCCCTTCCTATTTTGACAGAATCTTGGATATGATTAGTGAAAAGGAAGTTTTTTAGTGTTAATAAGAGAAGAAAGAGGCTGAAAACAGAACTAATACATGGAAGGCATCTTTCATTTCTAGATAGTGTCTTTTCATAACTCACGGATGTTCTTCACGTAATTCTTCCTTAATTCTTTATACATTGCCCTTGATAATCTTATGTATTCTCTTATAGCTTCAAATATCGTTATTTTTTGACTTTCAAACACATATTACTAGCGCCAATCTTTTTTATGAGTTCTGAGATAACATTGCCAAAAGCCTACTACATGTCCCATCTGGATGGCCTGATGATACTTTAAACATAACATGTCTGAAGCAGAATTTATCGTCTTTTCCACCAAAGTGATAGTTCTTCCTAACTTCTCCCTTTCTGTAAGTTATAACTCCATTCACCTAGTTACTCATGCTAAAAAACAGCATTAGTTTTGACATTTTCTTATCCCAAACCTGGAGAGTGCTAAGATCCTTCAAGATATGGTGATTCTGACTAGGAGCCAGAAATTTGGGAGAGGAGGCCTCAGGATGGTGATGTGGGGAATTATTTCTCTGGATCTGATTCTGAGCAAAAAACTAGAAATTAATTACTGTGGAACAATTAATAGGAGCTTTGGGAATAAGTTACCATGCCATCTTGGAGTTCTTGATAGATAAAGAAGTATTTGGGACTGTGATTTTAAGAGGGCAGGTTCTGTAGAATAGAATAGAGAAAGTATAGGTATAAGTCCACAATCTAGAGTTCAATATGGGAAGTATAGGTAAGAAGGATGAGATTCCCTAAAGAACCAAATTCTGATGACATAAACACAAATGATTCTGATAAGGAAGGAAAATGAGAATTGTTTAAAGAGATCTATTCTTTTGTACATGGTCCAACTCAGATTTTAAAATGACAAATATAGAAGGTGGAAATAAGAACAGGTAACTGGCATCATCCTATTTAAATAATGGCAGGATCATTAAAGACTAGTATTTATGATGGAAGCTATGGACAACACATGACCAGTAGAACAGCTAGGTAGCACAGGTATAGAGTCAGAAAGACTCATCTTCCTGAGTTCAAATCTGGCCTCAGACACTTACTTGCTGGGTGACCTTGAGCAAATCATTTAACCCTGTTTACCTCAGTTTCTTCATCGGTTAAATGAACTGGAGAAAGTAATGGCAAACCACTCTAATGTCTTTGCCAAGAAAACCTTAAATGGGGTCACAAAGAGTTGGACGTAACTGAAAAAACGATTGAACAATGGACAATAAAAAGAGTTATCTTGGGAGTTAGAAGATCAAAGGAGGCATAGCATTGCTTAAAATAGAACAATGATAAGAGATTTTTAAAAAAAATGGATTTTTAAGAGCTACTTAATTCTCATTTTCCTTCTATTTTCTGAACAAATGTGAAAGAAATAGAGAGATCATGTAGAATGATCTTCAGTTTGGTAAGTATAGATTTCTAGGAAAAAATATTAACAGGGAATTGAAACGTAAGATATATATGAGGATGGATAAAGTGTATCTTAGTGAGGCTCAACGATTTTAAATCACTAAGATTAGACAAAGTAGCACACAGGGTGCTAAAAGGACTAGTCAATATAGTTTCTGAGGCAATGTTGGCTATTTTTAAAGGGTATATAAAACAAAAGTGATGTTGTAAGACCTGATGCAGGTAAATAAATATGGATCCAATTTTCCTAAACGTGAAGAAGGCAGATTCTTTTTATTATGCACTTAAGATCATAAACAAAGTGAATGGAAGATAGTAATGCAAGGAGGTATGAGGTATGAGGATGACAATGTACATATTGTTGAGACTCAGTAGGCTGGGGCTTGTAGCTGGAATATGTCCACTGAAGTCTATGCCAGGTTGAAAAGGCATTACAAAAGATGCTACTATGTAACACATGGTGATGTCATATTTGTGGGACGTACAATGTGTTCTCTGAGCCCACAAGAGGTAAGGGTTCACTATAGGCTAGCAGTGATCAGAGAAAAGTCGGTCTCCTTACTGTTAGACTTCTTGTTTTCAGACCAGTAAGGAGTGATATGATCTGAGGTGGAGGAAGTGGGAAGATATTTTTTGGTATTTTTTTGAGGGGGGAAGGTAGGGCAATTCAGGTTAAATGACTTGCCCAAAGTCACACAGCTAGTAAGTGGGTTGTGTGTCAAATGTCTGAGGCTGGACTTGAACTCAGGTCCTCCTAACTCCAGGGTCAGTGCTCTACTCACTGCGCCACCAAGTTGCCCCTTTTCAGTATTATCGAATCATATAGTTATCATGAATTCTAAAATAAAAGCCATTATTTTTAATCAAATGACTAGAAAAATTATGAAATCTTAGTTTGTTGGGACCTTAAAATCTAACAGTCTAAATAAGTGAATCAATCCAACTTCTAATGCCAATATGGTAGAGTGAGGAAGGAATTCTCTGGAGCCCTCCCAAATTCCCCTTTAAATAACCTTGAAAAACATCTCAGAACCAATTTAGGAGTGGGGAAGCAACTTATCAACAAAGAAGGAAAGGTCTGTGTCAATGGGGTGGAGGGTAGCCCAGTAAATAAGCAGCAATGGCAGACTCCACCCCAGGGAACCTGCAGTGAGGCTCCAAGCCCCAGGGCAATCCACTAGAAAAGCACTACTTCTGAGTAAGCCAGTAGCCCTGGAGACAAGTCAGTAGTCCCAGAGAAAAAGAGAGTAAGGCCTCTCCCCAGAGCAGGCTACCAGCCAGTCCCTAACCCATTGCTGACTAGTAACAGCCCTGGAAGATAGGCAGCAGGAAGAACCTGCTGTTAGGCTGACCAGCTGAGAACATGCCCCTGGAGCTGGCCAGCAGGATGCCCCCCTCCTCCCCCCACCCAGAATAAGCCAGAAAGGAGGCCTCCTTTAGTGCAAGCCAGCAGGTAGACTTTGAGGCTAAGTGAAAGCCAGCAACAAGGCTCTGAGCCCTGGCTCAAGAAGCTTGGGACAGCACATGAGCAGAGCCCAACTCTTCCATAAAATCACAGTCACAAAATAGGCAGAAAAAAATGAGTAAAAAAAGAACTTGATTATAGAAAGTTACTATAGTGATAGGGAAGATCAAGGCACAAACTCAGAAGAGGACAACAGTGTCAAAATGGCTACATGTGAAGTTTCAAAGAAAAATGTAAATTGATCTGAGGCCCAAAAAGAACTCCTGGAAGAGTTTAAAATGGATTTTAAAAAGCAAATAAGAGAAGTAAAAGAAAAATTAGGAAAATAAATGAGAACGAAGGAAGACATTCATGAAAAAAAAGAGTCAACAGCATGATAAAAAGAAACCCCCAAACGAAAAAAGATATACAAAAATTTACCAGAGAAAATACTGTGCTGTTGGTGGAGTTGCATTTAAAGTATTTAAAGAAGTCTTTGATCATGCTCTCCTTTCCATTTCTAGTACATATGTGTGCATGTGCTCTTGTGTGTAGGTTTGTGTCCATATAGTAAATATGCACTCAGAGTAAAAGGAATTTTAGCATAACTATGAAGCTACCAACATGAAATGAAGAAAAACTATTTATGATATATTCATGTCTAAGAAATTCCATTTGGCACATTTGTTTCTCAGTGATTTAAATTCATTAACTGAAAGGATTGACTCACCCATGTTTAAAACCAGTTCATTTCATTTCCTCAGATTTCATTGTTTTCCCATGTTGAACCTAGCGATGACAGAATGAATAGAAGTGAATTTTGCCTTGAACCAAATGCCAAGATCTGTAAGTAAGGAAAGGAGGGTAAAGTACCAATAGTACACTGCAAGAGCCAAATGTTCACCTCCTATTTGTTCATCCAGGCACCAGACAATTTGAAATAGCAAATTTGCAGGCTGGGGAAAATTTTCAAAATAAGTCAACTCCCTTGCTCAGAGAGTAGAGGCAGCCAGGCAGGGATTCCCTTTGGCTCTCCTGGCTTGGCATTTGGATCCTTTTCTTTCTGAGCCCTTGTTTCTTATGCTCTCAGATGCTTTGGAAGCAGATTAGATTAATGCTAGTTTCTTTTTCCGTGTATCTCCATGGTTACAATAATCACATTTCTTGAACCAAAAAATTGGTGTCTGTGGTTTCATAGAAGATTTCATTTTTTCTGCTCTGTGAGAATTTTGAGGAAACTAGATGGTATAATGTATAAAACAGTGGCCAATGAGTAAGAAGGACCTAATTTCAAATGCAACCTTAGCCACTTATTAACAATATACCATGGCCAAGTTTGTTAACCTGTCTCAGTTTCCTCATATGCCAGATCAAGGGTTTAGACTGATGGCTTCTGAGGTACCTTCTGGTTCTAAAATCTATGAAAAATTCTGCCTTGCAGCCAGCATTGTGTAGACTTGAATAAGCACAAGTAAACACAGCGTATCCTGGTTTTTTGGCTAGAAGTGTGGCGGCCTGCATAAGGCCAACCAGACACACCTGGCTTGCATGTTAGGTACATAGAAATAAATGAAATGAAAGTTAATGCACTCAAGTTTTCCTGACTAATGATGACTAAGATGTAAAGGAGAAAACCGAGACCCAGAGTTGTGATTTAATCCAAGGTCACACTGGTAAAAAACCCTGGATTAAATTCCCAAGTCACTGATACTGTGGTCATTCCTCTTTCTAATATCCCATATTCCCTCTCACTAGGTGCTCATTTGGGTGGTCTGCCAACCTATTAGATGGTTATTCTATTCATCTCAATGGGAAACACAGAGTATAGGTTAAAGAGCGGGTTTGACAATAGAAGAACCTGGCTTTAAGTCCTTTGGCTTATGCATACTGATTGGATAACCAGGGACCACTCAATTTTTTTTAGTTCCTCCAGCAATTCTTTAAGACTATAAGTCACAGACATAAAGTCCCCCATATAGATTAAATCACAGATGCAGTGGTAGCTTAAACTTCACAACAGAAGGAAATGAGGCACAAAGAGTTTATGTACTCCAACAAGATCATACAGTTAATCAAAGTGAGATCTCTGAATTCTGGTTTAAAATAATAAATCCCCCACCATTACCATGGCATTTTAACTATGGTTAAATGGCTTTGGAGAATGCCAATCCATAATAATTCATTTTGGTTTTGAGAAATATTCAAGTCAAAGTTTAGGTTCTAATAATTCTGAGCCAAAATTCTAATTTAGATTCTAATAATTCTGAACCAAATCTCTGGAAAGAATACAGTTATTAATTCCAATACTCAGAGAATATGTTATTTTGTCAGAGTAAGATCATAGCTATAGGGCTAGAAGGGGCCTCAAAGGTCTTTGAGTCCAGCCACCTCATTTGACAGATGAGGAAATCGAAGACCAGAGTGGTTTAGAGGCCAGCCAATGGTTATATGGTATCTGAACTGAGTCTTCTTTACTTCCATATCCATACATATGGAGCCACATGTTATCCATATCCACATGGTTATCCATATTTGTTATACTATCCATAATGTTGTACTATCTTTCAATTCATTCCCTTCTACTGAGAGAGTAGAATCTGTTCTATACATCAGTAGTACTGGGAATTGTGGCTGAATAATTCATCACTTTGGTGCTGAACCTCTTTGAACTAAGTTGGAATGGTTATAAGATGACAATATATGGAATCTGTCACTAAGGACCTGGCAGACATAGTTCTTCAAGAATTAACCCCTGTACCATACTTAGGCATCAGACTAATGGGGTTGGGGAATGGTTTTTAAGAATAAAATCTAGGTAACACAAAAGTATGTAGTGAGTACCAACAGGGAATTCCTAACATATTTGCGTGCTAACTTGATTCATCCAATTACTAACCACTTATCAAAATGTTGTTATGGTGCAGTGTCTCCAAATGGCCCTAGTTCTTTGAATCTACCTTAAGTATTCAGATAAATTTCAAAGGCAATAGAATGGGAATTATACCCTTTGTGACTATCTGGTACTTTGAAATATTTGAATTTTTAAAAACTCATATATATATGTATATGTATATATGTAAACATCTTAGTGCTTTTTAAAATAAGTTTCATTGTTACCTTTTATTTTTACATTTGCCACAATTCTCAATTTATTCCTCTCTTTTCCCTCTTCCAGCAAACAATCCCTTTCAACAAAGAATTAAAAGGAGAAAAAATGTTTAGTAAAACTAACATGGAAAAAAGTGTATGTTTATATGTAGTCTTCCATATCCACAGGACCCCCACCTCTGCAAAGAAGTTGAGGGAAGAGCTCCTCATATCTTTTCTTTGGTGCCAGGCTTGGTCATTAAATTTTGCAACATTCACTTTCAATGGTCTTGTGGCTGTTCTTTGCTTTATTTTCTTTGCTTCCTTTCCTTTCTTTGCTGTGTTGTTGTTGTTCAGTTGCATCTGACTCTTCATGGTCCCATGGAACATAGCACACCAGTACTGTCCATGGGGCGTTCTTGGCAAAGATGCTAGAGTGGTTTGCTATTTTTTCTTCCAGAGGATTAAGGCAAACAGAGTTTAAATGACTTGCCTAGGGTAGCACAACTAATCAGTGTGTGAGTCTGGATTTGAACTCAGATCTTCCTGACTCCAGGATCAGTGATCTATCCACTGCACCACCAAGCTACCTCCTTTGTTTTAGTCAATCTACATACTTTCTCTTTATATTCCTTCATTTAATTCACTTCTCTCTAGTCATATTCGTACCTTTTTACAACATAGTGTTATTCTATTATGGTCATATACACATCTTGTCTAGCCATTCCCCAATCCATAAGCATTTACTGTGTTTCTAGTTCTTTGCTACCATTAGAAAGTGCTATTATAAATACTTTGTTATGCAAGAGATCTTTCTTTTTGCCCTTGACCTCCTTAGAGTATATAATTAGCAATGGAATCTCTGGCTTAAAGGGTTTGGGTCACTTTCATCGCATAATTCCAAATTGCTCCAGAATGGATCGATTAGTTTACAGCTCCACCAACAGCACGTTATGTTCACACAGAGACAGATACATACATATATATTACACGCAGTATCTATCTATCTATCTATCTATCTATCTATCTATCTATCTATCTATCTATCTATCTATCTACTATCTATCTATCTACTATCTATCTATCTACCATCTATTCACATATCTGTGTATCTTTATGTATGTATATATATATGTCTATTTACAGTTATAATTTATATTTTACTTATATGTATTTATATTATTAAAATAATATATATTATTTATTTATATTATATATTTATAGTTCTAGTTATAATTACTGGTTTTATCAAAGTAGGAAATATATATTTTTTGATCAACCTTAAGGCAGATTTTCCTAAGTCATGTATGCATCGTATTGGCTCAGGATTCTATGAATTAGTAATTTTTTTGGAACTAGATTTGAAATTGAATTGCTGTGCGGAAATTCTTGTGAGGAAATAAATGCAGATGTGTACCTGCTCAGTAACATATAGACTTAGTAAGTTTCATAGAGGTATTGAAAGGTTAAGTGACTTGCCCAGAATCACATAGTCATATATGACATAGACATAGCATGCCTCAGAGGCAAGACTTAAAGGCAGGTTTCTTGACTCCTAACTTTGTTTCAATATCATGCTTCTTCATAATTAATTCATTATTCTATTAAAAAAATCTCCTTTTTGTTAAATAAAACATTTAGCTTACTTTTGTTTTCCCCTTTTGGATTTTTCCCTGCGCATGCACTTCCTTATTTTACCTTGGTCTCATGATCACTGATGGACCCCGCCCACCCCCCACTGGAAAATTTATGATTTACTAGCTTCAGAGAGTCATGAAGCGCTTGGGCATGCTTCTTAAATTTTTGATGGTTGACAATAAGTGAACCCTGCTACTTTTTGGATTCTACCTCTCATCAATTCTTGTTTCCAAGCAGAGTTTTGAAGTAATGTACATATAGTCAGTCAAACATGTAGATGAGAGATCATGGAAAATTTATGGTCCTTTTTAAAACTTCCAGTACATTGTTGCAATTGGGCAACTGTACAAAAGTGAGAGCAAGATTTATTAACGGCTATTTTCCCAAAGATTACATTTAATAATGTTGGTGTGCCCTCTGTAATTTATTTGATTAATAATATTTGATTTGAACCCAAATGATGACTTTCCACATCTATGACATAACTAATGAACCGTGAAAGGGGAACTATTCATATGGTCACCAATAACCAATGCTTAGTTAATCCTTTAAATAAACTGGAACTCACAATGTGTCCCTTTGAAGTCATAAATAATGTATATTTTTCTTTTGACTTTTAATAAGCCAGTAGGGTTCATCTCACAGTCTCCAAACACATATATTTTATTATGGGCCTCTGCAGTTTACTTTAATTAGTGTGTCTGAGTGCTTTGGGAGACTTAGCCCTACTGAAAACAAACAGAGTCTTACCATCTATAAAACATTAGCTCCCTTTGGTTTATCCTGATACAGTGGGGAGGCTCAGTGAGAAACACATGGTATAAGTAAACAGTCATAATTGCATTAGCATTCTCTGGTGGATTGGTAATTCAAGCTCTGTTTCATGATATTGCTAAAGCAGTTAGAACAGGTTTACCAATTTTGTGGTCTGTGGGGGATTTTTTAAAATTCCAGTTGAAGGAAACTTTAAATGACGTTTAATCAAAACAGAGGACAAAATAAGATGTAAAAGTCAAGAAATGGAAGCATTAGACATAGTATAGCTACACCTTCCCCCCCCCCCCCCCCCGCCATAGTCATGACACTTGTGGGTTATAATTACCATTCCAGTTTCCATTTCATGAAAGATAGAAATAGATTTCATTTTATTCCCTGTATAGGTCTAGCTTACTGTCTAAAATACAATGCCACATCAACCCTCAAAATTTACTAAATTGATAAGGAAGATATTAGCTGAACCGTTTCTTTGGGTTGCATTTAAAACCTGGTAATTGATGTGTTTTACAAGTGCA
Source organism: Phalanger gymnotis (assembly GCA_028646595.1). Classification (NCBI taxonomy): domain Eukaryota; kingdom Metazoa; phylum Chordata; class Mammalia; order Diprotodontia; family Phalangeridae; genus Phalanger; species Phalanger gymnotis. Next base: position 278,496,322 of record CM053623.1, read on the forward strand.
TATCTCTATCTCTGGATATCTATATATCTTAGATATTTGAATATTGATATGTCTATATACACACATGAGCATATATTTTCATGTATAATACATCTACATGTGTACATACATGTCTGCCTGTGTACTTATATATATATGTGTATATGTATGCAGTATGTGTGCATATATATAATGTGTGTGCATATATTCTGGTGCTGTGCTTCCATCAATGTAGAGAATTCCCTTTGCTCTTCCTTCCACTGATACAGATTAGTATCTTGATCACAGAGAACTGCCTGGGAGACTAAAACGTTAAGTGACTTTCCTATGGTCACACATCCAGAAGCAGCACTTGAACCAAAATCTTTCTGATATCCAGACTTTTTTCTCTATTACAGCAGACTGCTTCTTATCTGAAATAATTGGAGTAGTCAAGTCAAATCAGCATACATTTATTCAGCCTTCAATATGTACCAGGCATTGTTTTAAGACCCGGGGTTAAAAATAAAGACATTAAAACAATCCCAATCCTCAAGGACCTCACGGTCTAATGGTGGAGGTGAAATGGACACAAATATTGACAAATAAGGCAAACATGAGATAAATAAGATAATCAACAGAAGAAATTCACTAGCATTAAGGGTGGGATTTTAAGAAAGATAGGAAATCCAGGAGACAAATTGAGGATGGAGAGAATTCCAGGCATGAGGGAACAGCAAACAGCAATTCCTCAAATGTGAAGATGGAGTACCATGTGTGAAGGATAGCAAGGAGGTCCATGTCAATGGATCACAGAGTATGTGGAGAGGAGTGAGATGTAAGAAGATTGAAATGGTAGGAAGGAGCTAATTATGAAGTCAAGCAGAGGATTTTATATTTGATCCAGGAGCTTATAGGTAATATTTAGAATAGGAACATAAAAAAAATGTGATACCACTGTCTCTTTGATGAATTAGCTGCTACCAAGTGGAGCTTAGACTCTAACCCTAGATTCTGCAAGATTATGTTAAAATGTAATGACAGCATCAAGAACTGATTGTTGACTGAATTAACATATCATTTTAAAAATAATATATTAATAGACTAATTTTAATATTAATTTTTAAAAGTATTTGCTACTCTATAGTCTTAGTCCATTAGGTCACAGTAACTTAAATTTCTCAGTTTAATGAATACTGCTAGAAAACAAATCTCAAATATTCCAATGATTCCAACATGCCAATGATGCATGAGCTCATCAATGGGGGCGTTCTTTTTACTAGTGCAGACCATGAACACAGTATATCTGTCTGTCTAGCTTGTCTGAATCTTGTCCTTATACATTCACACAAATGGTCCTACTCAATGTGCTAGAGGGTCCTGACATCAGGAAGTTTCTATTGTATAAGATACATATATTGCCCATTGGTTTTCTTTCTCCATTATATGACTCACCCATCTTTTTCTTCATCAATTTCCTTGATGACAAAAGTAAAGTTAAAACAAACAAACAAAAATTACCCTTCAGTTGTCTAAATGTGCATTGGGTCATAGAGTTTCAACCTAAATGACTAGTTAAGCCTTATATTGTATCTTTAAGTACAAATCAATTTAGTGATTTCGAATGATTGCTTTGGCTGTGTCTAAAATTACCTCCACTCTCCTCTCCCCAAATTCTACATTAAAGTAGTATTTGTTTATTTTGTTTATTTACTTATCATTGACTGGTTTTAGATGTGATCTTTTTTTTGACAAATAATAGGCCATCAGTAAAAATATTCAAATTACTTTGTACACTTGTAAAATCAGAGGCAAATGACCCAAAATTTAAGCAAATGAATAACTTACTTCATTAAATTGGTTATATGTATTTCCTGTTATATATAGGCAGTTAGATGGTGCAGTGGATAGAGCACTGGGTCTGGAGTCAAGATGGCTTGCCTTTGTAAGTTCAGATCTGGCCTCTGACACTTAATACCTGTGTGACTGTGGGCAAGTCACTTAACCCTGTTTGCCTCAGGTCCTTGCCTAGGCTAGAAAAATGGGCTAGAGAAGCAAGTGGTAAGCCATTCCAGTATCTTTCCTAAAAAACAAAAAATAAATGGAGTCACAAAGAGATGGACATGACTGAACACATTATACATACATTCCTTTAATCTTTTAAGGAGAAGAAAAATGAATGAATTTTTAATGGGCATATATGCTATGGTGCGTTACAAAAAATATTTTTGAATAAGATCTTTTTTTCCATGCCCTTCTTAGTCTTTGTAAAAACAATCATTTTCCTACTGTTTTCTATTCTTTTTGACTCTAAGGTGAATTTACCATCTTCATTTCACCCTGCAGTCTTTTACTTTGAAAACTATGATAAGAGGCATAACTATGAATTTATTCTCTTCACAATAACATATACGGTAGCAGATGATTATATCACAAATGTAGGTTGAGGGTTTCATTACAGGTGGATGGAAAGAGTTATGTGATCCTGAATCCTCGTTTAGGTACAGTATTCTCTAAATTGGCAGGAGTTACCAGAAACTTAATCACACAAAGAAACAACAAAGGTTTTCATATTCAACAGTACCATTTTAAAGTTGTCATTTTAAAAAATTGGACCTATGGGGATGAGACCTTAAAAATTTGGTATTGAAACAGACAAGGAAGTGAAAAAGATGGTAAACCCTTAGAAATTTTGAAGTATGTTAGAGTGGAAGTCCTACTATGATCTCATTGTGGCATGTGGAAGGCTTTATATACTATAAAGCTATGGCAAAGTACACATTTTTGCAAGCAAAGAATCTGAGACACAGAGAGACTATGTAATCCCTTAAGGTCATAAAGTTAATTAACCAGGGATCCCTGCATCCTATTTTAAAATCCCTGGCATTTGAATTTATGTTCTCTCATTCCAAATTCCATAGTCTTTCCACTACACCACTGTGCTTCTGATGAGTTAGCTGCAGCTAAGTGGATCTTGGACAGCAACTTTATGTTCTGCAAGGCTTTGGCTGAGTGTAAGTGCCTTTGGTTGGCCACAGGGTGACAAAATTTTCAATCATAGCCACTGCAAAATCAGAGGAGAACCTGGATTCTCTATGTGATTAAAAAGTTCCTTCCCTTGCTAAGTTACAGATCCATGAATTATAATTTAGCTAAATAACAATAAAGTTTATTGTTGTTCAGTCACTTTCCGTTTTTCCTGACTCTTCATGACCCTGTTGGGGATTTTCTTGGCAAAAATATTAGAGCGGTTTGCCATTTCCTTCTCTAGTTCTTTTGAAGATGAGGAAACCAAGGTAAACAGGGTTAAATGACTTGCCCAGGGTGCACAGCTAGTAAGTGTCTGAAGAAATCTGCTTTTCTCGGCAAAGATACTAGAGTGGTTTTCCATTTTCTTCTCCAGTTCTTTTGATAGATGAAGAAACTGAGGCAAACAGGGTTAAGTGACTTGCCCAGGGTACACAGCTAGTAAGTGTCTGAAGAAGTCTGATTTTCTTGGCAAAGATATGGGAATGGCTTGCCATTTATTTCTCCAGCTCTTTTGACATGAAGAAATTGAGGCAAACAGGGTTAAGTGACTTGCCTAGGGTCACACAGCTAGTAAGTGTATAAAGCCAGATTTGAACATAGGAAGATGAGTCTTCCTGACTCCAGGCCCAGCACTCTATCCACTGTGCCACTTAATTGCCCTGGAAAACAGTAATAAGTGTTGTAAATAGATTCCTATAACCTTCACTCAAATTTGTAAAAGAAAAAATTAAGAAAGGCAGAAAGAAAGAAAGGCAGGAAGGAAGGAAGAAAAAGAAAGAAAGAAAGAAAGAAAGAAAGAAAGAAAGAAAGAAAGAAAGAAAGAAAGAGAAAGAAAGAAAGAATGAAAGGAAGAAAGAAAGAAAGAAAGGAAGGAAGGAAGGAAGGAAGGAAGGAAGGAAGGAAGGAAGGAAGGAAGGAAGGAAGAAAGAAAGAAAGAAAGAAAGAAAGAAAGAAAGAAAGAAAGAAAGAAAGAAAGAAAGAAAGAAAAAGAAAGAAAGGAAGGAAGGAAGGAAGGAAGGAAGGAAGGAAGGAAGGAAGGAAGGAGGGAAGGAAGGAAGGAAGAAAGAAAGAGGAAAAGAAGGAAAAAGGAAAAGAAAGGCAGTGGCCTAATAACATGAAATGATTCAAACTGGGCAAAGTTGATATCCCAACATATTTGAATTCTTAGGATGGGGCAAAATTGTGGGTTTATTTAAATTGTAACTGATGCCTCTCAGCCAATACTTTAATGGATTGTGCAAGGATCAACAGCCGCTTAGAGAAGAGTGACATGGACCTTACATTTGAAAAAAAAAAGATAGTTTTCTTATCAGGTTTTCATTAGACAGGCCAGCCTACTCTATTTGTTTGTACAATTTAAGTAGACTCTTAGTCTGTTTGTTAATAGATCATGTTTATTTAAATCTCCCAAAGGAAGTTGTTAATCCGTCAAAACTTTCAAGATCTGGACTTGATAACCACATAAACGATGCTAAATAATTCTCTAGAATTGTCTATGAAAAAGCTGTCCCCAGTGCTCTGAGCTGAAGAAGGCTGACTTGCTTCAAAGTTACTCAATGCTTGCCTGCAGTTCATGACTGCCAAACCTGGAAGTGTCTGACGAGCACACCCACCGGCTTAAGCAAGGTGCCTCCCAGACTAGAAAGGTTGGTGAGGAATCGAAAATATGCTTTAATCCAGGTTTCATTTTCCTATCACAAAAGGTGGCATAGAATGCTTACCATTTGAGAAAAAAAAAAGAAAAAGAAAAAGGTGAGCACAATTTAAAAGTCAAGCTTCTAATCCCTCCTTTTGCCTGGGATTAGAATTGGAGCCAGGAGAAAGGATGTTGAAACAGGTACATTTCCCCTGAGGGTGAGCACTCCCTGGACCACCTAGCTGGGGAGATAAAGAGATAATAAGATTCAGTTACATCAGTGGCCAACAAATTGTACCCCAACTTCATGGCTGACAAGAGACCACGGAATTGGTGGGTGGCAAATGAAAGCTCTGTTGTTTTTTTAAAGGGGGTAGTGAGGGGGCATAGGGGGACATGAGAGAATAAACATTTTGACAGATCAGACTGCATCTTTCCCAGCTTTCAAGGTCTTGTCTCAGAAGCCTAGTCCTCCATTAGCAAGAGGTGAGAAAAAAAATCTTAGTCTAAGTACCCGATGTTTCTGGGGAAAGACCTTTAGGAATGATTGAAGGGGCAATCTGAGCTGCTAACCCACTAATTAGGCTAATTGACACTAAATTGCAGGGGGTGATTTACCTCTATGTAGAATTGCAATCTCATCAGGGTTTTGTGTCTCAGCTGTCTGAATGAGGAGTGATTATTAGCTGTCCCCTGTGGAGAGAGAAATTCCTGCATTACATTAATATTGGGGAAGCAGGGGATTAAGTTTTTTTTTTTATTCATCTGACTGCAAGGCTAACCTCACCCTGAAAGCACCCCAGTCATCAGCAGGGACTGAGACATGCTGGGTAAAAAATTTTAATCTCTGTTGTTATTAGACTATAATTCTTTTACTCCCTTTGATTTCTATTTGAGTGGACGTCAAATTGTAAGGCAATTGGTTTTCTTAGACTAGTCCCCATAATCAATGAATGAAACCATAAGAATCTCATAAATTAATCTAAAATGAAAACCAGACCCTCTATCTCCTTAAAAAAAGGAATCCCAGTGGTGGTACAATGAAAAGAATGCTGAATTTGGTATCAGAGAACGTGGACTTGAATTCTAGCTTAGCCATTTACCTGTGGGACCTTGGAAGTCATTTAAATACTCTAGGCCTCAGCTTCCTTATACATGGGTTAGCCAGCTAGTCATGGTCTCAAAGATTCCTTCCATCTTTACATCTATGGCCCAATGACCTTAACTTCTCATAGTTTAATCCCTATTATTTTTGTTCATATAGTGAAATAATGTATTTGCAATAAAGATGTTTTTCTTAGAATTGATTAGTTTAATTTATTATTATTTTTTTTTTTTGGCTCACAGTGTAGGTAAAGAAGTCATGAACTCGTAATGGGGAGATTTTGAATCTGTTTCCAGTTAGGCCATCATGATCTTGAGCAAGTGCCCTCAATTCTCCAGCACTGCTTCCCCATCTGTGAAATGGATTCTAGATGTGTCCTAAAGTCCTTACATCTCTGACCTTTTATGTTCTAAGTTGGAATGCCCCTTCTAACTTTAACATTTAGAGACTCCACTGACTACTTGGACTGTGTGAATAATGTCTATGAAGGTGACTCAAGTCTTTGTCCCTTCCTCTGACTTCTACCCTGAATTCTAGATTCCATACAATATGGCGCGGTGTGTTGTGGACTGATGAGGCGTATTGTGGGTTGGTATGGCGTGATGTGGTGTGGTTTGCTGTGATATGCTGGGGTGTGATGTGGTGTAGGATGATGTAGCATGGCATGGTGTGATGTAGTGTGATGTGGTATAATGTGGTGTAGTGTAATGTGGTGTGGTTTGCTGTGGTATGATGTGGTGTGGTATGATATGATGTGTTGTAGTGTTGTACATTTGGAATCCAGTGTGCCTAGATTCAAATTCTCCCTCTGTCAGTTACTACCTGTGTGACCTTGGACAAGTCTGGACTTTTGCATCCTCATACATAAAGTGAGGGGGAGTTTGACTAAGTGGCTTTGAAGATCTCTTCTAGCTTTAAATCTATGATTTGAGAGCTTAAATTCAAATCTGGGCTCTGCTAGACCATGTCCTGTTAAGAGTATACAGGCAATCTTTAGGTCTTTAAATTCAAACTCTGACAAGTCCTACCAAGATGGAAAGACTTCTAGTACAATACTAGCAAAGAACTGTAGGGCTGTTGGCAGAGGACCAGCCTCCCCAAACTCAGAGAAGCTCTAAACTAAACTGGTCAGAAAGTAAAGTATTTTTCAACCACAGAACTGTATACCAGACACTGTTCTAGGCCCTGGGTACATAATGAATGAAACAATTTCTTCTCATGAGGATATATAGACATAGATATCTATATATCCTCATATATATACATATATACGCATATGCACATATATGCATATACATAGATATCTATATATCCTCATATATATGTATATACACATACATATATAAAAATTTGTATAGCAATTGCCCTTCCCAACTCCTAATCACCCCACTCCACCCCCCCACCCTGCCCCCATCAGGAAAAAGATTTTTGAAGAAGATGAACTAGAAGTTGGAGTTCTTGGAGGAAGTGAGAGCTTTCTGAAGTCAAGGTGAGGCCAGAGCCCATTCTAGGGGCAGGAAAAAGACAGTTACATAGGGACAACAGAGAGAAGGCCAGTTTGGCAACTTAGGAGGACTAAAGTCAATGGGGTTGTAATTTCTCTAAGTGAAGAAGCATGCACTAGGCAAAGCACATACAATTTAAGTAGAGACCTTGGGCAATTCACATTTCTCCCTTACCCCACCCCACCCACAATTCAATTGCCTGTCTATAAAATGAGGGGGGTTGGGCTGGATATCTCTAATTGCCCTTCCTGCTTTAAATCAAGCGAGTCTGTGCTCCTGAGACTCTAACTCCATTGGATTAGAGGAGCCCTGAGTCTGTAATTCAAAGAGTAAGCTGCCTGGGTGGTGGAGTAGGGGAAGAGGGTGACTTTTACTTACCTCCCTTAAACTCTGAAAAAAAATTTCAGTCACAACTCCAGAGATGAAACAAAGGATAAAAGCCAGATATCAGGAAACAGTGCAACTAAACTCTTAGGGTCTAAAGACATACAGGTGGTGTAGTGGAGAGGGTATAAAACTTATAGTCAAGAAGACCCGAGTTCAAATCCTGACTGAGACAATTCCTAGCTGTGTGACCCTGGGAATGTCACTTAGACTCTGTCTGCTTCATTTTCCTCATATCAAAAAATGGGTATAATAATAGCACCTACCCATGAGGACTGTTGTGAAGATCGAATGAGATAACATATGTAAAACACTTTGTAAATCCTAAAGTGAAAGATAAATGCTAACTATTATCATTATCAATTAACCTATCAGTCTTATCTCACAGGGTTGTTGTGAGTTGCAAATGAAAATGTTGGTATGCTTTGCAAACCTCAAAGCACAATATAGATATTAGCTATTATTATTGAGCCATAGCCAGGTTGGAACACTGGTAGCCCTGGGTAAGTTATTTTTACCTCTCTGGGCCTCGTTTGTTGAATTAGGAGGTGACCTTAATGACTCTTTGGGGTCTCTTCCAGCTTACTCTAGATGAGTTTTTAAACTGGGTTCTGTGGATAAATTTCAGAAGTTATATAAAATTTTAAAAATTTAGATAATTGCATTTCAATATACACATATGAAATATATGTGTATTGAATATATGTATGTGTATATGAAATATATGTATACATTTATTTACATTTATATGTGTAAACTTTTATATATAATATATAATTTATGTTACATAATATATATACATACATATATACACATATATTATATACACATATAGATATTTATTTACATTTATATTCATAATAAATTTATAATATATATTTATATATTATAAATTTATATGTAAAATCATAATATGTAATATAAACATATCATATATAAATATATAAATATTTATACATACATACACACACATACACACACACATACACACACACATATATATTTAATGGTTGAGAGAGATGATCATTCTTGAGCATAAGGAAATTTGGGTGGCACTGGATTTTTAAATTTTATTTCCAAGATAGCTGTGGAGGACTTAGAACTTCAGTGAATCATCCAACCGCATGATGCTTCAGTGTGATAGAATGTTGGGAATTAATATTTGGCTATTGATACAACTTGAATAGGTCCTCAAGGCACAAGGGAAACAAGTTACCCAAGATTTGCAGTATCGATGTCACATGGGAATATCATATGGCAATTGTTCACTTGGGCAGGCTGATTGTGTAATTGACATCAAAACCACAAACTGTCTAGGATTGTAGCAGGTACCTCTTACTTTACATAAGGGTGATACTTTGCCAACAACTCTTTCCAAATCCCCACTGAGTGAAAGAGAGGAATTTTTCAGTTTAAAGGTAAAACATTCTCTACAGATTATTGTGACATTAATTTTGTTATTGTTGATAAATGGAGGCAAGAGATGGCAAGTTGATTTTAGAAAATAACCCATAGGTATGTTATCCAGTTTAGCTGAACCAAACAAGAAAACAATGTCAAATAAAAGCAGATTTGTTGTTTGTATACAGATAATACGGGATATCAAATGCCATTTTTATGGAGTTTGCATTTTAATGGCAATAAAAAGATGAAAAGTTTTTCAATAGGAAAATGACCTGGCCACACAGGTAATTTATATATATATATTTTTGATCCAGATCTGTGATTTATTCTGTGTAAGGGTCTCTCAATGTGAAAAATTTCCCCATTATATTAAGGATTAGAAACTTCTCTGTAATTGATAATTTGAGAGATTTGTCTGTAGCTCAGTGAGGTTGTCCCTTGTTCCCAATCATTCAGTGAATATGTATCAGAGGCAGAACTTGAACATGGGTCTTCCTGACTCAAGGCAGTGCGGTACAGTAGAAAGACCATTGTCTTTGGAGTCAGGGAACTAACAGTCAAATTGTACCTGTACTAGTGACTACCTATGTGATCTCCGGTAAGTCATTTAACTTCTATGGGCCTCATTTTCCTTATATGTGAAATGGGAGGTGGAATAGAAGGCTTCTGTGGTCCATTCTAGATTTATGATCCTATGTTTTATGTTTCACCATAGCACCATGCTACCTCTTTCTCATACACTTTCAGGTCAATTTTGGCAGCAAAGTGAAGGGTAAATTGGAAGAGTAACTAATTATGAGTTCTTCATAATAGTACAGCTAAGACATTAAGAGTATCTGAAGTATGGCTATATGAGTGGAGAGAAAAGAATTGATAAAACGATGAAATACAATTAGAATTAAGAAGACTTTAAAAATGATTAGATGGGTACTGTTGAGTAAAAAGAAAACCTCAAAGATAGTTCTTAATTAGTCTTAAGTAAGAGTAATTATCTTTGAGTCTTCTTGCTTACTAAGTCAACCCTTCTCCATCTTGAGATGGAATGATTGAAGATGTCTTTGCCAGACATACAAATAAAATATTCAGAAGTCGTGGCTGTGTGAGTGAGTATGTGTATGTGTGTGTATGTGTGTGTGCGTGTGTGCGCATGTGCTTGCATTTTGCAGGTAGATGATGAATTCCATTTTGAACATGTTGAGTTTGTGATCTAGGTGGCACTTGTATGTAAAGATTTCCAGTTAGGCATTTGCAATGCAATACTATAGCTTAGGGGAAAAATTAGGCCTAAGACTTTTGAGAAATTACTTCTTTTTCCCCAGGTTGATTGGTTTAGTGGCTTTCACAGTCATTTGCATTATTGATTTTTACCTGGCAAAGTCCACCAAGCTCATTTCCAAGAAACCACTTGGAAACATATCTGAGCTTTGCTCCTCAAAATCAACCAATACAACAAAAACACAAAAGTGAAGGAATGGGAGGCTGAAAGAATAGTGATGGGGCAAAGGTTATATATATTCGTGTATGTGTGTGCATGTATATATACATATATGCACACACATATATGTGTAATATACATACACGTGTATACACATACATGTATGTATGCATATATATAGATACATATACATATGTGTATGTGTATATGTGTGTATATATATTTATACATATATATGTATATATATATATATTCTTTGCCTTTTCTTTTAAAGGCAAATTCAAGTGACCCAGGAGATTTTTATTAATCCATATTGCTACAGAATTTATTTGTCAGGCAAGAATCCATTGCCATGAAATACAGATTAGTCCTATACTGCTTTAGTGGTCATCTATTTTGGGAAACAAGGGAAGATCCAGTTCAAATGTTTTTATTTCATATGAATCCAGTGGCCTGCAGCAGTATTAGTGTTAACACAGCTTGCTCTGTGGCCAGGATATTTTCATTAAAATAAAAAAAAATTGAAATTTCAAGGCTATAGTTGAAGAAAAGGTGAACTATTTAAAAAAGGGGAAAGCATTCAAACTTCACACACCCTTTAACTAGATGCAAATAACATTTTAAAAGTCACTGGATATGAGTGAAACATTCTGTGGTGTGCTGTTACTACATCTCTACAGCTTCTTTTCAGTCAAGCGCTGTTTCAGATCTGATTGTGGTATGTTTGGCAATACACTTAAAAGATTACTACTTAATCTACCCATAATCTGGCTTCAAGCAAGTATCTGTCTGTCCATCTAGCTGCCAATTCTTTATTGTGTCTTCAAAAACTCAAAAATGAAGAGCATGAAAAAACCAACAACAAAAAAGAAGAAATTATATTTTACTTTTGAGTATCTTATGGGTTTGCAGACAGACAGATATGAGAACAAGACTGTATTTAAGCTTTCATTTTTAAAGGGTTTTTTTTGAGGGAGGGTAGAGGCAGGATGTGGGGAAAGAGAAGAAGTAGTAAAAAGAAGAATGATTGTACATGCATTATATTGTAATTTAAGTTTTCCCTTGCCGTCTTTTAATTTTGATTTTGAGGGAACAAAGCCTCTTCGAATTCTGAAGACTGGGGGATAGCCAATGATTTTGATGTGGCTTTGGTTTTAGTATCTTACTTGAAGATAAAGCTAATAAGGCTGGGGATGGACAGTACTTAGGGAAAAATAAGAGAAAATTCTGACCTTTTTTCAGTCACTGAGGTGAAAAACTCCTCATACTTTGAGGGATTATATACATTTTTATTTTAAAAAATAGAAATAAGCTATTTGAAATTGGAAGGAAATCCTTTGATTTTGGTTCCTTACATTTCTCTATTGCATCACAGATTTAGAGCTGTTAGGGATCACAGGATCATAGCTCTAGATTTGGAAGGGCCCATAGACGTCATTAAGTCCAACCCTCTCATTTTGTAGCTGAGGAAGCTGAGGGCCGGAACTGCTAAATGTCTTCATGCAGGTGGTGAGTGGGATCAGGCCTGCTGACTCCAAATCTACTATTCTTTCCATTGGATAATTTCAAGAAGAGGAAAAGCGTATCTTTTCACAGAAAAGCCAAAATGCGAATAATAATTTCCTTTCTAGTATGTGAGGGCTCATCTTTCTTATATGGGAAAAGGTCCTTATGAAATATGATTTTATTATTGTTTTTATGTGACTATTTAATAAAATGAATAGAGTACATGAAACTTGGCAATAGACTTTTATGGCACAAGAATAGGATTCCTTCAAGACAAGAGGCTGTTTCACTTCCATATTTGTATCTCTAGCTCTTAATACAGTGCTTGGTGCATAATGCTAGTACTTAATCTAGTAATCTCCATAATGCTAGAGCTTTTCCTTTCCTCTCACCGCCCTCTCTCTCTCACCTTTCTTCCTTCCTTCCTTCCTTCCTTCCTTCCTTCCTTCCTTCCTTCCTTCCTTCCTTCCTTCCTTCCTTCCTTCCTTCCTTCCTTCTTTCCCTCCATTCTTCCTTTCTTCCTTCCTTCTTTCCTTCCTTCCTTCTCTTTTTTCTTCTTCTCTCCTTCCTTTGTTCCTTCCTTCCCCCCTCCCCTCCTTCCTTCTCTTGTTCTTTCTTTCTTTCCACTGTGCCACTTACCTAACACAAGGTAATAGCATATCGGATTTGGAACTAGGAAAGCTTGACTTCCAATTGCTGCCTCAGACATAGTGTGAACTTGGTTTATTCATTCATTTATTCATTCATTTGTTTGTTTGCTTCTGTGAGTTATAACATCCCAAATATCTCATTGACTCTTTTGCTATATGATTGTTCATATTAAGGACATACAGCTATGTAATATGGTGATTGCTCACTTGTGTTATACACAGGTCATTTGTGAAATTGATAGAAGAAAGAAATCATTTAGCACTTGGAACTGGTATCTGTCATTTCACCAAACAGTTGCATTCTTTCATGAGCTCTGCTCAAATTAAAAAACAACAAATTGAGTAAAAGGGAGAAAATATTCAATTTAAAGGCAAAAAGTCCCCATACAGATTACATAGAAGTAGATAACTAACTCTTGTTTGTGCACGGAACTCAGAGATGGCAAGTTTATTTCATGGAATAGTCTAATTTAGTTAGCTAGTAGTCTAGTTTAGTTGACACAGAAAGGAAGTAATGTGAAAGGCTAGAAATATTGCTTAGATATAGATGTTGTTCTGTGGAATCATACATACAATAGGATACTTTGAGCAGAGGAATGAGATGGTCAGATGTGTACTTTTTTTGGTCTAGTCCTCTGATTTTGTCTGTATGGGGAGCTCCTAGTGTATGAGGAGCTCCTAGTGTGGAAACTCTCTCCACTGGTGCAGCTCAGTTACTTGTCTAAAATTTGTTTTTTGGACGAATTTGGAGGAACTTTTTTTTTCTTGGAAAATGCAAAATTAAGAAGAATAATATCATAATTCCTTATTACCTTAGCATAGATAGGTTTATCAGCTTAATAGGGATTCAATCAATTAGGATCTTAAAGGATCTTTGCATCATCATGATGGATGTTAAAGCTCATGAGATGAAGAAGGTCCAGGAGATTGAGCTAAATCTATATAATATAAGACATATCTTTTTTGAATAAACACCTGATCTCAACTGGTTAGAGACATTGTGGTATAGGGAGTAGAATGCTGGGCTTGAAATCAGTGCAAATGCTGATTCTGATATTTACCAGATATGTGACTTTGGATAAATCACTTCATTTCTATATTCCTCAGGTAACTCCTGAACACTTACCTACCAACTCATAGATAAATCGGGGGAGGGAATTCTCATACCCAGAAACCTATAAGCTGAAGAATTCACAGATATTTTGTATATTTACTTTTTAGTTGCCCATAAAGCTGTATTCTAAGGCAAAAATATAGTTATCTGGACTTTCTATTTTGGATTTTAAATGAACAAAAGTTATTGAATGTTATTAATTTTCTCAATATTGCTGGAAGATGTTGGGAGTGGGGTCTAAAGGATTCTTGTAGTTGGAAAAGTGTGGGTGCAATGATCTGAAAAGACTTCAATTTTGTTTTCCTGGTAACATTTAAATATAAACCATATTTTATTTATGTGGTCAAGGAAGAGGAGACCAAGCTGGATCATGTTACTGTTCTAAGCATGTTATAGGGATAAAGATGAATATTAAAGCTGTCCTTAAATAAAGATGATTCTTTTGCTCTATGACTTGAGCAAGGTAGGTTACATTTCTCTCTTCCCTTCAGGAAAAAAATCAATTTTTACTTATTTTTCTGGACATGTTTTATCAGAACAATTAGCATAATAGTGAAGTCATCTTCTAATATTGCCCAGTCATCAATCACGCTTGTGTAATGTCTCTGAAGAAATGAGCTTCAGCAAGAGGCAATGAGAAGTTTAGACAAGGAGAGATTATCTTGTAATAATAATAGCCTCAATCCCTAGGGATCAATCAAGGAGTTTACCATGTTCTTCCAATGAAGTCTTAGTCTCTTAGCTCATGTCTAGCAACATAGAAAGTACCCTCTTGTGACAAAGGCCTATGTCCTATAATCTCATCAAGTTGATTGGGTGAAACCACGAAATTCATCAAAGGTTCTCCTTATCACTTCAACAATAAAAATATGAGACAAAGACATCTGCTGGGAGAAAGGAGAGCGAAGAAGTTTGGGGATGTTAAGGAGAAAAGAGAAACTTTATAGTATTTGTTGCAGGAAGTGAGTCAGGAAGCCAATCAAGTAAGAATGAAAGTTTTGTTGTCCAGCATTGAAGGCAGAAGCAAGATAAGAAAACAAGAATTTAGATCTTGGGGTCTTAGATTTAAAACTGGACAGGACTTTAGAGGTCATTTAAAGGAAGGACTCCCTCACTTTAAGAGTAGCCAAGCATAGATTAAGTGACTTGTCCAAGGTCACATGGGAATTAATTGACACTGTCAAGAATCAAACCCAGAATCGTTGACTCTAAATTCAGTGCTTGAGACTCTTGGCCATTTGGTAATAGAACTAGCTGTCACAATAGTATGATCTCCTCAGACAATATGTTGTAGTGCAATAATACAATGGAGAAAGGGATTGTGGAGATGTTTAAAGCTGGCAGGATGTGATAGAGGAAAAGAAGTCTGCTAATAAGCCAAGCAAGTGCCTTTCATCTGGGAAGACCAAGTTTCAGGAGGATCATGAAGTCATATTGTAAAGTACTATCACTTTAAGGTATTTTCCTTTCACATGGAGGTATGGAAGGAACTGAAAAAAAATTCTGTTGTATAAATTAAAAAATAAATTAAACCAACTGGCAAAGGATGGAAGAGTTTGCCTTTTTCCTGAAGTGAGCAGTTTGGTGCCTGAAAGAAACAGCAAAAGAATGTTAATAAAAACTCCCAGAATCTATCTGTAAAGAAACTCAATTATCAGATGTGAGATAAGCAGTTTAGGGCAAAAAGTGAAGTATAATATGCATAGAAAGGCTTGTCCCTTTATAATAGATATAGGGTGATTTTCATCTTGCATGTGAATAATTCTGTGGTTTAAAAAATCAGAGAATTAACTTTTATGTATTTAAAAAACTAATAAAATGTGAATATAAAGGAAACTCTTTTTAAAGGACCATTTTGAGAACTGATAAATGGCATGAGCTTCATAGAATTTTAGTCCTCAGTTCATTTGCATACAAATGTTATAAGACTGAAGAAAAGCAAAAAAAAAATGTCATTTTCCACTTAACCTGATGGAAGTAAGGTAGAACTTCAGTTACTTTAATTTGCATTTCTTTAATTATTAGTGATTTGAATTTTCTCTATTACATATAATATTTACTTTTTGTTTTAAATAGGTTTTATTTACTATATTAAAGAAAGGTCAGTTTGCCAGTGTGATCTAGTCTTTTTTTATAACAGAAATGGGTTGCAAGACTTTTTAACATCCATGAATATCATCACATGCTATTAACACAATTTATTATGTTTGTAATCTTTCCTCTATTGAACCAACTCTGAATTCCTGGTATAAAACAAATTGGGTCATACTTTATAATATTTATATTATGTTACTATAGCCTCTTTGCTCATACTTTGTTTAATATTTTTGAATCAATGTTCATAGAGATTTTGGTCTATAGTTTTCTTTCTATGCTTTGTTTCTCTCTAGTTTATCAAGACCATATTTGAATCATAACAGAGATTATAAAAGTTTCCATTTCTATTATTGTAAACATTTTTATGTAATACTGGAATTTATTGGAAATAACTTACATCTAAAGGGCTAGTGGTCAAAGAACAAATCATCAAAACAATAGAATATTTCATGAAAGAATATGACAATAGCCAACATGCCCAAACTACTGCAATACATCTAAAGCATTCCTAGGAAATATATCTAAATACTTTTATTAACAAAAGAGAGAAAGAAAAAAATGAATAGGTCACAAAACAAAACCTCTAGATTAACAACTTCATAAATGATTATTAATTCATTGATTTATTGGTTGATTCATTCAAAGTAGGATGTATCATTTTTACTAACTCTTTATCTGGTCTACTCACAATTGATGCATTCAAAGGCAGCTTTATTCTGCTTACTCAAGTCAGATGTGGTAGACTTAAGTCAAGCCTGCCCCTTCACGGTTTTGAAATAAAATTATGCAGTCATAGGCTGTTCAACATTTAACAAAAGGTGGTTTACTCAGCCATAGAGGAGAAAAGAATTAAAAATACTTATTTTTGGTGTATTTATATTCTGAATTTATACTTTAGTAACAATAATGTTGCTAGCAGCTGCTATGGTTGTGTATGACTGATGAGGTTTGGGGTTGAGGGGTGCCTGAGACCCCAAAATACCAACACGCCAGGTCCTGAGAAAGAATTCGACCCAAGCCTTCTCAGCCAAGGAAAAAGACAAAGTTTATTAAGGATTTGCCATATTGGGTAGACTCTTAAGGAGCCTGAGCATTTGTGATATTAATGCCACCAGGTCAGATAATTCTGAGCTGAGCTAGATTGAATCTGAGTGCCTTCATGGAGGCAAGATGAGACTTATATACACAAAGATTGTAGGAGGGATCTAGGGTGGTCCTGAGGTGATGGGAGGAGAGGTTTAGGGAGGGTCTTGAGGAGGAGTCTAAGGAAGAGCTTGATGGGACAGGGATGAGGTCAGACTCCAGGAACCAAGAGAATGGGATTAAGGATAGGAAAGAGAACTAGGGTAACAGAGCAAGGGTATAGATATTTTGATCAGGATCAAGGGTGGGAAACAGCCAGAAGGCTATCCAGAGGTAGTTGGACAAGGGAAGGCTAGGTTAGGCTATTTGGGCATGAAAAGCCAGATCAAGTGGGAAGATTCAGGGTGGGGGTCAAGGGGGTTCCCACAGTCTAAACCCCATCATGACCAATAACACCAGCATGCAGAAGGGCTGCTAAAAAGGTTCTTTGATATGCTTTTCTAAGGAAAGTAACTTTAAGGGGTTGACAATCTTAGTTTAATTAAACAGATATATGTCATTCACTTAGTTCAGGGGGAAAAGATCAGCCCCCTTAACTTCAGGACAAATACAAACAGAAATTAGAAACATCAACAGACAGACCTTGTCTGATCAAATTACAATTTGTAGCTACCAGAGAAGCACCAACATCTGGGTTACAAAGCCAGGGTGCTATTTCAATGGCTTGCACAGAGTCTTGTCGCCCTATCAATGAGTGTACCCCCCAAAGTGAAATGCTAACCTTCCAGTACATATACCCTGCTCAGGACCCTGAGCACTTCAGGCTCACCATTTAGGATGTGAGAAATCACTAGCACCAGGGTGTGGGAAAGAAAGTTAGTTAATCACTAGTATCACCTTATAGTATACATTGTTTCCAATCAATGACTCTTGATTGTCTTTGTGCTGAGAAACACTCCAAGACAAAAGATCCCACTTTACCTGGGACTCAAACAAAGACCAGACTCATCAAAGGCGCTTGCCAGCATTAGCATCCCAAGAGAGAAGAACAGCAAAAAATCCTGTCCTGATTACCATTACAACATTAAAAAAGCATTTCCATAATATAATAGAACATGAAATAATTTTATATGAAAGCATAAATCTATATTTCATATCCTTTGCATTTATAAAAAAGTATATAATAAATTCTATATAGTACTTTCAAAACTGCACTTCTTGTCTGTACTTTCTTTCTAAACTTCTATTTTGTTACATCATTTAAAAGTAATTTATTTCAATTAACTAAAATTTTATCTGCCTACTAGCTCCAACTCTTCTCACTGAAAAAACAAACACACAATAACACCTTTGTAATATATATTCATAGTCAAACAAAGCAAATTCTCACATTAATCTCCTCAAATTATGCTGCAATGTGCACCCTGAGGTCATCTCTTCTCTATCAGGAGGTGGGTAAGGTGTTTCATCTAAGGTCCCCTGATATCATGTTCATTATTTCAATGATCAGAGTTCTTTAGTTTTTCAAACTAAAGATGTTTTTTATTATGTTGGTAGTGATGAGGGCACAGTCTCTGGGAACCTCCTTGAACCTGGAGTACAGTCTCTGGGAGCTCCCTTGAACTCTCCTTGAGTCTTCCAACTAGATCTATCTATACCCTACCTCTGTTACCCCAGCCCTCTATTGTCTATATGTCTCCATGTAGCCTTCAGCTATTTCCCACTATGGAGTCTGACCTCATCTCAGTCCCATCAAGCTCCTCCTCAGACTTCTCCTCAAGTCCCTCCCTAAACCCCTCCTCTAGTCACCCTAGACCACCCCTCTGTCCCTCCCACTCTCTTTGTGCATATAATCTCCATCTTGCCTCCATGAAGGTATTCAGATTCAATCTAGTTCAGTAGATTGAATCTGGCCCACTTGTGGAAACAGGAGTCACAAAGGGTGGGATTTCTTAAGACAACCCATTATGGTGAATCCCTAATAAACTTTGTCTTTTCCCTTGGCTGAGAAGGCTTGAGTCGAATTCTTTCGGCAGGACCTGGTGTGTTGCTACTTTGGGGTGGGGAGCACCCCTCAACCCCAAACCTCTTCAGTAGTATTGTTTAAATTGTTCCAGTTCTGTACACTTAACTCTATGTCAGTTCATAAAAATCTTCTCAGGTTAGAAAGGACATTCAATAAAGATTCCATAGCACTTGCTTAGGTAAATGTGTCCTTCCTCTACCCAACCTTCATATAGAAATTGCCTAGTCAGCAAGGCAAGAGATTATAATGCTCAAAGCCTCTTAATGTATGGCAAATCCAAAGAATCTAAAATCTATGTGAGTGGGCCGGTTTACACCTTTAGGTGACCAGGAAGCCACATCAATTTGACTGAAAGTTTGAGCCTTAAATACCTCTTCTCCCACAAACTTTGAGGATGGCTTCTTTGCCTTTTAGGGGAAAAACTACCATAACCTACATGGAGGCAAGGTATACTTTGTATATAGTGATCCCATTACAAGATGCTTTTGTAAAATAATACCAGTTCAACTTGTCTACTTCACTATAGAACCCAATAGACCCTAAATTCCTTGAATCATTCAGAATTAGCTTGCAAAGTGCTGGACAAGACTCCTTCATCTGTCAGAACTAATACTGAGACCTGGGAGGTACCATTGAATTTTCAGTGTACTTTGTCCACACTATAATGTTCCCTATATCACTGGTAACCCCATGAGGGTAATGCTCCCTGAGTGTGATGCTTATTGAATCTATCCATCCGTCAGTCAATAAGATTTTATTAAGTGCCTACCAATGAAACCAAACCTGCCATAAAGGAAGAGGGAGATGTATGTGTGTGTGTACGTTTGTGAGTATGTATATGTGTACATATACATATGAGGTAGATGAAAGGTTTTACATATAATGAAAAACATATAAACTGTCATGTATAAATTCTCATTTTGGAGAAGGATATTAATAGCTGGGAGAATCAGGAAAAACCTCATTTATAAGGTGGCACTTGAACTGCATTTTGAAGCATTCTAAATGTTAGTGGTCAGGAGGGAGAGCATTCCAGGCATGGAAGTCAGCCAGCGCTAAGGCATGGTGATCAGAGACGGGGTGTCTTGTGTGAGGAGTAGCAAGATTGGCACTGCAGGACAAAAGAGTGTGGGAAGGGCAGTAATGCACGATAAGGACGAAAAAGGGAGATTGGGGCCAGATTATGAAGGCCTTGAAATAAAAGTCAAACAAAAGAGTTTAGTTTGATCCTAGAGTAACTTGACTTTGTTGATGCATTTATAACTGCATTTTAGGGAAATCACTAACTGCATTGGACTGGAATAGGGATGGACAAGAAGACTAATTAGAAAAGGCCATTACAATACTCCAGGATACAGAGGGTGTGAACATGTGAATAAAGGAAAAGGGATAGAATTGAAATATGTGAAGGTGGAGATGATATGATTTGGCAGCTAATTGCAAATGTGCAGCAAGGGAATAGGACAAGTCAAGGTTAACAATAATGTGGCAAATTGTGGAGGTCTGAATGGCTCTCTTAATGGAGCACCCTGGTTGGAAATACGAAAATTTGAGAGAGGAAAAGATTTTTTTTGGGGAAAAATGAGTCCTGAAACTTTCAAAGGCCTCATACATTAGATCTATGATCACTCAGAAGCACTTGGCCTAACTATAATGGTAATTCACATTGATATATTGCTTTAAGAGTTGCAAAGCCTTTTGTGTAATTTGTTCTAATGGTTCATCACTACAACTATACAAAGTAAGTAGTACAATTATTATTATTCTCATTTTACAGTTGAGGAAACAGATTCTGAGAGATTAAATAATTTGTCCTTCATTATGTATCTAATAGATAATTCAGGTTAGATTCATACCTAGGTCTTTTGACCCCAAGGACCTTGTGGCAACTATTATAACACAACAAACCTGTAAGCATCAGAATTGCCTAAATCAAGTTGATAAAGAATCGATTTGATTATGATATACAGTGGAATGGACATGACATAGAAATCATCCAATAGTACAGTTTCAGAGGAAATCAGGAAAACTTCTCTAAATTGATGTAACATGACATAGAACTAGGAGAATAATGACAATATTATAAAGAAAAACAATTTTGAAAAACTTTGAAACCCTGATCAATGCAATAATAAACTAGACTTCCAGAGAAGTGAAAATGAAGTATTTCCCTGAACTCCTATCAGTGAAGTAATAGACTTAAAATGGAAACAAAATTTGTCTTTCAAGTTTGTCATGTTCTACATATTTTATGAGGACTTTTTACACTGAAGCCATGGGAGGGATAGATATTAAATACTTGTAATTTTTTTGAATCAAAAATATATTCATAGAAAAAATGAAGAGAATAACTTGACTACTGAATAAAGTTATCTCTTTGCCAGACCCCAGTTACTCTAGCACTGTGGATGACCAATGAATTGGAATTGAATAAGAAAAAGAGCAAATTGGATTGCCTGAAGGGAAGTATGGAGTGTTTTTTGGTCCCAAAGCTTCTTAAAACAAGGTTGTGACTTTTAAACATTTACATCCACCCAGGGATGTATGGTTGTGAATTGCAGAATACCATAGCTTCTGAAGAATTAAAGTTGGAGCTCACACAAAGGATAGCAGAGAGGTCCAAGGTAGGTTTCAGGAGTCTGCAGTATGTTACTAATGATGAGTTGCAGACAAGAAGTAGTGCAAATTTTGGCAACAGAGAGATAGATGACTGGAAAGAGGAAATGGTGTGAGAGTGAGGAATGACTGATGAACTAACTATGTATTCCATTGGTGTCCATATAGCGTCAAGGATGGTAAATGAGTGTTCTTTGAACACTGATTCATGGAAGGTTTCATGGAAGAAAGTTGACAAAAGTCACCTAGAATGAGGAGTGGATGAATTGTAAAGTACTTCCTTTGAGGGAGTCCCCACATGTGAGTTCACAGATCATTGAAGTGCCGGTGGGGTGAAGAGTTAGGTGCATAAGGAGTGTGGCACTAAATAAGGTTCTAAGGAAGCCCTGAAACAGATCCCAGAAAAGGCCTGCTTGACAGTACTCTGTGCCCTATAACATCTTGCTAACACCAACTTAATGAAAGAATCAGAAAATAGGCTGTCTTTGATACCCCTCCAGAGCAGGAAACCAGCCTTATGCCCCATTAACCCTAAGCCGCTTCCCTTTCCTCTGGGTTGATAGGAAATGTACCTGGAATTTCTTAGGATCCAGAGCTGAAAGGACCTTAGATGTCTATTACTAAAGCCAAGTCCTTCATTTTAAGAATGAGAAAACTAAAGCTCAGAGACAGGAAATGGCTTGTCCAAGTTCACATAGGCAGTAAATCCTGTCCTGCTACTTTATTATAGTACAAAAATCTTTGATTCTTTTGAATTCCAAGATATCATCAATAATTTAAGTAAGATAATTTAATAATTAATATAAGATAATTTAAATAAGTTTCATGTGTTAGTTGGAGAGGACATGGTGGTCATTCCAGGTAATACTTATATTTTATTTAACTGTGACATTCTGGTGACCAAGGCCTCCCTTTTGCAGGCATTATTGACCATAATAGTAGGCATTTTTGAGGAATTTTGGAAACTTGGGGAGCTAAGGAGTAGAAATAATACCATCTTTCTGATATGGCAATTAAGACATTGTTAATCCCTTAAAGTTGTTTTCCCTAGAAAAGCAGATCGAAGAAGCTGTGCTAGCAGACTTCCTGTGTGCTAGTGTTGTTGTCTTACACAGCCACAGTTGTGGCAAGCAGCATTGTTGTTACACTATCTTAGTTTCTGCATGTTGGCCCAGCTATGCATAGAACTCATGACTCAGAGTAAAGGTCTTTAAAAAGGTTGTGCCTTTTGAAAAAAAAAATGATGGTGGCACAAAGGATTACTTTTTTTTGAATAGAGTAGAAAATCACTTAAACTAGAATTTACCATAAGCTAGTAAACCTTTATGAATGCAAGCAAAACAAAAAAGTCTGATACACTGTTTACAGAATTGGTGTTCATTCGGTTTTTTATAAGAATACTAAAGGTCTCTGCCATTTATCTTTCCCCGTAGAAGGATATTCACATTTTATCTTAGCTATTCAAAGATTTTTCTTAGTCATTAAGTTCTGTTTTCACATTGATATTAACTTTACCCCCTCCCCACCCTCAAAGATCATGGATTTTGAGCTACAAGGGGTCTTTGAGGGTTTCAAGGCCAATCGCTTAATTTTATAGAAAGGAAAAATTGGAAGAGCTGGGATTTGAACTCAGATCCTTTAACTCCAAATTCAGTGCTCTTCTCACTGTGCCATGATGCTTCCTCTCCAAGCTTTTACAAATTTTAAACAATCTAATTCCCAATAAAAGAGATAGGAACTCGATCTGTGATTTCTTTGGCATATAGAACTCTTAGGTACCTTTCTTATCATATTATAACTTTGGATTTACCTAATCATCAAGAGGGTAAGCGACTTGTCCAAGGTCACACAACTGGTACAGGTATGAGGCAAGCCTTGAAGCTAGGTCTCCTCAGCTTCAAGATCAGCAATATTTCTACTATACCATGCTGCCCCACTCTACAAAATTATTCAAAAGAACAAAATATTTCTTTGATGAAATCAATTCTTCAATATTCCAAGCAACTATGATTATAGAGGAAGCATGTGTATATCTTTTTAAGATGTATGTAATGAACAATCTGTGACATAGTAGACCATCCTCATTTGGTAGCTGTGGCTGAGGAAATGCACTGATTAATGGTCAACTCTCTTACATACTCTATGGAAAAATACTTTAACACAGACCTATGCTTGAAATCATTCCAGCTTGGGAAAGAAGATTTTGGGATCATCTTTATATCACAATGACAAATCATAATAGTGAAGAATGAAAAGAATTAGTAAAGAATTAAAAAAAAAGTAACACACCCAAAATGAAATGCGTAGTCCATGGTCATACGGAAACAGGGAAAGATGAGTGTTCTGATATTCTTTTAAAATAATCTGTTTAACACTGGCAGGAGCAGTGGCACAGTGCCTAAAGAGGCAGCCTAAAAGTCAAGAAAGCCTGCATTCAATTCATGCCTCTGATATATTGATATATACTGACTATATGACCATGGGCAAGTCATCTAGTCTCTTGGTGAAATCAAAGCTCTGCAACAACCACAAGAAAGTCTTAGACATCTTATGACTGAGCAATTAATATTGACTTTGGTTTACTTTTAGTTTTGAAAATTATTTTCCCTGACAAAATAAAGTTTTATGTACCATATTCATGTAATATGTCACTTGAATGATATTGGTATATATGCCCAATTAAATTTTACAATTCAGGAAAACTTATATGAATAAGGTGATCATTATAAAAACCTGATACCTCTGTATAAAAGCTTTCTCAAACAATAGATAACAAGTCCAATAGATAAGGATGTTCATCATAGCTACCATTTCTATAGGGCTTTAAGATTTACAAATATCCCATTTTATCCTCATAACAACCCTGAGAGGCAGGTTCAAGCATTATCTCCATTTTACAGGTAAAGAAGCTGACATAGAGAAGTCAAGTAACTTGCCCAAGGCCGCTAGGCTAGTAAATATCTGCAGTAGGATAAAAATTCAAGACTTCATTCTGTCTGACTATTGCTGTAACCCTGGCAAGTCACTTAACCTCTAAACCTCAGTTTCCTCAAATCTGTAAAAAGAGGATAATAATAGTATGTACTTCTCATGGTTATTGTGAGGTTCAAATGAGATAATGGATACAAAGTACTTGGCAAAACTTTGAGTACAATAAAAATGCTGGATATAGTGTTCCAGAATAACCTTTCTCATTCATGGTAATACAAACAGGAAAAAAGACAGCTCCTGCCTCAAGGGACCTTCCTTCTAATGGAGGAAGACAGCACATGAAAAAATGCTGAAAAGCAGTCTCACTTCTGGGAGTGATCCCTGGCCAAGGACTTAGCCTCTTACTGCTCTAGGCCAGTGGCATCAAGCTCAGAAAGAAAAGGATCCCTGGACCACGATAGAAGTTCAGTTTGTTTCATATCCACTTAATAGATTATATGCTCCATGAAGGTAAGGACCATATCTAATATTATCTTTGTATCTCCCTAACAACCCAACGCTCAGGAGATGTTTACTTTTTATTGACTGCCTAAATGAACGAAATAGACCGTGACTTTTCTTTAAAAGTTTTTGAAGAAACTCTTCTGTCACTCTTCAAAAGCCCCAATTTTTTTAATGATGTTCTTATTTTCCTTTGGAGGTGATACTAGGGAATAGCAATGAGTTGGCAAATGGCAAAAGTTCACAGGGATGTAGCATGATTCTTGTCCAAATGATTTTGTTCCCAAGTTTGCTCCTCTACTGTTCTTCCCTGTCTTGTTCATAAGGTAGCTATTGTATTAGGGCTGAGTATTTCTCCTACACTTATTTCTAGAGCTAAGGAGCAAGATTACCAGCTATGGAAAGGTCACAGATATTAGGTTGGTTGTGAAGTGGGAGGAGTTGATAACAGGAGATATATGTTACTGAATTGAGAGGCCACAGAATGAAAGTGGGTTCTACTCTAGAACGATGAATCAGCATAAAGATCAACAGAAAGCAAAAAGAAAGTCAAGAGACATGGTTTCACAGTAAGGCAGAAGAATCTGGAACTGAGAGAGAAGGAGAGGGTGGTTTGAGTTCTGTATTAATTCAAATTCATATGTAGCTCTCAGCTTCTTAGGAATATGGGCCTGCTCTTAAGACAGATCAACATTCTAGCTTCCCCTAAATAAGGGGATGCTGGACAGCTCCCTGAAGCCCCAGCCTCAGCATTACTACCTGAGGCAATGGTTTTCTCTTAGTGGTGAACAGCTCCTAGTCAGACTTTGTTAAGCACTGGACACACACACACACACACACACACATACACACACACACACACACACACACACACACGAGAATGTGAAAATACTCTCCCTGCCCTTGAGGAATCTCACATACAACATATTTGGAAGGTTGATGGAAGGTAATCACAGAAGAAACTGAGGGCAGGGGGAGACTAGAAAAGTCTTGAAGGAAGCCAAGGAAGCTTCACATCCAGTACTCTCCCTGCTTTACATCAGATATTGTTGGGGTCAGGAAGGGTACTATAAAAAACAGATTCCCTAAACTTAATTGCTATTTGTTCTGAAGGCTGACTTCTTGATTTATAAAGATGTGATATAAGGAAGTGAGCAAAGATATGAAATCCAGATCATCGGAGAAGTTTCTCTTTAGGGAACTTCTTTTTTTAAGAAGCATTGCCAGATTGGGCTGGGGTTAGTCATTACCTTTCTAAAGAAAATTTAATTGATGGTAGGCAATAAGTAACTTTTTTTATTTTATGTCATATGTAGCTGGTGGTATTGCAAGCAGACATATATACGATTTACCCAATGATTTATGTTTATTAAAGCAATGTCCCAGATGAGGAAGGAACTGCCAGAAGGGCAATCAAAGTTATAAGATTCAAGCATCTGTTTCCCTCCCACGCCACCTCAACCATTTGCTGAGAAGTAGGACCATCTGTATTTTCAGAGTGTTCCAGTGACTTCAACGTGGTGTCAAGGGGAGGGAAGTAGAATGCCAGGAAATTCAAATGTTGTCAGGCTTTGGTGAGTTAAACTGAACTAATCTGAGCCAGAGTGTATGGGGCTAGGGATGGTAAGGGTTGACAGGACAGATTTTATTTTAAAGGGTTCACCTCTGCAAGTGAATAGACACTGCAAGACTGAAGTATGACTGTTGTTATTATGATAATGGTGCAGTAGAATGAATGTTAGAATTGGAATGAAAAGACATGCTTTTTAATCTTTACACTAAAACTAGCAGTATGACTGTAAGTCATTTAACCTCTCAGCATCAACTTCCTCATAACTAAAAGGAGTAGGACTATATCTCTTGGTTTTATTGAACTCCTAATCTGATTCTTACTTGTTTTAAATTTAGATTTAAATTATTTTTCTTGTTAACAAGAATATTTTTTCTCTTTCACTTCTTATCCCCTGACTGAATGGCTAAAAAAACAAACAAAAAACCCCATACATAATAAATATGCATTGTCAAGGAAAACATGTTCCTACATTGGCCATTTCTCAAAGGTATTTCTCATTCTTTATTTGTAGTTCATATTTTTGTCATTAGTAGGTTCATTTCTCTGGAACTGTGGTTTGTCATTGCATTGATCAGAGGTGTGAAATTTTTCAAAATTTTTTTAATGTAGTTGTCATTTTATAAATTGTTCTTCTAGTTCTGCTTACTTCACTGCATCAGTTCAGAGAGATTTTCTAATTTCCTCTGAAACTGTTCATTTTGTAATTTCTTATTGTACAATAATATTCCATTACATTCATATACTGTATTTAGTTATTCCCCAATAAGTGGGGACCTTCTTAGATTCTATTTTTTTTTTACTAAAAAATAAGGGTACTACAATTATTTTTGTTTATGTGGGTCCTTTTCTTCTTTCATCGATCTCTTTGAGGTATACACTGCATTTTGCTTTTGCCGCTCTGGCTGGTTTCAACTCCAAAGATTCCACTTCCAGCATAAATTCCTTACTACTAAACTCACCACCATGCTGCTAACTTAAGCCTTCATTGACACCCCTTCCCTCAGCCTCTGATTGGAGGGCTAGAGGATGAAACACCTCCGAATGCTTTCCTTTGTAGAGAGCAGAAACTGAACTTTCAGCTCACTTCACTTTACATCTGCTTCTCTTCCTGTTTTCAACTCCAGGGAGCAAGATGTTTCTCATGCTCGGTACTCCATGGTGTTTTTCCTCCACTTTCCTCCCTCCTTTTGTGTTTTATCTTCTCCCATTAGATGGTAAACTCCTTAAGAGCAGTGACTGGTGAGAGCACTGGAGTCAGAAGGACCTGAGTTCAAATCCGGCCTCAGACACTTGACACACTTAACAGCTGTGTGACCTGGGGCAAGTCACTTAACCCCAATTGCCCAGCCTTCCCCTCTCCAAAAAAAAAAAAAAAGAGCAAGGACCGTCTTTAGTGATGACATCACAGATCCGATTTATCTCATGTGATTGTTGTAAAGACAATACTTGGGAACTTACATGTACTATGGAGGCATACTGTATAGTGGCATTATTGGACAGTAGAAAGAAAAGTAGATATAGATTCAGAAGCCCTGGGAGAAATTCCACCACTGTCACTTACTATTTATTGCATATCAGTTATATCACTTTTCTCCTCTGGCATCAGCTTCTCCAGCCATAAAATGAAGGAATTAGCCTAATTAGACTTTAAGATCACTTCTACTTCTAAATTTATGATGATGTGTACATGTGAGGTGCTATGTTTATCACTTGACACATATCAAAATCATGCTTGCCCCCTAGGAAGGATGGATTAGGAATGAACGAGGGAAATATGGGTTGGCTGCTTTCCACCAACTGCACCCAGAAAGCAGTGATGCCTAAGTAAAAGCCCAGAGCAGACCTCTGGGTCAGCATTTTCTAGGCATTGAGAGAAGAGATAATCATTCTCTAAAAATGACAACATTGATCCCTTTGGTTTGTTGTTTTCACTTATTTGAACTGTCACAGCTTTGTGCTTGAATATAATTAGTATTTACAGTTGCCTAATGTTTTGGATTCTAGGCCTTTAATAAGCCTTTCTCAGTGATGAACCCATTGTTATCTCTGAAACAGTGGAGGAAAAAAATGCCAGCAGATCTGCAATTATCCACCAATAGCAAAACAAACAAAAAATTATAAGGAAGACTCATTTTTAAAGAAGTAATACGTCTCCCTTCCCTCACCCTCAGACTAGGTATCCTTATTTGGTTTAGGCTAGAGGTGCAGTGACCATTCTTGGGCCAGATCCCATCATTTATCATCACTGGAGATTTGACCTGCTACATTTTCAGCATGAGCCAGTTCAATCTTCCTTAGGTGGGTTGGAGGTTCCTCACTCTTGGGGGTTTACCATGTTGGTACTAATCAGCTAAACCCACTGCAATTCAGAATTCATAAACCCAGGAGATCTACTAGCCTAAGCCTCCTCATGTTCAGGGACTGTAGGTGTGTGCCACCTTGCTTGGATAAGAATTAATTCCTTTTTTTTTTGGAGAGGAGAAAGCAGGGCAATTGGGGTTAAGTGACTTGCCCAAGGTCACACAACTAGTAAGTTTGTCAAGTGTCTGAGGTCGGATTTGAACTTAGGTCTTCCTGACTCCAGGGCTGGTGTTCTACTCACTGTGTCACCTACCTGCCCCTAAGAATTAATTCTTAATAGTTATTGGCAAATGGGAGCAATAATTCTAAGAGGAGACAGTGTCATTTCATGTAAAATTCCCAGAGAAGAGTAATTTATCAAAGGGTTAGTGATTTATATTGAAATGAAGAAAAGCAAAAAGTTAAGGAGGAGATGCTTTTAGTAAAAACAGATTAATTCTATTTTTTGGAATTAAAAGTTTTGTAGCTTAGCAGGCTACTTTTTATTCAAGCGACCATGCTGAAATGTGGTCTTAGTTCTTTTCTTAAAACTGTCCTTTATGGGTGAAAAAAACCACAGCCACTGGGAAGAACAACGCAATTTGAGATAGGAAATATTGATTGCAGTCCTCCCAGGAACACCAACTGTCAAGTCTCTTAATTTCTCTGCCCCTCAGTTTCCTTAGCTGTAAATTGAGGACATTTATACCTTGCCAGCAGGAAGGTAGGAGACTGTATCAAATGATTAGTTGGCATCCATGTAGTAGGTGCTTCTTGGTTAATTTACCCTATTGCTGTTAGTTGTTTCAGTTATGTTCCACTCTTTGTGACCTGATTTGGGGTTTTCTTGGCAAAGATACTGGAGTGGTTTGCTGATTCTTTCTACAGCTCATTTTTCAGATGAGGAAACTGAGGCAAACAGGGTTAAGTGACTTGCCCAGGCTCATACAGCTAGTAGGTGTCTGAGGGCAGATTTGAGTTCAGGTCTTCCTGACTTCAGGCTCGGTGTTCTATCCACAGACTATTGACCTAAAACACCCTTGCTTTGAAGGACCAACAATGAAAGGATCCCTTTTATTCTACACTTTGACTTTAAAAGTCCTTGTGTTGGTGAGACACTCAGGAGAGCTTAGATTACATAGTGTGTTGAATGCAGTGAAAGCTTGGAACCGGGTAAGCCAGGATCCTGCACAGTCTTAATGTTGTGAATACTAGTGCCGTAATTCAGTAAGCAAAGGCTGCTCTACTTGCTTAAACTCATGTGACCGATTCAGGTTGGAGATGTCCTGGTGAGTGAGTTTTCTACAGTTGCTGGCATTCCCCATTTCTGATGTCTGCTCAGGTGACTGATTTTCTGGCATTTAACCTTTCTCTGCCTGCCATATTTCCACTGCTGTTCAGTAGGTTAAGCTATGGATGGAATACTCTGAGTAAAAGTACAACAGCTTTCCATTTTTCTCTCCTTCTCTCGCTACGTTCCTTGATTCTCAACTCCTAGCCAAAATGGTCAAATTAAGGAGGCTGTGTGAAAGTTTATTTTGTTTCTTAATTTACTTGAAATGCATTTTTAAAAGAAAATTCTTTCATATTTGACCTCTAATCTTTTTTATTTTGGTTGCAGTGTTTCATGAAGTCTAGTGACTAGAACAAGGAAAAACAAACAAACAAAACAATACCGTCTTACTGCTTGAGGTCTCTTTTTTTTTTTTGCCAACGTTAAATTCGGAGAGTGCTGATATTCTTACTGCCCACTAGGGGGAGGTGCATACACATAAAGAACTCAGCTTTTTAAGAATCCCATTTAATGGGGACAGCAACAAACATTCCAACCTGTAATAATGATGGAAAGGAAACTGCTAAATATACTTTGGATTGCAAAGGAAGCAGTAATTCAAGTTGGCAAATGTAGGATCCAAGATTTGGAACAATTGTTTTATGGTGTTCTGCTCTCTTCCACCCTTTAATCTTTCCCTCCCTATCATAGGCGTGGAAACTAATGGAAATGAAAGGACTGTTTTATGGAAAAATATACCTCTTCCCTTCCCTGCACACCCTCTTCTTTCTTCCCTACTCTTAAAAAGTCTTCATTTGAATTGAAAAATATATTAAATGTTCACCAGAAATGTTTTATATAATAATTTTGTATAATTCTTGAAGAAAGTAGGCATGATATATAGGTATGAGACTTCTTTGCAGATGATTAACCTTTGACCTACCTTGTAGGATCATAGATCCAGAGCAGGAAAAGACCTCAGAGGCTATCTAGTCCAATCTTGTTATTTTATAGAGGAAACTCGGGTCCAGAGACATAAAATTATTTACTCAAGGTCACACAGGTGTTAAATGGCAGAGTAAGGATTTGAACTTCGTTCTATGATTCAACTTAGTGCTCTTTCCTTTGCACAGTTCCTTAGTCCTGAACCAAATTTCCCAATCTGTTTCTTGCTATTTTTTATGTCTATGTCCTAAAGTCACCAAACATCTTTTAAAAAGTGTCAGTTTTAATTGGGAAGATGAATCAAGTTCTATATAGAATTTCTCTAGCTACTCAGCCATTAGAACTGATGCTGGTGCAAAGGCTTTGATTGTTTTCAGTCTTTTTGCAAATCTTTTCATGAACACTGGAATATATGATGACCAAGTGCTTTATGAAATGGTGTTTCTATACATTTTTTGATCTAGTTGTATGATGGCTAAGTGCTTCATATGTCTTTCTAACATAGATTGTAAGCCCATGTTGCTTATATTACAACTCTCATAATTACTCTGGTAATTTGCATGAAATTTTTCCTGGTCCCTCCAGCTGTCCCACCCGCCTCCCCAACTCCAATTACCTTATGTTTGTTTCATATACAACTACATGTATAAATATTGTCTCAGAAGATTAGCTATTTGAGCATTACCTGATTTAATTTTTTTCTTGGTATCTCTAGGTGCTTAGCAGAGTACCTGGAGGCATAGTAGATGTTTAATCAATTCTTTTTCTTTCTTTGTTTCTTTGTGTCTTTCTTTTCTTTCTCTCTTTCTCTTTCTTTCTTTCTCTCTTTCTTTCTTTCTGTCTTTGTTTCTTTCTTTTTTCTTTCTCTCTCTTTCTTTCTTTCTTTCTTTCTTTCTTTCTTTCTTTCTTTCTTTCTTTCTTTGTTTCTTTCTTTCTTTCTGTCTCATCTTCTCCATTTGTTGTTGATCAGTCTTTTTAGTCACATCCCACTCTTCATGACCTCATTTGGGGTTTTCATGGCAGAGATACTGGAGCGTTCTGCCATTTCCTTCTCCAGCACATTTGACAGATGAGGGTTAAATGACTTGACCAGGGTTACATAGCTAGTAAGTTTCTGAGGCCAGATTTGAACTCAGGAAGATGAGTCTTTCTGACTGTAGGTCTGGCATACTATTCACTGAGCCACCTAGCTGCTTCTATTTACCATTTTCCAGTTTCTCCTAATTAATATTTTTTCTCTTAATTGAAGGTAATTTTCTTCAAACTTGTCAAAAGACAACAGTGAGGACCCAATCTATGATTATGAATAGTTGACTATTATTGTAGCATCTTCCACAGTACTTAATACTGTAGTAATCTTTCTTGATCTTATGGATTGCCGAATAGGGTACTCTGAGAACACATGGAAAATAGAGGAAGATATGAGATTCTGTACTTTGTCTGTCCAATCTATTTAAGGCCTTCTTCTTGCCACAGAAAGATGAGGGCTGGTATCTTGGAGACCCTGACACATCAATCAAATACCTACTATGGGCTAGAAATAGTACTAGATATTGAAGTCACAATTATAAAAATGAAATAGTCCATATCCTCAAGAAACTTGTGTTTTATGGGAATAGACATACAGCATGACTGTCCAGATCACCTGTCACTAATGATTGAGGCTTTTTTATTTCATCTTGTGAATTTGGGATCTCAGTCTACCAAACCTCCCAATCTTATTTCTTGCCCTATTTGATTTTTGGTTAACATAATATTTATAATTGATTGGCCCTTGTCAGAGAAGCCACTTAATGGAAATGATAGCAATCCCTGTATAATTTACCAATTGCGATGATGATGATGATGATGATGATGATGATGATGATAACAAATAGAGCTATGTAGCATTTTAAGGTTTGCGATGAACTTTACAAAGGTTATCCTCACAAGAACCCTGAGAGGTAGATTCTATTATCATCCCCATACTACAGAGGAGGAAGAAAGAGAGGAAGCAAGCATTTATTAAGCACCTACTATACACCGAGCAAAATGCTAAGTACTTTACAAATATTAGATCGCTTTATCCTCACAGTAATCCTTGGAGGTAGATACTATTCTTGTCTCCATTTTATAGATGAAGAATCTGAAACTTAGAGAGGTTAAGTGACCCAGGCAGGGTCATACATCTAGGAAGTATCTAAGTCTGGATTTTATGTCTTCCTAACTTATGTCTTCCTAACTCCAAGTCCAGCACTCTATCCACTGTGCCACCTACTGTCTCTAATAAATTCTGGGTCCAACTAAAGTGCTTGCCCAAAATACCTGAACTTGGTAGCTTTTACCTCTACCTGGAAATATGGCTTTAGGAAAACAGAGTCATTTGGATAATAAATTTGCGTATTTGCAAATTGGTGCATAAATTTGATGTAATCAGTCAGTCAACCAGCATTTATTAAATACCTACTGTATTCCAGTTACTGTGCTTTTTTCTGGAGATATAAAAGAAGGCAAACATATCGCTACTTGGTCGTGTGATTCACCAAAGGAGTGAGGTGGCTCGTACTCTGAACCCAGATCAACTATGTTAATTCTTACAGAGACCTCTATTATATTAGATCCCAACCCCAAGAACAGGTTGGTACTCATCATCGCTTCTCCCTATTTATTCTTTTTGTCCCAGCTATCTCCAAGTCAGACTTAGTTCTCCTTGGTGTGGTCTTAATGTCCAACTCTGTTGTGAACATAGAGCATACACAATCATTGTTTGTTCCTTATCTAAACAGTATTTCACTTGAGTGCTTTTGGAGCCAAACTTCCTTATGGTCCATACATTCCATATATTCTATTAAAAGTCTCTAGGTGCCCAATGAATCCCATCCCCTCACAACTCCAGTCCCATCTCAATATTCCATCTTTTAGTCTATTAATTTATTAAAATAAAACCTCATCTTGTTCCTCCTTCTGTAGCCAATCCTTCCTTCAACTCTTAACCAAAACTGCAATTCTTCTGACCTGCATACCTTCCCAAAGCTGTTCTTTCCTTGTTGCTTATTAATACTCTCTTATTCTAGTCTCTGAAAACTAATAACCCCTAGAATGATAATACATTATAATATAATACATAAGGGGTCAGGGAAGTCATGGGATTCTCTAAATCATTAATTTAAGTCAATGATCCTTTAAATCGTTAAAAGCATTATTGAACATACATGAACTATTTATTATTTAGGCCTACCTTATTCATTAGCACCTTGGCTGGGGTATTTAAACAATGAACATGCATTTAGCACCTGTTATGTCCTAGGCACTTTGAATCCTGATAGTACTAATAGCCTAACTTAATGGGCTGCCTTTTTAATGATATGACACAATTTAGTCAACATGCATTTTTCATCCACTTAGCTTTTCCTATGTGTATTGCTGGGCTGATTTTTAATGAGCGACCATTGATTTTACTGAGGTGTCCCTGCAGCATTCTAGGGATTTATGCAATCATAAAACTCTTATTCAGAAGCAAAAGCATCTGGAAACTTTTGTAATCCATAGGGAATTCCTTTTCTTTTGGAACCTTGCACAGAAACACTCCTTGACACTGACATTCCCCTTCTGTGATTTTCTACTTTTATGCTTGATACTAATACCCAAATGTTGGTTGACCAAAGTTATCTCTGTGGTTGCATCTTTTGAGGAATTTTATAGGATCTTAATATGTGAATCAGAGGCATTTTATCTGAAGAGAGCTGCCAATCTCCATTGAATAAAATGCTTTATTTTTATAATCAACAAACAATAGACAATGTGATATCTTAATGGCATATTGGCAATCCTAACATAACTCAGTCCACCAAGACACTGTGAAGACATGATCTGTTGTGCAAAGTTGCTTGGAAGAGCTGACTGGCTCACTGCTTTGTCATGTTATAAGCAAGGATGGACTTAATGGTTGCATAGATTATCCCCAGGAAACCTTTATAGAGGTTGTTAAATTGGATGTTCTTAGAGGGCAGGGAAACTCTTTTCCCTTTCAATGCTTAGCTGGGGATGCCTGTCACATAGTTGGAGCTTAACCAATGCCTTTTGACTGACTGACAGATGAGAAATAAGACATATGGGCCAATAGTTGCTGGTATCCCAATCACATTATAAAATTACATTGTTTTCTTTTGCAAATGGAAGAATTCTTTGGAAGATTCTTTTGGAATACTCTCCTCTTTAAGATAAACTGATTTCTGAGGGCTTTTTAAATAGTGTTATTCCTAACAGGATTCTCCCTCCCTCACTTTGCTCCCAATCCCATATTTAGTCACATTCAACTGTTCTTTACCACTTCATCTTCTTAAGTAACATTAGGTAATGAGGTGGCCTAGTAGAGAGAGTGCTGGCTTTAGAGTCTCATGACTCACATTTTGCATCCCAACACTACCGCATACTGCCTTGGGGCCCATAGACTGGTCTTTAGCTTCTCTGGCCTGCAGTACCCTTATCTGTGAAATGAAAAGTTGGTTGGAACTTTACAAAAACTTGACAAATGCTAGTTGACTGACTTACTGATTGAGGGTCTTCAAGGTCTCTTCTAAATCTAAATATGTGATTCTATGAGTCCAATTGGGAAGATTCCATAATTATTGTTGTTGATGAGAAAAGACTGTTACCAGAACCGTAAGAGATCTGTTCCACTTCAGATGTGTTTTTGGGTGAAACGACACATCTTTGAAGCTTTTCCACCTTGGTAGAACCTGCCAGAATTTGCACTATATTGGCATAGCTTTTGAGAACTAAGGTTGACTCCATGCCATTGTAAAATTTTGGTATTGAACTTTGTGGACAATAGTATGTATTGCTTTTATTTTTTTATGTCTTTTGTTTTTATCATCACTATCATTTCTGAATATGTCGCCTCTTCACTGTTCTACCCAGCAAAATAGTCATTATCACAAAAGATTAAAAAAATCAACAAAACTAATCAAGATGTCACCTCTCTCAGATGATATGCACAATGATAGTCCTTCAACTCTTCAAAAAAGGGATAGGAATTGCCCATTACATTTTACTACTATATACCCATTTTTACTACTATATACCCATTACTTTTGTACTACTATGTAGTCAGGCATGGTGGTGTACCCCTATAAGCCCTGCTACTAGGAAGGCTGAAGTTGGTAGACCTCTTGAGCTATAGAGGCATAAGCGATTAGATGCCCCCTCTAAATCTGGTATTAATATGATGAGACCTCAGAAACGGGGTTGTCGAAGAAGTAGTGAATCAGCCTAGGTTAGAAAATGGAACAGATCAAAACTTCTGTGATGTCAAAGTGGGCCTGGGGCTCTAAGTTGCCCCTGCACTTCTAGCCTGGGTAAGATAGGGTAGTCTCAACAACAACAAAATACCTATATACATAATAAACCAGGTAGATATCAAGATGGTAGATATAGATATAGATAAAGATAGATAATAGATATAGATAAAGATGTAGGTATAGGTATACATATATATGCGTATGCGTATATATATATGTCTGCACACACACACACACATACACGTATATAGAAAGTGATATGAATGGAGTATAGCTCTAGATATAGTTCGAAGACACAAGATTGCAGATCAAGATTTTCTAGGAAGTATTAATGTTATCGATTAGCACCAGAATTTGAGAGGCAGAAGAAGGCTTACAGATTTTCTAGCCCAAACTTCTCATTTTACAGATAAGGCAATTGAAAAACAGAGAAATCAAGTGACTTGCCCCAATTTTTTGAATTTAATTATACCAACTAGGTGGGACAGTGGTTGTTGCTTTAATAAGCTACTAAGATGCTATCTCCATAAAAAGTCAACATTATAACTTCACAGATGGATCTTCATGACCAAGCCTACCTGATTAGAGCTTTACTTTAAGAGAAATTTTCCTTCTTTTTTTAATAAAGAAAGTTGACTTGAAGGTTGTATATGTTGAATTGATATAAAGCAGACTCATTTTTGCTATCAGTGTCAACTTATGTCGAGAGTTTTGGGCTGCTGTTCTCTGAAGAACATCATGTCTGTTCACAATTATTTCCCTTTCACGAGAAATCTGTTTTTTTGTGTTTATTGAAGTGTCCATTGTAAAGAAGAGAAATGTAAGTTTCTTTCTCAGTCACTTATCTACATCTTACTTAAGCTTCACATTAAGAATAAATATTGGATTTTAATCAGTCACTTCTTCCAGCTGCTGTGCCAAATTCTGACAGAGTTGAAGGTGAATGGGAATCACACATGTATACCTTAGAAAGGAATCTGACCTTTTTATCTCAGGCAGCTCAACTATTCCATAGGAGCCATCATAGAGTAGATAGAAAACATAGAGAAAGCTGTTTGATTCACAGGTTTGGGAGAAGTACTGATAGATACTTTAAATAATGAAGCATCATAGTGCAGTGGAAAGAACACTCATATGGGTTTGAATTCTGGAACAGCTGTTTCCTGCACTATCTTAGACAAATCACTTTGGCCTCCGCCTGGTCCTCAGTTTCTCATTTGTAAAATGATATGGTTGGACTAGATAATCTCAAAAGTGCCATCCAGGCTCCAAATCTACTGATAATGAAAGAGTTGTATTCTTTTGTATAATTTTGTATAATTCTTTTGTCTAATTTTTCATGGTGTTTTTTTCTCTTCAAAAGTTTTATCTTGCTTCAAAAGCAAGTCTTTGACCATAAGAACAAAAAGGTAATATGATATTCAATTAAAGGAATGGACATTAACATAATCAATGCAAGTTATAACAACTGTTAGCATGGGTTCTACAAAATGTTACTAAGGCAATATCTTAATAAAACAACAGAGCAAAGTTTTTTCCCCTATAGTTGCCATTTTCAGACAATATTCCAGCTTTATAAATCGGAAAAATGTTGCTTATTAGACATGTAAAGGGCCTTCACAGAGTAAGAGGATTGTGAGCTAAAAGGAACCTTAGGAGTTTGCTCAAGCTCACTCATTTTTCAAAAAGGGAAACTGAGACTCAGAGAATGAAGATAAATGACTTGTCTGAGAGACCAACATGGACAAAATTTGTCTTTGACATTCTCCCGTCACTGGGGCGAATTTGATGGGCTAGGATTCAAGCCCAATTTTTCTGGCTCCTAATCTACGATTCTTTATAATGTGCCTGAAAAGCTATATCTTTATTATCCTAGATAGATTTTTACCACTAGCATACTCTTTGGTGTTCTCACTTACATGTTCTAGCTAGGCCCTTAGAGGCCTGAATTAGCTTTCAAAGTTATCTAGTTATTATTATTAATAACACTATTGTTAATAATTATGAGAAGCATTGCAAAAGGAAAAAACTGACCACTGAACACTGTGTAGTGACTTCAAAATAGCTATAAATTTTTTTTTAAAAAGCTGATAGAGGGGAGGTAACCTTTCTAGTAACTAATGTAGGTGGCTGCCAACATCGTGGAATTCCAGAGACACTTTCATGGAAACCATAGTCAAATCTCCCTTCTCCTTTCTCTCCTTCCCCCTGCCCCCACTTTATCGGCCAGGAAACAGAATCCTAGAGAGTGACTTTCCCAAGCTCACACAGGCAGTAACCTAGGATAGATTTAAACTCATGTGTTCCATCATACCATACTCCCAAATAGGCCCCAAATCTCTCCAAATATCTCTCCTCTAGATCTCATATTGGTTCCTCTGTTAGGAGTCTATTTATTTAAGCATGGAAGCGTTTTTGTTCTTTAAGAGGTCTCTTAAAATGTCAATAACTCAATGAGTGGTAGCAGTTCTTGCCTCAGTGAGAGATGCCTGGTAAGAATGGAATACTGGGAAGCATACATTGAAGGGTTGGTGGGGGAAGCAATCCAAACAGTGAGATATCCTAAAGGGTTGACAAATATAGGAAATTCCTACCTGATCCATTCATTTCTTCAAACATAGCATTCTTTTCCTCTGTGCTCCCCATCCTATTCCTTTCTTTTACTCCCACTCATCATGTCTTCCTGTTTTTCTCTTTCCTAATCTTTCTCCTCCCACAGTCATTCTTTGCCTGGACTCTTTCCTCCACCCTTTTGGTGCTTGAACTTCCTTTCAGAATATTCCCAGAGGTGGGAGGGGTCCAAAGACAAATTTTGTCTACTTTATAATTTGGCTTATGATCAGCCCTGCTTGGGGCAAGGAGTAATAGCAAGATTTTTTAAAAGTAATTTCCATTGATGGCTCACGCAACCCTCCCCCCTGCCCAAATCCCCAGCAAGCAGTCCTGTGCCAGGTCTTGCATCGAAGGCAGTATTGCAAAGTCTTGTGTAAAATTTTCTATTTTCTTCGAAGTTCAAGTTCAGGCATCTCAAGGTTTTACACCTCAGCTTTTAGCTAAGAGCTC
Source organism: Phalanger gymnotis (assembly GCA_028646595.1). Lineage (NCBI taxonomy): Eukaryota > Metazoa > Chordata > Mammalia > Diprotodontia > Phalangeridae > Phalanger > Phalanger gymnotis. The sequence goes on from CM053623.1 coordinate 278,535,776, forward strand.
AAACACCAGCTACTTGAAGGCTGTATGGCTGTAATTCAGCCTCAGGTTTCTAGGGATCAAAGGTCAGTGCATTAATCTGTTGAGGATAACTCATAGGAGCTCTTTGGAGAAAGAAGGAGTGAGGGGCTGGTGAGCAGAAAAGGACCAGCAAGTCAAGTGGTTGTTATATTTTTAGTTGGCAATTCAGCCTAGGCTTATCCCATATTGGTTTTCTTTTTTATTATTATTATTTTTCATCTCCTCATGGACTGAGCTGATGATATTGCTGATTGGGAGGAAAGTATGTTCTGAAGTTGTTAGGATATGCAATCAATCAAGTATGACACTTTAACTCTGTTTAGTAATAGAAATGTATAACTGTAAAAGGATGGTTAGTGTCCTAGAGAAATGAACATTAATTATGGGGAAGAGAACATTTTACAATGTACATTATTTACAGATGATGTCTATACATACTTTATGGAGTAAGTGTTAGAAAAATCCTGCAGGCAGGTTTTGCAGAAACCAACCACGTCTGGCTGGGAGTGAGTTCTATCAGAATTTACACCAAGGGTGGATTATGATGAGACGTTACCTTGATGTGTGACTTTATTATAGATTACTTGTTTACTTAGCTTTTGGATGTTTCTACTTCAATTCCACTTCAAAATCTTTAACACAGTCATATGAGAATGCATTTTGCTCTACTTTTAAATGAAAAAAATATGAAAGACATATATGTATATGAATATATATATGTATATATGTGTATATATATATATATGTGGTAGAGTCAGTCTTTGGGTAATAATGCTTTATTTCTCATATTAGCTCCATGACTCTAGAATGCCAGCAGAAGCAATGAATTCACAGAGGAAAATTCTGGCTCTTTCCATGGAAAATGGGGTTAGGTAATAGACTGAGAGTTAGGAGGGAACTTAGAGGCCATTTAGTTCAACGCCCTCATTTTATACCTGAGATAACTAATGCCAGAAAAGGTAAATATTTAGTCCAAAGTCACATAGATATTAAGGGGCAGAGGCACAACAGTATGGTGGACTTGGAATTGGGAAGGTGTGGGTTCAAATCCTGCTGCTGAGACTTATTAGCTGTGTGACCCTAAGTCATTTCATCTCACTGACCTTCATAGAAAATGGGAATAATATTGTGTAGTACCTATATGGTTAGGGCTAAATCTTTAATGAGATAGTGTATGCAAAGTGTTTTGCACTCTCCAAAGCGCACCCTTTGATTGACAATGTGGAGGTAGTCGTTAGAGACTCAAGAATACCTGGATTTACATTTACTTCTTTCACATACTGATGGTGTGACCAGGAGTAAATCCTTTAACCTCTAAATGTCCCCAGACAATTTGTTCCGATTTTAAACTGGAGAGAAGGTTCTAATTTCCAGTGGTAGGTCAAGTTCCTCACTGAGAGTTTTCAACACCAATTAAAGGATAGGACAAATACTTTTTAAAGTCCATTATTACTAGAGAGCCCAATAAGCAGTCTTAGATAGTCAATACATTTAGGGGTCACCAAAATTGTATTTTTATTGTCCTTAAAGTTGCTGTTTCTTGATTTTTATTTTTCTCTCTTCTTTCTCATCATTGTCAGGGGTTAGAGATGAACAATCATTCTTTTGAATGACATATTTATGCTGAGAAAAAGGAGATGAGCTAGCTGTCTGGAGAAGCACATACCATTTTATAGCCACATCTGGAAACTTGAATCTGTGAAAAGCCTCTCCCTGAGATCAATGGGAAAGTTTTGATTGCCTGAGTACAGACTGGGGTGGGGAGAGGACTCCTGAAGCCCTCAAACCCCAATATTGTTTAAAATATGTACTTCAATTGACTACTTGTTTGTTTAGTGGATATCAGAGTTCATATTCTTATGTTTCTCCATGAAAGTTAAAGCCAGATGTGAAGGCAGTCACATATTTCAACTTCTTTGTGTTTGAGATTTGATTTTGTGTCTTTTTCTGACACTTGATGGAAACAAGCTGAATCCAGGAAGAATTAATGAAGAAACATCTATTTGATCGAACACAAAGACACAATGAACACAGAACCAGTAGAAGTGAAAGTTCCATCTGTCTATATCATATAATATACATTAAAAAGGCTTTACATTGTAGGACAAAATGGATATACATTTATAATTTTATTTTGTACTTGCATGAATTTAAAATATACACTCATTAGTTACCAATTATGGGCTTACTTTTACCATTCTCATTCAAGAACTTCTCTGATCATTGGCTACAGAATCCTTTATACTGTAATTTGAATTTAAAAATGAACTCAGCATGGGAATTCAAATTACTAATAAATTATACTACTTGAGTGACTGTGGCTAAGTCAATTAATATCTGTGGGTCTCAATTTCCTCATCTGTAAAATGATGAATTTGCGGGAGATGAACTATGCTCTGAATATCTTTTCACTAGCTGGCTTTCCCAGAATTTGCTTCCTTCTAATCTCTGCTTCCTGGCTTCCCTCACAGCTCAAATAAAGCCCCATATTCTACAAGAAGTCTTTTTCAATCCACTTTAGTGCTAGTTCCTTCCCTTTTATAAGTCATCTTCATTTTATCTAGTTTGTACATAATCTTTTATGCATTGTCTCTCCCATTAGACTCTTAGCTTTCTGAGGGCAGGAGCATGTTCATGTTTTTCTGTGAATCCCTGGTACTTACTACAGTGTTTGGCACATATTTCTGTTGTTGTTCAGTTATTTCAGTTGAATCTGACTCTTTATGACCTTATTTGGGTTTTTCTTGACAGACGAGGAACTGAGGCAAACAGGGTTAGGTGACTTGCCCAGGGTCACACAGCTTTTGAGTGTCTGAGAAAAGATTGAATGGAGAAAGATGAGTCTTACTGACTTCAGGCTTCACCTAGCTCCCCATAATAGGTGCTTATTAAATGCATGTTGACTTAATTTATGATCCTATTCTCAAAGCTCAATTGGAATCTTAAATACATGTATTCCAATAGGAAAATAATTCTAATATCTACACATTTTAGCTATATTAAGGAAAGAGAAGGATCCCAAAAAGGATCAGACTTTTTGTATGGACAAGATAACAAACACTGACACAAAATAGGGAAAATCGAGCTATTTAATTTTTGTTTCTATTTTATTGTCTTATTTGTTTTTCTTTAGACACTTTGCTGAATGTCACAGAAAAAAATAGTGACCAAACCACGAGGTAAGTGGGGAGACTGTGAGCATGCACTCAACTTCCCTTCATGAAGTCAAAGCCCAGATGAACTACACTCTTGGGTCCTGAAAAACTGGTCAATAAGATTGCTGGACCTCTGTCAGTGTTGAAAGAGAACAGAAGCACCATAGGACATAACAAGGGTAAATGTCTTAGAAAGAAAGAAAAAGAAAACAAGGAGAAAGAAAAAAAGAACAGTTTTCAAACTACAGGCCAATGAATTTCACTTAAATTCCTGAGAAAATTCTAGACTAGATCATTAAAGAGATTGTTAATGAGCATCGGGGGAAGGAAAAAGCCTGCATGGCTTCATCAAGAATAATTCATGCCATATTAACATTATTTCCTTTTCTGATGAGAATACCCTACTAGTAGATCAAGGGAAGACTGTAGATATTGTTTAGCTACATAAAGAAAACATTTATTTAGCACTTACTATGTGCTATGCCCTGTTCTAAACTCTAGGGAAACAAATATAAACATGCAATACAGTCCTTCTTCTCAAGGAGTTGACATTCTAGCAGGGAAGACAAAACATAAAGGAGATCTTGAAAGAGAAGAAAGTAGGGAAAAGAGAGTGAGCATCAAAGTAGGGGTCTAAGCAGAAAATGTCTTGGGGGTCTTGTTCTGGGCAAGATAAGGTGAAAGCTCATCTACAGTGAGACTATGGTTGGTTGTTCCAGGGCATGAGTCCAAAGTTCCTGAGGATAGGTCAAGGGGATAATGGTTGGAGTGGAGGTGTAGTGGTGTGAAGATGACTGATAAATGTTTACCTAGACTTTAGGAAAGTATTTTAGAAAGGTATGTTATCTATTCTTGTAAAGAAAATGGAGATATAGACTGCACAATTGTAACAAATAGATGGATTTAGACCTGGGTTGAATGATCTGAACCCAAGATTAGTTGTTCAATGTTAGCTTGGAAGAATGTCTCCATCACAATAAGTCAAGGATCTGTGCCTGATGTCATTTGAGATGTTTATCAATGACTTACATAAAAGCCTAGATGTCATGCTTACCAAATTTGCAGAAGATATTAAGTTGAGAGGGATAGCAAACAAACCGAATGATTAGAATTGAAACGAAGTGTTGGAAGGAGAGTTGACTGGGCTGACTCTAACATGGTAACATTCAATAGGGACAAATGGGAAATCTTGAATAGGTTCAGAGTATCACCTTTACAAGTACAGGATGAGGCAATATAATTAAATTTGTTTGAAAACAAGATCCAGGGATAGAGAACCTTGAGTTCAATATGAGTGAACAGTGTGATATAACAACATCCCTCCTCCCCCAAAGCTAATAAGATCTTAGGTTGCATTAAGCCTATGGCTTCCAGAAATCAATATGAAATAGTTCTTCCATAGTCCGCCTGGCTCCGAACACATTTGGAGTATCATCTGGGAGCCACAGTGTAAGAAAAAAGTATCATCAGTAAGCTGGAGAGAGACCAGAGAATGGCAACTAGGGTGGCAAAGGGCCCTGAGTCCATGCCATATAAAGGAAAGTTTACAGAACTGGAAATGTTTCTAGGGGGCACAGTGAGTAGAGCACTGGTCCTGGAGTCAGGAGGACCTGACTTCAAATACGGCCTCAGACACTTGACATACTTACTAGCTATATGACCTTGGACAAGTCACTTAAACCCAATTGCCTTGCCTTCCTCTCTGCAAAAAAAAAAAGTGGTAAAAAAAAAAGAACTGGAAATGTTTACAACAAAGAAGAGAATAATTTGGGAGACCATACTATTACTGTCACCTGGAAGAGAATTTAGACTTGTTTTGTTGAACCTGGGAGCAAAACCAGGAGGAATAGGTAGAAATTACAAAAAGTCAAATTTAATGGTGACATAAGAAAAAAAAAACCTCCTAAGAATTAGAGATACCTAAAAAGGAAATGGTTACCTTCGAAGGTGGCAGGTTATCCCTTTTGGCTCTTTAACAAAGGCTGAGTGACTACTTGCTACACATGTTACAGTGGGAGTTCTTGAGACATTTATTATTTGGGCTAGATGGATATTCTTCAATCCAATGATACTGGCATTCTGGCTCTTCTATGAACAAGACACTCCATTTCTTGGCTCTGGCTATTTTCTCTGGCTGTCCACCTTGTGCAGAACCTTTTTCTCCTCAACTCTGACTACTGAACTCCCTGGCTTCCTTTAAGTTCCAACTAAAGTCTCACCTTCTTCAGGAAAACTTTCCTAAGGTCTCTTAATTCCAGTGTCTTCCCTCTTTTAATTATTTGCTATTTACCTTGTACATCTCTTGCTTTGCATATATTTGTTTGCATGTTGTCTACCCATTAGACTATAAGCTTCCTGAGGGCAAGGGTTGTTTTTTTTTGCTTCTTTTTGTATCCCCAAGTGCTTAACAAAGTGCCTGATACATAGTAGACACTTAATAACTTTATTGATTGATATTGAGTCCCTTCTAAGTATAATGTCTCAAATTTGGGGATTTTATGTTATTGATTTTTTCACTATTATAATTTTGGCTGAGTCTATGTTTACATAGTAAGAGCAAGAACTGGAAAATCAATTGGAAAGACTACAATAGACAAGTCACTTGCTTGATTGAATAGACTAGTCTATGCACTAAAAAAATAGTGGATTAGATCTGCGATAACGAAGAGAGAGCTTGTGTGAAAAATATGAAGATGGTACAAAATTTCTCACAACAGCTGTTTTATTTTATTTATTTCTTTTTCAGCTTGACATTCCAAAGCGAAAACAAACAAAGCATGCCAAAGCAGATGGCTACTATGTATTTTGCAGCATATTTCCAAACATTCACAATCCATGACATCCAGCATAAGTCGAAAAGGCTGCCCAGAGCATTGTTTTGACTTGATTTACAACATACAACCAAAAGTAAATAATGAATGCAGAGAATGTATGGCTGGGCCTATAGGGGCCATTTTCTGAGCATGTTTGCCAACTTCTCTCCTTAGATGAACATCTTATTGAAATGGAATTTGCTTGCTGTGCTCACACCCAGTTATTCACTTGCAGCACGAGGTTTGACCTCAAGCAGGTCTAAACAACTTCTAAATCCCTTCTTATTCCCTCATGAAAGCAATCATCATTTAATTTCAGAGATATGGAGAGATTTGATGTGTCTAGATTTTCTGCCTATCTTAAATCAGCACCAGCATCTGACATCTGAATGTCATGGAAATCAGTAGGAATTGCATGAATATTTGAGAATGGAATCTGGTCCATTGAGTTCAAACAAATGCTTGCTTCAAAGGCACTTTAGTGACCCGAACTGCATGGTTTATCTAGGGCAGTTGTGGAGACTGTTGACACATTTGGCCGTCTTGTAGGCAATTTGCCATAATTTCATAGCTTTGATGTTCAAAGTTCCTTATTGGTCTGCTGAAAATTTGGAGAGCCTGAAAATCAAGTTAGGTTTGAAATGACAGTTCTTCATGGTAGACATAATATCAAAGCTAAACTGAAGATATACAGTTAACATTTTGGCAAACGTGCACCTGTTATAAATTAGTTCAGCCATTCTAGATACATGAGCATATGCATACTTACTTTCGATTATATATGTAATCAGACTATATAAATATATATGTACATAGATAATAAAAATATCTAGAATGAATCAGCTCTATTATAAAACATATCTGCACAATATTTATTCTGAATCTCTGTATTGCCAAAACATAGTACAGCTGTATATTTTGTTATTTAGAATTTGATCATCATCTATATGCTTATGAATACACACTTTAAAATTACAAAATATAAATTTATATTATATCTATATATTATATATAATGTAGGTGTATGCTTTGCAAGTTAGAGTTGAAAAATAAAATTAAACAAACCTCTCATAAAAATAAAGAGATCTAAGTGCTTGGCTATTAGGTGTTAGCATGAGGATACTGAGGATGTTTTAAAATATCATTTTAGGATTTTCAATACACTGATAAATTATTTATATCATTTGCTACAACATGTATATATACACATATATGTAACATATATGCAGACATGGTTGTACATATACCTATATATTATATATATATACATATGTGTATGTGTGTGTATCTCCAAAGGAGTATAAAAAATTCAGAAAGTAAGCAGCACGGTCAATACAGTGTAGTACTTGGAGTCAGAAAAACCTGAATTAAAATCTGACCTCATACACTTATTAGTTGCAAGACCCTGAACAAGTCACTTAACATCTCTCTGCCTCAGTTTCTTCACCTGTAAAATGAGGGTGATAATAGTTCCTACCTCCCAAGGTTGTTGTGAGGATAAAATGAGATAATTTTGTAGAGTGCTGTGCAAATCTCGAAGTTCTATAGAAATTCTAATTATCATTCTCATCCTCATCCTAGTTTTGCCTCTGGTCAGCTGTGCACCTGTAAAACAACTGGAGAACAAATCAAGATTTCCCTTCTCCAGGACGTTAATCAAATCCAGGGGTGAGGAACCTGCAGCCTTGAGGCCATATGTAGCCTTCTAGGTCTTTAGGTGCTGCCTTTTTTATTGGGTCCATGTTTTACCAAACAAATCTTGTTATCAAGAGGATTTGTTTTGTGAAGTTGGATTCAGTCAAAGGACTGCACCTGAGGACTTAGAGGGCCATCCGTGGCCTCGAAGCTGCAGGTTCCCCACCTCTGATAATCTGTGACATTCATGTTACACTTTAAGGTTTATAAAGCATACATTATTCAGTTGATCCTCATAACAACTATGGTGAACTTGGTGGTATTATTGGCCTCATTTTTATGTACAAGAAACCCCAAACTCAGAAAAAGTTATTGGTTGCTCAAGGACTCAGAGTTAATAGGTATCTAGGATGACATTTGGAAACAGACCTACTTCAGCATGCTATCTACTATATCCCATTGCTTTTGTTTTCCTTCCTCCCTCTTCTTCTATCCTTCCTTCTTTCCTTCCTTCCTTCCTTCCTTCCTTCCTTCCTTCCTTCCTTCCTTCCTTCCTTCCTTCCTTCCTTCCTTCCTTCCTTCCTTCCTTCCTTCTTTCCTTCCTTCCTTCCTTCCTTTGTTCCTTCTTTCCTTTACTCTCTTCTTTCCTTCCTTCATTTGCCTCCTTCCCTCCCTCACTCCCTCCCTCCTTCCTTCCTTCCTTCCTTTTCATTTTCCTTTTCCTTTCAGGGCTGAAATTTCAGCAGCCACTCACAGGCTCTATCCCAATGCTGATTGGTATGCTCCACTTCATTTTTCCAACCCAGTCTGGTTTACTTCTCCTTAGGCAGCTTGGTGGGCCTCCTAGTGGGAGTCCCCATATTAGTGCTACATTTAGTGAAGACACCAGATCAGTTTTAGCTGTATTGTAGCTCAGAACCCCTGAGCTCAAGTGATCAACCAGCATCACCCACCAACATTAACCAGCAGGGATTATAGAGGTGCAGCTCCATGCCCCAATTTTTGTCATATTATATTTCAGGGTGGAATACTTGGGCAAAATCATGTGGAATTGAAATTAATAGGACCTGATTAACCAGTTTTATATTCAACAATTATTTACTAGATGTATTGGATAAGACACTTGAACGAGAGTGTAAAAAAAAAAAAACACCAGAAAATTTCGTATATGAGAAACTTCATCAATAATACGCCAGTGGTAGAAAACATGAATCTAGAATATTTAGGGTGAATAGAAATAATCTCAGGGTGGGGCATGCTGGATAGATAAGATATTCATTAAGAGATTTCCTCTAGGCAGTCAGAGATGAAGGTAGGAATCTTCAAAGACTAGCTAACTTTGGAAATATACACACATTTACCATTTATATCAAATTGGTGGAGCTCTGGGAATAAGTGGCATTTTCAAGGGAGAAAATATACACACATCCATGCATACATATTTTTGTGTGTATAACATCAATTCAGTTCCAAGTATGTCATCAAACAAAATATAATGGGAATTGTTCCCGACACTTTTTCTGTCAAGATGTGCTTAAAAATGGAATTGGCCCAGTTATCGGTAAACCTTTAGTCTTTTGGGATAAAGCACATCACTTCACTGGGATTGGCACATCACTTCTTCCTATTCCTGAGATTCTGGAAGTGTTGTGCTAATTTTTTTGCCAATATGATTCTTCTACAGAAAAAAAAAATAAATAAAAGATGAACTGAAGCCCAGACATTTTTAATCTTGAGAAGTAGAAGCTAGAATGTGGAAAATAATGAAATTCAAAGTCCCTGCAGGATATATGCGGGACGGTGTAGAATTTGTTTTAAAAGCATTATCAAGACAAAGTGATAATGTGAAGAGGATGCAAGATTAACACAGTTGCTAATGAATTAAAGAAGACTTTGTATTATGATAACGGTGAGGATTTTCTGAAGTTCACATTTGATTTTTGTTCACCCCAGAGATCAGAGCATCACAGAGGCCACCTATTCTAAAACCCTTGATTTTACAGATGTGGAAACCAAGGCCCCCAAAAGTTCAAAGATTTGTGCAAAGTTGCATAACTTGTAAGTGGAAAATTTATTTAAATTGTTTTTGTTTATTTATGTTTAATTTATGTATTTGCTTATGTTAAATTGTTAAATTAATTAAATTTAAATTAAATTAAATGGTATTTAAATTCAATTCCAGCATTCTTTTCACTTTTCTCATTTGTTTTCTTTTTCTTGTCTTTTGAAAAATAGAATAAGATCTATCTTTGTAATTTTTGAATATTTTTCCATTTCTACATTGCACGTGTCTATACACACACGTATATACATATATGTATGTATATATGTGTATATGTATACACACATATATACATGTATGTAGTTTTGAGAATATTAATGTTAAATTATTTGAGGTAACACCAATTTATATCTGAAATGATCTAAATTCCATAGTTCTTCTGGGTTCCATCAATTACTTAATGAGGAAATCTGGCTTTAGTTCCAAATCTTGTATGGATTCTTTTCACTTTTAGGGGAAAAAATGAAATAAACACCACAAAAATATGACCTGGAGTGAGAAATAGAAATGCACTGAAGGAGAATGAGAGAATGAGGAGGTAAGAAGACACAAGATTGACTGACCCTATGCTTTCTTTTGAAGGTGCTTGCAGCAATCTTTCTTAGCATCTCTGACTCTGTCTCTTAGGGAATGGGACTGTTTAAGAATCAGAGAGACAGAATTTTCCCCAAAGGTCAGAAAATGATTAGTCTTCTAATATGTCCCTTGCATATAATCTGCAGAACAGTAGAATGGACATTCTAGTAACCTCAGTGAGAGCAAAGATCTACTTTGACTACTCTATCCACTGGGGTCCTGCTCTCTGCTCAGAAAAACAGTCTCAGGGCCCCAAAGGCCAAGAAGACAACTAATGCCAAGTTGATTTCTGCTAATTCCATATTAATGAAGCTTCTTTTTACCTACCTTCAGCACAGAGAAGTACAAAAGAAGATCTTTGCACACAGAAGCCTTGCAGAGCTATGAATGTACCCTCTTGGAGCAGCTCCAATACCCTCACTCTTCCTCCAGTGTGGCTTTAATTGAGTTTCAGCATGTTCACTGGAATCCAGAGAGGTAGTAATCAACCTTCTTTTTAAATCTGGCAAGTAATGCAAGCCCTTGTTTGTTAATGTCTTTCTTTCCCACATACTACCCACTTTAATTTGATGACTTGTAGGTTTTCTTTTAAGGGGTTAAAAATTTCTTTAATTACCCTGGAAAATTAATTGCTTCTATGTCACTGCACTAATAAATATATATTGGTAATCCAGCCACCATCAAGGCAATTTATTAAAGCTTGTTTATGATTAAAATAAACACATCAGCAAACATGAAGCTATCAGCTAGCATGTTGCCCGAACACGGTCAGGTCATGCCTATACTTGAGCTAATGCAGTGGCCTTTTGCAATGATTGATTTGGGCCATTAACTACAAACCAAAGTTGGTTTCAGTTCATCCATCTTCCACTAGCCCAGGCAAAAATGTTATTCAAAATAAACATCGTGTCTGAGTCTTTTTTTGGCAAAAGGAAGACTAGGAAACCTATTGGCCTATCACATGCTTATTTCTTCATTTGATGTGACAGGAGCATTGTACTCCCAAGTGGGTTAACCAAAGCCCGTAAGTTTGATATGTCAACAATCCTGGCATATCTGACAAGTGTGGGGCAACAAAGAGCCATCCTCTACTGGATAATTAACTTTCTCCCCTCAGACAGTTCCAGTGACTCCTAAGAATAGCCTGAATGACCTGAGGGAGGAAGCTAAGAATGTGAGGCACATATATATTTTTTTAAACCTGAAAATATGATACACTTGCATGTATATATATATATATATATATATATATGTTTGTGTTTCATGAATACATATTTTTATTTGCAAAATCCTGAAGATTTGGCATTTACAAGATACAAGAGAAAAGAGATGATCCTTTTGGTAGTAAATTCCTGACAGAGGCAAACTGGTATACTGGGCCTTCAGTCAGTGAACTGTGAGTCAGAAGACCTAAGCCTGAATCTAAGCTCTTCTAGTAATTAGCTGCATGGCTTTGATCAAGACATTTGACCTCTCTGAGCTTTGGTCTTCTCTGTTAAATAAAAAAGAAGAATAAAACGATCCCAAGCAGGTTCCTTCCAAATATTGCTTTCTATCTTATAATTCTGTGACTCTAGCCTCACTTCCAAGCCCTTCCATTCTGTGCAGATTCTTAATGACGGCATGCATTTTAAAAACATCTGATTTCTCTTTTTCCTCTATTTTTCTTGATACTTTTTTTCTGACACTCTTCATGCATGAGAAATTTAAGTAAAACAAACGGACAGTGACTTCAACTGACAGCATGTGGCAAAAATCCACACCTACCCTCTAATAAGACAAGGAAATTATACACTTATTCATCAGTGTAGCTGGGACTAAAATGAGATATTATTTATATTCTGAATTCTGATGTCTTTTTAATTTTTATTAAATTTTCTTTTTATTAAGAACTTAGACATCTGTAAATGCAAATATTTCAATATATTTCAATATACAAAGATGAAGAAGAAAGAGAATGAGAAACAAGAAAGAGATATGAGAAACTGAACTGTTACATACAATTATTTAGAGATTTACATACATAAATATTTATGCATATATGTATACACATACATATATACATAAATATTTATGCATATATGTATACACATACATATATACATAAATATTTATGCATATATGTATACACATACATATACAGAATGTCCCAAAATGCTGTTTCACATTATGAAAGCTTAAACAGCAACAAATCATTCAATATTCATTTTTTTTCCACTTATTATGTGTCATGTATTTTATTAAGCTCTGGGGATATAAAGAAGGACCTTCCCTCAAGTTGACTGCATTCCAATGGGGGAGACAATAAACAATAAATTATGCACACGGTAGACCTGGAAATCTCTGATGAAAAACACCCTTTTGCCAAAATATTTGTATCTTCAAATTCTGTTGTCTTCATGCTGTTTTCATTTATACTACTATAATCATTGTATACATTGTGTTTCTAGCTCATCTGGTAATTTTGTCTCCATCCATTCATACAGATCTCCCCAAGTTTATCTGATTTCCCAGTAGTCATAATTTCCAATGACATAATATATACCACTATATTCTCATACCACAGTTTGTTCGGCCCACTGAAGTGAACAACTGACAGGCACTCACTTTGTTTCTAGTTTTTCCATTTTGTTTTTTGCTGCTACAGAAAGCACTATTCTGAATATTTTAGTATGTATAGTACTTTCCTTTTTGACTTTGAGCCCTTTGGGACATATGTCACAGTAGAAAGATCATTGGGTCATTGTGTATGAACAGTTTAAGGCTTTTTCTCTCATAGTTCAAACTGATCACAACAATTCAGAGCTCCACCACCAATAGGTTATCATGACTGAGAGTCACGCCTGACTTCATGAAGGCTGCTATTGGGAATAAGAGATTTCTTTATTCTGTATCCTATAGCAACTATCAGTGCCATCTGAGGATAATTTGAGATCATCTTAATGGGAAGGGTCTCCAAGAAAACGCGCTGCTGCCATTTTCTCTCAGGCCACTGCTCTGTTCTCTGCTCTGCAGTAAGGCATTAAGGGCCTTCCAACAGAATCTGCTTTCATGCTTTTGCCAAAATTAAAAAAAAAAAAGATACAAAGAGGGATTTAGTACAAATTGAGAAGCCACCCCATACAGTGTAGGACCTTTGAGTTGATGAGGACTGAGGCTATCTTTAGACCAAACATGTCCTGGGGAGTCCACAGTGCTTTGGCTGGGTTGCATTCCCTCCCTTTTGTCTTTCAAATGAGCTTTCCTGTGATCCACATTGCCACCTAAGGGAGTAACATAGCATTCTCTTTCTTTTTCTCTTTAATCCTATCAGTGGGGCCTCAGCTTTTACACAGGAAGATGGAGCCAGCTTTTAAGGTTAGCCAGGCAGCTATGAAGTAGGCTTCCTCTGTGAAGATTAACCCATTGCTCACCTCCTATATTCCAAGGAGGACAAAACCAATAAAGCAGAGTTTTTTGATTTTTTTTTTGTCATGTACCCCTTTGATAAAGCCTATGAAACACTTCTAAGAACAATGTCTCATTGCCTGAATACATAATTGAAAAAAGTGTCAAATTTCAAGTAGAAATTAGAGAAAATAAAGATGGTAACTTTTTCCTCATCCAAGTTAATGGACCCTCTGAAATCTATCTATAACCACCCCCTCCATCCCCTATGGAACCCTGGTTGAGAAACCTTGCAATAAAGTTTTCTCGTTTTCTTTGAAAAGTCATGTAGGCTTAGCCTCCCATACACCCCTCTCCCAAAATCGAGATCTGATAAAAATCTTGTCGTTCTTTATAAGTGTGACAGCTGAAAAAGTAACAGGTCCCACCTGTGATAATTTAGTGAAAAATCAGACAGAAGAGAATACTGATTACCTGTGAGTTCTGGAAGTAGCAAGTCATGCCACATGTCTACCTGCTTACATCAAGAGAAGATTCTGAAATGGAGACTACAGGGCCTTATTTTCTAAAACCTCTTCTTCTGCTTCCAAGCCATTCTTTTATCTTAGACTATGCATGGGTTCTTAACTCTGTGCCTTTGTGGGTGTATTATGGACTCCTTCAGCAGTCTGGTAAAACCCACAAATGCTTTCTCAGAATAATGTTTTAAAGTGAATAAAATAAAATAAATAGGATTATTAAGGAAACTGATTATATTTAAACATCAGTTATAATTCAATAAAGTTTTATTAAACATTAAAAACATCTCTGTGCTCAAAGGAATTTACACTTTTTTTGAGGAAACAAGGTATACCTCTAAATGTAATGATAGGGCACTGGGCTATACACACACACACACACACACACACATACAAACACAGACACATATATACATAGATCTACATACACACAGATATCAATCTATCTATCTATCTCTATGTATATGCAAAGTAAATTCTGGGGGAAGGCTATTATGATGTGCAATTTGTTAACAAGCAGAACAGGAATTCCAGAGGATATAGTGGAAAAAGAAGGGAAGAACATGATAAAGATGCTAGAGGAAAGAGCTCAAGACTTAGAGGAGGAGGAAGACCTGGATTTAAGTCTTTATTATGCCTCGGTAAAATAACCTAGCAAATGAAGTTTCTCTTCATTTCCCCATCTTTCCTCTTTTCCTTTTCTCTTCGTTCAATGAATTCCTTGCTTCCAGTCTCCCAAAGCCATCAAAATGAGTCCTGGCTTCCCAGGGGCTTCATAATGTGATCTTCTCACTGGACAATGGATCATCTTCAGCTCAGTTCAAATCAATCTATTATACTTTTATTAAAGATGGACTCTATGTAAGACATTGCACTAGTCACTGGAAGTATAATGACAAAGATGAAAAGCAGTCTCTGAACTCAAAGAACTTAGATTCTACTGAGGAATAAAGCGTATACACACACATACAGAAAAGTAAATATGTGATAATCTGAGGAGAGACTGAAGACAAGCAAAGAGCAGGAATCAAGAAGATAAAGATTCTGAGGCAGAAGTGTGCAGGGAAAGAGGAAACAGGAGATGTCGGGACTATAGCACATCTGGAGGAGAGTAACATGAAATTAGTCTAGAAATGTAGATGGGTACCAGATTTTTGCTTTGCAAATTGTCACTAATCATTAATAACAAATATCTATCTCTATATGTCTGTTTATCTACAGGATGAACATTGTACAGTGGGAAAAGACCTGGATTTGAAATCAGAAGCCCTGGTTCGAATCCTAGCTATGCGATGTGTGACCTTGGACTTGACCTCTTAACTTCTTCGAGTCTCACTTTTCTCAGTAAAAAAAGTCTCACCTTAATTACCAATACAATACTAAATAAGGCTTTTGGATAAGATAGGCTTGAAGGTGTTTTCCATGTTCAAATCTATAATCCCGTGATTCTACTACAGTTTTAGGGGATGGCACAATGAGATGAAGATCCTTTTCAAATGGGAGAGACTTAGGTAGCAAGAAAGGAGTAAGTAGAGAAATACATATGTATACATAATACATATAAACATACATATATGTATATATTGTATTTTATATATATATGTAGAGAGAGAGAGACAGACAGACAGAGACAGAGAGAGAGACAGAGAGAGAGAGATAGAGGCAAAGAGAGAGAGACAGGCAGAGAGAGAGAGACAGAGAGACGAAGACTAAAGGGGAAAGCTCCTCTGGGAGAGGGTAAAGGATGGAATAAAGGGCATAAGTAGAGCAGTTGACCCTGGCAAAGAAGAGGACCAAGTCATTCTATGAAACCAAAGTAAAGGAATATGGGAGACACATTAGAGAAGTTTTGATCATGGGATTAGGTAAAGGAAAGAGCTCAAGATGGAGGGGCATAAGG
This sequence comes from Phalanger gymnotis, assembly GCA_028646595.1. Taxonomy (NCBI): domain Eukaryota; kingdom Metazoa; phylum Chordata; class Mammalia; order Diprotodontia; family Phalangeridae; genus Phalanger; species Phalanger gymnotis. The sequence continues at coordinate 278,551,840 of CM053623.1, forward strand.
GTCAACCACTAAGAAAGGGTGTTGGGTTGTTACTTCAGGCTTAAAGAAAAAGAGAGATTTGGATTTGGAATAGCTCTTTTGTAGAGTGTGATATTCAATCAGTGATGAATAAATTAATTGCTATATAGAAGCAAAAGCCCTTTTGACATTAGGTAACATGAAGTTGTTGTGAACAGAGGCAAGACAGTTTCTGAACTTTATCTAGGAGTATGCATGAAGTCTGGAATACAGAGGCAGTGATCCAACATTGAGGATGACCAAAGCATTAATGGCAGAAGAAAAAGATGGCAAAGGATTCAAGGTGGAGTGGGATAGAGGGGACAGAATTTGAAGTAAAGAAGAGTAAGGTTAGGAATCATGAAATGGTGAGAGATGGAAGGATAAGAGATTTTCAATGAGACTTCAGAGTTTGAGAAAATGAAACAGTTTTAAGTCATATCAAGGTCTATGGTGACTGAGGAAGAGTAGAGTTATAAGTCATGGATGTTGAAAGTAAGGCCGAGGCATCTGAACATCACATTACTCCTAAAGATTAGGGTAAGGGTTAGGTCAGGGGGAAGACTTTGATCCAGGTACTGATCTCCTTTAGATATGAGAAAGAATGATATGAGATAGTCAATGACAACCAATCTGAACAGGGTGATATACTTGGATGGCATGAGCCTCAAATGAGGAGAGGTTTGTGACAGAGGGTAGCAGAGGCAAGGTTGGGAAGATGGGGGCAACTTTGTGTTACATAAACAGCACAGGCCCAGGAGTTAGAGGCTTTAAATCCTCGGTCACATACCACGCATGTGATCCTAGGCAAGTCACTTAATTTCTCTGTGGTTTAGTTTCTTCCTCTGTAAAGTAAGATACTTCCTTATATTGCCGGGGTCTAGGCTTCCACATCTCTTTCTACACTGTCCTCACCATGGCCCTTCTGCTTCACTCCATGAAAAACTTGAATTCTACCCTCTTATTCCTCTTACTCTGATGGATAAACTTTTTACCTTTTCATGATGCAGTCCAGGCCTCCTTGCCAATTCCTGTAGTCTCCTTCATGGTCCCCACTTTCTAGCACCCCTGTTGTCTTCTCCCATTATAATTTCTAACAAGGTGTCAAAGACAACTCAAACTCAACATGTTCAATACTAAACTCATTGTCTTTCACTTATAATACTCTGCTCTTCCTAACTTCCCTATTACTATTGAGATCACCATCCTTCCACTTACTCAGGATTACTACCTGTCATTCTCAACTCCTCATTGTCTCTCACCCCCCCCATATCCAATATATTCTCAAGTACTGTTCATTCTTCCCTTCTCTCCTCTGACACTAACACTACCCTGGTGAATCACCTCCTGCTTGGACCACTAGCTTCTGGTGGGTCTACCTGCCTCAAATCTCTCCCCACTTTAGTCTTTCTACACCCAACTTAGCTTTCAAACTGTTCCTCCTAAATTTCAGGTTTGATTACTCTCCTCTCCCCTGCTTTGGTAAGTTCCAGTGGCTCCCTATTGGTAATAGGTTCTAATATAAAATCCTCTGTTTGGCTCTTAAAGCCCTTCATAATCTGGCCCCTTCTGCCTTTCCATTCTTTTTACAACCAAAGATTCTCCACTTATTCTGCTACCCAGTGACAATGGCATTCTTGCTGTTCCTTGAACATGGCAATCCATATCCTGTAACCTTGCATTTTTATTAGCTATTCTCTATTTCTGGAGCTCTTTCCCTCCTTATCTCCACCTCTTTGGTTCTCCTGACTTCCTTCAGTTTCCAGATAAAATCCCACCTTCTGCAAGAAACCTTTCCTGATCCCCTTAAATACCAAGACTTTCCCTTTGATGTTATCTCTGATTTATCATCTATCATCTATCTATCTGTCCATCCATCTATCTATCTATACATATATACATAGGCACATATCTATATCATCCATATCCATATTCATATTCATATCCATATCTACATCTATATCTGTGTCTATGTCTATATCTATATCTATATCTATATCCATATCCATATCTATATCTATAACTATATTTATGTAGTCTTAAATGCTTGTTGACTTTGAATGAGAATATAAGATCGTTGAAGTTAGGGACTATTTTGCTTGCTTATACTTTTATTTCCAATGCTTAGAACAGTGCCTGGCAAAAAAATTCTCTCTCTGTGTCTCTGTCTGTCTGTCTCTGTGTTGCAGTTAATGAATTATATGTGTATCATTTGATTTTTAGCATCAGCTAGCATTGTCTCCTCCTTCCTCAGTCAAATGCCTCCCTGGGACTCCCAAAAAGCTATTTATGGTGGCAGTTTAGGCCCCACCAAAATGAAGAATACTACAGTCATCTCCATTTACCATACCTTAGGGAAGCATGTGTATTCTAACATCTAAATCTAATCTTGTCTAATCTTCCTAATTCCTCTTCCACAATATCCACTCTTCAAATAATCAAAATAGCTCTGTGTCTCCACCCCAACTCCTCTGCCACCACCTCTTCACCAAACTACATACCCCTAGTTCCTTCAATGGTCCCCCTATGCAAATTCACTCAGTAAATGCTTATTGACTAAATAGTTTCATTGAGTTTTATGGCTACCCGTTGTACATCTAAACCCTATCAGCATTCTCTGAAATGGTTGTCCTGGTCCATGGAGAGTCAGAGAAGAGAACATTGACGGATCATTAGAAATCCCTCACAGCTACTACAATTGTGTGCTATTGTGAGAAAACTCTATGCATACTCAATGTCGAAATTGGCAATGTCAATATGTATATATTTTTGAGTTTGAACCTGTGATTTCATAATCTCAGGGACTTTAGGTGAGGGAATTTAAGGCAACTCCCTCTACAAAGGAAGAACCATAGCTCATTTTGTAAAATGCTATCCAACTCTAAAATGTTTGAGAATTTGGGGGTGGGGGACCCAGACCTGTAGTTGTAACAGTGTAGAGGACACTGGTGTGGAATGACCTAAGCTAATGCATATCAGCAACTTGTCTGCTACTTAGAGTCCTAGAGAATTTTCCACAGTGCTTAGATCTGAAGTGGCTTGTGATTTCATTGGCTTGGGAACACTCCATAAAAATGTACTTTATGCATGCAGATCAACAACTATTCTGAAAGTTATCTTCTGAGGGAATTGTCTGGGTCCTGAGAGGTCATGTGACTTGCCCAGGGTTGTGCATAAACCATGTGTCAGAGGCTGGACTTGAATCTATGTCTTCCTGAATCCAAAGCCAGAAATCTATCCACCATGCCAGGTGTCTGCACAAAGTAAATAAATTAACATTATTTTCTTTGAATTACAAATGTGTCTAGGTACTATAGACAACAGTTTGATTTATATACTATAGCAATCAAACGAATTAATATGTGTATAAGTAGTTTAAAAACCTAGTTTACGTTGATAGAAATACTATTTATTATTATGCTTATGATCAATTTATGTGGTGTGAAGTAGGGGCTAGCTGTAAAGAAGAAACTGCCCAGAGCACATTATCTGTTGATGCTGGGTCTCTGGAATCATCTTCGTCTTTATAAAAGGGTGACAATTCTCAAAAGATACATACAGGCTGGAAGGCAGGAGAGATGGTGACAGATCCTCAGGATGAAGCTTACTGAGAAACATCAGAGGGCTTTTCTGGTGGTGGCTTGGCACTTCAAGAAAAGAGAAACTTCAGTGAGAAGAAGATATGCTACGCTTTTAAATTAATTTGGGAATGCAATATATATATATTCATACATATATATATATTTAATTGATGTAAATGGTTATGGTGTAAGTATTCTGTAAGTAAGACTATGTGTATGCCTTTTTGATTATGAAATTCCAAGGAGGCTTATTCATTCTTGGAAGTTACAGGTGAAGAGAACTAACTGGAAATACAGAATCTCAACACCTTCACCTTTTTTATGAGGACCTAGAGGGTTCAGTGGATAGAGAGCTGGACCAAATGTCATGAAAACCTGAGCTGTGGCTCTAGACAGTAACTACGTCACCTTGACCATGCCACTCAACTTCTTTCTGCCTCAATTTTCTCATCTGTAAAATGGGGATGATAATATACCTACTTCTTAGAGTTGTGAAGATAAAATGAGATAATATTTGTAAAGTGCTTCACAAACTTTAATGTGCTATATAAAAGCTATCTATTATGATGATTATATTTTTTCAACCCATTTGGCTTCCTGTAAAACCTAGAGATAATCAAAGTTGCTATTCTACCACCAGTGGAGTGGGATGGGAGAGTTATCACTACTCTTACATATGCAAAAAGGAAAATCTCTAATCACTTTCAGTTAGCTTCTGGAGGTTTCAAGGTTTTTCTCTCTATATATCCTGCTACTAGTCAAAAATGAGAATAAAATTGCTGGGTTTTTTTTTCAGTGGGGCAGTAAGGGGCATTAATATTCTTGAATTGGTTTGATAAGACCTAGCTTTTTTGTTTTCAATTCATACTTGGCCTCTTCCTAGCTTTGGTGGAATGGGAGGATTTATTTATTTGGTAGGGAAAGAAGTTAGGTATATGAACTTATTTTTTTTTCCCTTTGCCAAGTGGTTCATTTATTTATTTATTTTTTAATTTATTTTTGACATGTTTGGTTTTCAGCATTGATTTTCACAGGCATTTGAATTACCAATTTCTCCCCATTTCCTCCCCCCCCG
>CM053623.1:278556992-278568950 GCA_028646595.1 Phalanger gymnotis
CCCACCAGGTGGGCCTGGGGCCAGAAGCAACTGCAGCCGTAGTTCTAAAGCTGCCCCACCTCCGCTGCCCCAGGGGCAAGTGGCCCAAACCGCAAACTCAGTCCCGCAGCTTTTCCCACTAACCTTCTCTGATGTCTTTGCTCTTTGTGGGTTGAGAGGTCTGGTACATGCCACAGCTCAGTATTTCAGGATGCCAGGGTACTTTCCGCTCGTCTCCTGGTCTGGTAGGTCCGCGTCTGCTCTGTTCGCGCCGTGCGTGCTGGGCTCAGCTCCGCTCCTCTCAGCTGGGGGCTGGGAGCTCAGTGTGGGACAGACCTTACCCAGAGACCATCCAGGCTGTCCTGGGCTGGGGCCCTGCTTCCTTCCTTCTGCCACTTTGTGGGTTCTGCAGCTCTAGAATTGGTTCAGAGCCATTGTTTTATAGGTTTTTGGAGGGACTTGGTGGGGAGCTCATGCCAGTCACTGCTTCCCAGCCGCCATCTTGGCTCCGCCCCCTATGATATTATTTTTAATAAGGATACAAAAAGGTCACATTCATATTACTTCTCTAAAATGGGTCAATAACCAGGGTATATAATTTTCATAGTCATTATCAGCTTTTCTCTGATTGTTATGTGCCAAGCTTAGAGCGAATGCTATGGTCTCAGACTTTCAGGATTTTAGCTTTAAGGAACTTTTAGATGGGAGCCAGAGGCCTGGGAACTCTGTGTCTTAGCTAGGGAGAGAACAGAAAATTAAGGATACTGGCCAGCCCTGAGGCCACTGAATGTTGGATCTTGATACTTAAATATCACATAACTCTTTGGTGAGCAGCCCGGTGTTTTGACATACACTAGGCATTTAATAAATACTTGATGATTGATTGATTGTTCTTTTGCCAGATAGGGTACTGAAGTGACATCTCTGGGCTGAGACATTTCTCAGTTGATGAGATACAGAATCATCTCCATCTTGGAGACTTCTGGATGTGTAACATAAACCTTCTCTAACAATCAGGGAATCCTGGAACTGGGGGGACATGAAAAAAAACAGGGAGGGGGAGAAGTGACATGGAGAGTCTTCTTCTAAATCAGGGGTTCTTGACCTTTCTTATATCATGGACCCCTTTGGCCGACTGGTGAAGCCTATAGACTCTTCCTACAGAGGGAAGCCAGGTGGCTCAGTGGATAGAGTGTCAGGTATGGAGTCAGGAAGATTCATCTCCCTGAATTCAAATCTGTCCTCAGATGCTTACTAGCTGTGTGACACTGGGTAAGTCACATAACCCTGTTTGCCTCAGTTTCTTCATCTATAAAATGAGCTGGAGAAGGAAATGGGAAACCACTCCAGTATCCAGTAGCCAAGAAAACCCCAAATAGGGTCACAAAGAGTCAGACACAACTGAAATGGTTGAACATGGAATCTTTGGTATAATAATTGAAAGAAATGATAAATTTCAGTTAGTTAATGAAAATAAAACAAACATTTTTATACATGCAAGTTTATAGAATTCCTAAAATCTGTCCACAGACCTATGTGTTAGAAACCCCTGTTGTAAACGGTCTGCTAAGCTAATGACCTTTATTAGTGTGGAGTTCAGAACAATTGCTAAGCCTTTTCTAATTCTAACTAGGAGCCAATTAGAAAAAAAATACATTTATTTCTATGCTCTCTCCCTCCTTATCTTTCTAATATTTGCACTGTCATATCTTTGTAATCTTATGTGTCAGTTAACATGTTGTATATATATCACCCTGTACTAGAAGGACTCAGAACTGTTATCTGACTCAGCTTTTATGTTTGTCCTAGGCGGAAAGAATCATAGTGGGGAGGCCCTTAGCCTAACTAGTAAGGACTGAGTGAAGCTGGCCTTTTTTGAGTCCAGCCAATATCAGAGATGACATATACACTGCTTAATAATTAGAATCATTCTGAAGTGGAATGGATTGTCACTAGAAGAAGAAATGGTCTTCCTCTTTAATTGTTGGCAGGACTCTGATCTCTGAGGACCCTTTAAACTCTAAGACGATAAGATCTGGTCTGGGCTGAACATTGTTCAGCAGGTTGAAAAACTAATCTTGAGCACAATTTTTTTTAAGTTTTCAGCAAAAATACATTTTTTGTTGGTCTTGGGATTTTAATCAGTGAAAAGTTGCCTGACCCTCATAACGAAATGGCAATATTTTGAACTAATTGCTTGACTCAGATGTACTGTGTCTCACATTGGTTCTCTTGGGACTCCTGTGAGGGAAAGACCTGCCTCCAGTTGGGAAATACAGCACATTGAAGTTTGCAAAGTGATATATATGTATGTGTGTGTGTGTGTGTGTGTGTGTGTGTGTGTGTGTGTGTATACACATACATATATACACATACACACATATACATACATATATATGTGTGTGTATATATATATATATAATCTCATGTGATGCTCACCACAGCTCTGGGAAGTAGGTACTGTTATTACCTCCATTTTACGGATAAGAAGACTGAGGCTGAAAATTGAGATGACCTGCCCAGAGTCACACAATGAGTCCTCAGCCTCCTCTTCAGGGCTAGGTTGTTGTAGACACCCAGAGAGCAAAGTCTTGTTTTATCTTCCTCCTGTTCCAATGTTCCCCACAGAGCAGGCAAGTGATAATTGTCATACTACATTGCTGATTTAGACTAAATGTGAGAAAGGCCAATTTAAATCAAAACTAAGTTACAATACAGACTTAAAAACTGCAGTTTAACGGTTTTCAAATGTACCCAGTACTTTAAACTAAGTGCTTATAAACTACTTCCAATTTATACAGTTACAGCAATATCACAGAGAAAAACAGTATGCCCATATTTTAAAAAATGTATTCATTTTTATAAACGTCATCTCTTTGTCCCACTGCCCCTCGGATGAAAAAGAAAAGAAAAATAAACTTCACAAAGCAAATGTTTATAGGACAACAGAGCAAATCCCCACAACGAGAATATATGTCCATTTTGTATTTTAAGTCCATCAGTTCTCTGGCAGAGAATGAGAATTGAGTTTCATCTTCAGTCTTCTGGACATATGGTTAGTCATTGCAATGGTTAGAGGATTGGTCATCAAGTTGTTTTTCTCTGCAATATAACTGCATAAATTCTTCCTTCTAATTCTGCTCATTTTGTTCTGCTTTACTTCATAGAGGTTTTCCTAGATTCTCTAAAATTGCCCTTCCTGTCATTTGTTTTTGGACACAACAATCTTCTGTTCTATCCCAAGATGACAGTTTGTATAGTCATTCCTCAAAAGATGATAGCCCCTTATTTTCCATTTTGGGACACTACAAAAAAAGCTACTGTTTTGTGTGTGTGTGTGTGTGTGTGTGTGTGTGTGTGTGTGTGTATGTGTGTGTATGTATGTATGTGCATGCATAGATATCCTTTTCCTCTTTCTCAGTAGAGTCAAAGTTGGAACAAAGGGTTTGTACTGTTTAGAAACTTTTTTGATATGGCTCCAACTTGTATAAGTCCTATTTTAACCTTTGGTTTTCTTAGTGTAAGATCTTTGTTCAACAGCAAATGAGCTGATGCACTACTGGAGGAAATAAGTTCTCCACCTTCCCTCCCCACCATGCCCCAGTACAACACACATATGACATTCCTACTATAAATAACAGAGAAAGAAAAAATTGCATCTAAGTGGAAGGCTGGTTCACAGGTTCCTTTTAGAGGCCAATGCAAGGATCACCTTCATTGTCTGACAAATAATACAAGAATGAACGAATAAAGAAAAAGCATTTATTATTTGTGAAGCACTATATTTTGAGGAATATTTAGTCATCTTAGCTTTCAATGCTAGTGGCAACTGCTCACTATGAAGATGATGGTGTCCTTTGCATCAATAGCTTTTGCGGAGAACGAAGGAGAAATGGAAGATCATTGCTTGATCCAGAAACTGTCGACTTATCCCGTCCATGTGGAGGTATAATTTGTTGCTATTGTTCAGCCACTTCAGACATGTCTCACCCTTTGTGAGCCCATTTGGGGTTTTCTTGGCAAAATACTGGAGTGGCTTGCCATTTCTTTCTCCGGCTCATTTGACAAATAAGGAAATTGAAGTAAATAAGATTAAGTGACTTGCCCTGGGTCACACATTTACTAAGTGTCTGAAGCCAGATTTGCATTCAAGAAGATGAATCTTCCTGACTGTGCCACATAGCTGGCTAATAGCATAACATATACTAATACTAACATAATAGCATAACATAAACTAGTAGCATAACAAATATTTATGTGCCACTTTTCGAAGCTTGAGAAACTCTGCATATATGATATCAATTGAGCCTCCCAACAAATTTGTGGGATAGGTAACAGGCGTCAATATCCCTTTGAACCAAAAGCATTGAGTAGGTCACACAACTACTAAGTGTCGGAATTGGCTAAATGAATGACACTTTCGTTTAAAAAAGTCAACTTGTTGGGAAATGTCAAGTACCAACTGAGCTAGATGGAGCCTAAAGTTTCTTCCGGCTTGGAGATTCTGTGACACTAGGTATAAATTGATTACTTAGGATATCCAGTGATAGAGTTATTCCTAGAAATTCTTTTATCTAGGGCACAAATTAAGGTGAGGTGAGAAGATCTACTGACAATTCGGAGAATAGCCCCAAAATTGTTGGGGAGAACCACAGAGGGTGGGAAATTGTAACACAGAGGACACTGTGACTGTGTGATTACGTTGAGAGGGGGCATCCCATGAATGATGAGGAAGAATTCAAACCCAAGTGAATCATAGCTCTCTCCTTCTTAATCCCCTCCACTTGGAGGGAAGAACTAGGGTCTGAAAGAAAGAGCAGGATTGTTCCTCTCAGTGTAGGTTCCAAGGAGACACGGTTCCCTTGACAGCACCTTGGGAGAAAAAGTCTGGTCATCCTGCTTTAGTTCTGGGCTCATTGACTCTATGAGGACTCTGGGGAATAGCCCTTGGAGCAACTATCAACAGACTGGATATTTTTCCACAAGCCTAAAATATTTCAGATACTGGCCAGCCCTCAGCACATGACTGCTATCTTTACAGAAAAAAAAATAGTAAAGGGCAATTGAAAAAGTCTGACTTTAAATCCTGATCATGCCACTTGCTACCTATGCAACTTTGTGCAAGTCACTATAATTTTCCTGGATCTCAGTTTCCTTATCTATAAAATAAGGGTTTTGGATTAGATAATGTCTATGGTCCCTTCCCGTCTTGGATCGTTGATTACCACCAACCTCTATTTCTTTGATTGTAAGTTATAATCTGATATAGTAATACAAGGATGCCTTTTTCTTATTTGGACATTGGTTATTTACTGATGGGAAGAAACAAGTTGGTGTGTGTGTGTGTGTGTGTGTGTGTGTGTGTGTGTGTGTGTGTGTGTGTAAAAAACACTGAGAAAAACAATACCTCGGTACTTGGGCAAAAATATGGAGAGCTATGCCAGGACCAGCCTCTTTAAGGAATATACTGAGAGTACAGTGAAAGTGTTCCCTCAGAGAATAGACATCACTGAAATGTCTTGCTTCCTAGCAGTTCATTTATGTATGACTCTGAGGCTGATACCCGGGAAACCTTGATAATTAGAATGTTTTGGTAACCATGGGACGGTTTGTACATCACCTAGCTGTGAGGGCTCTAACTAATAGATGTGAATATTGATTTTTCACCAAAAGATTGAGTTGAGTCACCTAACCCAAAGTCACCCAGCAGCTGAAGTTAGCAACCAAAGATGCTGTCAGTGACCGGAGACAGAAGCAGAGTTGCCTAGGGACTTTCTCAAATGTTATAACTTCTTTGAAGAATCCTACCAAAATTTTAGTTTTTAAGTAAGTTTTGTATTCCAGGAAAAGATAAAATCCTCATACAGTATATTCCATCTCCTAAAGCTGTGCTTTGCATTCACCTCACCCATCCTTAGGGGGCCATCTCCAGTTGTCCTGATCTATATCCTGCTACTGGACCCAGACGACTCCAGAGAAGAAAGTGAGGCGGTGATTTGCACAGTCTCCCCTCACTTAAATCCAATTCACTTGCAAGTAATGGCCTCACCTTCCTGATATCATGGTCCTCTTTGAGAATGAAGGACAAATAACAACACCAGCCCATGCTTATCTCTTTCTCTTAGCTACTCTGCCTTTAATAAATACTGAAGTTGTTGTTAAGTCATTTTTCAGTCACATATGACTCTTCATGACACCATTTGGGGTTTTCTTGTCAAGGATATTGCAGTAGTTTGCCATTTCCTTCTCCAGCTCATTTTATAGAAGAGGAAACTGAGGCAAACAGGGAAGTGACCTGCCCAGTAAGTGTCTGGGGCCGGATTTGAACTCAGGAAGGTGAGTCTTCCTGACTCCAAGTGTGGCACTCTATCCATTGTGCCACCTTCTTCAGAAGGTCATTCTTCTTGATTCCTTCCCTCTCCTCCTTTTCAATGCCTTCCCTCTGAGGTGAGCCTTCATTTGTACTCTATATTTTACACGGACCTTGTTATTTGCATTTTATTACCTATTAGAATGTGAGTCCATTAAGGACAGAGGCCATTTTGGGGCCTTTTTTTTGCATCATCTCTTCTTTGCATGGTGTTCAACACATAGTAAGTGCTTAATAAATGATCGTTGATCCACTGTGGCAAATGAAAATGATATTGCAGCTGCTGGCACTGCCAGTACTGATCACAGCTTTATTACCAGCTGGCATGATTCCCACTGGGTTAAGTGCCGACCTTCCTTCTGCACACATGGTCTTCCTGCTGATGGCTTTCAATATAGCCAGTTACTGCTTTAGCAGAGCTTCTCCTTGTAGGAAAGGGGTAGGCGGAAGCTACGCTACTGCTACACTGCTAAACTTTGCATCTCTCGAATTCGGTAAATGGAAGCTTTTCTGGAGAACGATGATGTTGCTGATCACTCTCAAAAAATAAGGGAACAGGAATCTTAGTAGGAGAGGTGGTTTTAAGTAAGAAATTGCTACATTTCCATTGAGATAGACTTAACGCAACCTAACAAACATTTTTAGCTACGTACTACGGGCAAGGTACCAGACACTTACCAGCTGTGTGACTCTGAGCAAGTCACTTAAACCTGTTTGCCTCAGTTTCCTCATCTGCAAAATGACCTGGAGAAGGAGATGGCAAAACCACTCCAGTATCTTTTCCCAGAAAACCCCAAATGGGGCCAGGAAGAGTTGTACATGACAGAAATGAATGAACTCCACCACCCTTCAAGAAAATGAAAGAATTCTTGCCCTGAAAGTGCTCACATCCTGCTGGTGCCAATTAAAGAAAAAAAATGAGGTATTTGCATAGTTGTAAGAAATAATTTCAAGGGGCAAAACCCACTAGAATTTATTATTGAGGAGGGTAGTGTGGATCAGGAAACCTTGGGGCAGGGGCATAAGTTTAAAGGAAACTAAGCATTCTGTCAGGGAAGTTAAGACGGAAAACATTTTCAGATATGCCTGTGCAAAGACATGGAGGTGGGAGGTAGAATATGATGTTTGGGAAAAAGCAAGTAGGCCAGTGTGATTTTAATGGGGAAATGCATGAACAAAAACTGGATAACTAACTGTATACAACCCCATTATCTTGTTCTATCTGAACAGGAAGTATTTCAGCTCTTTGTTGTGTATGAAGGATAATGATTAGTATTACATTATATTCTTATATAATTTTAAATCTATTGTGCAGTAGAAAGAATGCAGGATGCTGGGTCAAAGGACCTAGTTTAAGTCATGTCTCTGCCATTTACTATCTATGTAACCTTACATAAGTCATTTGACATCAACATAAATTTCCTCATTTATAAAGTGATGGAGTAAGACAAAATGTCCTACAAGGTTCCTTTCGGCTTTAAATCTATGATCTTATAAATACATAAATATATATATGATATATGAACATATATATACATATTTATAAATATATGAATCTGTAATCATTTCCTGGATGTTTAGGGTATAAAATTACAGTTCTAGTTACTCACTTTGGTTCTATGTTTTGGTGGTGACTGAATGTCACTTTTCTCCAATGGTAACAGTAACCATAATTCATCCTCATTGGTATTTTATTGTTTGATCACTTTGGGAAACCACTTTCATTTTATCACACGGCCTGAGAGCCCTGAATGTGAGGATCAAAGGCAAGAGATCTGCCAAGTTCAGATAGGGAGCTGCTTGCCTGAAAGTGTTCTGGGATCAAGGTGGATAAACACAGGCCTTCAGCCTGTAGTGGTTTGACGAATCCTTAGAAACCTAATCCTCGCTCCCTGTCAAGCTGTCTGCTCCCTGCATGGCCTTCATTTTATCTCCGCCTCTTCAGGCACTAAACAGTATTTGAGAAGGTGAATCGAAACAAAATGAGTGTCCCTGATTAGCCCAGCAAAGACAGATTTTTAACTAGTTCTTTGAAATTTGGCTATACAGCTAGGCTTATCGGTTTATAACCCATTTGTTTTGGTTTTTAAATTTTTTTTTTGTAAGAAAAAAAGCAACTGAATAAAAGCCTACGGTATCAACTTTTTTGAGTATGGCATTTATGTTCATTTGTGGAGAAGATGGAGCTTGGGCTTGTCTTAAAATGGCTAGATATGAACCCGGTGCTGTTTGGTGCTAGGCCCCACTGACAGATTTACAGTCTGAGCTGAGGCCGCCACTGCGGCCTGATGAAAATGGCAGGTGTGGCTTCTACAAAGAAGATTCCTGTCTCCAGTGTCTGCCCTGCACACATGTGCAACTGAGAGCGTCCAGAGGTCATGGAGGGGCAAGTCTGTGTTTAAAGCAAGTTATGTATAATATTGAAAAAAGAAGAAAAAGTGATTTTCTTTAATCTCTCATGTGACAGAGAACTACACTTCACTATTCTGGAGCAAGTTAGGAGACATTGCAAAATGACCAAACCCAGCCCAGTCATCTAACTTTGAGTTTGGGAATGACCATTATTTTTTTAAATGATATTGAATGATTTTATTTAAAGGAGGATTAACATAGCAACCAAAAGCATAAGCCCTCATCAACATGTTTGTATATTCTCATGTTTATATTCTTGATGTCTCTCACAATAATTGCTGACATTGATAGAAAGATAGTATAGTAGAGTGGAAACAGTTTCAGATTTGAAATTAGAGTTCAAATCTTGGGTTCAAATCTTGACTCTGCCATCTATTAGCTGCCTGATATTTTGGGAAGATCATTGAGCCTCTCTGAGCTTCAATGTCTTCATCTGTAAAATAAAGGAATTGTACTAGAAGGCTTCTGAAGTTATTTTAAGCTCCAGATCAATTATCCTATGAATTATGTAAGGTATGCAGCACAGGATATAAAAAAGAAGTAGGACATTTTCCAACCTGGCATAATTAGAATGTAATTATTCAAAGATATGAAGAAGGAAGGTATCTTCTCAGTGGACTATGCCCCATTAGGTCAAGAGCTATTTTCTTTATCTGCATATCTCCAGGACCTGCCATAGTACCTTGCACATGATAGGTATTTCATAACTGTTGGTTGAATTTCATTGGATTGAATATTATTCAATATTGGATTCAATATCATGCAACACGTGTAAGTTTTGGAGCCATAGGAATATGCAAGTATATAAATTAATATCCATAGATAAGTTGTTCCTCAGTACTTTTAGGGAGTGCCATAGCCATGCTCAATTGGAGGTCACCTACCTGTCTCTGAAAGAAAGAGTATTCAGATTAATGTTGCAGAAAACATTACCACTTCCTTCTAATGGAGGGTGCTTTCCTGGGCTTGAAAGGCCTGAAATCTTTCATTCCTTTTCAGCAAAATATTTTTTTTTCCTTAGACTCTTTATCCTTTGTGCCTGGTCTTATAAGTAGATAATACCTTTTGTTATCCCATTATGTGCTGTATGTGCTATCAAAAAAGCATATCCAAGAGTTCTAATATGTTACAAGTTGCTTATTTTACTTCTGTGAAAAATTAGTGCAATGGAATGTGAATAATGTATACGCTTAGACTAACAACATACATTTTTGGTAGACAGCTCTGTAAATAACACATACATTTGGAATAAAATGTGTATATTTCATAAAGTGCTCCGAAGACTTTCAGTTTGGAATTTAAACTGTTAGCTTAGAGTAATGTAGTGTCTTAAATCTTACCGTACAGTATGATTTGTGCAAGATAAGTTTAATTTTCTCTTTTGGTCATATCCTGTGATTTCATTGGTTTGGTGAATTCCCAGTGTGGAACCTCCCTCTGCTATTGGGGTTTGACAACTTTTCTGTTTCTTCATGTCTAAGAGAGTTTTCCTGACCTACTAAAAGCTAAGTAACTTGCCTAGGGTCACAGGGTCAGGATGTCTCAGAGCCAAGAATCAGTGTCAGTTCTGACTTTCTGCCTCTAAGGCAGGGGTTGTTACCCTGGGGATGATGACTTTTTGTTGTCGTTGTTGTTGTTAACTATCTTTCAATATAACTGATTTTCTTTGTAATTCTGTATATTTTATTTTATGCATTTAAGAATATGATTCTGAGAAGGAGTTCACAGGCTTCCCCATTGTGCCAAAAGGGTCTATGACATAAAACGGTTAAAAACTCCTGCCCCAGGGCCAGCCTTCTGTTCTCTATGATACATTGCCACCATACATGGGTACTGTAAATAGCTGAGTACTGTGTAGCCTATAAATAATTCCATACTTTGCATTTCCTAAGAATTTTGAAGTTGAAACTTCACTGGCTGGTGGCCATTACCTTAGGGTCAGTTGTTTTGTGGAAGAATTTTCAAGTTCACTCGATTTCCATAAAAGAGGGAGTGATCATTCTGTCTTTCATAATTTTTTTAATAATTAAATGGGCATTTTGAGGAACTGAAGTATACAAACATATCTATCTGTGTATTAGAAAGTTCCTAAAAGAGATGTTGAGGAGCGAACAAGAAAAGGCTTTAATGAATTTGAACTGTAACACAAGACTCATTTATTTTCAGCAGCTTGCATCCATCCATCCATCCATCTTGTCAGCATACAGTGCAACAGCACATGGTGACATGTAGTAACACTTTCATTTTGACTTATGCTATCTGGTGGTGGCCAAAGAATGTTGATTAGCCCTCTGGACCATCTGATTTATGTTTTACCATGCAGTACATTTTCCAAAGTCTTTGCCCATTAATGAATAAGGTAAATAAAGGAAAGTGACTGATGTTGGGGCCAACGCTTGGATCCAGTTTGGAATATACTTGAATAATATAATTTCCTGAGATGGATCTGCAAAGGATATCTATATAAATGGAAAAAAAAGCTGTCAACATATCAAGCGTTCTATACATTCTAGAAGGCATAATTTGTAATTTAATTATGCATGGCAAGGTTATTTCTTTTAGGGGTATACCTTACACCCTGAAAATTGTTCTTTTTTATCTTTTTCTATTTAAATTCAAATTTTTTTATTATATGCCTCACAATGAGTGAAAAAATTAATAAAGCATTTATTAAGTGTTTACAATATATCAAGAACTATGCTAAGTTCTGGGAATACAAGTAGAAAAAACAAGACTTTGGTGCTATCATGGAGCTCATACTTTATTTGTAGGAGATGAAACATGAAATAAAGTTCAGTTTTAAGGCAGAGGAAAAGATCCGGAAATCATAGGGATACAGCTGTTGGAGCAAGAAGGACAATGCCCAGAAGTTCTTAGGGGCACAGTTGAAACGACAGTGCCAGCAAGCTGCAGGGGATATAAGTAGATTATAAGGCCTAGAAGCTCCTGGGAACCAGTGCAGATGGTGAGGCCTGGTGGTCCTCCACCTTAAAAGAAGAAATATGAGCTATCGACCATCTTAGGCAAAGAAGGAAGGGGTTCCCTTGGTAGTGGTGACTCTTTCCACCCCCTCTCACTGGTACACAAAGAACAAAAATGAAACTTGAATGTAAAACTTTAAAATTCTTCTATAGTTTAAAAAATTATATATTAAATTTAGCATGGCATTAACAAAACTACCTGTTTTGTTTGAACTT
>CM053623.1:278569050-278579196 GCA_028646595.1 Phalanger gymnotis
TTCCTTCCTTCCTTCCTTCCTTCCTTCCTTCCTTCCTTCCTTCCTTCCTTCCTTCCTTCCTTCCTTCCTTCCTTCCTTCCATCCTCTCTTCCTTCTTTACATCCTCCCTTCCTATCTTCCTTTTTTGTATCCCTATTAAAATCCACTAATTAATCACCCTCACCCCCTCAGTGGAAGCCCTCTTTTGTAACAAGTAAATATAGCAAACAAAAACAATTGAAAACAGTGGCCATTTCTGAAAATGCATGTCTTATTTTGTACTTGTAGTCTTTCAGCTTTTTGGCCTTGGAAATTTTTCCAAGTTATTTTCACAAAACTAAAATCAAAACCCATTAAAATAGTTAAATATCTATCTATCTATCTATCTATCTATCTATCTATCTATCTATCTATCTATCTGCTGTTTGAGAGTGCTCATTCTTTGGAAAGTTGCTTGGAAATATAGTGACTTTCCCATCTCAAATAATAATATTCCATGCTTATCTCAAAAGCACCATTTTTTTTACTGGTGTGTTCTTTTGCCTAAATAGAAATGTCAGGGAGTACTCATAAGTTTCCAATAAAATTTTTAAATTTTTTAAAAATAATAATTGAGAAAACTTGATTCCAAACACCTATTGTGTTTAAAGAGGCTCTACTTTCAACTAACTTTGAACACTGTATTCTGAGCCCCACTTGGTCAAGTATCCATTGCAGAAATCTTCTGAGTGGAAGAATTTAAACTGTAAAACCGATTTCAACTGATCTCACAAACACAGAAGTTTGTAACGACTAGCAAGACACAGTCAAGATGCCACAACAGTAATCATTTGTGTGCCCTTCAGAGTCTCTAAGATCCTTACCTTCTGACTGATTGCCTTTATTTAGTTTGCCAGTCACTGACTGACAACACAGAAAAGCCTCAGGACAGCCCACACATGCCCCCTGGGGTGACTCTTCTATGATCTGGAGTTCAGGAAGTATATTGCTTCATCTTCATTGATCAAATGAGATAATATTTGTAAAGGACTAAGCAGAATGTCTGGCATGTAGTAGGAGCCATATATATGCTTATTTACTTCCCCTTCATCCTATTATGGAACCACTGAGAGAAAATTTTTGTACCAATATATATGTAAGGTGTCATATTATGTTCCATGAAACTTGCCTGTTTGCCTGCCACGTGTGGGTGAGTTTTCACAAAACGATTGGGAAACTTTCTAAAAGGAAAAGAAGAAAGAGCATAGACTGGACTCAGAGTAGGTTCAAGTTCCAATTCTAACATTCCCTGTGTGATCTTGGGCAAATCATTTTCCCCTTAGGGCTTCAGTTTCCTCCCTAAATTGAGAAGATTGTGCTATATAGATGTAAGATCATTTTCATCATAAGATCAGCAATCTCATGTTGAATATCCAGTTACTGAAAAAAATCTTTCTTAGTTGACTCAAAAATACCAGCTGGCTTCATAGCTTTTCATCAGTAGACAATTATTATGAAGAATGAGGACACCCTTCTCCCTCTCTCTATCCCTCATTGACCCAAATTCCATTTTTTACAGATCCCTGAAATATGGATTTCAACATAGTTTGATTCCTGGCCTTACTGGGTAATCAAACCCCCAACCTGGAGATGCTGGCCTGAAAGTCCTAGCTCTCCAGCAGGATACACCGCTTCATAGTTACATTGTTATTATCACTTAACCACTTTTTCTCATTTCAATGTGGTCAGCATGTGACAGGGCTTTTGTCCTTCTATACAAATGTCTTAATCATAAGTAGCAGAATAATATAATGGCAGAGGAATGTAAAGATAGTAGTAGATGTACTGAGAAAACATCAGCCATAGAACATGTTTTCATAAAAATAATCTCCATTTGGACTTGTATTTAGTTGCCTTGTTGATGAATTCAATTTATCTGTGATTTATTCTCACATCCCTGCCCTCTTTTAGGCAAATAAAAAGCAAATAGACAATTGTCATTCATTCAGACAATGTCATTATAAGAATAACTAATGATAAAGAAATAACTAATAATATAAAATAATGAAGAAATAACTAATACAAAATAAAAAGTGCTTTTGTAAGATTTTAATTGATTTAAGAGCTAAGAAAGTATTCATTATGTCTCCTTATTCCTTGCGTGATTTACCTCATGTTTATGCACACAATATATAGGCACCTATATATTTCTTATCTTTCAAAATATCCATGCCCTTGTTTTACGGAGAGACAAGAACAATTTTAAAGTAGATCCTTCTTCAATATTGTACTAGAAATAATAGCTATAGCAATAAGGGAAGAAAAGGAAATTGAAAGAATTAGAATAGACAAGGAGGAAACAAAGCCAGTGCTCTTTGCAGATTTAGAGAATCCTAGATTATCAACTAAAAAAACTAGTTGAAACAATTAAGTTGTGGGATATAAACTAAATCCACATAAATCCTCAGCATTTCTATGTATTATCAACAAAGTCCAGCAGCAGGATATAGAAAGAGAAATTCCATTTCGTATAACTGTAGACAATATAAAATTCTTGGGAATCTACCTGCCAAGACAAATTGAGGAAGTATATAAACACAATTACAAAACACTTTTCACACAAGTAAAATAGATCTAAAGAGCTGAAAAAATTCCAATTGCTTATGGGTAGGTTGAGCCAACATAATAAAAATAACAGTTCTACATCAATTGCTTTACTTATCCAGTGCCATACCAATCAAGTCTTGAAAAATTTATTTTATAGAGCTAGAAAAAAAATCATCTGGAAGAAGAAAAGGTAAGGAATATTAAGGGAATGAATAAAAAATATGAAGGAAGGTAGTCTAGCAGTATCAGATCTCAAACAGTATTATAAAGTGTTGATCATTTAAAAAAAATCTAGTACAGGGTAAAAAAAAATAGAGTAGTGGATCAGTGGAATAGATTAGGTACATAATATAGGGTAGTAAAAGATCATAGTAATCGTGTTTGATAAACACAAAGATCCAAGCTTTTCAGACAAGAACTCATTTTTTGACAAAAATTTCTGGGAAAGCTGGAAATCTGTTTAGCAGAAACTAGGTTTAGATCAGCATCTAGCACCATGAGCCAAGATAAGGTCAAAATAGGTATATGATTTAAACATAAAGGATGATACCAAAGCCAAATCAGAGAAGAATGGAAAATTTTATCTGTCAGGTCTATAGAAAAAGGAAGAATTTATGACCAAACAAGAAATAGAGAGGATCACAAGATGCAAAATGGACAACTTTGATTGTATTAAATTAAAAAAAAAGGTTTTGTACAAACAAAATCAATGAAGCTGATCAGAAGGAAAGTAGGGAACTTGGGAGGGGGGGATTTATAGTAAATTTCTCTGATACAGGGTTCATTTCTCAAATATATAGAGAACTGAGAGAAATTTATCAGAATATACATCATTCCCCAATTGATAAATGGTCAAAGGATATGAAGAGGCAGTTTTCAGAAAAAAAAATCAAAGATTTCTATAGTCCTATGAAAAAAATGCTCTAAATCATTATTTATTAGAGAAATGCAAATTAAAACAACTCTGAGGTTCCACATCACACTGAACAGATTGGCTAATATGACAGAAAAGGAAAATGACAAATGTTGGAGGGGATATGGGAAAATTGAGACACTTACACATTATTGAGGGAAATGTAAACTTTTCCAACCATTCTGGAAAGCAATTTCAAACTATGCCAAAGGGCTATAGTTGATCCAACAATACCACTACTAGGTTTATATCACAAAGAGATTTTTTTTAAAAAAGGAAAAAGATATACTCATACAAAAGTATTGATAGCACCTCTTTATGTAATGGCAAAGAATTAGAAATCAAGGGGATGCCCAACAATTGGGGAATGGACAAACAAGTTGCAGTATATGATTGTGATGGAATACTATTGAACTTCAAGAAATGACAAACAGGATGGTTTCAGAAAAGCCTAGAGAGACTTATATTAAACGATACAAAGTGAATAGAACAGAACTAAGAGAACATTGAACACAATGACAGCAATATTGCATGAAAATGAATTATGAATGGCATAGCTATTCTGATCAATATAATGATCCAAAGGACTTAGGATGAAAATGCTGTCCACCTGCTGAGACAATTGATGGAGTCTGAATGCAAATTGAAGCATACTTTTTTCACTCTCTTTGTTTTTCTTGTTTTTTTCAACATAGCTAAAGTGGAAATATTTTTTTACTTAATTTCATGTGTGTAACTGATATGTTTCTTGCCTCATATCTGGAAGGGGAGTGCTAGAAGGGGACAGAGAGAATTCAGATCTCAAATTTAATAAAAAAACTGAATGTTAATAATATTTTTTAAAAAGCATAGATTTGATTTATTCTTACTGAAGTTTAATTAGTACATTTATCACAAACATTCTTTCCCTCTTTACTACACTTTCCTTTATTTCTGAATATCTAAGCTCAGTGACTGCAAAATAAAATGACTAATTTTGAAAAGTTCATTTTTTCCATATAGTGTGTGAAGGTCTCATAGTGAGCTTCATAGAAAGCAGACTCTATATAGGATGTAGAAGAAGAATTTACATATAAGACTAATTAAACTTCTTAACATAGGGAGGTTTGAAGTTCAAAAATCTTAAGACATTGATGTGAGCTTAGGATGGCAGTTGGTCAGTTAGAGTTAATAAGCATTTATTAAACACTTATTATATGCCTAGTACTGTAGGCATATTAAGTGGTAGAGATGCAAAGAAAGACAACAGCAAGAACATGGTTCCCTTCCATAAAGGAACTCACATTCTAAGGAGGGAAACAATTTGCAAATAAGCACACACATATACATTATATACAGTGTAAATAGAAGTTAATCTTAGTAGGAAGGCAACATTTGGGGGGTGGAGAGTGGGGATGGGAAAGGTTTCCTGAAGAAGATAGGAATAGAGATGAGTCTTGAAGCAGCCCCACAAAGCCAGGAGGCAGAGGCAAGGTGGGGGAGCATTCCAGGCATGGGGACATCAGGTTTATTTGCCCTCCTTTGAAGTTTTTTACATCAGAAATAATTTATTACCTACAATGTCTCAGCATGAGAGTTGCAGCTCATTCATGAACTAATAATTAGAATATTACCATGACCGTCATAATTCTTTTCCTATCTAAGCCATTTGCTTCAATGTCCTTTGCTTTTTCATGAAGAAAGGGAAAATGCAAACACTTTATGGAAACTTTTCAAGACCTGTAAATGTAATAAGATCTCCAAATTACAGTTCCTGACTGTTTCTGATAATTTATTTCTTGGGAGTAGAACTGTCCTAGCATTTTTGTTTTCTATACATAAGTCTCATGGGTGATCGGTAGCACTAAACATTGCATTCGATTCAATAATTCATAAATATGTTACAGGCATTGGAGATAGGTGATAAAAAAATTCATGAGGGAACTCACAATTTAGTAACAGAGAGAAGATATGTATACAAATAACTCTAATACATAATTCAAAGAAAAGAAGAATGGAGTAGAATGTCATGAGAGAATCAAGAAGGACAGAATCACTTCTGGCTGGACTAATAAGGAAAGGTTTCACAAAGGAAGTGCACTTGAACTAGAAAAGGAAGAAGAGAATTCAAATGTAGGGGGAAATAGTTTTCTAGGTAGTGATAAATAGGGTGAAAGAAGGGTATAGAGGGCCTTGAAGACCAGGCTAAGGTTGTTATATTTTAACCTGCAGTCAATATGCTAGTGAAACTTTTTGAGCAGGGGATGGATATTACCCAACCTATGCATTACACTGATTACTTTAGCATCAGTGTGAAGATGGATTGGAGAGGAGAGATACTAGAGGGAGGCAGACCAATAAGGAAGTTGCTCTAGCAGTCCAAGTTAGAGGTTATAATGACCTGAATTAGAATGCAGGTAGTGGGATATAATGACATTTATAGTAATATCGAATTAACAAGCTAGGTCAAAGCTAATTTTGTAAATTTCCTGCTGCACTAAGTAGAAATACCACTTGTTACTGTTCAATTATTTCAGTCATGTCTAATACTTTGTGACCCCATTTGGGGTTTCTTGGCAAAGATACTGAGGTGGTTTACCATTTCCTTCTCCAGCTCATTTGATAGATGAGGAAACTGAGGCAAATAGAGTTAAATGGCTTGCCCAGAGTCATACAGCTGGTAAATGTCTGAGGCTGGATTTGAGCTCAGGAAGATGAATCTTCTGATTCCAGGGCTGGCACTCTATTTACTGCACAACATAGCCACCCTAGAAATATTCATAAAATTCCTAATTTAGATGTGACTAATTTAATTTGAAGCTCATTTAAATTATCAGGTACCTTTTAATGGTGTGAATCTCCTAATTCTCTAGTCTACCAAGCTTCATAGAATATAAATTCTTATCAGGAAACTAAACTCTTTAAAGATATCTCTTCTAAAAACACCTTTTTTATTATGAACTTGACAACCATAAAAACATAAATATTTTATATATGCATACATGGACAAATACATATGTATGTATTTACTCATGAATATATTTATGCATATATATGCTATATAATATAACTTTAAAGTTTCTTATACAATCCTCCTTCTTGTTCCACTTTGTGTATGAAATATTTATTTTTTTTAAGTTGTCAAATTAGCATATATCGACACCTAACCTGTGATTTCACTGATATAGGCAACTCTGAGATAAGGAAGCTCCTTTTGCTACTGCAGATCAGTGGCTTCTCTTTACCTTACAGTCTTAGGAATCTGTCTAGAGCAGTGAGAGGTGATGAGAAGTACTCAGGGCTATAGAGCCAGGGTGTGGCAAAGCCAGCACTTGAAAGGAACTCATGCTGGCTCTGAAGGTATCCTCTGTTCATCACCTAGTTTAGCTCACCTGTAGGAAGTCTGTGGCTGTGGTTGTAGAGGTGGATGTGAGTGTGTATTGCAAGAGAAGCACACTACTCTTCAGGGGCTCTCAGGACCAAATACACCAAGCTTCTATTACTTTGCCTTATTACTTATTAGCTTATTTTTTATTGCTTATTTTTCTTACTTGATTCAAAGACAATCAACACACAAGACATTTCCTTGCTGTTATCGTGTTTGTCCTTCATTTTTGAGGAGGACCATGACATCAGGGAAATGATGACATGACTTGCAGTTTACTTTGATCTGAGTGAGGGAGGGCTGTGCAAGGTCACCAGCCTCACTTTCTCCTCCAGAGCCACCTGGGTCCAGTGGCTTGATATTCATCAGGATGACTGGAGATGACCCACATTTCCTCATAAAATGGTGGAGATGCAAAATCTCTAATTAAGTAATTAGCTGACCTCCCACCCCTATTTATATTTAAAAAAATCAGGGAACCAATTCATTCTTTCTTGAATAGTGTATGGATGTTCCCATCCTTTCACACTTCAATATCTGTCATCTGAAATCCTTAATGTAAAATCACACTTAAAATTCATATACTAGAGCCATCCTATGTGTGTACATATCTACATAGATATGTTGTACATGTGGTGGGTGTGAGTGTGTGTGTGTGTGTGTGTGTGTGTGTGTGTGTGTGTGTGTGTTCTCTCTCTCCCCAACTAGATAGCTCTTGAATGATCATTGATTGCTGCATTACCTGTGACATTTAGTTTCCAGGGCCTGATGTACTTTCTACTAAAGCCCCTTCTTCTTAAAACATTCTCAACCTCCATTTCTTCTCTATCATTACTCCAAAGGAGAGAACCTCTGGGTATTTTCTTTTTTTTTTTTGCTTTTACATCTTTGCCATGAACATGTTGATTGAGGCATGTCCAAGTACACTATTACTATTTATAAATCTTAGTCAATGATTCTAGTTACCAATGGTGAAATCATGGAAATACATAGAAATTTCTTTCCTGTATGATAACTGGACACTGTAGCCCAAGCCAAAGCATTTTCCAGTCCCTTTATTATCTTCTTTCTCTTTGTTTTCTCAGACTTTCATTCTGGCTATCCATCTAGATCTTTCATGTAGTAAAACTTTCTGAGTTACGTGTGACCAAAATTCATTAATTTTGCATCATTGGCAGGTGCATTGTGGGCTACCCTTAGAGTCAGAAAGATCTAGACTAAATTTCTTATTCTAATGCTTACTAGTTGATGATCACTGACAAGTCACCCAACCTCCAAATAAGCCTCAAAAACTAGATACTACAGACAAGTTGACAATTTTATTCAAGTATTTTCAACCCTGGGAGCTGCCTTTGCTAATGAAATGACAAATCTGTCTGTCTCCACCCAAAGGCTGTTTAAAAAAAAGATTTTAAAATATATTTAAAAATCAACATTAAAATTCATTCAGTGTCTACATATTTATCTTAGTTAAAAGCGCAATATTCTCATTTTCTAAAGAAATATACATATACACTATGGCAGAGAAAATGAAATATACAAATGTATATTTCATTTTATGTGCCACCAATTGCTCATTAGAAAATGGCAATACATTTGATCTTTTACTTTGTTATAGCTGGTGGACCCTAAGACCAGTTTATATCTTAATTATCTTCCTGATTCCCAAGAACGTTAACAAGTAAAATTAAGTAAAAAATTATTAAGTGCCTAATATGTGCAAGACACTTTGCTAAGCCCTAAATAATGCAAATCAGTATGCTAGTGGATATCTATTAGCATAATGAGTTGCACGGATTGGTACTCTATGTTTGTGAATGAATGAATGAACACAAAGCCTTATGCTTTCCTCACAATTAATGCTACTTAAACTTATTCATCATCCTCGATCTTTAGAGATGACTGTGAACATGTGTATTTTCAGAAAGAAAACAATAAGAATGTTCACCTTAAGAAACACCTAAGCATCTCCTATTTGAGACTTGACGTCTTATGGTTTAGGCTGCTTTAACTTTGGAGCTTGGCTCTATGAACTGGTTTGTTCTACTTTTGTTTTTCAGCGTTGGAAATATTTGTATGTGACCGACATCAGGGTCACTATTTGTGTCGACATTGTACCTCACAAGAGTATCACCTTTTTTGTAGCTTTGAAGTTGCCATTTTGAAACTCCTGATTTTTTGTTCTCTCTCTCTTTTGGGGTTAGTTATTTCCCTTTCAAGGGTGTTTCTAGTGTGTGTTCTCTCTCCAGTGGTGTGGACCATACAATGCAACTAGGGATATAGTCTTCAATTCTTTAAGAGTTATTGTTATTGCAAATAGCAACAGCAATAATGCATAGAGAGGGCTATCCACCCACGAATCGGATGGGAGTGTTGTATGATTCAAAGGGAGGTAGACATCTCTAGTCTCTTCTCCCCCGACTCTTGCCTAAGCAAGACTTTAATTATTGCCTGGAGGGGAAGCAGGGGGTTGGAAGCTGACTACTCTGCTCTCCTCAGAGAAAGGGAGTATTGGGCTAGAATTATATTTATCTGCTCTCTTAAGTATTGTTAGCCTTGGTGATATGGTTTCCAGAGTCAATCTAACTTCTGGTCACTGTTTCATTAATTGAGAGAAGCTTTATATTTGAGGCTTGACACCTTTCCATCCAAATACCAGTTCCACAATGAACAAATATAGGGAGTAGCAAAAAAACCCCATTTATCCATGTTTATAGAAAAAAAAAGAAATCAGTAAAGTATACATCGAGAATATATATCAGCTCTCCCATTAGGAGCGATGTAATTCAGCTTAACAAAGTAACGAAGTTCCAAATTTCACCCTAAGAGAACTTCCCTGACATCTTAGGTGATGGGGTATGATGGAGATTACCAGCTTTTATACTACTTTCTTCCCAGAGTTTTGTCTCTTCAGCAACCTTAAATGTGTTGGCTCTATCCAACTTGTCCCTTGAAGCTGGAAGCCAGAAGAACTGAAAGTGAGCGAAGAACCCAGAGAAACTGGAGACCTGAAGAGACTCTCAACTTCAAAGAAAGTGAAACTGTATTGTTATCACTAAGTCTCCCCAGCACCTCAAATAGACATGAGTCATTGATAAGGAGAGAGTTTCACACCAATGGGTATTGGGACAAGTATTATATCTTCCTTCCTTCCTTCCTTCCTTCCTTCCTTCCTTCCTTCCTTCCTTCCTTCCTTCCTTCCTTCCTTCCTTCCTTCCTTCCTTCCTTCCTTCCTTCCTTCCTTCCTGTGTTGTTGAGCAAAATTGTCTCATTAGCATGGCTTTTGTTTCTTTTGAGTGGAAGT
>CM053623.1:278579696-278678619 GCA_028646595.1 Phalanger gymnotis
CTTTCTTTCTTTCTTTCTTTCTTTCTTTCTTTCTTTCTTTCTTTCTTTCTTTCTTTCTTTCTTTCTTTCTTTCTTTCTTTCTTTCTTTCTTTCTCAAAACCTTAAATCCATTTCACTCTGAAGCTCATAGATTGGACCACAATAGGTCCCTGCCAAAGCTCCACTTAATGACTGTATTTTGGGCCCTCCTGACTTAGAGTGAATGTCAATGGTAACTGCTTCTCTTCGCAACACCTACCCTGAGGTCTTCCCCTCCCAGCTTGATTTTTTTCCCCTTTTTTCTAATTAAAGGGGCCATCCCTTGACTCACTGCTTAAAGAGGCCTATTCACTGAATGGCCATTCCCTCACTCTAAGTGTACATGAAAAGGCCCAAGCCTAAAAGGTCCAGGGTCTCCCATTGCATCCTGGGCTATCTCCAGTCATCCTGATGAATATCAGGCCACTGGACCCAGACGGCTTTGGAGGAGAAAACGAGGCTGGTGACCTTGCACAGCTCTCCCTTACTCAAATGCAAGTCAACTGCAAGTCATGTCATCATTTCCCTGATGCCATGGTCCTCTCTGAAAATGAAGGACAAATGCTACAATTATAGCATTAATATAGTTCTTTAAGGTTTTCAAATGCCTTACACATTTTAATCTCATTTTACCTTCACAATAACTCTGGAAAATGGATGCTATTACCATCCCTATTTTATATAAAGCTGAGACAACCAGAAGTTAAGTGACTTGCCCAGGGTCACATAATTAATAAGCATCAGAGGCAGGATTTGGACTCAGATCCCTGAAGAAACAAACTTTATCATTCTGTAGTTGAGTTGATGATGAACCTTTCCAAAATTATGATGGTGCTTGGAAAACAGCCATGACAAGGTCCACATTTAAAGCTTTCCCAGTTTAGTAGAAATTATCAGGGTTTACCCCTCACCAATATTGCCTTTGAATTATATATTGGTGCCTTCACTTCTTGATGAGATATTAGAATAAGACTTTAGTGGAGGACTGGGAATAATTAATGAGAATTCTATTTAAAATATTTCCTTTATGTCTGTTGTGATGATATGCAATTGGAATTACATAAAAAAGAGATGAAACCAATTTAACGTCATTAAATCATCCTAGATACTTTGCTTTCACTCACCCTCCCATATCCAATCAGTTGCCAGGTCTGATTGATTACATCTCCACATCTTTCCTCTATTCACACTACAAGCAACCTATTCCAGGCCCTTATGGCCTCTCATCAGAATTATTATTCATCTTTATTCATCTCTTTATATCTAGTCTTTCCCTTCTCCACTCTCATTTTCTACACAGATGCTAAACTGATATTTCTGAAGTGCAGGCCTAACCATGTCACTCCTCCGCTCATGAAGCTTCAGTGGCTTATTCTTGCTTTTAAATGAAAATTGAACTCTTCTGTCATTTAAAGCTCTTCCAGATTTGCCTCAAGTCCATCTTTCCTGGTTAATTGTTCATTCTTCCCCCTCAGATACTCTGTGCCTCAGCCAAACTGACCATGCACGTGACGTTCAATCCTTTGCCTTCATGTTTGTGCACATGTTTTCCCCCATGCTTAGAATGCTGTCCTTCCTCACCATTCCTAGGTCCTTCCAAGGCTCATTTCAAGTGCCACTGCCTCCAAAAGGCCTTTCCTGATCCCCTTCCCCAATTGTAGTGCTACTACACCCTAATTCGCCATGTATTTATTTTGTAGATGTCTTGCATTTATTTATCTCTGAATATGTTGTGTCCACCAACTAGAATGTAAGTTCCTTAAGGGCAGGGACTGTATCATTTTTGTATTTTATCTTCCATTAAACACAACGCCAGGCACATAAAAGGCACTTAATCAATGCTTGTTGATTGGCAGGATTCCCATGTACTAGTTCCGTTTATTCTCCTTTTTGTGAAACCATCATCTTTGCCTCATATTACCAAACTCAGAGAAAGCAGTTTTGGTTATAAAATGTGCTAAATGAATGAATGAAAAAGCATTTTTAAGTGCTTCTTATCACCAAGTATTGTGCTTAGAGTACAGCAGCAAGGCACATGTAATACCTTCTTTGGTAGCATTTCTAATTTTTTGGACTTTTTTCAAATTTATTATTTATTTTTGACATTTTTTTTAAGTGTTGAGTTCCAAATTCCCTCTTTCCCTCCTGTTTGTCCCTACCCATCTGTTGCTTCCAAAATGGTGTGATCCAAGGATAAGTGTGGTCACATACATTTTCTCCCTGAATGTTTCTCAACAAATAACAGTTTACTAGGAAAAAAACAGTGAAATTGTACCAAACTCGGAGGGCTCAGTTGGAATCATAGGACCTGAATTCAAATCTTAACTCTTGACACTTGCTAGCTGTTTAATTAATGTTTCTTTACCCAGTTTCCTCTTCTGTAAAATGAAGGAGGCTTTTGGACTAGACAACCTTTGAGATTTCTTCCAGCCCTAAAACTATGATCATATCATGATATTTTTAATTTTAAATTTATATAAATATGTAATTTATAATAACATTTTTATATTTTTCTTTTTTATTATAGACTTGATAGCTATCAGTCAACATGAATCTTTTCATGTACAAGAACAGAAAGACACTTGCAGGTGAAACTGCAAATCCTACACAAACAAATAAAAAAAAGGAAACAGCAAGTATTTGGTTACTGTTGGGTCTGGTAACTGGTTTTTGTTGGTCCTGTTAACTGATTCTCTTTAGGTACCTGAGAAGGTGCTATTTTTTACAATTGCGTTAGTCAGGGGTATGAATTGGTGTTGAGGGACTTAAGTTAACAGGGTATGTGTTTAGCTGTGCTATATAATTTCTGAAGCATAGATTTAGGCTATTTTTTTCAATTAAGTAACCCAGCCTGGAATCCTAGATTTTGAAAAGCCGTAGTTATACAATGGCAATTAGGCATTTCACAGCATGTAGAAAGATGATCCATCTTTGAATGTTTCTTATTGTTTTTCTCAAATTTTATATAGATGTAAGCTGAAGAGGATGAAAGTGTCAGTTTTTACATTTAAGGATTTGTGCTTTATGAGGCTTGATATGTTAATGCTTCCTTTGGGGCTCTTCTGGATGAGTGCATTGCACAGGTGGCCTCTTGCAATTTATAGACACAATAATTGAACAGGAGAAATAAGAGACAAGAACATTTGTGGCACATGGGAGGCAGCTGGCCCAGCTACTTTAAGAGCAGGCATAACTTTTCTATGACAGTCACTTTCCAAAACATAGAAGACGTTTTTTCTTCCCTGGGACCCCCACATGCTGCTTTTTGTGCTCTCACCTCCCCCTTTCTCTGCTTCAGTACATACCAAGGACACATTTAGTGAGCCATTTTGTCAAACTCCTAAATTAGCAATTTATTATAATTTATAATGCTGCAGAGTGCCTTGAAATGAACATCTGTTAAGTGCAGAATCAACTCGAGAAAAGGACAAAATAGAAGTGATTTAAACAGGAGAGTACCTAGACACTTTAAATGGGTAAATTCCATAACGTAAAAAGCCAAACAGATAGCTTTTGTGATTAGCAAAATGAAATGATTACTTCTTATTGCTCACTTTAAATACATATCATTTATCAACCAATGCATTTTTGCTACATTACAGCCATTAACAATTATAACATTTTGCCCTATCTCCTGACTTTTCATCCCAAACTTCCCATTCCACCATGAGCCTTATGTTTTAAAGAAAAAAAAAACAATTAAGCAAAACCAAACTATGCATCTGGGCAACATATGTATATGACATTCCATACCCACTGTCCCTTACCTTTTCAACCTAAAAAGAGGGAGGTTTATTTACTCATAGATTTAGCTTTGGTAGGGACCTCAGAGTCCATCTAGTTCCCCTTAATTTTGCATGTGAGGCAATTGAAGCCCAGGGATATACTGAATATGGAATGTCATGGATGGATGATGGATAGATGGATGGGTGGATGGATGGATGGAGAGATAGATGGATGATTGGGAATATATTTACTAGATACTTACTAGAAGCAGCTAAGTGGTGCAGTGGATAGAACAATAGTTCTAGAGTCAGGAAGACCTGAGTTCAAATCCAGGCTTAAACACTTAATAGTTCTGTGACCCTGGGCAAATAATTTAAACTCTGTTTGCCTCAGCTTCCTCATCTGTAAACTAGGGTAGCACTGTTATCTGAAGGTTGTTGTGAGGATCAAAAATGATAATTATTGTAAAGCATTTAACACAGTACACAGTGGTAATGGTACATAGCAAGTGCTATGGAAATGTTAGCTATTAATATTGTTGTTGGTGTTATGTGCCAAACACTGATTTGTCTAAGGGACTTTTCCAAGGTCACATAGGTAACAAATATCAGAGGCTGAGTCTGAAGCTGAGTTCTCTGGCCTTAGAGCCAGGGCTCTTTCCAAGGCTCCCCCTTTTTCTAAGGCAAGATTGCTTATAACTACACTGACCTGAAACTTGTTATTGTCTTTTCAGTTTCCAGGACTGTAGCTAATGTGTGCACTGTCCCTCTAATTCTACAGTTGCTGACTTTCTAACTTTATCTACCTCACTTAGTCTTTTTTGGTGGGGTTTGTTACAATTGTTTGCATCCTCTGGAGAGGTTGAACCAAGAATGATTTAGAATGATATAGGAAGTAAATTCTGAACTGAACTCAGTTTAAAAAAATCAGAATAGATTTCTTAGAAATATAGAAAATAGAAAGTTACTAGCCCAAATTTCTTCAGATTTAAGAAGGCTTTCATCAATTTGATAAGATGTAAGCTTAGAGACCAAGGCAATCAGATGAGGCCAGAAAAATGGTAAGTGTGAGCATGGGGGAGGGAAAGGACGAGAGAAAACAGGCCAATTTTTCTACCTTTGCATCGTGCTGATTTTATTTCAGTTATTTCTTTGACACTTTCACCTTTTTAAGTTGGTTCATGTCTTTAAAAAGTGAAATTTTCTTTTAAAGAAAACCATGAACTTGACAAACATCAACAAACATGAATGTGTCCATATATGCAGAACAGAAAGAGTATTATAGATGAAATCATACATATTTAATATAGCTTTTTAAAAAAAGTATGTATTAAATTTATTGAGGGTAGTACCAACAATGCCTTGACTATCTGTATCCCCTTCTATGTTTCCTTTCTCTCATTTCTGTTTGTTTTTAAATGTTTCATTGAAAGTCCCTTCTTTCTTTCTTCCTTTCTTTCCTGTTTGGGGCATCATTATTACTCCCCCCTCCCCCTAATTTTTACCATACCTCAAAAATCCCTCACTTGCACTCTTTAATTCTTACTAAGTCCACTTATATCCTTGTTGCAACAATTCAGCTAGCAGCTGCTGTGGGAGTGAAAGATCAACACAAGCCCAACATCAAGAATGCTACCAGCACAGGTTCTTTTGATCTGCTTTACTAAGGAAAGTAATGTTAAGGAGTTAAAAATCTTATTTCAATCCAACATCGAATATCATTCACTTGGTTCAGGGGAAAAAGCCAGCACGCTGAACTGCAGAGCAAAGACAAACAAATTACAAATATACATTATAAACAGACCAAATATAATTCATAGTTACCAAGAAACCATCAACATCTGGGTTGACAAACTGGGAGTCCCTTACAGAGGCTGCCCAGAGTCTCATGCCAACACTTCTCCTGGAGTGAGAGCCTCTAGCAAATACCTCTGTTCTACGTTTTTATACAATCTTTGGACATCATCAGATGTCATCTGAGTGGCCAGAACTTAGGCACATACTATTGGCTCTGGTCTTAGCAACTCCTCTTAGGACCCTAAGGACTTCACGCCCACATCAACTTAGTACCTAATAGTTAGGGGTTTGGGCCTGAAGCCTTGCACTAACAAAGCTCAATCAAAGACAATTAATTTAGCATTCTACAACAGTAAAAATGTCCTACCTTAATTGCCAATACAATCCTCTCTCTGTTTCCATCTTTCCATGTTGAGTTAGATGTATGTCTACACACTATGTATGTGGTTGCATGTGTGTGTTTAACCAATCAATGTCCACTTCAGAGAAATGTGAGCTTCATGAGATGCTTGATTCCCAAACATTTCTCCATGTTTGTACACTTATTCTTGTGCATCTCAATTATGTGAAATAGAATGTTCTTCATTCCTTTTTCCTCGTTTCTTCCCAGGTATATTTTTTTCTCTCCCTTTTCTTTCTTTTCATACAACCAACATAACAGAATAAATTCTCACCCAGGCCATGTATTTGTATTTCAGAACTCCCTCTATGATCTTTGAATACAATAGAATTCTGAAAGATCATTTGTCTGTTTTCACCCACAAGCACTTTATCATCATTTTGCCCTTTCCTATTGCTCAAATGTATTTCCCCTTCTAGGTTTCTCTTGTCTACTATGTCTGTATTTCAGAAATTCTGAAGAGCTCTGGTCTTTTCATCAGGATTGCTTGAAAGTTCACTACTCCATTAAAGGTCATTCTTTTCCTTCTCCATCCCTTCCCAAACCCAACCCCAAAATTAGAATTAATTTTTAAAGGCAAGCTATTCTTGGCCAAAATTTTTTACTTTTTAAATTATATTTACAAGTTTTTCTCCTTTATAGTAGTTTCATTACATTTAATTCGAACCTGATTATGGCTGCTTCATCCTTGTACTCTTTTTGGGAGTGCTGATAACAGTAGCTTTTCTTTGACATGAAATCTCTGTAATTTGACTGTAACATACTGTAATGTCCACCACACTGGCACACCCAGGTCTGCTGCTAGTGCAGGTTCTTTTATCTGCTGTACTAAGGAAAGATAGCTGTTTTAGGGGTCAACGATCTTTTTTTAATTACATAAAATACAAACAGAGAATAATAATAGAATAGAGAAATGAAGACCGACAGACAGGGCTCTATTGCCTGAATCAAAACTTTACATCCACCACTGAATCAAGAGAGCCTTTACCTCTGAGGAGTCAGGAAGCACTGAACCTAGGGCTACTCAGAGTCTCAAACAGTAAATCACATCTTTCTCACAAGTGAGCCCCCAAAGCAAAAACTCACCTCTCAAAATATATACTCTTTCAGCTAATGGGCTCAGTGCCTAACTAGAAATTAACAAAAGGTGAGTAATCCTTCCTACAAGCAAGCAAGCTTCCCTTAATGGGCTCCACATGAGGCCTATTGATGAGTGGGGAAGATCTTATTTCCCATTAACCTTATACATACCTGGATGTTTTCAGTTTGGTATATCTTAAAAAAGATGACTGGTGTATTTCTTTTATGCCTTTTGTCTTCCACTTGGCCCAGAGTTAAGTATCTAATAAATACTTATTGATTGACTGATCTGGATAATTTTATGATTTCTTGAAGTAAGATATCAAGAGGTTGGTTTCTTCGGTCATGGTCTTCGTATAGTTCAGTGATTCTTAATTTTTTTTCTTCTCAACTTCTTTTTTTTAAATCTATTTTGATAGTAGATACCTTTAATGTTCAAAATATTTTAATCTTTTGATTTCCACCTAATATTCCTTATTTCATAGCATCCCTTAATTCTTGTTGCTCCATGTTATTTTTCTTTTTAAAAAAATTATTTTTGTTACATTTTGAGTTCTGAATTGTTTCCCTCCCTTCCTCTGAACCTCACATTAGAGATGGCCAACATTATTTGTGTATATATATATGTGTGTGTGTGTGTGTGTGTGTATGTGTACATATATATATATATGTATATATGTATGTATGTATATGTGGAACCATACAATACATACTTCCATATGTTGATTCTTTCTCTGGAGGTGGATAGCATTTTCCTTCATTAGCTGTAGGTAGTTGATTGGAATATTATATTACTTAGAATGACTTAGTCATTCACAGTGCTTTGTGAACAATATTGCTGTTATTGAACACAATGTTCTCTTTATTCTGCTAATTTCACTCTGCATTATTACATGCAAGTTTCTCCATGTTTTTCTAAAACCAACCTGTTCATCATTTCTTACAGCACAATAGTATTCCATCATAAGCATATGTCACAATTTATTCAGCTACTCCTTAATTGATGGGCATCCCCTCTGTTTACAGTTTTTTTTTTTTTGCTGCCACAAAGAGAGCTGCTATAAGTATTTTAGAACACATCAGTTCTTTTCCTTTTCCCCGATGACCTTGGGAAACTGATCTAATAGTGGTATTGCTAGGTCAAAGGGAACACACAGCTTTATAGCTCTTTGGCATAATTTTAAATTGTTCTCCAAAATGGTGAGATCAATTCACAATTCCACCAATTAGGTAGTAGTGTCCTAATTTTTCCACATACTCTCTAACATTTGTCATTTTCCCCTTTTATCATTTTAGCCAACCTGATAGGTATGAGATGGTACCTGAGAGTTGTATTAATTTGCATTTCTCTGATCAATAGTGATTTAGAGCATTTCTATATGACTATGTATAGCTTTGATTTCTTCTTCCAAAAACTGCCTGTTCATATGCTTTGCTCATTTATTGATTGGAGAATGACTACTTTCTTTTTATTTTTAAATAATAAATTTATTTTTTTATTCTTAGGTTATAACACTCAGTTCTACAAGTTTTGGGGTTCCAAATTCTCTCTCCCTCCCTCTCCTCCCACATCCCACCCCAAGACAGTATGTAAACCAATGTAGATTCTATATATGCCTTCACACTGGACTTATTTACATAATAGTCCAGTTGTAAAGAAGAATTGTAACCAATGGAATGAATCATGAGAAATGAGAAATGAAATCAAAAAAAAGAAGGGAAAAAAAGAGAGAGCAAAAAGTTTGCCTCAATCTGCATTCAGACTCCACAATTTTTTTTCTCTTGACATGCATAGCTTTTTCAATCATGAGTCTTTTGGAGCTGTCTTTGAACCTTGCATTGATGAGATGAGTCAAGTCTGTCAAAGTTAGTCCTTACAGATACCGTGTGTCTGTAACAGTGTATAATGATCTCCTGGTTCTGCTCCCCTCACTCAGCATCAGTTCATCTAAGTCATTCCAGATTGTAATGAAGTCTGGAATGACTGCTTTCTTAATGTTTTCTACCTTCTGTTCTAAGCCATTTTTGTTCTATTTTATTTCTCCAGAGTTTCTTTCATTTTCACTGAGTTTTAATTTCCTGCTTCACTTTTTCCAATCACTTCTTTAAACCTTGTGGCCAAATAATTCTTTTCTTTGAGGGGCTGTGTGTGCTTATGGTGGAATTGCCCTTTACCTCTTGGGTTTCTCTTATTTTTTCAATGCGTTTGGTATTTTCTTTTGTTACATTACTGTCCTCACTTCCTAATTTTGGATTGTGTGAAGGCTAGGCTCCAGCTCTTCCTATACTCTTAGATAGAGTTAGTAGTTTGAGTTTGCTCTTATCTCATTTGTAGCCTGAACATCATTACCCTTGCATTCTAGATAGGATGGATAGTACTAGGGTTCACATTCTCCTCAATTTTTCACTACTTTCTTGGGTCTTGGTGCCCCAATGAAAGTGTTGGCTTAGCTGGGGGTGGGGAACTCGTGGCCTTGAGGCTACATGTGACCCTCTAAGTCCTCAAGTTTCGATTTGTTCTGTAAAACTTGGACTCAGTCAAAAAGCCACACCCAAGGACCAGAAGGCCATATGTGGAAGGCCACAGGTTCCCCACCCCTGCCCTCATCCAATCTTTATCTCCTTTATTTTGAATTGCTTCTGTTCTCACTTGAGAGGACTAAGTCAGATGAGAGATCATCAGAGTTTTGGTCATCCTGGGAGACATCCCCTTCCCTTCCACCCTCAGCCAGTGATCCTGATAGCTGTGAGATGGCCTTTTCTTTCCTGCTGTGTCTCTCACTGCTCTGAAGAATATAAAATTGGGCAGTGTCTCTGCACACAGTCATCTGTGAGGGCTGGGTCCATTTACTGTTCCTCTTCTAACAAGCCAGGGCTGTGATCCTAGTGGCTTTAGGTACCAATTACGAAAATTTGTGAGTGCAGCTAGATAGTGTAGCGGATAGCACAGCAGCCTAGAGTCAAGAAGATCTGAGTTTGGATTTGGCAAGATACTTACTAGCTGTGCAAGTAACCTGGGCAAGTAACCCCTATTTGCCTGAATTCCTCATTTGCAAAGTAGGGACACACTGGAAAAGGAAATGGCAAATGTTCCAGTATCTTTGCCAAAAAAACCCCAAGGACTTTTGGGATTTTGTAGACTATGGGGTCACGTAGAATCAGAAACTATTGAATGACTGAATAACAGCAAAAACACTAAAGTCTGCCATGGCTTCTGACTTATGATCTTCCCCATTTAGTGCACCTCCAGGCTTCAGACCTATTTGCCATTAACCTCCCTTGGTATAACTTTTTTTTTCTGAAGACCTGAAGGTTAGTAGTTATCTCTTCCTTCAATAGTAAACTGGTTAAAGGAGTTTATTAAATTTCTCTTTTGTCTTTGTCATTACATCAGTTTTTTTTTTTAGATCTTTGCTAGGTTATACATAGCATCCTCTATGTTGGGACCCTCTAAGGTTGGTATTTTAATGGGAAGTCTATTATCTCATTTCTAAAAAGTAACATGAAGCAGTGTGGCAAGCAAATAGAGGGTATGGAAGCTGGAGGAGGAAAAATGTCTGACCTGAGCATCCTCTTTTAATGGAGGCTTTGAGAGGAGCTCTTCTCTCCTTTCTCCTATCAGAAAGTACTGATGAGGCATAAGTACTAAGGCTAATGCCAAATTGCAGGATGATGCCGTTCCTGCTAGTGAGATTCCTAAGAACATGATGAAGTCCAAAGTTGATCTAGATAGCCAAATAAAGTGTAATTCAAAAATAAAAGGGAAAAAAGAACTTATTTTTATATCAAGTGAAACCTCATGAATATAATCACCAATGATTGAGGACAGGAACTGAACTTAAAATAAAACTGAAGCAAATTCATAGCATACAACATGTTGCAGGATTAAAGCAAACTACTTTCAAGTTTGCTTTAGAAGTAGCATTTCCATATCAACAGTTGATGATATGATGCCCACGAATATATGATGATTATGATATGATGATCATGAAACACAGCTAGCTATTCATTAATTATCCTTCTAAGGGTCTTTTTCACTATTTTGTTAGCTTAGTTTCAGTCCTGTTTTTTATGTGAAGACAACACTAGTATACTTCACTGGAACTAGTTTATAATTCATGTTAGTTATCAATTCTGATTGTTCTCCCAATAGGTCCTAATTGGTCAGAGTGATTACTGTACAAAGATGGCTTCATAGATGGCTTGAATAAAATATAAACTATTCTCTTTAACTTTTAAAGATCTTCCCAACATAATCAACTTATACCAGTGCCCCCCTGTCTATATAGGCTGGTACTAACTGCCCTAATAATGATAAAGGTCTCAGGAATTATATGTATCATCTTCCCATAGTGGAATGTAAACAGTTTGACTTTATTGAGTCTCTTACGATTTCTTTTTCATGTTAACTTTTTTATGCTACTCTTGGGTCTTGTCAAATTTTCTATGAAAGTTTTCTGTATCATCAAATATCAATTTTCCCCTGAAATATTATGCTACTCAATTTTTCAGTGTAGGTTACTCTTGGTTGTAATCCTTTGCCTTCTGAGATGTCATAGCCTAAGCCTTTTGCTCCTTTGACGTGGAAGTGGCTAAATCTTGTGTGATCCTGATAATGGATCCATGATATTTTAATTGTTTCTTTCTGGTTTCTTGGAATATTTCCTTCTTGACTTGGGAGCTCTGGAGTTTGGCTATAATATTCCTGGAAGTTTTCCTTTGGGGATCTCTTCCAGGAGGGGATGAGTGAATTTTTTTGATTTCTATTTTATCCTCTGAATCAGGTCCCTTGTTCCCTTGTGATCAACCCAATCACAAATGTTCCTTTCTCTATGCTGGTTATCAGGGAAATTTACCTTGAGAATTTCTTGAAATATAATGGCTAGGCTCCTTTTTTTTTTTTTTTGATTATGGCTTTCCAGTAAATACAACAATTTTTATGTTATCTCTTCCTGATCTATTTTTTCAGGTCAGTTGTTTTTCCAATGAGATATTTCACATTTTATTCTATTTTTTCCATTCTTTTTGCTTTGATTATTTCTCAACACCTCCTAGAGTCATTAGGTTTCAGTTGCTTAAGTCTAATTTTTAAGGAATTGTTTTCTTCAGTGAGCTTTTGTACCTCTTTTTTCATTTGGCCAATTTCTAATTTTTTTTAAGGAGTGCTTTTCTTCAGTGTATTTATGTATCTCTTTTTATTTTTCTTTTTTATGATTGGTCCAATTCTGTTTGCTAAGGTGTTATTTTCTCAAGTAGTTTTTGTGCCAAGTTGATAAGTCTCTTTTCATAATTTTCTTGCATCACTCTCATTTCTTTTCCCATTTTTTCCTCTGCCACTCTTATTTCTTTCTTTAACTCCTCTTGGAATTCTTTCTGAGCTTATGTCCAATTAGCCTTTTTTTTTCCTTCAGGCTTTGTTTACAGCTGTTTTCACAGTGCTCTCTTCTTAGGTTGTCTTGGTCTTCCCTGATACTATAATAACTTTTTATGATCAAGTTTTCGTTATTTACTTTTTTTGTTGTTCACTCATTTTTCCAATCTATTTTTTTGACTTTGAACTTTATATTAATTTTGAGTTCTATTCATCTGATGGTAGAGACATACCATCCCCTGCATTGGGATTTTTCAGAGCTAGTTCTAGGGCTTTGCAAGTTTTAGGTGCTTCCAAGATGGTATAATCTAGGGAAAGGTGTGGTTACTGCCTTCCTCATCTGTGTTTTCCTTACCTAGGAAGACCATCTGCTCCCTTGTAGCTACAAGCCTCAGCTCTCCTTGTGGCCATGGAACCCAGACAAAGTTTCCTGTTGTTCTGAAACTGCAAGCTCTAGTGCTCCTCTCTATGTAACAGGCAAGTGGTTAAATGCTGGCAATACAATACAAGCAGAAAGACAATCCCTTCCCTTAAGGAACTTACATTATAATGAGGGAAGACAAGAAATACAAGGGAGCTGAAAAGGAGTAAGGAAGAAGGAGAAGCAATGAAGACATTTTGGCAAATATATTGTACAAAAAGGAGAGTCGGGAGTACAGAATGGAGAAGAATAAAACCATAGCTGGCCTGAATATCCTCCTTAAAGTGAAAATTCTGAGAGGAACAGAGGAACCAGCCAATCAGAGGAAGAGTCCAAAGGGATGGAAGGCAGTTCCAATGTGTGAAGTCCAAGGTAGAATGAGCTTTCTGGCTGAAGAGGTTTCTGGGGTATCATAAAGAAAGTCTGTGATAGTCAGAAATGCAGCCTGAGAAGGACTGCAGACACCTTCCTCACAAGGTTATTAGTGAGGATCAAATGAAATGATGTAGATAAAACACTTTACAAACTTCAAAGCAACCACAGAAATTCCAGTAATTACTTTTATTATACATGCTGTTTCTGTCTTTCTGTCTCTGATTCTATTTCTTTCAGTCCTTTTCTCTTTCTCTGTTCCTCCTATCCCACTCAGGCTCTGTTTCTGTCTGTTTTCTTTCTATTTTTGTTTTTTCTTCCTTTGTTTCTGCCTCTATTTCTCTCGGGTTCTATATCTATTTTCTCTGTTTTTCTATCTTTTTCTCTGCCTCTGTATCCCTATCTCTTTGTCTCTCTTCATATGTTTGTCTCTCTCTCTCTCATACGTACACATAAAAGAGCACTGGAGTGGTAATCAGGTAGGTGGGATTCTCAGACTAGTTTTGTTGTCTTGGAAAAGTCATTTAATCTCAACCTTAGCTTCTTTATCTGTTAAAATGAGATAGATACGAAGATCACTTTAAGGTGTTTTACAACTTGGTTAAGTCCTTATTATTCCCTCTAGTACAAAACAAGCAAAACTGACCTGGGTCAGACTGGACCATTAGTTTGAATACTAAAATGTCTTGCAGCAAGATGTTGGAAATGCTTTATGTCATCTCTGAGGAGCAGAGTCCTTAAAACTTTTTACCCTCCAAGTACTCTGAGATTTAGGGACACTGAACTTTTTACTGTTACTCAAACACAATATTTCATTACTGGGCATTTTCACCAGCTGTGCCTTATGCCTAGAGCTCTCTCACTCCTAGTTGCCTCCTTCTTCAAGTTTCAGCTAAAGTCAGCCTTTCTGTATAGTGCCTTGTCCCTCACCCCAACCCCGCCCTGTGATTATCTCCATTTCATCCTGTACACAGCTTGTTTGTACATAGTCATTTGCATTTTATCTCCCCCATTATACTCAAAAGAAAGGACTTTTTTCTTTCTTTCTTTCTTTGTATACCCATTGCTTAACACCATGCCTGGCACATTGTAGGCACTTACAATGTTTGCTAACTTGAAAGAAGATTATTTCCAAGCCTTGAAATAAAGGTTTTCATCTTGAGTAGATATCTTCTACTTTGTATTTTTTTCAAAAAATATTTAACTTTTTTTGGGCAATTTTTGAAAGCTCGTTTTAAGAAGAGGAAGAAAGATCAGAATTTATTAGTATTAAAAACAACTGACTGGAAGGCATATATGGGGAACATATGTGAGAGGAGGAAAAGGAGTCATTATAGGGTTAATAGTTGTACTATACATATATTCTACCAAAGTTAAAATTCTTTACATTTTCAGTGACCAAAACATAGTTTAAGATAGTATTTTTTATGTCATGGTTCATATTAATTTTGTATTAATCACAGATATGTAAAAATAGATATAGTCATGTCAAAAGTCTAATATTACTCAGATTTTTCCATTAAGAAAATTAAATATTAATTTCACATTAAATAATTTGCCTTAGGAATCCAATCAGGAAGCATGATTTTGTTCCAAATTGGATTTATTCTAATTTTAAAAATGTGTACATATGAATTCTAGTGTAAAATATATTAGTAAAAAGGATTGGGGTTATCAAATTTTGCATATGACATACAGATAGAAAGGGAAAGCCAATTGGCTTCCCCTCTCAGTTTCTGAGTTGAATTTTTTTCTAAAAATATACTTGGTGCTGGTGAAATCATGAAAAATAGGTGAGCGAAGAAAAGATCACATCTCTGTGTTTCTGGAAAAAAAGGAACAAGCGATAATACTGTTTTCTTTACTCATTGATAATCTAAATAGTTTCTTGATGATTTGTTCCCTTGATGGGCTATGCAATTTGTTAGGTGTTGCCAAGGTTTTTGACCAAAGTCTGCATCAGAAGGAAGCAAGTAGTATCTGTGGCATGGAAGAGGAGTCTGTGTCTGATGAGAGCCATGTGTACCAAACTCTCATTTTTCATAAGCACTGTCATTTTTACAGATGTATGACCCTCTTCTTCTGGTTACAGAAGGGGAGGAGAGGGCTGGAGGAAAAGAGATAACATTCAGAGTTCATTGGAGAAACTCTTGTAGGCAGATCCACAAATCATGTCATGCAAACCAGAACAGAGGAAGGGAACCTCACATCTCTTTTCTGAAGACAATAATAGATAGGACAGAGAAAGATGGAGTCAGAGATGATTAGGAAAACAGGAGCAGTTAATGGATAACAGCAACCTGGCGCCCAGCAGTTCATTCCATGTCATAAAGATATGAAACTACACAAACAGAGATCGGGGAGAAGCTCTTTGAAATTCGTCCAATCAATGAAAATA
Organism: Phalanger gymnotis; assembly: GCA_028646595.1. Classification (NCBI taxonomy): domain Eukaryota; kingdom Metazoa; phylum Chordata; class Mammalia; order Diprotodontia; family Phalangeridae; genus Phalanger; species Phalanger gymnotis. The sequence continues at coordinate 278,595,279 of CM053623.1, forward strand.
TAGATTTTTGCTCACAGATGATTTGGTAGAGAGTAATACAAATTGGAGAAATGTGAATTCAAATTATGTGATTGTAATTCTGCAACCACTGCCACTTTCATATTAACATTTGGCAAATGTGATTTAGTTGGGTGAATTTATGGAATTTTCCAGTATATTTTTTTTTCCTTTGGAGATCTGGCTTCACATAATCTTTATTCTTCAATTACAGCATGTCAGTAAGTTTGGAAACCAGGATGGTTCACATGCAAATCATTTTAGTCAACATGGAAGCCCTATGGCCTTTCCTCTCACCACCGAATCATCCATCTTGGTTAGTTGAAGGGGAGGATTGGAGCAAAGCTAAGTGTTGATAAGCTATTTCTACCCAATCTGTAAGCTTTTCAGATTGCTTCGTGTTGTTATTTAAGAGCAGATGAAAAAAGACACGTCTTTGTTGATTGCTTTTTAAAGCAGAAATATATCAATATTTTATGGTGCTTTTCAAATCCTTTCAGAAACTTTTGGTAACAAAAAATCACATACGATTTTAAGATGTAGAAATAGGTCTTTATACCTACATAGAACAAATATGAAAATCGAATTGCATCAGAACCTTGCATATCACTGTTAGGCTACCATAGTTTGATTAGTCTATAAATATCCTAAAAAGTACTGTAACCATATTGGGGGAATTTTGAGAGGGGGGCTAGTTTTGAACATAAGAGCTACAGATGGAAGTTCTTTGTTTACCTCTTCCTCAATCACATATACTTTTTTGTGCCCCATAATTATTCTATTAATTGCCTCTAGGCTAAAATGAAGCTGACAAGTTTCAGGGGGATTTGACTGATTTTTTTCCTTTTATTTCATGAATATCTCTAAAATATTTTGCATTATGTCCTTGTCTCTCCTTCGAAAATTTCAGGAATTCCTAGAAAAGGAGCCCTGGTTCTGAATTGTTTTATTTTGGATCTAGGTTCCAATCTTGCTTCAGATGCTTACTACCTGTGTTACATTGGAAATGTCATTTTAATTTCTCTGGCCCTATTTGGACTAGATGGCTTCTGATACCTTTCCTAGCTCTGGGTTTTTGTGCCTATGGTTCTATGATATTTTCTTCATTTGTCCATTTCATTTTAATGTCAAATCTCATGAGCTTTTAGTGTCCCTGAAGATAACACAGTAGGTTATCTCCTGTGGGCTTTTATTTGACTTCGCTATAAAAGGGAGTTATCTAAGCCTAAGTTCAACAATAGGAATTCTACCTTCTATGTGCCAAAAGAGGAGTAAGAATCCTTTCCTTATCCTGGCATCTCTGATTTGAAGCGGTCATTATAATGGGAGACATTCTTGCACTTATTTGGTTTAAAAAACAAAACCAAAGACAATGATTCACTATCAAAGAAAGATTTTATCTGAGGATACATCTGAAGAGTGAGTTGGATGCCAATTAAATCAATTTCTATACTTGGAATAACACTAAAACAATCTGTGCAGCAGAATTCATCTCTTTCTAGTAAGGCTCCAGCAAGCTATTAAATAATAGTTGCCAAGCAGTTCTCAATTTGAAAATCAATTTGATACTTAAATTGTATATTTGGGAAATATCCAACCTACCATATAATAATAAAAAAACCCAACCTGCTAATTATTGCAGGGTTAAAGCTGCAATTAAGCTCCAGGAGCCTTGTCTTTTAAGATAAGAGGCAGAAAAACATGGGGCAAAATCTGTATGAGACAGTTTCATCACATGTGATAATACCATCCTTGATGTTATACTTCTGTTTGAGCTCTCCCTCAATGACCTGATCAATAGATGTATAAAGACAAATGGATCATTGAGGAGATGAATTTACTGTACTATGAGTATGGAAGAGATATCTAAAATAGGTATTACCAAGCCTTTTTCTGTAGTCATATCACACAGTTTACTTCCACTTCTCCTTCATTATTAGCTTAGGAAAATATCATAATTCAGATTGTGATAAATATTCAGGCATCATTTATCTGGAAAATGAGAAACAGAAAAATCAACTGAGATGGAATCCAACAAACAGAGACATGGTTCTTTTTTTTAAAAGTGTCAGGTCACCTCTGCAAAAGCAAAAATTAGGATTGTCTGATTATAGGAAAAAAAAACAGTTTGTGGAAACAAAAAAAAAAGACAAAGACAAAGAAAAGATGAAGTATGTTTGTCATGGAAGGTCAATATGGCATTTATTCTCCTCTTTCACAGAAATTGATGAAGATAGATAGATAGATAGATGATAGATAGATAGATAGATAGATAGATAGATAGATAGATAGATAGATAGATGGATGGATAGATAGATAGCCAGAAGGGATAGCAGAGGACATCTATTCTAAAATCCTCATTTTAGAGATGAGGTAACTTATGTCAAATGATTTACCGGAGGCTATAGATCTAGGAAGTAACAAAGCTGGGATGAACCCAAGTCTCTTGATTCCTAATTCAGCATGATTTGTAGTGCAATACTACAATTTTACAATTACAATTTTCATTCTGTTGATCATGATGTTCCATGATTGATAGTCATACACTACCACTGGGAGGATATAGGTGTTTCAAGGTTTGCTTTGGCAATAAGGTGCAGCTTGGGATCCCTGAAAGCATTATAGGGTTCTCCAAATGCTATCCAGCCCTATTCCGAAGCTTCATGTCATCATTTTCTTAAGTGTTATTTTCATGTCCTCATAGATTGTAATTTCTGCACTCAGACATGGTGGTTTTACTCCCATCGCAGACGAGAATAAAACACTAAAGACATGCCTGCAGGCTCATTCCATTTCTCTTCTATTTGTTCTCCTTTCAGCTACATTTAAGAATGATTTGGATATTGTCCGTCTTAGTGGGTTCTCCTACTAAGCTTAAAGGCTCGTTTTCATCTTTACTGGTTTGCTCTGTCTTGTGAGGTGACACTGCTCAAAATCCTCTGTCACATTCCTCCATAATGTTCTTCAAATGAGCTTGTATTCAAAACAGCTGTTACTCTCCACTATCATGTCTCTCTTCCTGGAGGTTTGATCAAGTATCTGTTGCTTGGGACCAGTTTCTGGGTTCTTTTATAAACCATTCAACCAGTATTTATTAAATATCTACTATATGATAAATATAGGGAAAAATACAAAAATGAAATAGTGGCAATTGTTTTATAATTGAAAATATAATGAGTCAATTTATTATTTCTCATTTTTCAAAGCCAGAGGCTCTGTTTAAATACGTCAGATTGGAGCTGTTGCAATGGCATTTGTCCTATCTTCATTGTTTCTTCTTATCTGATACTTTGAAATTTATACTAGCTAGTCAATAATTTCACACTATATATACGTATATATGTACACATACACATATGTACATATATAAGATTCTTATATGATTCCCACGTTGTTCAACATTTGTTTCCAGTCAGTATATATTCATTTTAAATTTTTCATGTCATAGCATGTAACACTCATTGTGTCCTATGTTTTCCAATTCTCTTCTTAAAAAAATTATTCATGATATAGTGGAATAAATCTTGTGAGTGACTACCAGGCACTGGCCTTATAGATTATCCCTAAATCATATTTTCCAATATATATCTATACACACACACATATATATGTATGCATTTTCCCATTCCTCAATGCTGTTAACTATTATATGACATTAAACGGGAGAATCTGATCTACATGTACTCCCAATGGATATGCATAATGGTCACTGAGTTAGCTTGATACAGTGACTTGGTTTGGAGCTTCTTAGTAAATTCTTCATAATTCTCTATTTCTTAATAATAACCACAATGAACATGGCTAACATATAGATCTTCATGGTTTACATAGCACTTTATTTAACTCATTTGCTGCAGCAAATGTTGGCACATAGACTACAACTGTTTTTGTGGTATTTCTCCTTTCCATTATGATCACGATCATTGTAATGGGAGAAGACTAAATGAAGTGATGCTTGTTACTAACCCTAAAGCAGGATGAAGTCAATCTTGTCAACTCTTCTGCTTCTCTGAAGGAGAACCTGAGAGGCTTCTTTGTCATAACTCTATCTTTATCTTTGGTTTCATGTGTACACTAAATGTCACTATGGATATAATTCCAACACTCTAGAGGTATCAACTAGGTGGTTATTTTCAACAGTTCAATCTATATTTGTAGATGTTTTGAAATACAAAAGTAGTTATCATATGAGTTAAAATATGAATATAACTGCTATGCTATTAAATAAGAGATCTGAGTGAGTCCAATACTTTATTCATGTGTATCCACAATAGAATTGGTTCTAATAAGATATTTACCTTTCTAAATTATCAGAGTATAGCAGGAAGTGCAGGAATTGTCTGTCTGCTAGTGTGTTGGTCATGAAACTTTAGTATTGCAGAGATCTTATCGATTTCTTAACCCAATGCCATCATTTTACAGATGATGAAAGCAAACCTCAGAATGGTGAAGTGACTGGTCTACAAATCTGACAAAGATGAATATGGAGGCAAACTAAGTATTAGGATTCGAGTATTCCAAGGTTAATCATTCTTGCCTGCATATATCTCTTACATAGGCTCTGCTCTTCAAACTGACTCCACTGTAGTGCCCAGTGCCACAATCTTAGGTTTCTGTTTAAATTTTAACTCTTGCATACACTTATGCCCCATATAATTTACTCCCAAACACTGATATAATTAATTCATTAAAATAAGTTCCACTGATGGGCCCATTCATCTGAGATGTAAATCAGAATGAAAGTCCAAAATCCAAGCTCTTACTTGGGACCTGTCTTTGTTCCCTACCTTAAGTGTTGGCCTATCCACAATCCCATTTTGATGATCACAATGATATAATTCGCTAAAACAGTGAAATTTGCATAATTGTCTATGTGGTATTCTGAAAGCAGCTGTTGTTGTTGTTTTATTGTTTTTCCTTCAGTTTTGAAGAGGACCAATGACATCACAGAGTGATGTCTTGATTTACAGCTATATCAAACTGGAAAGAACCCCATGGGCCAGTCACGTCACAATACCAGATCTTTTAGAACTATAAATTTGGGACTGCATTGTGTAGGCAGTTGGAATACAGAATAGAGTGTCTGTTCAACTCAAGTACAGGTTTTGATTACTTAACATTCTTGCAGCATGCACATTCTGAAAAATAATATCCCAGGAAACTGTCAGCGGGATGATTCTATGCATTAGCGATCTGCTTAATAGGCTATTTAATGAGAACCTCATCCTTTCTTTTTTGGCACTTTTGTTTCCCTTCTTATGTTCCACAACCCAAAGCATCATATTTGCATGTTGTTTATATTATATTCATAAAGAGAAAGAAATCAACAGATAAAAGGGACAAAACAGCTCCAGATATCAATGTAACCAATTTCTTAGAGTTAGCCTGTGCTTTTGAATATTTTATAATTTATAAACTGGAAACACATTATGCTTTGCTTTTCAAACAGGCATTGTCACATGCCTCTTCTAAACCTTTTAAGACACAAGGCTTGTGACTGGGATAAAAAAATATGCATTTGTTATTTCTGAATAACTCTTGTGGTGTTCCACAGTTTGGGAGAGGAAGAATAAAGGAGGCCTGACATGCCTGAAAACAATTTGCACTGGCTTTAACTTTGTTTTTCTATAGATTTATATAAAAATTTTAAAAATGACAACACATTGAAAAATAAAAAATGTCATGCTAATTCCTTTTTCAACCAGTACCATCACTTGGATTCAATAGTTTTAGAGACTACTTTGATATTCCCTGAATTGGGTTTGATTTGGATCAAGCCACAGTTCCTCTCTTTCTCCCTTCTTCCTTCCCTCTCTCTCTCTCCCTTCCTTCCTTCCTTCCTTCCTTCCTTCCTTCCTTCCTTCCTTCCTTCCTTCCTTCCTTCCTTCCTTCCTTCCTTCCTTTTTCTGGATTTCTTTGTTTTGCCCAGGCTGGATGTGTAGCAGATTCCATTGTTGATTGGCTCAAGAACTTTTAAATTCTTCAATTTCTGACCTGTGCCTGTTTGCCTGTCCTTAGCAGCCTAGTTTCACCCATGCACATCTCCAGTCAACTGTTATCACTGACTCACAATATTTGTGTCAGACTTAGGATGGGTGTTGGATTTGCTTGGCCCACTGAAGCTCAGAATTCCTGTGCTCAAATGATCTAACAATCTCAGCCACTTTGGTAGTAGGGATTACAAGTGTGCACCACTAGTACCTGGCTCAATCTATTATTTCATAGGGTAACTAAGAATTGGGACTGATTTCTAAGAACTTCTAAAATATAAAAGAAATACTGACCTTTGATTTAAATGACAATGAAAGAAAAATCATTCTTATGTAATTTTAATGCTGAAAGAAATCTTAAGGGTGTCTAGTATATCCTTTTATAGATAACGGAACTAAGGTCCAGGAAAGTCCAGCCACCTGGTCAAGGTCACAAAGCCAGAGAATTGCAGAATTTGGAGTAGAGCATGGTCTTCTAACCTCCAAAGCTTGTAAAGAGTGTGGCATAGTAAAAAGATGTGGGAAAACCTTCTGACTTAGAACAAAACAACATGAGTTTGTGTCCTACTGGGACATTTGTTAGTTTTCTGATGATGGCCATGTTACCTCTGTTTTAGTTTCAACATCTATAAAATGAATGTTGTGAGGGAATATTTCTAAAAAATAAAACCTTATGCAAATGGATGATTATTCCAACCCTTTGCAGAGAGTAGATGCTAAACAGTGTCCGACACAGAATAGACACAATGCTTATTGATTAATTAATAAATGTTGAACTCAATTGATCTGTTGCTGAATAAGGGATTGCAGTTTTTCTGTTTTACATATAGAAAACTGGGAATTTCTTATTTCTACTGACGTAAGTCCAGTAACAAGTCATCAGTCTCTTATGGCCTCCATTTTCTTGTATAAGAATGAAAATTCCTAAAAATGAAGAAGTGAGTTTCCTCCTTGTCTTGCTTGGAATAAGGTCATCCCATCCTGGACATTTCTAAACTGTGGTAATATGTTTGTACCTGCCACCCCTTTTCTAGCTGACCTTTATGTTTTGCTTTCATTTACAAAAATGTAAACTCTAGGAAATTAGGCACTGTCTCAACATTCAGTACAGTGGCTGGCATTACTAAGTGCTATTTAATTAATTAATTAATTCCATTCAATGCATTTAATTTTGAGAGATAGCGAGGTATAATGTATAGGAAAGTATCCTAGGAGTAAGAAAACCTGGACTGGAGACCTTTTTCTGCCAAATGCTGGTTGTGGAATGCTGAGAAAATCACTTAACCTTTGAGTAAATTACCAGAAGAATTGATGATCTGAGTATTAGGCATGGGTGGATGGAATTTCCACACTGGGAGTTTCCTTTCCCAGTGAAATCATACGTCAAGACCCAGACACACACACACACACACACACACATACCAATCATTATATGTATATATATATATATATATCATACATGCATTTATACACATACATATGTATATATGCATATATGGTCATTTTTACATGAAAATTGGATTAAAGCTCTAATAGAAATATTGTATAGATCACAAATGTATCTGTGATACAAATGGACCTGATTTGTTATGCAGTGGGTCCTGCAATCAGTAGAGGAGAAGCTGGCAGTTTTCTGCCTGTAGCTGTTCAGAAGCAGTGTCTAGCATTTCTTGTTAAAATGGTGGTCATATTCTAACTTCTAGCCAGAGAATGTAGTAAGAGCCAGGCAGTACAGGGATACTGTGCAACCTCAGCCCTTGAATTCTCTAGCGATAAGCCAGGCCCCCTGGATTAACAGCCCTGTCAGGGTCATCCTCTGAAGTGCTTATATGTTTAGAAGGAGCAGCTCATTCATCATGAGGGAGTGATGGAAATGGAAGCCCTCCCAAGACAATATCTGAAGGCTACCTGGATGTATGTGCTCTTTTGGTACCAAGGAAAGGAAGAGAAAAATCCTTACTATCTGGTCTTGAGAATGATATTAAATTTAAAAATTTTACATATCTTCCAAACTTCAGGCTTTTAGGATGCTTGTTTTCCCCTCCCCTTATATGGTAGGCTTTTTTGAGGAAAAAATGAATACAAGCATGATTATAGCATTAATTTAAATAAGAAAATATGCTTTCAAAAAACTAAAATTCATTGCTTGGTCAAATCTTAAATAAAAATCAAAGATCTCTGACAGACTTCTTCACATCAGATTCTGTAATAATTAATTTAGTGTGAAGTTGGGCATTTGGTTATGTCTTACTGAGTGCAAAGTTAAATACATAAATGAAATCTAATTTTTTGAAAGGCAATATTTACATTTGTTTATTTCGTTATTTCTATGATGTGTTTATAGATCTAGGTAACTGAAGATTTTTGTAGAGCATTTTTGTTGAAATAGTCACTAGCCAAGAAAACATTTCTGTGAGGAGACAGAGTTTGACAGAGGTTATCTTTATCTGATATTGAAAATTTTAAGTTTTCACAAAGATAAGCAAAATATTCTGGGAAAATGGTAAGAGGTAAAGAGTACATGAGTGAAAACATCCAAAATGGAAACAGACAAAAAGTATGGTAAGGGTGAATCTGTACTCTGAGGGTGGTCTTTTACATACTGGACCTAATTTTTGACATTATGTATAATGATTTATAATAATATTCTTGTTCAGAAGCAGAAATAAAAATAATCATATAAATAACAATATATGTACATATGAATATGTGTATTTATCTTATATATGTGTGTATAGACACATGTACATATGCATATATATACACACATATTCACACACACGTGTGTGTTACCCCAAAACACATTTTATATCACTTTTTCTCAAAGAATCTTTTTAAACACTATATATATATATACCTATATATATACATACATATACATATATATGTATATTAATGTGTTGGTCAAAATGGAACTTATGATTGTGAGTGACTAAGTGAAATATGAGTTAAGAGAGTGTTTATGCTGTTCCTTTGATAATTTGTTTCTTTGTTTGTTGTTGTTGTTGTTGAACCAGACCAGAGGTTGCATTGACATTGGGAATTGCCAATGAGAAAAGTCCCTCTGGTCATGTAGATTGGTACCTATTAGCAACTTAAAGTCTTATAGCATTGCTTCAAAGTGTCAAGAAGTTAATACAAGGTCACATAGCTATTAAGTGTTTGAGATCAGATTTGAACTCAAGTCTTCAGTCTTTAGGCTCGGAGCTCTAGACAATGAATTACTCAGCTGCCTAGTACAGTGCCTAGCACTGGTTCTTTGAATCTCTTCATATTTGGCTCCCTTCCAACGTTTCCAGTCTTCTTACCCTTACTTTCCTCCATGGCCTTTCTGATTCAGGGAAATTGGACTGCTTCCCACTGCTTACATAAAACATTCTATCTCCTAAGTCTTTGCATTTTCATTGTTTGTCCCACAAGCCCAGAATGTTCTCCTTCCTCATCTCTATCTCCTGGCTTCTCCGGATTTTTTTCAGTCTCAGTTAAAATCAGATATTTTCTGATCTCTCTTACCTACACTTTATCCTATATATATCTTGCTTGTTCATAGTCATTTATTTATTGTCTCCCCCATCAGACCGTGAGTTCCTTAAGAGCAGAGGCTGTTTTTGCCTTTTTTGCACCACCAGGATTTAGCACAATGCCTAATAGCACTGCACATAATGGGCACTTAATACATGCTTGTTGTCTTGACTTGGTACATATATGTGCTTAATTACAGTATGTGCTTAATTATACTATTTTGATCCATCATGAACTGAGGAAATGTTGTAAAGTAAGCATGGTATAGCATTGGTAAAATCTCATCCTTCTGTTTTTCTCTCTTAGCATCTTCCCCCTTGCCTTCATGATCTTTGACATACACACTAGATTGGTAATCATGTGGTATCCAAGGCTCCTAACTTGTCTTGACCATCAACACTGGCCTGTTCTTAGCTTCAATTCCTTGGGGCCTTGCTCCTTTCTAGAGTACTAAGAGACAATGTGGTAGAATAGACAGAACCCTGAACTTGGAGTCAGGAAGACCTAGAAGTTCTCTTCAAGAAGATATTTTACCAGCTGCTTCCTTGGGTGAATCATTAACCATTTTGAATATCAGTTTTCTCATCTATAAAATAGGAATAATGGCATTACTTCATAGAGCTGTTATATCAAATGTGATAACATGGAAAGCCCTTGGCCAACCTTGAAACTCCATAGAAACATCAGTTATTATTATTAACAGTAAACGACCCCCCCCCCCAATTTTGTTAAATGTGTTCCACACAATTTAATATCTTGGAGGAAGGATGGGAAGACGTGATCTGGATTTGGGATCTTATCAGTATGAAGAACTTCATGTGTGTAAGCTCCCTTCACAGAGACAAATCAGCTCCTTTTCTGTAACTTTCAGTCAGAAGGTTGCCTTGGAGTCCTGGAAGTTTAGGTGCCTTGCCTTCATTTACATAGCTAGTAGTGGTCAGGCACAGAACTTGAACCTAGGTTTTTCTCATGACAAGATGGACCACCCCATGGCTCTCAACTTGTTAATTTCTCTTCAAAAATATCATTTAGATTAGTTATAATCCTAGTTTAAAAACTTTCAGTGTCTCCTCAAGCCCTACTGAATAAAACTTAAAATTCTGAAGCTAATTTTCAAGGCCTTGCTCAATACAGGCACAGCTTATGTTTCCAATCTTGTCTCGCAGTTTTAGACTTGAATCCTCCCAGACTAAACATACCTGCGTGTTCTTCTGTTTCCTTCCTCTCTTTGCTTTTGCAATTTCCCCCCCTGAAAGGTTCTTTGCATCTTATCCTCATATCCCAAACTCAGCAAAGGATAAAACAAATTACAATTTCTTCAGAGCATATTCAACCAATGGAGAGAGTATCTCCATGCCAGTGTAATCTTGCAGTGAGGATGAGAGCTGCTAGGTAATGTAGTTTTTACTAGGTGAAAAATGAGATTGAAGCATCTCGAGAGGGGATATAGGGAAGCCTGGGAAGTTTGACACTCAAGAAAGGGAAAGGGCCTTGCTGCAGACATAGGTTTAAACCACCAAAGAAGAGTTTATATTCTCCAAGGTTTTTGGAGTTAATGCACTTGGATAAATCTAAGAATTCACAGTGTCAACAATCAAGATGCAAATGGAATGATCTGGTCAATCATTGATCAGTCACTCTTTGCAAATATCTGGAAACCTGGCATAATTGTTGCAGAAATGATAACATTTGGTGATGCCATCTTGCATCAAAAGAAATAATACTTTGAAAAAAATAAACACGGAAGGATTGGAATGGGGAGTTCCTGGTGTGGGAACATCTTCAACCAAGGAGGATCAACATCCATCTTAGTAGATAATTCCAAGGAGATTTGCCTGAGCCAGTTAGAGATTAAATGACTTGCTCAGGGTCATAGAGCTAATAAATGTCAGAGGCAAGGTGTGAACCCGTTCTTCTTGATTCTGAACTCAGCCTCCTTTATCCACTGTCTGCTCAGCCTCTATTTGAAAACATTAAGATTTTCTTCTTCCCTTTCTTCTCTTACATTTGCTTTCCTATACAGTTTTCTCATAATATAAGGCCTATTTCTGGAATTTCTGGTGCAGAAAATCTCCCTACCAAGGCAAATTAGCAACTTTGCTGTAACAGTTTTAGAGAGTGAAGTGATTTACTGAGTGCCACAGGCAGAACTCGAACACGGGGCTTCCTGCTCCCAAGGCCTGCTTTCTATCAGCTACAACACACAAAAAAATCTTATTAATAAATAACCAATGCTTACTTGGGTAGCAAAAGGCAACGGCATAGGCACAGCTATTAATGGCCTTGTTTTTAAAACTGACAAAGAATGAGCATCTTACCTGGCCCTATAAAGCCACGTTCGCTTTCATCGTTGCTATGCTTTTCTCTAATGAAATATCGCCCTCCTTCCTTGTGATTTTGCAGTGATTACTACGTAATGCTCAATGACAAGCTCCCTTAGAAAGTGCTAATTAAGATGGCAGAGAGCCTCATCTAATATTTATACTTCTTGTATTATACTAGACCATTTTGCCGTGCATGAACAGCTTCATGGAGAAGGAATTAGAAGTAGGAGAGCTTTGAGCCTTTGCTAATCCTTCCCTGATTAGGGAGATTCTCATCAGCAGCTATTCTGAATGCCGGCCTCTCAGGATGTTGATAAAGCCCTCCAGTCTCACAATATGGACTTCCAAGCACAGCCTCAGCTTTCCTCTCCAATCAAAGCGAAGCCCTCAGTTCACCTGGTTAAGCTAGCTAATCCGAAATCGGCTTTTAGATTGTCACTTAACAACTCTGAGGCACTCCAGAAGGATCCCGAGCAAATCCTGTGGTAAATGAGGCCTAGGCTGAGTGAAAATGAACAAACAAAGCTGGGGGTGGGGAAGGATGGACAGCGGATTCTTCAGCTCGCCTCTTTATATTTTTTATTTCTTTTGGCTGAGAATTAAGGTGTCAGAATATGGACAGGTCAGCTGGATTGATGGCCAAATGGTGATGGACACTTTGCAGACTTTTCACTGAGGATGCCTGGCTACATTGTAAGCCATGCATCAGTGGTTTGCCATTCTTTGATGACACATAGAACCAGGATCAGTCTCCTTTTCCACTCCCAATGTTAATCCATTAAATTAATTGGGAGTCTGAGAGAGATGGACCTGGAATGAGGTAGAGCTGGATTCAGATTCCACCTTTGAAATGTTCCTATGGATTGTGTGACCCTGTCATTTCTTCGTGCTCCAGGCAAACCATTAAGCTTATGCATTCCAGAGCAGGTGCTGATCCCCTTGGTAGAGAGAGTGCCCTCCTCTGAAGTTCCCTACACTAACAAAGTCAGTCAGTAGATCAGCCAAGCATTTATTAATGGCTTACTCTATGCCATGCCCTGTGCTAAGTGCTGAAATCAGAGGTACGGTTCAAACTCTGTCAGTAAATTATGATTTCAAAATGTTCATTCTGTGCTTGTAGGAAAGCATAACTCACTTAGCAGGATTTTCTTGTATCATACCAATGCACTAATGACAACCTTAGCATTCTATTAAAGAGTTATATGTCTTCCCCTTTTAATTTTACCCTTTTCTGGAAAAAAAAGGCAAAAGTAAAAAAAAATGAAAGTAAGCACAGTTTTGGGGATGGGGTGAGTTTGGTACTGACAAGCAGGACTGCTTCTGTTGTTTGAGGAGTTGGGAAGCAAGACAGATTCTTGCACAAATGAACAGAAACCCTATCAATCCTCTGCTGGGGCTCAGCCGAAAAGTGTCTTGACACCGATGTACAAAACTCCTTAAGATGGCTGAAGACAATTTGGACCTCTGACGAGTAACTCTGGAAGAAGGGATGATTGGAGAGGAATGCACATGGTTTAACTTACAATAACCTGCAGATTTGGAAGCTCACATGCTGGCTTTCCTTATAAACATATATCAATCTCAGAAAAAAAATGAGGCTCTGTTCTTTGGTATGTGATCATTTGGGAATTTTTCCTCCTTCAGTATGGAGAAATGGAAAAATATGGATGATATAGAGTGGTGTTAAGAATTTCAAAATGCAGAGGAGTTAAAAAAGCTTTCAATAATTTAATAAAAAGCACTTGGGCAAATGTCAACTGAAGTCACTTTCTATTTAAATTATGAAACGATTGATTCTGCTCTTAAAAAGGATAAGCACATTATGCCCTCTGAGCTTCTCCTTCACTCTCCACTTTTTTTGAAACCTGCATGCCATTTCAGGAGGAGGTGTGAGCAATTATTTTCTGGGACATAACCAAACAGAGAAACTTAATGGGAAAGGGAAGACTGGTACCCAGTGAAATTGGCATCACCACCTGAAGCATTGCTCTTAATTCATCCTGACTGATGCAAAATCAAACAGAAAAAAAAACAAAGCAAACCTAAGCAAAGAAAGATTCAGCTTAAAAAAACTCCATTTTTGTGTGGAAATAATAAATAAAATACACAAATGCATGGTTTTGTCTTGTGGGAAGTTTTAACAATTTCTAGGATTAAATGGCTTTTCCCTCCTGTGAAGGGTCTGATGTAAACCCTTGTACCAAGGCTTAAAGTCTTAAGCCTGTTAGAAGTTTCCATCAGTCAGTCTATGTGTCAGTGGATAAAAAGTTGGTTGCTGATCTGACCTGTTCATTGCTCTCTGGTAAAATGCCATCAAACTACAGAAGCATTCTCTTAATGAAAGGTGGAGGTCTGGGATGAAGATACATATTTGATAATAAAAGTTATTTTCTATTCAGTGGGGGGCATTTTGTTCAATGTTTATTGTGAATATTATGACAAAGCTCCTCTGATTAATTGCATTAACTATATTCTTTTACTTAGCAAAGGAAAAGTTCAATTGTTTTTGGTGATTCATCTTTGAGTCCTGACACACTTACTGAAAACTTCCCCTTTCCACATGTTTAGGAATGCATTTGTTCTATGACTTTTGGGGGAAACAGTTCACTTTCATTACTAGATTTCCAATCAATGTAAGGTAGAAGTTCCGTGACATTTATTTCACCCATCTTCTGCTCTCATTTTTATGTTTATTTGGGATAAATTTTTAATCCCAGAAATATCTGTATTTTAATACACCACATAGATTATCATATGTAATATATGGAGGACCAGATTTTGTTTTTCCAAAGCAACTTTGATTGTCTGATACTGTTTTGGCAGCAACACTGGCTGAATCCTTGTTTTCTCTTTTCATATCTGCCTATTATTTTCCCAGAATTCCTTCAAGACTCAGGGTCAAGTCCTACCTTCTTCAGAAGGCCTTTCCCAGAACCCCTACCTGCCAGTGGCTTCTACTCTAAGACTGCTTTCCTTGTATGTACTACTTTCTTTGTATATACTACTTTCATTGCATACTTTCCTCTGTATATAACCCTGTATGCAATTAGTTATATATATATATACACATATATATACATATGTGTGTGTGTATATGTATGTATGTATACATGTATATGTACATATATAGATGCATGTATATATTACTTAATGATATAGATGTATGTACATATGTATAATGTGTGTATGCACATACACACAGTTATTCCTTCTCCCCCATGTATGAAGAGACTGAATTTGTCTCTCTTCATATATCCAGTGCTTAGTACAGTGATGGTACATATCACGTACTTAAAAAATGCATATCAACGTGACTTGCAGTGTGCAAACATTATATTAAATATTTTGCTATAGGAGACACCCAAAGGGAGGAGAGAAGACTAGAAGGAAGCAGGATCCAAGTGAAATAAGAGATTTGGCCCAGACCTTCGAGTTTATCCATCATTGAAAAAAGACACTGGCAAATACTGTGCTGTTGTACGTGTGTAGATTTTAAAATACTTGTAGGAAGGCAAAACTTTACAAATATCAGATGTGTCGATGATTCTTAGGAGACTCTATTTCACTGTCTTATTCTAGACTCAGAGAAATTAATGTCTAAACAAAGTTGCTACTGAAGTTCTGTGACAAGGTTGTAGTCAGGAAGACCAGTAGATTGTTCTTGAAGCCTTTTAAATATCACTCTTATTTGTTTTGTTAACCTGTGTGAACATTTGTAAACATTTAAGAATAGTCGTGGATAATAATGAAGGGAACCCCCTAAAATCAGATCAATCCAAACCAATCTAGTTCAAGAATTTAGGGGGCATCTACTAAGTCCCGGTCATTGTGCTTGTGTTTGGAGTGCAAAGATAGTCATAAAATAGTCCCTGCTCTGGAGGAACTCATATTTTACTATAGGGAAATAATATGTGTAGATAGATGCATGTACAAAATGTAGGGAATAAATACAAAGTGATTTATTGAGGGGGGCACTAATAACTATTGGGGAGATCTGAAAAAGCCATATAAGGGAGGGACCATTTAAGCTGCTTTAAGGGACACTATGAGTAGAGGGGCTAGAAAACAATTTCCATAAGGCTTCTTTCCTTTTAATCTTACTGTATCTATCTATTCCAAAAGACAAGGGAAATCACCAGCATGTCCTTGACTCTCACTCTTGAATGTGCTATTTATGGATCAGAGAACTTGTCAGTTCCTGAATCGGGAACTCCATTCCCTTCCTCCAAATCTTTGAACAGCTTGTACTCTATGCCTAGAAGAAACTTGCTTCTCATTTGTGCCTCTCTTAGAACTCTTAGCTTTCTCCAGGGCTCAACTCAGGTGCTACCTACCTCCTAGGCAAACTCTTTCCTGAGCCTACTAGTTGCTGCAGAGAGAGAAAAGAACTGCTACCAAATCATTTTGTTTTCCTCATCTATATAAATATGATATACTTTCCAGAAGAATATAAACTTCTTGAGAATGGAACTAGGTTTTTTTTTACTTGTGTTTGTATCTTTAGTACCTAGGGTAGTTCTGAGCATATTGTAGGTGCTCAGTAAAAACTTATAGAATTAATGAATAATTCATTAATAGATTAACCAGTAAGCATCATGTAGTATGTTGGGATTTTGTTAATGTTTGAACTAGTATGCAACGATACTGTTTTTTATTTGTCTACATATACTGAAAACCAGAGTTTTTATAGTCATAGCCATCTAAATAATTCAGATTAATAATAATAATATGTCAAGATGAGTTTTGTACTTCCTTGAAACATACTTCATACAATTTATTTCTGCCTTCTTGTTAGTGACAGAGTAGTAAATGTTCCACACTAAATGTAAAGGATAACACAAAAAAGAGAGGTAGGATTTAATTTTCCTTGACATTTATTGATTAGAGGATATGCCTTCCATTGTTACACACCTCCCTTACTGGAGGTCTTTAAGGAAAGGTTGAATGACCAGGCAAATAAAGTGCTGAAACTGGAGTAAAGAACTACTGGATTCAAATGCTACCTCGGACAATGACTGACTGTGTGGAACCTTGGATAAGTCACTTAAACTTTCTGGGTCTCAGTTTCCTCATCTGTAGAGTAAGGGGGGTGAGGTCAGACTTGATAATCTCAAAGGTCACTTCTGGCTCTAAATATATGATCCTATCTTTTTATGACCCTTTGTTGAGGATGTTGTAGAGAGAATCCTTGATCAGGTGCACATTGGACTAGTTGACCACCAAGGTCTCTTCAAACTCTGACAATGGGTCAAAAAATACAAAATAGAAGATAATGATTTTCACTATGAAGATTTCATAAGCTAAACCTTCTGGATGAACTAGTTTCTCACAGTGCACTAGGTAAGCACTTTGCAAAAGATTTAACTCTTAGGCCACTAGAGTATTATAAAAGGGCCCAACAAATGCCTTAAGAGTATTATTCATATCTTGCATCTGGACCAACGTTTTTAAAATTTTACATTAGCTTTCTGTTTCTTTTGAAATCTGGCATTAATTCTCTCTTGTTCCCTTTCTTACTTTGGATGCTTCTTAGAGTTTGAAAATGTGGATTTTTTCCTTCTTTTTTGTTCAAACTTATCTAAAAATTACACAGAAAGAACATTTTCCTCTTTTTAAAAGCCAAAATTGGCAAGTATAATAAAAACATATTGTAAAAAGTACTCTTCCCTACCAGATACCTTTAATTTTTTTCTTCAAAAATAATCACCATTTTAAAATGTTTGTTCAAGCTTTCATGGTACATTTTGGATAAACAGGTAGCCCAAACCCTCAGCAATAGACTAGTTTGTTAACTTTTTGAATTAGGTGAGAGAGATTTCCTCATTTTTCTAAGCAATGCTTAGCCAACAGACCTTTCAATAGACATTAGTCACTTCAGTCATATGACATGGCTTGACGGTTAAGGGGGTCAGAGGTGCACCTCATTTCATTATGTTTTAGTCAAAGAAAACAAGCCAATAAAAGTTAACTTGGTTAATTTTTTGTAGCCTTTTCTATTAGCAGAATGCAGAGTTTATCACTTAGAAGGTTAGAGAAATCATGATAGGTAGAAAACAAACATTAAACCTGCACAATACAAACACAAGCCAAATACAAGTCATCAAAGCAGAAAATAACAATCATGAAATAGCCCTAAATACGAATGTCTGCAATGCTTTGCAAAATGCTGATTAACCATTTGTTAGCCATATCTATTTTCTTCACTCTTGACTTAACTAAATTCTTACCCTGCCTAATTTTTCAATTAAAAAATTGGTTTAAGTGAGCTTTTTAGCCTTAGGATCAGATCAATGCTTTATCTTAGCTAGTATTGCTGCTGAAGTGATGGCCTATCTTGAGCATGATACACAGAACAAAAGGAAGGACAGCATATTCTTATAGCCAGCATTATCTCATTAATTCTTAGGGATCACAGCAAAACATATGCTGTAATAGAATATCTCAATACATTTCATGGTTAGATTCACATCTTTGGGGTTATGGAGTGTTCCCCTCATATTTGAAGAAGATGTGTACCCACAGTCAATGAGAGACACATGCTTTAAATGATGCAAAGTATGTGAAAGGCCTTTGAAAAGTAGAAAACACTCTATACTCAAATGTGCTCTTAAGAGAGCAAGCTTTGAGTTGCTTTTCTCACAATGGACAGAGATTTGAAATGATCCGGTTATGCTGGCTTTCCTAGATACCCTGCCTATGTCTGTGGGACAGAACAAATCTAACTAGTCTCTATCAGTATCAAGCCCATAGTCTTAGCTTCATTAACACCATTATTTGGTATCGACAATTCAGCTGTTCATAGATGCATAGGGTCATAGGTGTATAGCTGGCAGGGACATTAGAACACATCTAGTCCATCTTCATTTTTCGGATGAGAAAACTAAGACCTAAGAGAGGTTGAATGACTTGTCTAAGGTCATGTAGGTATCTTAACTTTTTTTGTTTTTTAAGTGAGGCAGAGTTGCAAGAAGTTGTAAGCCTCACTCTATCTTCGGGAGTCATCAAAATTCAATGGCAAAACAAAAGTCAAGATGACTGGAGATGGTATAGGATGCAGTGATTGACCTTGGCGTCTTCGATGTCTGACCAAGCTCATAACCCTTCACAGTGGCTGTTTCCTTGCCTTCCTGGATTATTGGAAAAATTGTTCTTATCTACCCATTCTTCCAGGAGAAGTCTTCACATGTTTAGGGTAGGCTGCCCCCTAACTCTCTGATGGATTTGAGCAGGCTGGTTAACTTCAACCTGATTTAGCTCTTCTACTGAGCCAGTTTGTTTTTACCAGGGTGTGGCTGCTGTGCATACTACAGCTTTTTGGAGCCAAAATTGAAAGCTAGGTGTCAGGTGGACACCTGTGGTGGGCAAACAGCCCTGAACTCACACTAGAGGGCTAGTCTTCCTTAAAAACCCCATAAACCCCAGTCACACAGGTAGTAAGTACCTGGGCCTGGATTTGGGTTCAGACCCTGTATCTATTAGAATAATATTCATATAATACTTGAGAACTCACATGGTTTATTACAAAGAGGGCTGCAATATGATACAGGAGATTTGGGTTTAAATCCTGGCTACTACTACTACTACAGTATTTCTAATGTATTCTTTGGAAAGCTACTTTCTGGGTCTCAATTTCCACATCTGTAAAAAGCAGTGGATCAGATTAGAAAAATTCCCAAGTTCCTTTTAGATCTATATTTAAGATCCTACTTCATAATTAAGAATAACATTATTTATATAATACTTCAAGTATGTTAATAGTATTCAGATTCTCAGACTTTTCCAATGGTCCATAGAATTTTGAACAGCAAATAATGGGAAAAATCAAGTCAAGAGGGTCACATAATCAAGCTTAATGATCACAAGACTTGTCACACCCTCTCAATATATCAGTAAATTCTTGAAACAGAGATTAATTGATTAGGTTTTAAAGTCAAATTTAACATGGATATAATGATTGAAGGGAAAATATACTTTGACTGAATGTGGTCACCCTAAATGGAATAACTTTTCCCTTCATCACAATGGAAAATTGATCACTAAGGAACTCAAATTCACCTCTTGTAGCTATCCACAAGATTGTAGATTTACACCTATAAGGAATCTTAGTGGTCAGGAGGAAACTGAGACCCAGGAATGTTAAGTGACTTGCCCAAAGTCACACAGGGCATAGTGGGGAAGTTGGGATTTGAACTTAGAGCCTTTGACTTCAAACCCAATGTCATTTTGACTATACTGTCCCACAATAACTCCCTCTGGCTTTCCCCCCGCCCCATTTTTCCTTTTTTGGTTGCTGTTGTTGCTACTCATTCATTATTTTAGACATGTCCAACTTTTCATGACCCTATTTGTGGATTTCTTGGCAAAGATACTGGAGTGATTTGCCAGTTTCTTCTCCAGCTCACTTTCAGATGAGGAAACTGAGGCAAATGGGGTAAAATGATTTGCTCAGGGTCCCTCAGCTACTAATTGTCTGAGGCCAGATTTGAACTCAGGAAGAGACGTCTTCCTGACTCCATGGCTGGCACTCTATCCACCGTGCCACCTAGCTGCCCTTTCTTTCTTTTTTATCCTTTGTCAAAAAGTCTGCCAGTATATACAAATGTGGGGCAGCTAGATAGAGAGCTGGCTGGAGTCAAGAAGACCCCTCCTTCTGAGTTCAAATCTAGCCTCAGACACTTACTATCTGGGTACCTTGTGCAAGTCACTTTACCCTGTTTGCCTCAGTTTCCTCATCTGACAAATGAGCTGGAGAAAGAAATGGAAAATCACTCTAGTATCTCTGCCAAGAAACCCCAAATAGAGTCACAAAGAGTCAGACATGACTGAGAAATGACTGGACAACAACAACAAAAACAAATTGGAGCTAGGTGAAAGATTCAGATCTGCTAAGTCAAAGAAGGCATATAGATGAGCAATTTAGGAAAATCTGGGCATCAACTTAGTTGAGATCACACTCTAGTCTTTTTATATTTCTTTAATATACATGGACACCAAAATAAATTCCTTCTTCAAATATGTTTAAGGTTACATCACATTCCTATAGTTTACATATACATGGTGTTTTGAAAAGCAATGTTATATAGTGGATAGATTAATAGCCCTGGAGATAGAAAAGCCCTGTCTGACCAGGAGAGTTTGCATGACCTTAGACAAGTCACTTAGCTTTTTGGGGCCCCATGCAACAAAAACTAGTTATTACAAGCCAATTGCTGATCTGTATCTATTTCCACAGCAGGAGTTCACCACTCTGATGAAATCACCAGGTCCAGGCTGAAAAGGGAAAAAAGAAGTAGTGGTTATAAACCACTATATTTTATAATATAGTTTATAAGGCACTTTTCTTTATAACACAGTAGCCTCTTTTAGTTCTTTTGATTTCCATTTTGCTCTTGAGAAAACAGAGGCTCCCAGAAATATGATTTTTGCATTGTTTTGCTAGTAAGGCTTGGAGCCAATAACTGAGATCTGAGTCTTGTGACAAGAAGCATGGTACTTCTTCAGAAAACTTCACCATTCTGCCTTGAAAAGACTTCAATCTAACCATTACATGTATTGAGACTGGCCATTTAAACATGTTTTATAAAACTCTATAAGAATTTAGACTTTATTTATTCTTCTTTTTCTCTCCCATGTACTTTCCTCTCAGATTGCCTCCCTTCTCCCCTGCCAAGGTCATTGGTGGAAGGGCTTTTAATAGTAGTTCTTAACAAGAGATCCACGAACCATAGAGTAGGAGTGGGGAAACTGCCAAGGCAACATGTGGCCTTCTAGGTCCTTGGGTGTGCCCTTTTGACTGACATAAAAATCCTTTTATTAAGGAGATTTATTCTGTGAAGTTTAGATTTAGTCAAAAGGCTGCACTTGAGAACCTAGAGGGCCACATGTGGCCTCGAGGCTGCAGGTTCCCCACACCTGGTCTAGAGCATGGTCAGATTTTAGGGAGTCCGTGAACTTGGATGGAAGATAAATATATCTTCATTTCAGTCTAATTGGTTTCCTTTGAAATCTTGTGTATTTTATTATAGGCAACTTAAAAAAAAAACATTTCACTGCAAAATCATTGCTACCGCATAATTGTCACACGGTTTTTTCAGTCCAAAAATTGGTTTATAACCTTTCATTGTGTAATCATCACATGTTTTTTGTCACACTGCTTAAAAAGTAAATAGAGTGGCATATGGATAATTATTTCTCTTTTGCATATTGCTAGCAGGGAGTCTAGAATTCTTAGCCTGTGCGTATTGTCAGTATTCAATTTTACCGTATAGTCACAAGGATTCCATGCATCCTAATCTTGCACCAAAGACAGATTAGTAATAAATGAGTTTTAAGTAATTTAATACCTGGACAATTTTTTTAAGCTTCACATAATGGTTACACTCCATATTTTGCCAAAAATGGCATAAAATATGCGATGATTATGTGATGAAATACATTCTGAGAAATAAGCCAAAGGCTTCAGCAGACTTCCCAAACCCTCTAAATGTTAATGCTTTCCCTCTGTTGATTATCTTCAATTTATGGTATATATAGCCTGCTTACGCATAGTTGTTTGCCTCATTAGACTGTGAGGTCCTTGAGAGCAGGCACTGTTTTCACTTTTCTTTGTATCCCTGCCATTTAGCACTTAGTAGGTGCTTAATAATTATTTATTGATTGGCTGACTGCCCAGAGAGGTGCCAGAACACACACACACACACACACACATACATACACACACACACACATGTTAAAAGCCTCTGGCATAGAAGGAAGCTACTGAAGAAGGAGTTTGATTATCTCCTTGGAAGATACTCCTGGGAAGCCTCTCTGATTTCCTCATAATCCAGCAGGACTAAACCTCCACGAGAAGATTGTTAGCTCCTTGAGCACAGACACCATGCTTATACTTCTTTGCTATCCACAGAGCACCTAGGAAGAAGCAGGTTCCGTAGCTTGTGCTCAATAAACACTTGTTTATTGGATCAGTTCATTCCTCTTGACTTGAAGGGGCACAGTTTCTCTTTTGATTGTCATAAAACAGCTGGCAGTCAGGATATTTTATTTTCTCTTGGTTAAGAGTTACATTTAGGAGGTAAGTTTTCTTGCTGTTGAATTCTGAATGCATTTCTAATGTTCTTCCAGATCCAAGGGAGAGAAGTAGCCTAGGATATGTTAATATCGCTCATAGTTTGCATAGGAATGCAAATTCTTTGGTGCCAAAGACTCTTTCGCTTTTGTCCAATACATTTAGTACATGTAGTAGATGATTAATAAATACTTGTTGAGAATTGATTAATTGAAGATTGGTATACTCTTGTAGTAGATGGGCTGCTGTGGGGAATCAGAAGATTTGCATTTGAATCTCCTCTATGATAATTGCCAAACAGATGTATTTTCTCAGAAATTCCATTTTTATGTCTGTGAAATGAGAATAAGACAACTGAGGATAGCTAATTCACACATTTGATGTGAGGAAAGGACTTTACAAACTTTACAATGTGAATAAATGATACTTATATAAGCCCATAATACTCCAGATTTATGGATGGGTTCTGAAAGTTGACCAGACTATAAGATTGACTTTAGCCCTTTTAACATAGACTTAAAACATTAATAGCTATAATAATAAAGGTGATGATAATAATAATGATAATAAAGTACCATTTTATAGTGTTTTAAGTTTTCAAAGCACTTTTCTTATGTTATCTCATTCAAACTTCACCCTAGGGTGTCCTGAAACAAGTTTGTGATGGGAGCCAAGTGTTAAATTTTCTGTGTAAGCATCTATACTTCAGAATAAGCAAATGATACAAATAAGGTCTTGATTTATTGTTTTATTGGTTGTCTTGACTTAAAAAAGTGATGGAGAAAATGATAACAATTCAGATTAAACTTAACAATATTTGTGTCTAATTTCTGAAGAGCTGATTGTTAAACACTTACCAGTATATCCCTCACTTCACAGTAACCTGTGAGGTAGATGCTAATATTATTCCCACTTTACAGATGAGAAAACTAAGACTGAGAAAAGTAAAGTGACTTGCTCATGGTCACACAATTAACACATGTCCTAGGAAGCATTTGAACTCAGCTCTTCATCACTCAGAAGTCCAGGGCTGTATCCATGGTGCCACCTAGCTTGTAACAGCACTAGTCATCATAAATATTAAAGAAATATAAGAAACATGCTAGGGGATTGTAATGGAAAGCAGGGTGAGACTTTTTTTTTGGTTTTGCAGTGCTTCTCAGCACTAAGGCAATCAAATGCCTTTGAGTCTTGCCTTTGTTTTAATCAAGAATCTTTGATTGAATCGGGAGTGTTTGGTGACCTGCTTAAGTCACAAGAAAGCATAAATCACATGAGTTTGAGTCACATAGTTGTGATGCCCTCTGACCCTGAGGAAGTGTATATATAATCTTAGGTTAGCATTTTGCTTGGGGCTCATTCACTATAAGAGTGTTCATGTGATGTAGCCAGCCGAGACTCTGGGTAGCCATTAAGGAGCCCATGGCTTTGAAAACCCAGATTTTGGTGCTTCTCTTTCTGGTAACTATGTATATATATCTTTGGTTAGACAGCTAGAAGCCTGTCTATTGATTTGTGTTATTTGCTCTGCTTATATTTTTTCTTTTTGTAATTTCTGTTTGTATTTTCTCTGAAGTTCAGGGCTCTGGCTTTTCCCCTTGAACTAAGTGAATGATATATGTATGTTTAATTAAAGTAAAATTGTTAACCCTGAAAGTTGCTTTCCTCAGAAAAGCAGATCAAAGAATCTGTGCTAGCAGCCCTCCTGCATGCTCTTCTTGTTGGCCTTACACAGCCACAGCAGCTGCTAGCGACATTGTTGTTACAGGAATGCAATTCAAGCCTAGGAATTGTGATCTTGTAGAAAGTGAACTCCTTGATATCAGGACCTGCCGAATTGTTGTATTTGTATTCCCACCAACTAGCACACTACCTACCACATAGCAGGTGATTAATACATGCTTATTTGTTGTGATGACATCCTTCCGCCATTGCAGATTACAATTCACACACATTTTCTTATCTTGCGTGATTCTTTTTATTTTATTCTTTAAATTATCAATACAAATCCATTCCAAGTACCAGAGCCCTTCCTCTGCTTCTTTAAATGTTTTATCAATAGCATTAAAGAGCTTGGGCAGTTCATCAGATGTCACTACACTTTCACTACAAGATCAGCCATTATCTCATGGCATACATGAACTCGATCTGCACATTCGAAGTGAAATGAAAAGACGTGATATTTACTAACAACATGCTACTCGTTTCTTACAATGAACACACATCTCTCCATTGTGCTTTGGATCAATGGAAATGTTTGATTCTTCTGAGATCATAGTGCATCATGATCGATAATCATATGAGATTCCTGAGGGCGTTGGTGTGAAAAAGATGGACTTTTCCACTAAGGACTGCTTGGCAAGGAAAGAAATCATTTCAAGGTGGAGACTTTCTATTCTTTTTTATGCTGCTCATTGTGACTATTCAGCACATTGGTTCCAATTCCTAAGGGACAGTTGAGCAAATGATATGAACAGTTCTCAAAGGAAATGCAAAGTATAAATAACCCTATGAAAAATTCTTCCACATCACTAATAATAAGAGAAATGCAAATCAAAACCACTCTGAGGTTTCGCCTCACACCCAACAGATTTGCAAAGATGACAAAAGATGGGAATAGTTAATGTTGAGGCTTTGGAAAAATGAGCATATTGTTATAGTGGGTGGAGATGTGAAGTAATCCAACTATTTCAGAAAGTCA
This sequence comes from Phalanger gymnotis, assembly GCA_028646595.1. NCBI lineage: Eukaryota > Metazoa > Chordata > Mammalia > Diprotodontia > Phalangeridae > Phalanger > Phalanger gymnotis. The sequence continues at coordinate 278,620,881 of CM053623.1, forward strand.
TTTGGAGCTCAGCTAGGGGCTAAAATGTCTATGCCCATTGACCCAGAGAGCACAATGCTAAGTATATATCGTAAGGTAGAAGAGAAGACATTCTTTTTATTAAAATATTACTCTCTATGCTTTTTGTGGAAGTAGAGAACTGGAAACAAAGTAGATGCTTACTGATTGAGGAAACAAATTATAATACAAGAATGTAATGAAATATTACTGCATGAAAAGAAATGATGCATACAGAATAGCCTGGGAAGATTGATATGAAAAGTGAAGTGAGTAGAACCAGGAAACCAATATACAAAATGACTGTTTAAATGTAAAGATACCAACTCTTACTTTTCCCCCAAACACCTCAAATTGAATTATTTCATTATAATAATTAAGTTTGGTCCCCCCAAAAGAAATAAGAAGATATACCTCTCTCAACTCTTTGCAGAAGTGGGAGATTTTGGAGACAAAAACACAATACGATCTTAACGTACTGCATGAACGCATGTACTGATTCTATTATTTATACTATTATTTTTCTATTTTATTATTATTGTTATTACAGCTTCCTCATATTTAAAATGAAGATATTGGATTAGATGACCTCTGTACTACCTTGAAGTATATGATCCTGAGGTTCAGATTTTAGGAATGGCTTGCCTCTGCCCTGAACAAAATTTACTCTATTTTGTTCTGGCATTTTTTTGGACATTGGGAAGATATAAAACCTCAGGAATGACCTTCATACTGTCTAATTTTCTGTGCCCTATCTAAGTAGGATAAATATAGGTCCATTTGGTATAAAAAATACAATATGATTTTAGAAACAATTGAGCACCTATACTAGATAGACCTAATCTTTTCCTGTTCTTTCTGCAGTGAGTTAAAAAGGTCTATTGAGATGGAACAGAAATCAGAATCAGTTAGGTGGCCCAGATTGCTGGGCCTAGAATCAGGAAGACCTGAGTTTGAGTCCAGTCTCAGATATTTATTAACTGTGCGACCTTGGGCAAATCACCTAGCCCTATTTGCTTTGATTTTCTCATCTGTAAAAATAGCTGGAGAAGGAAATGGAAACCCACTTCTGTTCTTAATCAAGAAAACACCAGATGGGGTCATGAATAATTGGATATTACTGAACAACAAGAGAAAATTGTAGAGTTAGAAGGAATCTTAGCAGCCCTCTAGTCCTACCCATGTCTGAAGAAGAATTCCCATTACACTAGGCCAAACAAGTGTTTATTCAGCCTCTGCTTGAAGACTTCTGAGGGGGAATCCATTACCTCTTGACACAGTCCATTCCCACCTTGGTGGTACCCCAAATTGTTTGGAGGTTGTTTGTTTTTTCCCCTGACATCAAGACTAGATGTACCTCTTTGTCATTTGCCCCCATAGCTCCTGGATCAGCTCTCTGGGGCCAAACAGAATGAATCTAATCCTCTTTCACAAGACAGCCTTTCACAGAGTTTCCCTTAACTTCATCTGGGTAACTCTATCCCCTCCCCCCAAACTCCCCTTGGGCAATTCTTTTAAGTAACAATAAAATTACCATTAATTCAGTAAGAAGTATTTTTATTGGTTCTTGAGCCTTCAAAGGACAAGGAGCTTTATCACCCATTGATACTCAGTGTTAAAATGTTAATATTGTTGAAATTTTAATGGGAAAAGACAAAGAGAATCAATGTAAACAATAAAAATGATATCATACTCACCTAACAAACTGATCTCAATGGAAAGGTGTTCTCTGTTCCCATTTGTTTTCTGACAAGTGAAGGAGAGAGTGACATTAACACTTTCTTCCATTTAAGTGGCACCCTATGCATAGGTTTATCAACTACTATAAATTAGTAAATTGCCTAAGAAGAAAACTTAGCAGCTTGCCAACAATAATAACTCTGAAGATGATAATAATGGGTGCCTCTCATTTCTCTGCGCTCAGCAACTGCAGAGACACAAGGACATTTGCAAACATCCGAAGCAAAGATGGAATTGCTCATAAAGTCAAATTACACCCTAATTGCACACAACACTCCAGATGTGGTCTTATCAGGATAAACCACATCTCAGCTAACGAAACCTAAGGCCACATCAATCTTTTTAGCTGCTCTATCATACTGTTGACTTGCATTGACATTTAAGTCCCCTAGAATGTCCAGATCTTTTGTGAGATATTATTTTCAAATTATTTTGCAAACCTTAAAGCACTATGGACATATTATCTAAGAATATTATTGTCATCATTGTTTTTGATATTATCTATTGTCTAGTCATGTTTCCCCCATTTGATGCTTGTGAAGCTGATTTTTTGAACTCAAGTTTTCGACATTTATCCCTATTACATGTTGTCGTGTTAGCTTTAGTCCCAATGTTTTCATCTGTTGAGATATTTTTGGATCCTGCATCTTTCAACTAATGTGATAAGCTGTCTCTCTAAGTTTTATGTAATCCTAAAATTTCTTAAGCATTCTACTTATGCCTTTATTCAATGCATTAATGATAATACTAATAACAATAGGGTAGGAAAAAAACAGATGAAACAGAAGCAGTGGCAGCTGCTACTGCATAGGGGAGAAAAGGGAGGAAAGAAGAAAAGGAAAAAGAACAAGAGAAAAAGAAAGAGGATGAGAGGGAAGAATAGCTTCCCATTAAAGGATAAAGGAGGGATGAATAAAGGAAGACAGAGAAGGAAGAGGAAGAGAAAGAAAGCGGTGGAAGAGGAAGAGGAAGAAAGAAGAGAAAAAAGGAAGAGGAAAAAGAAAAAGAAGAGGAAGAAGAAGAAAAGAAAGAAGAAGAAAAAGAAAGATAAGGAAGAGAAAGAAGAAAAAGGAGGAAGAAGAAGAGGAAGAAAAGAGGAGGAAGAAAAGGGGAAAAGGAGGAATAAGAGAAAGAATGATAAGGAAGAAAGAGGAGGGATAAGAAGCAGAAGAAGGAGAAGGAGGAGGAAGAGGAGGAGAAGGAAGAGAAGAAAGAGAAGAACCTTTTGCACCTCACTGGAGACCTCTTTTCAAGCTGACATTGAACAATTCATGGGCACTTTTTTGTTTCCAACCACCCAATCAGTTTTACATCTGGTCTTTGTGTCCATTTGCCTCATGGAAGAGTATTGAGATATTACATCAAACACTTTGATACATTTTAGGTCCCCGCCCACTCTCAGCTCATTCTGAAATTCAGCATCCCTGACACCATTCCTAGTACCCTGCAATGCTTTCATATTTACCTTTATTCCTGTCTTCCCCTCCCATATACACTTTGATCCCTTGCCCATCTTTTAAAAAATCTATGTCAGTTGGGACATTCACTGTAACTTAGTGTTTTCTTTCTTCAGACAAATTCCTTTTTTTTGTAATTGATGAGCAATATTTCATTCCTGATAACAATGAACTCATATTTTCAGTATGCTATTTTCATTTCATGGTATTTATTTTTAAGATCTGATTTGAGATTTCATTGGTATAAAGAACTCCTGGTAAGAAAACTCCCTCTCCAAATGCAGATCAGTACCCTACTCTGCACCTTGTCATGTTGGTTAAGTGACTTACATAGGGTCATGCAATCAATGTTATCTTAGAAACAGCACTCAAATCCAGGTCTTCTTGAGATGTCTACCCGCTATGCAAAATTGCCTCAGACAGAGAAAATGGTCAGTCTGTTAGCATTTAATAAGTACTAAGTCAAGCTCTGTGATCATTACTAGGTATACAAAAAATGGCAAAACAAAATAGTCTCTGCTCTCAAGGATCTCATGGACTAAGAGGGAGACAGTGCGGACAATCGATAAATGACGGGTGATGTTGTTGCTGTTATTTTTGTTGCTGTTGTTTTGTTGCTGCTGCTGTTATTGTTTTTGTTGCTGTTGTTTTTGTTGTTCTTGTTGCTGCTGCTGTGGTTGTTGGCCTTCTGATGGCACGCCTCCTTCAATTTACATGGGCTGGACCTCCAGCAAGAGGGATAACTGCTGTTTCCAGGCCCACATTTGAAGCCTCCTCAGATGGCAGAACTTGCCAGAGCATGCGTTCTGCTCAGCCTGGAGAATCCTGGATCATTTCCATGCCTTCAATGAGCCATAAAGTCATTGCAAAAGAAAACTAAATTGACTTTTCAGGTCCATATATCTTGGCTTTTGTCATGCTTCAGTTCTTCAATTAAAATGCTTCTTTCTCCACTTGTGACACTTAACTTACGAGGATGTGTTATAGTCTTCTAATAAATGACCTGGAAAATAACATTCTTGTATGAACAACTAGGCCAGAAGTGCTGGATATGATCTTGTGTTCATTTTCCCTTCTATGATGTATGTACCTTAGCTGACACCGGTAGATGATATATTTCAATGCAGTATTAGAAATTTATATTTGGGCACGTTATATATTAAGGACATCCTGAGGCAAAATTGCAGAATGGGGCAAGTTTTCCTTCAACACCCTTCGACCTCACTGTTTCACTATTTTGTTCACTAGGAGACTTTCATGCTCCCGGGGATATCATATGGCTCATTAATTCCCTGGACTCTCCCTGGGACATCTAACCAGACCCAAACCTAGGTTCTAAATGGGGTTCACATCTCAGACACTTGCTAGCCGTGTGACCTTTGTTGAGTCACTTAACTTCAGTTTGCCTCAGTTTCCTCACCTGTAAAATGGACCTAGTAATAGCACCTACCTTCCAGGGTTGTTGTGAAGATAAATGACATCAGAATTGTAAAGCGCTGGCACAGTCAGCACTATATACATGTTAGCTATTATTATTGTTACAGAGTTGGAACAGATATAAGGGGCCAATGAGTCCAACTTGCTCAATTTACAGATTTTTTTTGTTTCATTTTCATCTTTGTATCCATCCCCAGTTCCTAGAACAATATCTTGCATTATGATTTTACTAAAGGACAGGACTGATCCTGTCACTCCCCTTCTATAGAAACTTTAGTGGCTCCCTATTGCTCCCAGGTAAAACACAGACATCTTTATTTGGCAGCTATAGTTTACATTATTTCCCTTCACTCCCTCTATGATATAGCCAAACTGGACTCCTTTCTGTTCCTTACACCTGATACTTCATCTTTCAGTCTGTCTCCCATTCAGGAAACTAACTCTCTCCTCTCGTCTGCCTCTTAGAATTCTTAGAATCTTTCAAAGCTCAGCTTAAGTATCACCTTTGACATGAAGTCTTTTCTAATTCCCTTAGCTAGGGACCCTCTCATTTAAAATATTTTTTGGTATATGGTTTCATATGTGCAAATTTTCTCTCCTGACAGAATTTAAGCTTTTAAATGTTGAGAATGCTTTATTTTTGTCTTTGGATTGCATGTACCTAGAACAGTGTCTGGTGCAGGGGTAGGGAACCTGCAGCCTCAAGGCCACATGTGACCCTCTAGGTCCTCAAGTGCAGCCCCAATTCCATCAAAGGGATGCACTTGAGGACCTAGAGAGCCACGTGTGGCTTAGAGGCCATAGATCCCCCACCCCTGGTCTGGCACATAGTAGGTGCTTAATAAATGCTTATTAATTAAGCAATTAATGATGCAGATGAGGAAAATGAGGCCCAGTGTGGTTAGGTGACTTGTCCAAGGCTACCCAGGATCAATGACTTTTTCCCCCCCTTTTCCACCCCACTCCACTAAATGTTTCTACCTTCACTTACCTGAAAGGACCTTTATTGGCTACCTGTCTCTTTGGACAGTCTCAGATAAACATTCGGTCCAAGCGTCAATGATTTTATACAAACTGTTAAGTGACTAATGTGTTCCTCTTCTCTAGGGTATTCACATTTAAGGGAGAATAACACTGTTTTAACTCAAGAAGATGGATGATAGTGACTATAAAAGTGAAAATAGGTAGTATCTATATTGTACTTTCTATAGGTTATCTCCTTTATGCCTCATACAGGTAGGTGATATGACCCCGTTAAAAAGATGACAAAACTGACACTAAGAGTCTGGACAATGACTTGTCTAGAGTCACCCAGCTAGGCAGTACCTCAAGAAGAATTTAAACTCAGGTCTTTCTCACTAGGAGGCTAGCTTGCAATCTATTAAAAAAATGAATTGGTCTTATCTACTATAGGCTAGTTCAGGGGTGGGGAACCTGTGGTGTTATCCTTGAGGCTGCAGGTTCCCCACACCTGGGCTAGTCACATATGATACACAAGAAACAGTGGGGAAATGAGTTCATATGCTGTCTCTTCTACACACATATTAACATTGGGCAGGTCACCCTACGTCTTCTGAAACATCTAGGCCTTGTATACATGAGCCTGGTTAAGTGACTTTTCTCATCACTCCAAGCAATTCACTGTTTTAGGAATTTGGGGCCTGGAATCAGAGAACATTTTTTTCTTCAGTATTTTATAACTCTATTTTGATATAATATGACTCCTTTTGATGCTTTGCATTTCAAATTTTTTTTTTCTGAGAAGTGACTCATAGCCCTTATCAGAGTGCCAAAGGGGTCTATGATTCCCCACCTCACAAAACCAAAATTAGGACCTTTGCTTGAGACTAAAAATTGTAGAGCAAGTGCTGACCTGCATAGGACAGCTTAGTGATACAGTGGATGGAGCACAGATCCTGGACTCAACAAGATTTGAGTTCAAATCTCATCTTAGACATTTACTACTTGCGCATCCCTAGGTAAGTAATTTCAGTTGGCCCCACTTCCTTGGTAAAATGAGATTAATAATAGCACTTACCTCTCAGGTTTGGGGTGAGGATTAAATGAGACAATGATTGTGACATACTACCCACCTGGCAGCTCGGTGGTGCAGTGGGTAGATCCTGGACCTAGAGTTAGTAAAACCTGAGTTCAAATCAGGCCACAGACACTTATTAGCTGTGTGATTCTGGGCAAGTTGCTTAACTCTGTGTTCCTCAGTTTTCTCATCTGTAAGATGAGCTGAAGAAGGAAAGGGCAAATCACTCTATTATTTCTGTCAAGAAACCCCAAAAGGCTCACAAAAAGTCAGATATGATTGAACTTGACTAAACAGCAACTAAGCACAATACCAAGCACATAGCTAGTGCTTTATAAATGTTACTTACTCTTATTAGTCATAGTAGTAATAGTGGGAGTTTCCTCATCAAGTTCTCTTTCCCAATGAAATCACAGGGTTGGTTAATAATTATCCAGTTAATTTCTTCAAGACTGTTGAACAGCAATATTACTATTTCTGTGTCATGATCTTATTCCTCCACTGATTGAGAGCATTTAGCAAATGCATGGAGCATCATAGTCAAGGTCTCTGCCATTGGTAGATATAAAATTGCAAAGAAGTGTCTCAAAGATTTTGCATAACAAAAGGAGAAAGCTTTTTCCCCCTCAGAGTGAGATGGTTTCAGGGGTTCACCTAAGTACTTTTCAAACTGCTGGAGCCTCTCAAAAATGAGAAACTGACCTTGAAATCTCATGAAATTGAGCCCTCTCATGGGATTTCCTGCATTTCTTATTTCTGGTCAGACTTCAAATGCTACAACATAAGCCTTTCTTTCAAGTGTGCCTACAAATCTACTTTCAGGAATCCAAGCACTGAGAAATGTAGAGAGGAATAAAAATTACAACATGAGACAAAGTGTAGATGAAAAAAAACCCTTCATATAATTTCTTCAAACCTCAAAAAAATATTACTTCATGTCTAAGGAGTGGAACTTGGGATGGAGTCTTACTTTATCTAATCTAGGACTTGTATTGCTCACTTGGATTGTAGGAAAATGTTTTGTTGCTACAACCAACAGTGGTCAGCCTCCAGAATAAGTAAGAAGCAGATAAGCAATTAGATACATAGAGTGGACTTTTCCATTGCAGAGGTCATGAGGCAGAAATGTTTTTTGATTTCAGAAAGCTGAACAGAATTAGGTCTACAGCCAGCAAACCTCATTGGGATTTATAAAGCCCTATGGAAGCTCAAAAAAACATTCATGGAATATGCTTAATTCATCGAATACAACTCACCATTCCTATTGATACCTTCTATTGTCTCAATGCCAACACTGGATTTTTAGTGTCAAATTTTCACAATTCTTGAAATATTTAAATGTCCACATTCATTCAGGGCATATTTTGAATTCCCACTGTAATAACAATAGAGTGTATTTATATTGCAGTTACAAAAATGCTGCTGTATCCATCACCTCATTGATTCTTGGCAACAGCACAGTGAGGTTAGTAAATGCAAGGGTTTTTATAAGAACTTCCATTTTATGGATGAGAAAATTCAGATTTAGAGACTTTCCCAAGATCACACGGCTAGTAAGTGACAGGAAGACTGAAGCTAAATCTTCTGATGTCTGGGGTCATACTCATTCCACTATGCTGAGTAGTTTCTCCTCTGTTATTCCATTGGAGACACAATTATACATAGCATGGCAGAGCTCCTGACTTTGTGAACCTTATAGTATATTGGGAAGATATGTATGGAATATAACAAGGTATACAATTCAAATTTGTAAGAGAAGTAGAACGAAGTGATTCTTGTGTGTGTGTGTGTGTGTGTGTGTATGTGTGTATGTGTATGTGTGAGAGAGAGAGAGATACAGAGAGACAGAGTGACAGAGAGACAAAGAGAGAGACACAGAGAGACACACACACAGAGACAGATGGACAGAAACAGAGACAGACAGAGAGACAGAGAGATGGAAACACACACATACACACACACACACACACACACACAGAGAGAGAGAGAGAGAGAGAGAGAGAGAGAGAGAGAGAGAGAGAGGCAGAGACAGAGAGATACACAGAGAAAGTTACTTGCAGGTGAGGGGGGTTTACCAGAAGCATTGTAGAAAATCCCACCCAACCCTAAAATTCTATGAATCTCTGAGATGGCATTTGATAGTGGGTAATGGCATTTGAACAGTGGGTAGAATTTGGACTAGCAATGAGAACTGAGTGGGGAGTGGAATAGGCAACTTGAATTTTATTTTTCAAATCTATCATGGCATCATCAGAAAGCCCCCTCTCGTGTGGTAAGCATGGCAACAAATACAACCATTTATAACACACTTAAATGGCTGACTTCAATTTCTAAGCCATTTTATTATTTCAAATGTTTCTAATTGTATAGATATATGACACATGATATACATATATAAACCATATAACTCAGAAGATCTTGAACTACAAAATACAGTATTAGACTTGACAGCTTTCTATGGGAAGCAAAATACCAAGGAGCAAATATGGCACTCTAGATATGATTTTACTTGATACTGTTTGACTTTCAGGATGGTTTAGGGTATTTCTTAAGATGGTTTAAGTATCTACTGACTCATTCTTTTCTAATAACTCAAGTAGTGTGTGCTCAAACAAGGGTCACTGAGAACAGTTTGCAACTTAAGAGACCTGATTTCATTTGAGGATTCTATCTCTTTTTTCCACAGTGTGTACTTTAAATATCTGGTCTTTCAGGTATTTTCGGTGGTGCCTTTGTGTTTGTCCCTCTGTTTGAATTTTGCAATTCGTGTTCTTTCAAAATCACTTAAAGAGTAAACAGTCTTTGTACTGTAGCAGGAAAGAAAGGCAAATGAACAACAGGCAGCAAATAATCCAAGACTTCTTGCGATTTTTCTTTCTATTCACATTAGATAGATTAGAATAAAAATTTTATTCTTATTGATCCTTTACACAAATAAATTAACCCTTTACACAAATGCTAGACTGTATAAATTGAGGTATCCTTACAACCGTAAGGCAAGAATTGTTTTTCTCCAGGACGGTTAGCTCAGTTCTGCTGAATCACTGCTCTCATGAATTGCCCATTCATAGTATATTTAAGATAAGGGACACTTTAAATGATTGTGTGACTGAAATATTGACTCCATTTGAGTATTTACTGACTCATCCTTTCCTTTGGAAAGTTTTGGAAAATGGCCTCACTTGGTGAGTTCTCCATCATCTGTTTCTCTCTAGATGGCAGCATTTGCCTTAAAGACCATGTTTCACAAGAAAGTTTTGCACATAGCCAAAAATCCTGTGCAATTAATAAATAAGTGAGTACAATTGTTAGCATTGGAAGTTGAAGTTCATTTTTTAGGCACAGATTTTCCTTTTGTCTTTTCCTCAGCAGAACTCTTGAAGAAACATGAATTTCTGTTGTTCTGGATGGATAAAATCATTCATATTATATATATTTTTGTGTGTTTGGATGCTGTCATAAACAATTCTCACAGTGGAAACTCCTCATCAATGCAGGGTAATATTTGCTCCACAGTCCAACAGACTCAAAGATCTCCCTGGGACACTGAGAAGTTAAATGGCTTGCTCAAGAGAACCAATTGTTAAATTTTCATCATGAACATTTACATGAGGGAAATTGAAAAGTGCTACAAATCCTAAGGCTCCATTTATTATTTTTTTTGATTATTTAGATTTAAGAAAGCAATCGAGGAAACTTTAACAACATAGGTTAAATTTAAAAGTATGTCTTGCATTCTCAGAGAGCTAGCTGATTGTTAAACATTGGTGAACACACTCCTGGGTCTTCATTCTTTAAGTTACTGTGTTTATAATTTCCCTGTGTACATGGTCTCTCATTCCAATAGAATGTAAGATCCCTAAGGACGGAGACAGGTTTTTTTTAAATTGTTTTTCTATCTCCATGATAGAGAGCTAGATACCAAAGTAGATAAAGTTCTGGACTTTGTGTCTCCAAGACCTGAATTTGAATCCTGCCTGAGAACCTTATTAGTTATTCAACAAATCACTTAGCCTCCCTCAGACTCAGTTTCCTCGTCTGTAAAAGAGGCATAATAATAGTACCTGCCGCACAAGATTGTTGTGAGGGTCAAATGAGGCATATTTACATATATAAAGTGATTTTCAATGCTTAAACCCTATATAAATGCTATTTATTATTATTATTATTTATATTACTATTATTTTTGTTCACCATTCACTTTTGAAGAAGACCATGACATGGGTGGTGTCTTGACTTAAGAATTAATTGGATTTAAGTGAGGTAGAGCTGCACAAAGTCATCAGCCTCACTCTCTCTTCCAAAGTCGTCAAAGTCCAGTGTCAAGACACAAGTCGGGATGACTGGTGATGGCCCAGGTGCAGTGGATGACCTTGGCATCTCTGAAGCCTGACCAAGCTCTAAGCACTTGGATAGTGCCTGCTTCATCTGCCTTCATGGCAGTGGGGACAAATTGTTCTCAGATGCCCATTTGGCTAGGGGAAATTTTCGCGTGCTTGGGACAGATATCCTCCCATGTCACTGATAGGTCTGATGTTCTTAGCCTCTATCTGGTTTAGCTGGTCTCCTGTTTTACCAGGGTGTGGCTCCTGTACATGCTACAGCTTCCTGGAGCCACAGTTGAGTTGGGTGGTAGGTGGACACTAAAGGTGGATGAGCAGCCCTGAAAAGGGCTCACACCAGAGGTGCTAGTCCTCCCTAAATAGCTTAGTATTATTATAATTATCATTATTTATTAGCACAACGCCTAGCAGGAAGTGCTTCATACATCCTTATTGGATTGGGCATACTAATCAGAAGCTTAGGGCTCTGCAAGGCAGGCAGCATAACAGGTGATAGATACCTCGATTTTGCAAATAAGGAACAAGTTTGAAGAAGAAAACTAACTTACTCAAAGCAAGTAGTGGAACAGAGACTTGCACTCAGGTATTTTGACTCTAGTCCAATGTTCTTCCTGCTACAAAACGCTTCCTTTTACATATAAGCAGAAGAGAAAAGAGTTATCTGAAAATAATCTTCTTTTGTACCCTTTGGTGGCAGAAAAGATGTTGACTGAGACTGTTGAAAAAGCAGACAATAGGAAAAAAGTGGCTGAATTAAAAGAAGACACCTTTTTAAGGAGCAGCTTTAACTGCTTTCAAAAAGATAGCAATCAGAAAGCTGGCATTTCATCTCTTGAGCCTCTCAAGGAAAAGAGTTTTAATTTATAGCTAGTCTGGGAGAGAGGAAAAGAAAAATGAACTTACTACCTCTTGAGATGGTAATATAAGGCAGAACATGTACTGACATATTACAACTTGTACCAAATAGTTATCTACTGCATTTGAAAACTATGTGAGAGGTGAAAGGATGCCACATTTACTAATTTAAAGTTAATGCTTTGTATTATTTCCCCAAAATCCAAATTAAGGTCAGCTTTCCTGGATTGGAATGGGTGAAGACACAAATAATTAGCTCAATTCTCACCTTTGAACTAGCGAAGCTGACAACAATACATTCTCTTAGACATATTGCCCCCGTGCTAATTTCTTCCATATTCTCAGAGGTACCTGAGCATACTATCCATATACAATCATTGGGTCCCCAGTCAATCAAACAATCAATAAATATTTATTAACTGCCTACTAAGTGCCAGGCACTGAGCTAAGTGTTGGGGATATAGAGTGGCAGAATACAGTACCTGCCCTCAAGGAGCTTAAAATGTAATGAGCCACAACACTTCTGTCCATATGGAAGGTAGAAAAGTTCATTTAATGTGCTGGTTTTTTTTGTTGTTGTGTTATTTAGTCATATCTGACTCTTTGTGTCCCCATTTGGGGATGTCTTGGCAAAAATATTAGAATGATTTGCCATCGCCTTCTCCAGCTCATTTTACAGATGAGGAAACTGAGGCAAACAAGGTAAGTGGCTTACCCAGGGTCACACACAAGGATGTAGTTAAAAGTTCTAGAATTTCAGCAAAGGTGGGGACAGTTATTTCGGAGAGCACTATGGCAGCATTAGCATGAAGAAGTTCTCCTTCTGAGGGATTGCCTGGAAGAATATTTGCTCCCTTCTAAATCTATGAGTTGTATCTAGGAAATAACAACAGCTCCAATTTTATATGGGGCTAACTTTACAACCATCCTGAGAGGTAAGTAGTATAAGCATTATTAGCTCCATTTTATAGATGAGAAAACTGAGTTTCAGAGAAGTTTAATTACTTTTTCAGGTAAGAGATGGAGGCAGGACTTGAAACCATATGTTCTGATTCAAAAGTCAGTGTTCTTTATAATAGAGTGATGCTCCATAGAATGGAAGGGTGGCTGGTTAGGATGGGATTCATACTTTCTTGCTCGTCAAACTTACAGAGGATCATAAGTGATTTTAGCTCAGGAGCTGGAATAGCTGAGAGGTCATCTGATCCAACTACTCGGTTTTTTAAATCAGGGAACTGGGACCTATGGAACCTAAGTAACATGACCAAAGCTTGTAGATAGTTAGTCTATTAAATGATTCTTCCTTTATTTCCAGCTAAAACCTCTCATGTGTCATCTCCCTCATTAGAACATGAGCTCTTATAGGATGGGAATCGTACCTGCTTATATTATTTGTATCTCACTTAATGTTTTTCCCTCCCTCCCTCCCTCCCTTCCTTACTTCTTTCTTCCCTTCCTTCCTTCCTTTTTTCCTTCCTTCCTTCTTTCCTCCCTCTATCCCTCCCTCCCTTCCTACTTTTCTCCCTTCCTTCCTTCCTTCCTTCCTTCCTTCCTTCCTTCCTTCCTTCCTTCCTTCCTTCTTTCCTTCTTTCCTTCCTTCTTTCTTTCCCTCAAATGGGAGAGTCAGGCTAAGTCTTGTGAATACAAATTCAGCATTTTTTTCCATTGTATCAAAGTGACTTTTCCTGAGAATTTATTTTTAGATCATTTTGCAAGCTTCAGGTGATATATCCAGTATGCAGTTTTGGGTACCAAAAAATACAGCAGATATCTTGAGATCAAGGAGAGGAGGATACAAGGTAAGAAGATCTAATTATGTAATAGGGTTTCTGCTTGAGCATTGCCTTCTTCTCCTTTCTTCCTACTTTAGTGTATGGCAGAAAAGTCTTAAATGTCAAATACAGGCAGCTAAGCAGATTGCAATTTCTTGTCATTAGAAATGTTTTTGGTGCTCACTCATTCTCAGTCATGTCTCATTCTTTATAACCCCATTTGGGTTATTTCTTGGCAAGGATATTGGAGTGGTTTGCCATTTATTCTCCAATTCACTTTACAGATTAGGAAAGTGAGGCAAATAGGGTTAAGTGACTTGCCCAGGGTCATACAAGTAGTAAGTGTCATTAGAAAAAACCAGACCTAAATAAATTAAGCCTTGCCTTGGAGTTCCCAGGGACAATACTTTTAACTTAATGAACATACATGGCAAAGAGATAGCTAGCCATAACATTAGGGAGAAAAAGGAGGAGGAAGAGGAGGAAGAGGAGGAGGAGGAAATCCTAATATGTTTCTGTAGGTTAGAGAGCATAATATGATATGGAGAAGGATGAAAAGAAGAACCATCGAACCTTTGGAATAAGTAGCCACAAGGTTATCCCTAGGTTGGGAGCTGGATTAACACAAAAGAGAGAAACTTCTTTTGCTCCAAAAATGATGATATAAATTCACTGGTGATACTAGTTAAGGAAAAAGAGATGAATAATAGTGGTTGGCAATTCCAGGCTGAAGATTAAGGTGCCTGTTTGTTTATCTGACATAAGCAACAGAGAGGTCCAATATCTTACCTGGATCTACACCCAGGCTGTCATCAATAATCTCCCAAGACTTCTCAATTTACTTCAATTGATCAGACATTTATTAAATGCCTAGTATGTTCAAGACATTCCTCTATATATTGGGCATACAAAGACAAAAAATCACACAGTTCCCAATGTAGGAGGAGGTTATATATTATTCACTCCTAGATACACCACTAGGAAAAAATTGTAGAGAGCATTGATAAAGATAAGGACAAAAACTAAAGATCCTAGATGCACAGGTATATTCATTACTGCTATTTGTTGAAGCTTGGGGATCACATGAAAAAATGTTTATAAGTCAACAACTGCCAAACAAAACAGGATTTGTATTTTTGGACCATGTCCAGGGATGAAGTGCAAAAACTGAAGATCTTAGAGGCGTAAGTATATTCGTTACTACTGTTTGTTGAAGTTTAGAGATCATACGAAAAAAATGTTTATTTGAGAAGTCAACGACTGCCAAACAAAACAGGATTTGTATTTTTGGACCATGACCAAAGATGGAGTGCAAAAACTGGAGATCTTAGAGGCACAGGTATATTCATTACTGCTGTTTGTTGAAGCTTAGAGATCAGATGAAAAATGTTTATTTGACTATTCAACAACTATCAAACAAAGTGGTATCTGAGCATAGGATTTCTATTTCTGGACCATGACCAGGGATGGAGTGCACCTAGTAAGGGCTAGGAAAAGCATACTCGTCTGAAGACTTATGAATTTCATCAAAACGGCTTTCCATTAAAAGGGAAGGGAAAGATGAAAATATCCACAGAGATTTGCCAAATCTGAAAAAAATAAAGAGTAATAGAAAATTAAAAGCATAATAGCAGGACTGAACCAGTAATTTGTGGAAGACTATATGTATAAGTCAGCAATAGTGAAAAAAAAAAGATAGACTAAAGTGATCTTAATGCAAGGAGACAACTTTTACATTATAGTTATTGGAGAAAATGGAATTGGATTTTAGACTGAAATCTGTAATGTAGTAAAAGAGAAGAAAGCTGCAAAAAACACTAGTTTTTGTAAAAAAAACCAAAAAGTTCAGGAAGAGGATAAATAGAATCCTATCTCCTAACATTTTACAGGGAAAGTTAATTCTAGTAAAAAATATTAGGGAAGCTACCCAAAGAGATTTTTGAGGCTTAGTAGGGAACACATTGACCAATTAAGCTTTTATTTTTAAAATTTCATATTTTTATGGATAACTTTTGGTTTCATATCCCATTCATTCAATGGCCATGGCTTTAAAATTCTCTCAAGTTCATTTAAGAACTTCTTCACATCTTGTTGGGGGTTGAAGGAAAAATCAATTCCTCATTTATATATGTCTGGACAATATCTTGGTGTTGATTATCAGACCAAAATTAGCAAAAGCCACAGAGAATCAATTCATATTCTGTTGAATCTCAGAGGCTCTGATGGGCGGGCCATGTTGTTTGAATGCCAAACTTATGTTTATCTAAAAGATTAACCTGAAAGAGCACTCTGACCAGGCAAGACCCACATGGAGGCCAGAAGAAGTGGTACAAAGACAATGTCAATGTCTTTTTGAAGAACTTTAGTGTCAATTGTAAGAGATGGAAGACACTGGCACAGGACTGCCCACCATGGTGTGCCCTCCTCAAAGGAGGTGCTATGCCAAATCTGAAAAAAAATAAAGAGTAGTAGAAAATTGCTCTGTAAAGCAAAGTAGAATTTCAATAGCGCAAAGGAAACGTGAGATGCACAAATCTAGAGACATCTCCATTCCAAATATTCAGATGGACTATTTGTGCCTGACATGTGAAAGAACCTTCCAAGCTCCTATGGGACTAATCAGCCACAGTCACACGCAATGTACCTTTACCCCAACATCATGATATCATGATACCATTGGTCTTCTTCAAGTACAAAGGATGTACAAAGTACAACAACATGGCCAATAGAAGCAAGGACAGGTAACTAATGAGGAACATAACAGAGTAGCGGGGAGGAGGATAAGTATTTATATGGTCTAGTATGTGTCATGCCCTTTTTGCAAATATTATCTCATTTGTTCCTCACAACATGTCTCTGAGGTAGGTGCTGTTATAACCCCCATTTTTCATTTGAGGAAACTGAAGCAAAAAGATGTTAAGTGACTTGTCAAGGGTCACACAGCTAGTAAGTGGCATGATCATATAAAGAGAGTCCTAATTCAAATTTCACCTTCCCCAAGCTCTCTTAATTCCAGTGCTTCCCCTCTGTTAATTATTTCCCATTTATTCTGTATATATTTGTATTTGTATATATTTGTACATATTTGTTTGCATGTTCTCTCCCCAATTATATTGCAAACTATTTGAGGCCAGGGATGTCTTTTGTTTTTTCTTCCTCCCTCCCTCCCTCCCTCCCTCCCTTCTTTCTTTGTTTCTTTCTTCCTTGTTTCTTTGTTTGTTTCTTTTCTTTTCTTTTCTTTCTTTCTTTCTTTCTTTCTTTCTTTCTTTCTTTCTTTCTTTCTTTCTTTCTTTCTTTCTTTCTTTCTTTCCTTCTTTTTTTGGTATTCCCAGTGCTTAGCACATTATCTGGCACATGGTAGTCACTTAATAAATGTTTATTGATTAATCTTGATTGAAGAGCGTCAGGAACTCTGTCACACAGCATGAACTGAGGCTGGCAATGAATGCAAAAGACAACAACATTAACAACAAAAAATTAAATTTTACATTAGAGAGCAAAGGGAAAGATGAATGAAGGGCAAGGACCACCATTCAGATAAATGAAATGAACTTTTTTGTGCTGAGATAGAACAAAAACGATTACAGGATGTTGATATTTAAAGTAACTTAGAAGTTAGTAAGAGAGCACCTAGATCTCGGTGAGGCCAAATACTTTAACTTGGTAATTATATATCTGAAAGTACCATAGTTGTGGGATATGATTGGTAATCCTTGAAACACAGTGGAAAATGAGAGAGATGGCAGTATGGGATTAGAGAAGGGCAAATATTCCTCCATTTTTTTCAATAATGGAAAGAGAGTGGAGATAGCAAATTACAAGCCAATGAGTTTGACTTTGATCCTAGCAAAAGTGTAGACATTATTAAAGCTACAGTGAACATAGGGAAAAAAAAACCCAGTGATAATTTAAAAACTAGAATGGCTTCATTAAGATGAGATCATGCCAGATTAACCTAAATTTCTTCTTTGACAGAGCAACTAGACTAGTAAATCAGAACAATTAGTCCTGTAGATTATTGTAGACATAATAGCTCTACATTTGATTAAAGCATTTCCCAGAGTCTATCACACTACTTTTCTGGATAAGATGTAATGTGTGGACTTGAGGATAATGTGGGCATCTGTATTCATAAATTGCTGAAACACTTCACCTTAAGAGTATCCATCAATGGTTCTGTACAAACATGGAGGAAAGTCCCTAGTTTAATATTCTAGGGATCTTGCTCTGTCCTTTTTGTGTTCAAAATTTTATTAATATTTTAAATTAAACCAATAAAACTATGCTTGTAAAATTTCCAGATCATGCAAAGGTGGGAAGAATAGCTAACATATTTGTTGAACCAGGTTTTAAAAAAATTTCTCAGCAAACTAGAAAAAATAGGCCAAATTTAATAAGGCGAAATTTATTATGAATAAATGTAAAGTTATACTGTTGGGTTCAAAATTTCAATTTTGTAAGTAAGCATGGGGTAAATGTACCAAGATATCTAGGTAGTCTTTTCTCTAAGTGTTGGGAAACTCCCACTGGACTTCAGCTTCTATATAAGAAAAATATGACTGCCAAAAAAATTCGAATTCTGTCTTAGGCTTTCTTAAGAGAGATAGAGAGCCCAGGATGATAGCTACTCTGTACATTCCTGCCTCAAGGATTGTATCCTATTCTAGTTACCACATTTTAGTAAAGCTATTGATAAGTTGGAGTATGTCCAGAAAAAAAGTAACTAGGATGGTCAGGTGATTGGCGATCTTGTCATAAAAGCATTGATTAAAGAGACTAAGAATGTTTACCTTAGGGAAGAAAAAATTGGAGGGAAAGTGACAGAAAAACAATCTTTAAGTATGTGGAGGGTTGTCATAAAGAAGAGATTTTAAATTTATTATTATCACTAGAATGGAGAACCAGTGGGGCTAGGTGAAAGTAAACGGAGAGACATATTTCATCTCTTTGTGTGAAAAAAACCTTCAAAATGCAACCAGCTTTTCAAGGTCCAATTGTATAAGACACCTCATTGGTGAAGACTGATTATTCAATGCTCTGTGGCTACTATTCTCAGAGAGACAATATGATTCCACCTTTCCTTCCAGTTCTGGAAGGGAGAAAAATACCCTGAAAAGAAAACCAAGGCATAAGCCATCAAAATATTAGATACTTTGGGAAGATAATATCTGAAGCAGCTGAACCTCAAGAATCTTTCTCTCCCTTCAGGGATCTGAAGAGAATCTAGAACCATGTGTCTTCCTTTTGAATCAGGAAACCAGAAGACCCTCTCTTCCCTTAAGCTTTCACCAGCTCCATCTCTCATGCAGGCATGGAAAATTTAATGATGAATCTTCACCAGTGAGGAGGATCTTATGCAAATGAGCTTTCAGTTGTATGTCAAACTAAGTAGAGTTGTCCATCCTTTCTCAACAGAGAAATGATCGAATGATATGAACAGGCACTTTGCAAAGAAATTGAAGTTATCTATGGTCATATAAAAATATTCCCAAATCATTAATAATTAAAGAAATGCAAATTAAAATAACATAAACTTATCAGATTGATAAAGATGACCAAAAAAAAAGACAATTGTTGGAGCTGGTATAGGAAGTCAGGAACTTTCAGGTACTGTTGGTAGAGTTTGGAATGGTTCTGGCCATTCTAAAAAAGATTTAGAACTATGCCCGCAAAGTTACTAAGGCATGCATATCCTTTAATCTAGTGATACAACTACTGAGTCTACACTCCAGAGAGATCAAAGAATGAGGAAAAAGACACATATGTAAAAAATGTTTATATGATCTTTTATTGTAGCAGCCAAAATCTGAATTACAAATGTAATAGAATTTTATGTCATAAAAATAATGAAAAGGATAGTTTCAGAGAACCATGATAAGACTAATTTAAGCTGATACAGAATGAAGAGTGAACAATTAGGAGAACGTTTTTATGGCCACAACAACAATAAAATGATTTTGAAAGACTAAAGAACATCGATCTATGCAGTAATCCATCATGATTTCAAAGTTAAGACACATGGTTCTAGATTCTCTTCAGGTCCCTGAAGGTAGAGAAAGACTCTGGGAAGAAGCCAACGTGATAGTATTAGATGAATTATTCAATTTGGGACATGGTAAATAGGTGAATTTGTTTTGCTTGGTTATGCTTATTTTCTCTAAGGGCTGTGTTTTGCTTTCCTTGAGGGGAGAGCATGAAAGGGAAAAGGAAGCTAGTGATAGAGTTCTTTCTTTAAAAAAAAAAAGGAAAATGAAAGGAAAAGAGGATCTATGAAACATTCTTAAATGAACAGAACAGAAGGAAGTTCAGAAGGAAACACAGATGAGCAAGATAGCTCTGAAAGTAACTTGTTGAGTTTATTATAGAGCGAAGCTATTTTCCTTGTGTAGGCTCAAAACCACACTTGTTATGTAATCTTAAGAAGTAAGCTGCACATCATAGACATTTGTGGTTTCAAATATCACCCTCATTTCATGTTCTACTTCGATTATGGAAAATTTTAACATTTGTTAAATTCAGAATTAAATTCCTTAAAAGAATGAAATGTTTTAAATTAAATATTTTAAAAGACTATCCAATAGTAAGAGGGTGAATATAGAGGAAGAATGTTCAATAAACCCAGAGATCCTGACTTCTTACCAGGATGGGGCATGGTTGGGGGAAGACTCACTATTCAACAAAGGCTGAGAAAACTGGAAAGTAGTCTGACAGAAATTAGGTTTAGAGCAACATATCACACCATTTATGATCATAAACTCCAAATGGATACATGCCCTAGATATAAAAGGTCACATAATACATAAATTAAAGGTAGGAAAGAGATACCTTTTACAACTACAGATAGGAAAAGAAACCTTGACTAAACAAGGGATCCATACAATCATAGGAGATAAAATATGTAACACTGCTTACATAAAATTGGAAATCTTTTGCTAAAACAAAATCAATGTGGTTGGATTTAAAGGAGAAAGTTGACTGGGCAAAATGTTTTCAGTGAGTTTCTCTGATAAAGGTCTGATATCCAAAACACCTAGGGAATTGATGCAAATACACAAGAACAAAATCAATTCCTCAACAGATAAGTGGTCAAAGGAAACTTTCAAAAGAATAAAAGCAAAATATCAAAAATGACATGAAATATATTGCAAATTATTAATAATAAAAGGAAATTCAAGTTAAAATGCTGTTTCTACTTCACATCCATCAGATTGGCAAAGATTTTTTTCAAAAGGAAAATGACAATTGTTGGAGGGCATGTGGGAAGAAAGTCATTCCCCACCACCAAGTCATTGTTGATGGAGCTATGAGTTGGTATTCCATTATGGAAAACAATTTAGATTAATACCTCAAATCACAAAACTGTACATACCTACTGACACAGTGATATTGTTACTGGGTTTGTGCAAAATAGAGTTAAAAGAGGGAAAATAACCTATATATGAAAAAGTATTTGTAGCAACACTTATAGTTATAGCCAAGAATTGGAAACTAAGGGGATGCTGATCTTTTGTCAACTGGCTGAACAAATTATGGTATCAGTAAACATTTACTTAGAACCTACTATGTGCAAGGCACCGTGCCAAGCACTGGGGGAATAAAAAGAGGGAAGAGACAGGAATGGCAAGGAGGCCCTGGATCTTCCATCAGTATTTATAGGGGAGTAAGGTATAAAAAGACCAAAATGGTAGGAAAGGGTCACAGTTTGTCAACAAGCATTTTTTCAGTATTTGCTATGTTCCAGGCACTGTGCTAAATGCTGGAAATATAAATATAAGCAAAATGACAGCTTCTGACCTCAAGGAATTTACATTCTAATTGGAAAGACAACATATAAAAGAAAACTGAAAATTGGTGTGGGGGAGGGAGAGGGGGCAAGTTATGTAGGGCTTTAAAAGCCAAACAGAATTTTATATTTGATCCTTGATAACAGGATGCTTCTGAAGTTAATTGAACTGGAAGAGCATGATGTATGGTGGCCTTCGAAAACTTTAACTCTCCAAATGCAAGTCAATCAAATTAGGGGGGTGTTTATGAATCAACATGTTGGAAGCATTATTACTGCATAATAAGAAAACCAGAAAAAAATCTCTATAACAGCTTCATGAATTCATGATCAGGACTTACATAAAAGGCTGGTGTGAGTCATTGTCCATAATGGAGTACCTTTTAGAAGTAATGATATCGATCTGAATAAATTCGTAGTTGCATTTTTTAACTACGTTTAGAGGGTGTAGTCATTCTTTCTCCTAAGTCCATGGGAGAATTAAGTGAGCATGTTTAATTTAATGATCGAATGGTCTGAAGAAGTTAAAGTGAAGTGCATTCTCTAGATATACTTTCAAAGGGAAATCAACATGGTGAAATCAAGCACATAGGCATCTCACATAATTTCTTCTGGAGCTATCCTCCTGTCTTCTTTTTTCTAGTTCTGAGAAGACATCTGTTTCTTCTCCCTCAGTTGATATGATCCAGTTAAATCCAAGCTTTGGAGACACTCACATGAGATATCAATGATTACTTGATTTCTCAGCACATAAATCCAACTCTAAATCTTTTTGCGTAGATATATCAGGGATGCAGTAACCTTTTCTGGGAAGCAGTTCTGTTTCTTCTATCTGAAGACCCTAAGATAAGATTCTTCTTACATGTTTAGAACTGATTTGAATTGTTTCACCAGGGGAGAAAAACACGTGGAGTTAAAGGAAATGTAGATTGCTTTAGGGGAAAAGAATGTAAGAATAAAGTTTTGGTTTTTAATATTTCTGAATATACAGGATTGCAAATGTAATATAGATCTCAGATTAATACCATAAAAATCTCATATTCAACCTATTTCTACCAATTACTACTTCAAATAGGCAACTATGCAAGTAACTAACATTTCAGTATGTTTCCATCCCCAATTTCTACCCTCACCATCTATTTTAGATTCTTCTTTTTGGGGGAAGGAGGCATCTTTACCTAAGCCAGGCTAGAAATGCATTGGTTACTCTAGGGTCCCATTCTATTATTGATCAGCAAGAGAACTTTGACCTAATAATTTCCCATCTTAACTGATTTATCCCTCCTGGTGGCCCTCTGCTCCCATGGGCTCACCATATTGGTGACAGTATAAATATCCCATCAGCTTAGCCCATTACAGCTCAGAACTCCTAAGCTCACAAAATCCACCAGCCTTATCCTCTTCACTAGCCATTCTAGAGCACATTTGTATGCTACCACACCTAGCTAGAAGGTAGAGTTTTAAGGGCTACCTTCATGGTCATCAAATCTAACCTCATTTTACAAATGGAAGTACTAGGCCCCGGAAAGTGAAATGATTTTTCCATGGTTGATTTTATAGGATATAACAAATCCAAGATTCAAACCAAGGTTTTCTAACTCTAAATCTAGCCAGTTCCAATACTCACTCTGGTCTGCTATGTTACATCTCTTCTCCATTTCCAAAATGCTGTTCAAGTACTGACTTACTCTGGAGAAAAAAGAATGCATAGTTTTAATGAAACTTTGCAAACATCAAACAGTTAGATGAAGGTTATCTAAATTGCAAAATGGTACACAGCTTTGCTTGTGATTAAGAAATGAAGCCATGGATTAAGCTCATTTATTTCCAGGCTCATAGATTTAGTGTTGGAAGGGATCTTAGAGGTTATCTAACCAAACCTCCTTATTTTATAGATGAACGAATTGTAAAGAAAGCACAAAGATGTTATGTGACTTTCTTAGGGTCACACATATTAAATGGCAGAGATGGGGTTTGAATTGATGTCCTCTAACATAAAATCCACCAGTTAAAAAACATTTAAGTGCCCTCTATGTGCCAGGCACCATGCTAATCACTGGGGATATAAATAAAGGCAAAACCACAGCCTCTGCCCTTGAGGAGCTCATATTCAAATGGGAGATACAATATGCAAATAACTCTACACACAAGATATATAAAGTTTAAATGGAAAGCAATCTCAGAGAGAAGACACACTTTCTACTGTCCAGTCAATAGCTGGCTTGATTTCTTTTTCTTCTATCAGATTGTCCAGAGCTTTTAGAGAAATGGGAGTCATTGCTTTGTAGCACATCTTAGATGCTATTTGTATCCACATCCCCCTGTTGTCTTTTGTTCTAATTTAATTCGCAGAATCTCAGAGTTTAAGTGTCCAGAGTGAAGTCAAATGAACAAAAATCCCTATTATAACTGACTTCATATGTAGTCATGTAGTTTCTGCTTGATAACCTTCATTGTTTCTATTGAAAATAATTTTTTAAATCCTGAATTTCCCTATTTTGCTCAGGATTGACACGCAAGGTCTATGCACTGGCCCAAGTCACACTTTGATCAGTACAGGCACCTTGACTGTTCTATTTCCAACCTTATCTAGTTTTTTCCTCAGGAAGCTTGGTGTCCCCACCTCCCTCATCCAAAAATACTCATCATTTTAATGCCAAATTTAGGGCATTTGCCTGATTGACTTAGCTTCCTGTAGCTTAGAGAACTCCTGAGCACAAGGTATTCACCAGCTTCAGCTTCCCCGGTAGCTGAGATTACAGGTAAATATTACCAAGCCCACCTTCTTTTTTTTAAATCCACCTTTTATTAGCTCCAAGTTTTAGAAAAAAATTTTTTCCTGACATCATGTCTAAGTTTTCCTTTCTACTACTTCTACTTATTGGTTATAATTTTGTTCTCTGGATTCAGACAGAACAAGATAAATTCCTCCTCTCCGTGACCACGTTTCAAGTCCTTTAAAACAGCTATGATATTACCCTTGGCACTTTTCTCCTGCTGCTGCTGTTCTGCCCGTCACATAGGAGACAACACCTGGGAGGAGCTAAATCATTTGGTTCTGAGACCCCTGGAACTGTGTGTACTCAGCTAAAACCTAATCATTTTCTGCTTTGACACCATGCTTCCCTCCCATTTCTACCTATTGCTCTGAGAATTTTAATCAAACCAACAGCCTTTGAAAGAATAGACCAGTGGACTTCCCTATTATTCTCTATTGTTTCATCTGCCATCTCTGTGATTTTCATGACTAAAATACTTTTGCTTTTGCTATGACTTCTTTTTCCATGTTATTTCCTCTTATGAAAATGAAATCTTCATGCCTATACCTCAAAAAATTAAATGAAGAGAAAAATGACTCAAATGTACAAACATTTATTGAAAAGAATTAGAAACCAAAATGTTGCCCACTGATTGGGGAATGACTAAACACATTATGGTATGTGGATATAATAAAACAACTGTTGTCCATATAAAATGACAAAATAGTTTCAGAGAAACCTGAGAAGACTTGTATGACCTGATGAAGAGTGAAGTGAGCAGAACCAGTACAACAATTTATATGATAACTACAAGACTGTAAAGGGAAAAAATGTTGAAAGACTTAAGAATTTCTTGCAATTCAATGACCAACCACAACTCAAGAGGATGGATGGTGAAGCATGCTACCCGGTCTTCTGATAGGTGGTCCCAAGATGCAGAGTGACATAAATTTTGGACATACTCGATGTAAGAATTTGCTTTGTTTCCTCCCTCTCTCATGTGTTCCACTGGGGGTAAGGTGAAAGGGAAAGTAGGGATTGGGAAAGTGAAGAATTATACATACGTATTATATGTATATATATATGTATATACACATAAAATATACACACATATATGCATGTATATGTATGCATGTATATATATGCATACACACATGTATTTACACACATACATATATATTATATACATACATATATACACTATAGATATAGATATATAGAAAAGATAATTACATCTTTTTAATACGTAGAACTGAATAGAAGGAAGGCTAGAAAGAAACACAAATAGAGTGGCTTTGAAAGTTACATGTTGAATGTATTATATATTTAATAGAAATACACGCTGTACATAGAATAAATCTGCAGTTTCGTGAATTATCTTTTTCTTCTATTACCTAAGTATATGGAAATTAACCAATTACCTGACTGTATCGAAAATCTGGTTGTTTTGATTTGTCGAAGTCAGATAAAAATAAGAAAAAGAGAGAAAGAACATAAGTGTACAGGGACTATATTGCCTTTGTATTTGCATCCCCAGCACTTAGTAGGCACTTAATACTTGATATTCACTTACTCATACGTTAATTCATTCAGTCAAGTGATCATTTATTCTTTTCCAGGCTAAATATTCCCAGGTCATTCATCCTATTCTTGTATGATAATTCCTTTAGGTTGTATACTTATTGGTCTAAAATTACTTGTGTAATTAGGTTAATATGTACAGAGATCATGACTTTTTCTTTTTTTCTCCCCCTTTTTTTTAAACAAAAACACCACTAATAAAAAACTTCATATGAAGGATATGTTCCTTTCATTTTCTAACATTCTTTGATTTTATACATAATCTTTTCTCTTTACCGCTACCATAAAACCAGAGATTCATTCTTATGGCTCCTTGGGACTGCACTGGACAGAGCTGAAAACTTTGGCTCAGGAAGCAAGCTCCTCTCAGTTGGAATTGGTGAAATTCTAGCATTAGCTCTAGTGAAAAGATAATTATAGAGCATTGGAATAAAACAATGTTCTCTGTTCAAACAAAAAAAACTTACATTTTGCAGTTCATAAACTCCTGCAGCCTTTAAATATTGGTCAAGAATTTACGCCTAGGCCAGGTGTGGACAACACTCCAAGACTTGTGTTGGGGCACTGACAAGGCCAACATGATACCCCGATAATTCACTAGCAAGAGTTTATTTGACATTTTCCCTTTATTTTATTAGAATTGTGATGGTAGATTTTCCATATATTGGTGTTACTGAAAACAAAAGTTCCTAGTGGACTAAGAAAGCTATAGAACTTAGCTATATAAGTATAGTTTATGGAAATATAGAGCTTGGTTTTCTGTAATAATCTTCCTTTCCTGGAAATCATATTTAGCTACCACAAATTTAGTTCAGTTCAGTTACTGTATTTAAAATATACTTCATTGAAACCACTCATAAGTAAAGTGAAAATAGAGCATACAAACTCTCTCATGGTCCATCGATTTCACCTTTGCAAAATCTCTCAAATACGTCCCCTTATCTCCTATGGCACTACCACCATCACCTCACACCTGGATTATTACAATAGCCTGTTGGTGGAGCTGCCTGCCTCAGGTCTTTCCCCACTACAATTCTTTCTCCCTTTAGCCATCAAAGGAATTTTCCTAATGCGTAGGTCTCACTTTGTTAACCAATCCACTCAGTAAACTCCAATGGCTTTCTATTGTAGGAGTCTAGGGATGTAATAAGGGCTTTCAGCAGGGTAGTGGTGGCCATGTGAGTGGAGAGAAGGGAACATAGACTAGAGTTGTTGTGAGGGCAGAAACAATTATTCACAGAATCTTTAGTAAATGTCCCTTCTCTCCTCTGACAAGGTCACTTCCCTAGTGTAGACACTTGCCACCTCGTACCTAGACTACCACTACACACACACACACACACACACACACACGTATATGTATGTATACACATATACTTTTATATGTATGCATATATACACATACACACACATATACATACACACGTGCATCAATATGTGTGTATTCTTCTGACTTCATATTGTATCACTTCATTGTCTTCCTAGATTTCTCTGAAACTATCCTTTCCATCTTTTCATATAGCACAATAGTATCCCAATTACATTCATATACCATAACTTGTTCAGCTAATCTCTAATTGATGGGCCCCTCTTCAGCTTCCAGTTCTTTGTAACCATGAAAATAACTGCTCTAAATCCTTTTGCACATATAGATTCTTTTTCTCTTTCTTTGGCTTATAAACCTAGTAATGATATTGCTGGATACTGCTGGGTGTGCACAATTTAATAGCTTTGAAGACATAATTCCAAATTGCTAGATCAGTTCAGAGAGCTATGGGAGTCTGAAGGAGGCATGAAAAGGTTTGGAAAAATTGCTGGGGTGAGTGGGGTGTTGCTTTGTTTCAGTAAAAGTCCAGTTGAGATTGTAGGTGGTGCAATGGATACAGTACTGGGCCTGGAGTCAGGAAGACCTGAATTCAAGTCTAGCCTTAGATACTTACTAGCTATATAAACCTTGGCGTGTCACTTAATCTACTGGAGAAGGAAATGGCAAATGACTCCAGTATCTTTGCCAAAAAACCCTATGTACTGCATAGCATGCTATGGTCTTCGGGGTCACAAATAGTTGGACATGACCGAGTTACTAGTACTACTAGTCCACCTAGTCCTCATGCTTCTATTACCACCACTATTAATATTGCTACTACTACTATTACTACTACTACTACTACTACTATGATACGAGTGAAGCAGAATTGCAGTAGTTCAACAGAAATGTGAGATGTGCAAATCTTGAGCCATCTCCACTTCAAATGTTTTTATGGACTATTTGTGCCTGACCTTAGGAGCTCATACTAGTACGATCAGCTACAGTCAGATGCACTGTACTTTTGACCTCAACATAGTGATGTCATTTTGGTTCTCTTTGAACATAAAGGACAACAACCAACCAATCAACCACCACTACCACCACCACCACCACTATGATTACTACTACTGCTACTACCACTACTATTATTAATACTACTAATACTGCCATCACCACTATTCCTTCTATTAATTCAGAATGTGAGCAATTTGGGAGCCAGTTCTAATTCCTCTTTTTCTTTATTTCCAAGCCCTGAGCAGAGTGTCTGGCATTTAGAGTTGAATTATTATTTCTTGATAGTCTGGAATCTTTATTAAAAAAAAAAAACCTGAATTTCCCCAACATTTTCCTTTCAGATATTTAGTTCCTTGAAGTAGGAATGTTTTATTTTATTTTCTGTTCTTTGTATCTCTAGCACCTCCCACAATATAAAGTATAAAGTTGGTCCAGAGTCCAAACTCTCCTAGAAGTTTGGCTGTTTGCTTTTTAACATTGCTGATAAATAGCTAATCAGGTGTTTTAGGAGCAATATGGATAACATCTAAATTCTGCTGCTGGGTAGCACTGCCCATAGTTAGAATGCACTGGAGTCAGAGTCAGGCATTCTAACATTTAATTGTAGCGGCATGACCTGTTTGGGTTAGCTGTCTGGGAGCCATTGATTTCTAGCCCTCTGCAATAGGAGCTCCTGTCTGTTTTCCATTTTGTTCCCATTTTGATGCAAGACTGACAAGTGGCCCAGTGCCAGTGCTAATTAAGCAATATAACACTCCAGGAAATGCATTTCTCAGGATTACTTCATGCCTTCCTTAAGTGTGTCCCTGCTGGAGGAGAACTCTAATCCTTTAGAAAATGCACTACCTGAAGTGACTTAATAGCATTTTAATAATGACTAGCATAATAATAGCTAATGTTTATATAGCCCTTTAACATTTGCAAAGCTCTTTATAAATATTATCTCATTTGATGCAACAGCCCAGCGAAGTAGGTGCTATTTTTATCCTCATTTTACAGTTTAGGAAACTGAGGCATAGAAAGGTTAAGTGACTATTAGAGTTCAGGATCTAGTACATCTCAGGTTGAATTTGAACTCAGATCATCCTTGTTCCCTGTTCAATAGGTCTCATCTAGTGTGACAACAAGCTGCCTTACATGGGGAAGAGCAGTAGAAGCAATATATTTTATTTCAATATTCCTCAGTCAGGTATGGATAGCATCAGATGCTTCTAATGTTCCTTCCAAATCCAAAATTCTTTTTCTAGTATAGGAAGATTTTTCAGGGCAGTTGTACTGGGGCCATTTAGCTGTGAGGATGGAACCTAGCAACATAGAAAGTAATGTTATTAGTTGAATAACACATATGCTGGTCCTCTTTCCCAGAGCCAAGCTGTTATTTGCTTTTCAGGGTTCCAGGAGACATTCACAATGGGTGGGAGTGTCTCTTTTCTTTTGTAACCGGGCTAACCACCTCCCACCCCTACCTCTCATTGTCTGTTTCTCCCCATTGTTACCAGCCAGTGACTAAGATCCCTCAAGACCCATCTCACCACTTTTCATGACAAGCACACTGGCATGCCCAGGATAGCTGCTAGTGCAGGGTGTTTTATCTGCTTTACTATGAAAGACGGCTGTTTCAGGGATCAACAATCTTTTTAATTACATAAAATGCAAACAGAAAATACAGAGAAGAGAAATAAAGACCAACAGACAGGGCTCTACTGCCTGAATCAAAACAATGTTGCTATATATACGTTACATTCACCGCTGGACAGAGAGCCTTTACCTCTGGCAGTCAGGGGTCTGAACATGCAGCCACTCAGAGTCTTGACCGGGGAATCACAAGATCCTTCTTGTAAGTGAGCCTCCAAAAGCAAAAAGCTCACCTTTCAGTATATATATGTGTGTGCGTGTGCATACACATACATATATGTATATATATGTATGTGTATGTATGTATATATGTGTGTGCATACATATGCACATACAATACATATATACACATGTGTATATATGTATTGTATGTGTGTGTATATATAATGTATATATATACACACACACCCATACACACACCCATATATACTGTTTTACCTAGTAGGCTCAGAGTCAGAAGACATCACAAGCCTCCTGAGTTGGTGCCAATTAGAAATTAACAAAAAGTGTACACGCCTTCCTACAAGCAAGCAAGCTTCCCTTAATAGGTTCCACATGAGGCCTATTGATGGGCGGGGAAGATCTTATTTCCCATTAATCTTATGCCACTTCAAATGAACCAGTTTTTACAAAGAACATTGACTTCACAGCTTTGGCAAGAACAAACGTACTAACATTTCTCCTAATTTGTTTTTGTTTAGTCATATTCAGTCGTGTCTGATTCTTCACAAACCCTTTTGCTGTTTTTTTTTTTTTTTGGCACAGATACTGAAAGTGGTTTGCCACTTCAGTCTCCAGCTCATTTTACAGATGGGGAAACTGAGGCAAACAGGGTTAAATGCCGAGGCAAGGGTCACATAGCTAGGAAGTATCTAAAGGTGGATTTGAACTCAGGTCTTCCTGACTCCACTGCACCACCTGGCTGTCCTTTCTCCCAATATCTTGAGGTATGATCTTTCCTTATATCACCCCAGTATCCAGAGGGAAAGGAGAGGAAGTGTCAAAACTTAATTTAAATCCCACCTAGTTTAAATATAAATTCCTGCCAAGGGTGAGTTCAATGGCAACATTGTTTCCAGATGAAAAACATTGTTTTCCTGGCATTGGTTCCCAAAGGGTGCCCTAACTGTAAAACCCAGCCTGGATTTCCACTCCTGGATTCCTTTGGAAACTCCCTAGGGATAAGGACATATTCTGCCCTTTCCCTCGACAACAAGGACATAGGTCTAAGAGTCACTGAGATCTTCCAAGGAGGACTGAAGCAAAAGCGGCAGTAACTAATGCCAGTAGGTCCTTTATTTTGACACCAACAGTTCAGGCAGCTCAGCAAACTCCCCTGTAGCACTGTGGAGACTCATTTCTCTCTGAGCAATCATGATCCGGCCAGGCTGCCATAGTAGGCCTTTCCGCTGTGGGCGGAGTCAAACGTAGGTGCCGGATGTTTCACTTTCCCCGCTGTTTCGTCTTGTGTACGGCACGTTCAAGGTCATGTGGTGGTCGGCAGGTTCTGCCAACCTGACCCTTCTATCCTTCAAAGTCCACGCAATCGGTAAAAAGAAGAAAGAGGACAACTCCACAGTGCGAGCCGACGAGCTTTCTCTCTACTCCGTCCCACACTTTGAGTCGCGCTTTGTGGAGGAGCCGCGCAGCGCTCTGGAGGAGGCCATCTCCCGCCTCAGGAAGGCCGTGGAGCCCTATGCGATCTGGTTTCAGAACTTTTACAGCAAAACGAAGCCCAGGGTGGATGGCGCCATTCAACAGGGGACTGCGAGCTGCGACTACCTGTGGAATTCCCCTCCCGAAGTTATGAGAAGGCTCGGCATGATCGGTTTCTCCGGAATTCTGGGATACTTGCTCGCTAGCCGTTCAAAGTTCAAGAAGCTCATGTATCCGGTGGGTTTGATGGGCGTCACTTCCACCATCTATTACCCGCAAGACGCGTTCAATATTGCATTGATCTGCGGGGAGAAGTTATATGATTGGGGCTTGGATGTCCACGTGATGGTACGAGATGCCTATAAGATGTGTTTTCCGGAGGATACAAACCAGGAAAAACCTGAAGAGGTGAAGCATTCATTCAAACAAAGAAAGAAATAAAATGATACTAGTGCTGCCCATTGTCGACATTTGCACGCCAGGGACTTTGTGGAGAAATCAGCATTTTTAGCAGATTGGGAAAGATGTAAGCGATGCTGATATTGAATGCAATAAAGTATCTTTCTCTTTCAGAAAAGGCTTCACTTGTCTTGTTTATTGTCTCTAGTGATGACGTATTGCTGAACACACTGGCCTGATAGTCCTTCACCTATAAATCTCAGAACTCCTTGTCCTCATGTTGTTTTTCATGTACATCATTAAATTCCAAGTTAAAAAAAATAAAGCCTCCTCTCAGCCACATGGTTCAACAACCAGAACCAGTTATAGACAGTCTAATGTTCCACAGTCTAAGACATTGCTCTCGTAAGTCATGGTGGTTCTGAAAATAATCACTTTAGTGTTCACGTGGAGAGTTGGTATCAGCTGATAGGATTTACATGTGTAAACAAACTGTTTCCATTTGTTTTCCTCAGTCAAGAAGACTCCATGCCTCCGAGATCCCTTACAGATCTAAGATTCTTTTTCCTATATGAGATTTTTCAGGATAGTCATACTATTGAACTTTTATCATGGCTTTCTCTCCTGTCCTTCCCCTCCCTATTTTCTTAAGGTTTTAGATCTTAAAACTAGGAGGCATCTCAGAAGTTATTTACTTATATCTCTTACTTTTATAGATGAGAAAACTAAGGCCAGGAAAGGTTCAGTGACATGTGTAAGCTCACACAGTGTAATCATCCGAGATGCATGTTGAATCCTGCAGTTTTTATGCCTAAAGGTGCTATCATTGGGTTATTAGGTAGCTAACGGTATGTTGCCTACGGACACTAAGAAGTTGAGTTACTTGCCCAGTGTTACAGCCAGTATGTGTCAGAGGTAGGATTTCAACCCTTCCTGACCACTTTTCACTTCTCTATCTACTATGAGATGCTTTCTCTAAGACCTTAGGTCGCATAGAAAGTCTAACTTGTATTGGTAGAGAGAGCTCTTCACACCAATAAAATCACAAGGTTTAAAAAAAAAGACTATTAGCATTGTGAAGGGAAGAAAATGTGTCAAACCAAGAAAATGGGGACAAAAAAATGTTATTTTCCCACAATCACTCAGTGAGATGACAGAAACAATAACCTAAGCCTGATTTCCTGACTCTCAGGGGATCACAAATCCAAACAGGAGCTGGGTAGGAAAGAGCTATACGCTGTTCATAGCATCAGCAGCTTTCTGGAAATGAATATTGTACCCTGAGGGTCTGTTGGTTTGAACTACAAGTATCTTTTAGTAGCTTACGATGATTTCTATAAACCATGTTTCCCTTCACAAATAAATCCTTTTAGGGACTTTTGATGATGGGAGGAATGTAAAATCAAATGAAAAACATTGTGAAGGTAATTACACCAAAATAGTTGGAAATATTAAGTACAAAAGCATAGTATTGTAGGATCGTGGGAGCATAAATTGATCATAGATAGAGCTGGTAGGGACCTTTGAGGTCATAGGGGCAAAGATCTAGAACAGAGGTGTCCAAACTTATTTGGGCTATCACCCCCTTTTAAAAAAAAGTACTCAGCACCCCACTCGAAATCTTTAACCTTTTAATGTTTTTTTTTGAAATTTGCATCATTTCAGTATATATATATATATATATATATATATATATATATATATATATATAAATTTTTAAAATGATGCATCTTAAACTTAATAATTTATTGTAAATTTGTGGGGTTTTTCCTGCATTGAAATTTTGATGACTCAATATTGTGTCATGTAACTATAGTATCATATTACAAGGAAGTCATTACATGCATATATTCTTGTTGATGCAAGCTGGCCTTCTGAATAATGTGCGATATTCTCACCTTCCAATGCTTGTTTGTTAAGACCTGTTGGTAAACCTGACCACTGATCAGTTATAACTTGCATTTTCTGTGTTTGGAAAATAATTCAATCACTACAACTTCAACTCTGTTACACAACAGATGAAACACATACAAGTGTTTTTCTCAAAATTCTCTTCTTTCCTTCTGCTCCCAGTGCCCCATCATTTTTATTCAACATACACCAGTTGCACTCAAGGCTACTACCTCCTTCCTGGATTGTCCCAGTGCCTCCCAGGGGGTGGTATCACCCACTTTGGGAGCCTCTGACTACAGCTGAAGCTAGCTTAGATATCAGAACATCATAGTCCAACCCTCTCATTTGACAGATGAGGATACTGAAGCCCAAAGAAGTTGCCACTAATCCAAACGCACATAGGTATTTTGTTGTTGTTTAGTTGTGTCCAACTCTTCATGACCTCATTTGGGGTCTCCTCAGCAAAGCTACTGGAGAGGTTTGCCATTTCCTTTTCCAGCTCATTTTATAGATGAGGACCTGAGGCAAACAGGGTTAAGTGACTTGCTCAGGGTCACACAGTTAGTAAGTGTCTGAGGTCAGATTTGAAATCAGGAATATGAGTCTTCCTGACTCTAGGCCCCACACTCTATCTACTGTACCACTTACCTGCCTCTTCACTCAAGTGTATCTCTTCACAGATTCCTTTTTAAACATGAATACACAGACGTTACAGCTTTAAAACTGTGATGCATGAAGAATCACGACAAAGCTGCTACAAACCAATTTGCCACAACTGCAGCTAATTTTGATTATGACCAACAAGCATAGATTACATGAAATTGTAGGCAATTGCAATGGTCATAGGATTATAAGAGAAAAAGATTCTGAGGTAAATGAATCAAATGAGCAGAATGGGAATGGGAAGTAATACTTTATCACACTAATAAATTTTTAGGGTTTATAAACTGTTTGGTGGTCGTAAGCAGAAATGCATAGTGAGGATGTTTCCATCATTACCTCATAATAATTTACATTTCCTGGCAAGGATATCCTATGAGTTTGAGACTACTCTTAATTCACACTCTCTTCTCTTCCATCTAGTTGGACATGTTTTAAATCATTCTAAACTCCAGTTAAGAGGTAGTTGACCTATATACAAACCTATCCAATAATATATTCGGATCATGGATAGTACATTTGGATAGAACATTGGACTTGATGAATCAGGAAGACAGGTTTAAAATCCAGCCTCAAACACTTACTGCCTGTATGACTATGAACAAGTCACTTAGCCTCTCTCACTTTTAGGCTCCTGATTTGTGAAATGAAGATAAAAAATAGAATCTACTTCCCAGAGTTGTTGAGAGGATCAAAAGTAAAGGGCTTTACAAACCTGGAGCTGGTATATAAATATTAGCTATCAAATGAGATAATATATGTAAATCTTTTAAAAAAAGATTGAAAATCTTAAAAGGCAATATAGGTGCTAGCTATTCAGTATCACATCGATTATTCATTTGGACCATAAAGGACAAAGAGCTGTCTCACTAGGAATGAACTTTGGATACCTGCTCAGCTTCCTTATTTTCAGGCACACTTCTATTACTCTAGGTATTATTTGTAGCTATTTACCCAGACCTTAAATTTAACTATTGCAATGGCAAAATGAACACTTTTTCAATCTTAATGCCAAAGGCCACCAATCTCTTGTTAATTTTTGTAGCATTTCATAGTATTCAGTCCAGATCTTTGGACAGAGTGAGTATTCAGTAAACACCGTTGTTGACAGAATGATGAGTTAGGAGCATTAGTCTGCCAGATGAGCATTTGGGGGCCAGGTAGTAGTCAAGAATGGAGCAGCTGCTCTTGGCAAAAAGGATAAGAGATACTAAGTTAAAATGCTGTATAAGATAATAAAATCATAGATAGAGAACAGGAAGGGATGCCATCTTGTCCAATGGAGACCCAGGGAAAACAAGTAACTCATTTGGTGTCACATAGGTAGTAAGTGGTAGAACTGAGATTCAAATATAGCTTTGGGGACTCCAAATTCTATGTTCTTTCACGGAACCACATCGCCTTCCATAGGTTTTTGCAAAACCAGAGCAGCAAATGCTGGTGATGCAGTTTTCAGAACATTCTGGGAAAAGACTATTTCAGTTTCTAGTACAATTTCCTGCAGTAAATTCATTGAGTTAGAATCCTGGGTTATGACTTTGTGATCTCATCCCATGTTTTAGAGCCATGTACTAAAATGCCCATTCTTTTCTCTCTATTTGCTGCAAGTCAAACTTTTTTCTAGTTTCTAGCATACAGTGGACTGAACCGTTTTGCAATTTTAAAATATACAGGATGAAATAGTGTGGAGCTATGGAAGCAGCAATGGATTTGTAGTCAGAGGATATGGTTTTGAATCTCACCTGTAATTTGGGTGACCTTAAGAAAGTCCCTTGTCCCCTGTATATCTCAGTTTCCTCAATTGTAAAACAAAGAAGTTGGATTAGATGGCCCCTGATGTCATTTTAGTTCTTCATTTATGATTCTATGAAGTTTATGGTTCTCATCTTTTGGTCTCTGTTCCTCAGGTTACTTCAGGTTAAGATAAAGGCCAAATGCTAAATGCTTGTTTATTCACCAGTTGGCACCTAAAGGAGAGAAGGAGAGAGGAAAGGAATAAGGGAAGGAAGGAAGGAAGGAAGGAAGGAAGGAAGGAAGGAAGGAAAGAAGGAAGGAAAGAAGGAAGGAAAGAAAAGAAGGAAGGAAGGAAGGAAGGAAGGAAGGAAGGAAGGAAGGAAGGAAGGAAGGAAGGAAGGAAAGAGGGAGAGAAAGAGGAAGGGAAGGAAGGAAACAACTATAAAAGAAGGAAGTTGGACTAGGTGGCTGAAAAGAATACATGAAAAAGGCTTCCCTTTATACCTAAGGTGTAAATATTCTTGTAAAATGTTTGCATCTAGACAAAAAATAGAATATAATGGCTCAATATTGAGGAGAAACTTTCTGTTGTGGAACTGAGGTAGCAAACATTATTGTATCATGGATCCTACTGGCAGTCTGGTGAAGCTCATGAATATATATTGTAGTGAAACTGTTTCATACTAAGATACATTTATCAACATATTAGAAAAACACAAAGCAAATGGACCCAAGGTAAAGAATTACTGCTTCAGTTGCTTATACAGTACAATAGAGGTTAGTGAAATAGAGTGCAAAGAGCTCTGGATTTCTATTCAGAGGGACTGGGTTTGAATTTCAATACTGCCAATCACTTGCTGTGTGATATTGGGGAAGTTATCTCTCTTCTCTGGGCCTCAGTTTCTACATTTGTAAAATGGAGGGGTTGTGTGGGCTAAGGAGATCTTTAAAATTTCTCCAATTTCTAAATATATGATCAGAGCTTCACTCCTTAAAAGAAAAAGGCTTATGATTCTTCCATGCAAGTAATAGATCACATGTTTACAAGTGTGTTTAAAAAAAGAGCTAATTTGGACAATTTTCTCTGGTTTACACATGGTAGGAACTCTTAAACAATGTCCAGATAGAGAGAATGACCCTCCACTCAACTAGCCACCTTTAAACTCCGCTCATCAGAGATGTGTGGTTACCCAGAAGTCAGAAAGGATCATTCAGTAGAGTAGAGATTAAGCCCCCAAAGGATGCTTTTTGTTAAGGTGGCTAGGAGGTGCTGGCTGATTTATGCTGAATTTTGGGAATGTTGTGAGTTTTAGCTTTCTCAGACAGTTTACCAACACATCTTGATACTTTTAGGAAATCTTTCATATTATTTCCAGTTAAACGAGAAAATTAAAAATATAATATGGCTCTTAATTTCATTTTGTCCTTTTTTACTATTATAATATCCATAGATTTTTACTTTTTTATCAAGATATTTTCTCTCTCCAAAACTATATTTGTGAGAAATACTAATGTATGCATTAGTTTTGCTTCCATATCTACTAGCCTTCATCTGATACCCAAACAACATAAACAAAACTAGTTTCCCAGCTTTGGTACTAGCTGATATCCTATCATAATGCTTTTGTCCTAATTATTTGTTCATGTCAGGAAGTGCTGTGACAATGGAAATTGGAGTACTATTTAAATATAACAATAACTCCCTGCAATTAAGGGAATACTAAATAATGAAATATTTAAACGGCTAAGTACCTATTCTCATCTTAGTTCATTTTGGGCTGACATCCATCTTTAACAAAGTCACTGGAAATATTTCAAATAACACTTTTAAGTCAGCTATAATGTAATATAAACTAGGACAACACATGCAAGTTGTAGTACAGAAAACAAATTATAGTATAATATAATTTGTCACTTATTGGCCTCCTGTGAGACCGGTCCCTTACCTGTACATCTTTCCTTGTATTTTATCTCTCATGTTCTTGGCTGACTTCCAGAAAGCTGAGTAGGGCTCTGCCTCACTGTCTATTGGAAGAAGAATATTGTATTGCAGCAGGAAAGAAGAATTGAGATTTCCTTGGCAAGATTCTTCAGTACTTCTTGTCTGAACTTCATACAATGGCAGCAAGGCTGACAGCCAAAATCTTGAACTTCAAATTGACCTCTAGCTTCCATCAACTGCACAAAATTATAGAGGTGTTTGATATTGCATGATCGCTGCTGCTGTTAGTCTCTGAATAGAGGCTTTGGTTTCAATATGTCGATTAATTCAAAAGATAAGACAAGTTAAAAAAAACTCATCGATCTTTTTTACATTTCATTTTTCATTGGTCAGATAAAACAGAAAGCCAATATTTGAGGACAAAAGCCCGCTATTTTGTCATCAAACGTTCTTAAACATTGTCTGCAAAATCCCTATAATTAGCATGGCCCCTGGAGAATGTCATTGCATATTTGATGAAACAGGGCATGAACTCTGTTCCACCTTCCAGGGGGGCCTGTAATACTATCCAGATGACTTCTGGGAATTTTTAACTATGAGATAGGCCGTCTTATCTAAGCAACTGAGGGGAGAAAGACATTTGTCCAGGCTAACAACCCCTGTTAGCAGATTCATTCCATTTGGATCGATAGATTTCACCTTCTGCCTTCCCAGCTTGTAGGGCTTGTAGGTAAGGGAAGAAAGCAGTAACACCTTCAAAATTTTAGTGACTGGAAAAATGGAGATGATATGAGAGTGGTATTCAAAGAAACCAAAATAGTATACTATTTTAATGCTACCATTTGTGTGATTAAAGGAGGGAGAAAATAATTTTTGGATTTCTTTACTATGACCAACTTTAAAAGAATGAATAGTATTATTTTAAGCTATGAAGTTAAGAATTTTTTTTCAAAATAATTTTCCTAGAAAAGACAAAATTAGGAATGACTTCAGTATGATCTTCATTAAGCCAGCTTAGTGTTGCTTTCACCCAGTACCTAGCACTGTGCCTGTCACATAGAAGGCACTTAAAAATAGTTTACATTCATTCATTCACAATGTTGAGGAATCTTGATACTTTTCAAGTGTCCTCTTAGTTACATTATCTTCCAAGACTTTCACTCTGAAATATTCTCCCAAACTAGCATTGATTTCAATTGACCTAGTTAACAACTTTATAATGATTCCACCCTCTATTAAGTCAGTCTTTACAGAAATTCAGCAAAAGAGACGAAATTTTCCTCCTTTTTTGGAGGACATGAGGGAAAAAAAACAATTAACTTGAGTTGAGATGTTGTTAAGGAAACAGTGA
Organism: Phalanger gymnotis; assembly: GCA_028646595.1. Lineage (NCBI taxonomy): Eukaryota > Metazoa > Chordata > Mammalia > Diprotodontia > Phalangeridae > Phalanger > Phalanger gymnotis. The sequence continues at coordinate 278,660,236 of CM053623.1, forward strand.
AAAATTACCTATTGCAACAAAGGACTTGCTCCTTGATTAAATGTATCTTCAAAGCAAATAGCCTGCCTGTGTGTATATATGGGTAACTAGCATAATTAATCTTCATGCTAGATTAAGTTGATAAAATGTTGACCTAATTTGGGATTAAAAGATTATGAGTAACATTTTGAGATGAAGGCTGCAACATGCCTCATGTCAACACAATAATGAGAGAATTAACCCCACAAGCCCTCCTCAATTGGGGCATCTCTGGTGCTGCTACTTGAGCAGGGTTTAGATGACCCGTTAATGAGGGCGGCACAAAGCGTTCCCTGAGAGGTATATTGTAACATGCATCAGTGCCCTGCCTGCTAAGGGGGAATGCTGATGTAGAAAAGAAAGACATCTCCCTTTCGGAGGCTCTAGAAGCATCCTGACTTTTGGTCATGAACTAAATGTTTAAATCTAGTAGGAACACCAGTTGCCTGGAGAAACTTCAAACATTTTTATTATGGGCATAAAAATGCCCCTTATAAACATTGTGTGACTGCTTGCAAACAGAGGACATTTCGTTCATAAAAGCTAGTAGGGAAAACATGATGTTGGCTCTTTGTGTGTTTTGATTTGCAATTACTTTCCTGTGATTTTTGATTATAGCTTTACTAATCATTAGTAACAAATTCCAACTGTTAATTTGGAAGGCTATATCAGACTAATTCCTTCACTCCCCCCCCCCCCCCCCAATTAAATGGAACAACACATAACATTCCATTCCACAGTTAATCTTCAATTATCCTTGGTATTAGGGGATAGGGTTTGCTCTGTGGATAAATGAAATCTACAGATAATCAAAGAAACTAATTTTAGCCAATATTCTTCCAATATCTCCAATTATAACTGCAAAATACATACTTTTTCATTTATGCATGCATTCGTTCAAACATATGATACTTTTGGTCTTTAGAATCACATTATAGTCATTCGTTAAAAGAAAAACCCTCTCTTCTCCCCTTCCAAATCAAAGCACGTTTTGTAGCAAAGAAAAATGTTTAAGTAAAAGCATCCAGGTAACGATGTCCATATCTACAATGCATATACAACATTCTGACCCCTCAGGAGTCTCCGTACTCTCCATCATCAGATGAAAGGTATATTTTATTTTCTGTTCTTGGGGAGCATCATTAATTTTTCTAACCATGAAAATTTTTTTGCTTTCTTTTCATCATCTTTTAATTCAAATGACTGTAGTGAGTGTGTATGTCCTCTTCTGATCACACTTAGTACTCTATAATAGTTCGTAAAATGTTCACAAATTTTCTCCGAATTCCTCCTCCTCTTCCTCCTCCTTCTTTTTCTTCCTGGGTCTCCTCATCTCACTAGAGCAGGGAGTGCAGTGGCCATGGATGGGCTTGATTTCACTGCTGATAGGCATCAATGTTTTGACCTATTCTCTTTCAGACCTGGGCCAGTTTGTTCTCCTTAAGCAGCCTGGTTTCCCATCTTGTTCTCAGGGGCTGACAAGATTGGTGATAGACTGAGTGTGGACACCTGATTAGCTTTAGCTCAAGAGATTCACCAGTTTCAGTCTCCCCCAGTAGCAGGGATTACAGACATGTGCTACCATGCCTCTTCCTCTAACTACACAATAATATTCTATTGCATTCATATGCCATAATTTCTTCAGCCATCTCCTAATCAGTAAGTACTCGCTTTGTTTTTAAAGTTTTCTGCTGTCACGAAAAGTGCTGCTACAAATATTTTGCTGTATATCGGACCTTTGTTTCTGTCTTTAGCTTCCTTGTGTTATATGTTATATTCCCAGGAATGGGAATGCTGGCTCTAAAGATATCAACAGTTTAACCACTTTTCTTATATGATTCTGAGTTGATATTGAGAACAGTTGACCCAGAAACAACTCAAACTATATAGCCCATTGAATCCTTTGCCAGAGCTGTTAACAAAAAACTCAGTTGATCCATTCAGCATTTGATAGAACCTATAGAAAGGTGTGGAAGATAAGTGCATAGATTGAGAAAGCTTGAATGGATTATATGAGTGAAGTGCCCATATTGAGGAGATCATAGATCCATTGATGTATTTTAAGTAAAAACCATAAATTTATATACACTAGTAGGAACAAATTTCAAGTACTTGATACAAATATTAGAGCAATGTTGAATGAGAAAGGGAAGTGGAAGCATTTTGCCAAGGAAAGCAACAGATGAGACAAGGTGAGACTGAGACTATTGCTGTTGTCCAGTTGTTTCAGTTGTGTCCAACTCCTTGTGAGTTGTTTCAGAGTTTTCTTGCCAAAGATATTGAAGTGGTTTGCCATTTCTTCTCCAGTTCATATTGAAGATGAAGAACTGAAGAAAACAATGACTTGCCCAGTGTCACACAGCTAGGAAGTGTCTGATTCCAAGTCCAGTGCTGCCTCCAAAAAGTGAGCCTAATGAGAACTTTAATTAGACAAGAGGCAGGCTGGTGGTCAATAGGAATATGAGCATGAACAGACACATTACTCTCTTCCTATTGTCCTTTGTGCTCTTAGCCTACTCCTTCCAAATCTGAGGCAGCTGGTGGTGAAGTGGATACCACTCTGGGCCTAGAATGTGGAAGACCCTAAGTTTTAATCTGGCCTCAAGCACTTTACTAGCTGTGGGACTCTGGGCAAGTCACTTACCTTCTATTTATTTCAAGGTTCCACAATTATAAAATAGGGATAATAATATCACCCACCTCATAGGGTCACTGTGAGGATCAAATGAGATATTTGTAAAAAGCACCTAAGAGACATAGAAATGTTTATTCTCCTCCCCCCTCCTGAAATGCAACATCCTTTTGACTCCATCTTTTGGAAGTCTAGATTTCCAGCCCTATTAGGTTCTTTCTTGGTATCTAAGTACCTTGATCATCATGAATTATTTACAATGAAAGTAGGACACAGGTAGATGCATCCTAGTAAGGACAACTTGCAAATTCATTAACTAGGGTATTAGATTTACATTTGTGTTGTCTAGCATTATCATGTGTTTGTATGAACTAAAACCTCTTTCTGTTCGTGCCTGTCAGCAAGCAGTACTGTGACTCTGTGAATCTAGGCCACACTTTCCCCCCGATACAGCTTGAATAAACACTGAGCTCAGTCAGTAAAAAGCATCACTTTTCAGTACATACCTGAACAACAGGCATTATTTTTCCTTCCAGAGACATGGAAGTGACTGATATTCAGGAGTACCCTAAATTTAGACCAATTTCGTACATTTGAATGTCTCACTTTGAATTTTGAAGGAAGAACATTTGAACAGTTTGAAGATGGATAAAATCTTCTGCTTGGTTTTCAGATCCAATGCCACACATATGTGGGGCTTTTATTTTTAGAGAGTTGAGAAAAAATTCCAAGAAAAGGAAGAACAATTATAGACAGTGCCCTTTGGAATGGAACAGGGTAATTTGGCTCAGGAGACAAGTGCTTTTGTTGGTACAGGGCATCGAATGAAGCATGTCTTTTTCCATTGTGATCCTCAATTGAGTGGGGCTATTATCTGAGAGTGCAATGCTATTTTAAATAGACCAGTTAGAGCTATCAGAGAGACAGAATCTGCCAAAGTTCTGTTATATTTGTTTCAGTACAAGAAGAGATACTGTAACTAGACTTACTCTTTCTTGCCTTTAGGAACCATACTGCTATTATCACTGATATTGTTATATTTCCAATCAGCCAGAAACAAAGATCCCATACATACCAAGATATTTGTAGCAGTACTTTTTGTGTTTTTGCTGTCATTGTTCTCTCATTTCAGGTGTGTCTAACTCTTTGTTACCCCATTTGGGGGTTTTCTTGAGAAAGATACTGGAGTGGTTTGCCATTTCCTTCTCCAGCTCATTTTACACATAAGAAAACTGAGGCAAACAGGGTGAAGTGACCTGCCCAGGATCACACACATGTCTGAGGCCAGATTTGAACTCAAGAAGGATGAGTCTTCCTGACTCCAGGCCCTGCACTCCATCCAGGGTGCCACCTGACTACCCTTTTTATGGTAGCAAAGGGTGTGTGTGTGTGTGTGTGTGTGTGTGTGTGTGTGTGTGTGTGTGTGTGTGTGTAAATGTTGAACACATTGCTTAGAGAAGAGTATTTAAAAAAATATCCTAGCAGGACAAAATTGATGATATCACTATTTACAGACATGATTTCTAATTTACAATCTATTGAGAATAGTACTATAAAATATTTTATCTTATTTTTACATTTAATTATTTTCATGCATAAGTATGTGTGCATTGTACATTCATGGTTATCATGTTTTACTATTATTAGGTATTTGTTTATCAGAAAATTATGAAATGAATCATTAAGCAACAATAAGACCTGTATATCTTAAACCATTGCTTGAATTAAATATCCAATATCACAGGAAACACAACCATACAAGCCAAAATATAGATCTGTTCTTTTCTGTTTTAAATTCAATCATTGTTTTAGAAATGAAAAGAACCTGCCACTTTCATCCTTCCCCTCTTTTTCCCATTCAAACCATCACCTTCCCATCCCCTTTGTAACATCCTCTTAATTGGTTTCTCCGCCTCTCATCTCTGCCCACTTGATTCCATCCTCCAAAGAAAGGCATAGCTTCGACTCTGCCATTCTCCACAAGTATCTTCAGTGAGGCACATTTCTTCTAGCACAAGTGACAATGTCCTCTCCTTGGTATTGCCCTTCTTATTCTGGCTCTAAAAGCACTTGTTATACTGACTATACTTCTCCTCAAACATTCAGCATTACTGTCAAAATGACAGACTTTTCACCATGTAAGATACATCTCCCATCAACATGTCTTTGTCCAGATTTCTCCTTATACCACACAAACACTCCTCTCTCCATCTCTTGGGATCCTTAGCTCCCTTCAAAGCTCAGCCCAAATGCTGCCTTCTACATGAAGTCTTTCCTGATTCCCCAAATTGTTAGTGCTCTTTCTCTTGTCTTTGTATCCTTAGGACCCATCCCAATATCTCACATAGTAGGTGCTTAGAGAATGCCTGTTGATTCATTTGTATGTACTTTGCATTTACTTACTTAAGGAAACGTTGTGTCATCTGAGTAGTATGTAAATTCCTTGAGGGCAGAAACTCTTCTGTTGTGGACTTTGTATCTCCAATGCCTGGAATTATGTTTTGCACATATTAGGCATCTAATAAATGCATATCGAATTGAATCAAACTGTCCTTTAGCTAAAGAAATGGGATCAAAGGTTTATGTTTCAATCCCAATTGTCTTATGATGTCCCCTCCCCCACCAGGTTTTTATGGGAGAAACATGAAATGTATCCTTTGTTACGCTTTCTGAGGTATGATTTTCCCCAGCATCTCCATTTTCACTCCACACAGAATGAAGAGTAATCTCTGATTCTCATGATTGCAATCCTCTCTGGCTCTTTATTTTTCTCCTTTGGCTTCAAACATTACCCATATATGTGTTGCCATATCAATGCACATTCTGAGGGTCTCAAATTTCATATGGGTAGGAGGCAGCAAAGTCCAATCATTCATCAACTTCTTCCCTGCCATTCATTTTGTCTCAATACTCATTTCCTCCCCTTGTTCCATGGTGTTTTTCTGCTGGAATAACTCACAGTCTCTTTAGAATCCACATGGCTCCAGCTCCTTTATCTTCAAAGTGCTTAAAACATTCAAGCAAGTTCATGGTTTTCATAACTAAAGAAAATGAGAATAAAAAAAAATGGAAAATGCCATTGTGCCATTGTTTCCATTCACTCTAGCCACTAAATATGACACAGACAGCTTCTTAGACTTCAGGTATTCTGGATGATTAAAACCCACAAAACTTCCTATCTACTCCTGACTTTTAGCAGGCAAATTCAGGAGAAAAAAGGTGGTAATCTTTGGGCAAATATGTATATGTGTATTTGTATCAAAAATGATTATGGCTTGTAGCAGAAAAGGAAACTACAACCTGTGTTAGGGAAAACAGATAATTTCATAAATATTTACGCTGAATTTTAAACAAATAGTTTAATATATTTTTCCGTAGGTAGGACATGAAGCAATATGGCATAGTACATAAATCCCTGGACCTAGAAACAGGAAGACATACGTTCATATTTCCCTTAGGAAATTACTAGTGTTATAACCCTGGGCAAGTCAGTTATTGGGTCAGCAAGTAATCAGAGCCTTCCTTCCCTCATCTACAAACTAGCACATACCTGACTTTGTTGTTATGAAATCAAATGGTATCACATACATGAGAGCTTTGCAAAAGTTCATAAAAATATGAGCTCCATCTCTAACCTTGCAGTTAATAGTTACTTCTCCCTAAAACACAGGATATTAACACAATACCACAAAACATTTCGAAAGCAAAATCCAATGTCTTCTTTTTCCCCTTTAATTTCAGTAACATTTTGCACTATTTATCTCCCTTTCTTGAAATTCTCTTCTTTCTTGACTTTTACAATCTTGGCTTTTCCAATTTTCCTCCTACCTCTCTGATTACCCTTTTCCTCTCTCTATTTCTCTGTATGTCTCTCTGTGTCTGTCTTTCTCTCTGTCTTTTTCTGTCTCTGTCTCTCTCTCTCTTTCTCTGTCTCTATGATATATATATACACATATATATATCTGTCTCTCTTTCTCTGTCTCTCTGTCTCTCTTTCTCTCTCTGTCTCTCTCTCTCTCTCTGTCCCAGTCTGTCTCTCTCTTTGTGTCTGTCACTCTCTCATATAAATGAGATTTTTCTCTAAGTCTCCAGCACTTAATACCTCTGTTACATTGAACAATTGGCTCTTTCTGTGCTTGTTTCTTCATATGTAAACTCAGAGTGTTGAACAAGAGCACCTCTAAGGTCCCTTCCAGCTCTGAATCTATAATTTTATATAACAGAAAACTTCATCCTCAAAACAAGATGTTGTAAATCATCCAAACTGACCTTCTCATTTTAATATTTGGCCTAAAAAAGGGAAGACTTGAGACTTTAGGTAATGGGAAAGAAGATTTGATCATTGTCTTTAAATAGCTGAAAGGCTAGCATGTGGAAAATAGGTTAGATTTAGCTTGTATGTCTTCAGAACTTATAACCTGAACTGAATGGGATAAGTTACAGGGATACAGGTTTCAGTTCAATGTAAAGAAGATTTTTCTTACAATCTGTAACAAAAATGCTGCTAGGAGCTGCTGTGGAGGTATAAGACCAACAACACCATCACATAGGATGGCTGCTAGCTCAGGTTCTTTGATCTGCTTTTCTAAAGAAAGCAGCTTTAAGGGGTTTACAATCTCACTTTAAGTAAACATATCGATACCATTCACTTCATTCAGGGGAAAAAGTTAGCACCCTGAACTTCAGAGAAAACACAAACAGAAATTACGAGCATAAATCATATAAACAGAGCAAATAACAGAAATCAGCAGACAGGGCTTCTGTCTGTCCATAGCAATACATGCATAGTTACCAGAGAGATAAGCACCAACAACTGGGTTTTCAAAGCCAGGGGCTCCTTCATAGCTACCCCGAGTCTCATCTGGTGAAGTCGCAGGAATGCTCTTCCAGTGAGTGAGCCCCAAAGCAAAATGCTAAGCTACAAGTATATACACACTCTTTCAGGGTCAGAGGGAATCACAACCCTGTGACTGAAGCTCATGTGACTTAGGCTTTCTTGTGACTTAAGCAGATCATCAAAGACTCTTGATTCAATCAAAGATGCAATCAAAGGCACTTGACTGTCTTAGTTCTGAGAAGCACTCAAAAAGAAAAAAAAAACAGCTAAAAGTCCCACTTTGCTTGCCATTGCACAACCAAAGAATGAAAATTAATTTATTAATCATTAATGGCATTAGATAGAGTATTGGGCTTAGAATCAGGAAGGCTTATCTTCTTGAGTTCAAATTTGGTGTCAGACACTAGCTGGGTGACCCTGGGCAAGTCACTTAATCCTGTTTGTTTCAGTTTCTCCATACATAAAATGAGCTGGAGAAGGAAATGGTGAACTACTCCAGTATCTTTGCCAAGAAAGCCCAAAAGAGATCACAAAGAGTTGGACACAATTGTAAACAGCTGAACAACAACAGAAATTATGAAAATCATTACAACTTCCCCCAAATAGAAAAGGCTGTCACATGAGGGAGGAAATGAATTCCCCATCACTAGAGGTGCTGATGTAAGTCTATCTGTCTGAAATGTGGTTAAAGAGATTCATGAATAAGAAAAGGGTTTCAATAAGATGAACTCTATCATCCCTTCCAACTCTGACATTTGATGGCCCTAAGGTATATCATCCCTTCCTTGGAAATCTTTCTCAAAATATCCCTTCCTCTTCATTTTCACTGCTACCAACCTAGTGATCTAAATAGATAGAAAGCTCTAGCTGGTCTTCCTTAGTATAGGCTCCAGTAGAACTCAAATTCCTTATCGCCCTCGTTATATACTATTCCTGCTTCCACGCATTTGCTTATGCTGTTTTACACCATCTGGAGTACTCTCTCCTTTTTTTTAAACATAAATACAGTTCTATACATCTGTACAATCCCAGATGAAATCATATCTCTTCTGTGAACCATTTTTAGACTTCTCTAGTGCACAAAAATATGTCTGTTTTCTGAACTTCTCTCATAATTAGAATTAGACAATTTAGGTACACCATTGAAATCATAGTCTCTCTCTCTCTCTCTCTCTCTCTCTCTCTCTCTCTCTCTCTCTGTGTGTCTGTCTCTCCCTTCCAACACACACACACACACACACACACACACACACACACACACACACACACATACACACACAGAGAGAGAGAGAGAGAGAGAGAGAGAGAGAGAGAGAGAGAGAGAGAGAGAGAGAGAGAGAGAGAGAGAGAGAGAGAGAGAGAGAGAGAGAACAAATATTATTCATTGTTCCTAATAGACAATATTCCTCTCATCTGTACCTTGTGCTTGGAACAAACTTCTTCACCTCTCCCACTTAGTTCTTAGCACCTTTAAAACCCTTCCCAACCTGGCCCTTTCATACAGCTTCTATCATCTTATGCTTTACTTCCTCCACACACTCTATAATTTTGAATTTACTTAAACACAACCCTCCATTCCTTTGCACTTTGAGTTTGAACTGGCTGTTCCCCAGTCCTGGTATTTCCTGCCCTCTAATCACCATCTCTTAGTTTTCCTGCTTCCTTGTTTGAGTCAGCTCAAATTCCACTTTCTGCAAATGGTCATTCCCCATTTCCTCACCTGTTACAGGCTTGCTTCTAAGCTTACCTTTGATCTACTCTCTCTTTATGTAGTTATGTACATGTCATCTTTTCCATTAGAATGTGGCCTTCTTGATGGAAAGGGGCTGTCTTTTTGGCTTTCTCTATATTCCCAGGATTTAGCATACTTTTCTTGGCACATAAAAAGTGCTTAGTAAATTTATGTTGTTGACCAAAGTCTTCTACATGAAACCTTTCCTGATCCTAGCTATAATACTGCCTCATGAAATTACTTTGTATTTACCCCATATGTACATTGAATTTACTTATATGTCTACTGGTTATTTCTACAGATGGAATGTAGGATCCTTGCATACAAGAATTTTTTTCTTTTTTTTCCTTTTTATCTCCAACAAATTAGTTAACAGTATACATCTCTTTTTAAATACCTTCTCATCATCTCTACAAGTAGTCTTTAATCTCTTTAGGGGCAGTGATTATGTATTATGTTTCTTTGGTATCCCCTACAATGCCTGGTATGATGAAGGTGATTTAAAAGGCTCTTGATAAATATTTAGAATCATTGAGATTTCAGAGCTGGAAGGAATCTTCAAGATTATCTAGTCTAAATTTCTCATTTAAAGGTGAGGAAACAGAAGCCTAGAGAGTTTAAAAAAAGGTCATATAGCTAATTAATAGCAGAGTCAAAAATTCAGATACAATACTTCTTTGATATTCCTCAAGTTGTTAATTTACATTCTCTGTAGCAAGCTCAAAACTCTTGCTCACTAATCATCAGAAACATTCACCCATCTCTAGTCCTCAATCATCAATAAAGAAATCCGTCAATAAACTTATTCTTAAAAATCTATCTTATAATGCATCAGACATCATAACAATTTCTGGGGATACAAAAATTAAAAAAAAAAAGCAAAAATATTCCCTGACCTCAAAGATCTTCCATTCTAAAGGTGAAGACTCGTAGAAGACATGCTCAAGGTACATGCAGAACAGAAACATGGCAACCTTCGATGTTCAGGGTTCAGGAAAAGCCTCCTTCAGAAGATGTCATTTGAACTGAGTCTTGAAGGAAACCAGGTATTTAAAGAGGCAGAGCTTGGAGGAGAGAACATAGAGATAGCTTGTACAAAGCCATGAAGAAGAGAAGTGGAACTCATGTTGTCCACTTTTTCCAACCCTTTACCCAGGATGCTACTGAAGAAGCTGAGTAAGAGGAGAGGAATTGTAGGTACCGAGTATCAATGGCTAGACGGCTACAACTAATGCTATTAACTGGAGATTGTTATTAAAATGAAAGTTCTGTGCTGGGAGTGAAAGGTGATATTGTAAAGGTAAAGATAAGACAAAAGTTTCACCTAACCTAATTTATATATTCAATGCAATCTCAATTAAATTACCAATATCTTATTTTACTGAGTTAGAAAAGATAATAACAAAATTCATTTGGAAGAATAAAAGGTCAAGAATATAAAAGGAACTAATGAAAAAATGTAAAGGAAGGGGGTTTAGCAGTATCAGATCTTAAACTATATTATAAGGCAGTAATTATCAAATTATCAAAACTATCTGGTACTTGCTGAGAAATAAAAAGGTATATCAGTGGAACAGAGTGGACACTCAGTGTACTGCAGCAAATGACTGTAGTAACTTTGTGTTTGACAAGTATAAAGACTTAAGTTTGGGGGTTAAGAATTCATTATTTGGTTAAAAAATTGTTGGGAAAGCTAGAAAGCAGTCTGGTAGAAATTGGGTATAGATCAGTATCTTATACCATTTACTAAGACAAGGTGAAAAATGGATACATGACCTAGATAAAAAGAGAGATGTTATGAGAAAATTTGAAGAACATGGAAGAGAACACCTGTAAGACTTATGGATAGAGAAATAATTTAGGAATAAATAAGAGATAGAGAGCAGTGTGAAGTTTAAAATGGATAATTTAGATTGTATCTAATTTTAAAAAGTTTTTGTACAAATAAAACAAATATAACTAAGACCAGAAGGAAAGTAGAATCATGGGGAAAAAATTTATAGACAATTTCTCATGTAAATGTCTCATATCTCAAATATATATAAAGAATGTTGCCAAACCTATAGGAGTATTAGTAATTTCCCAATTGATAAATGATCAAAGGATATGAAGTTTTCCAATGAAGAAATCAAAACAATTTATGATCATATGAACAATGTTCTAAATCATTATTGATTAGAGAAGTACAAATTAAAACAACCTTGAGATGTCATTTTATACCTACCAGATTGGCCAAAACTATTGAGGGAGAAAGCAAAAAATTGATGAAGGGATGTGGAAAAATTGGGACACTAATTCATTGTTGGTAGAATTGTGATCTGATCCAACTATTTTGAAGAACAATCTGAAATTATGCCCAAAGAGTTATTAAACAGCTGATACCCTTTGACTCAACACAGTACAACTACTAGATCTGTTTCCAAATATAATTAGAGAAAAAGGAATAAAACTTCTATGTTCGCAAATGTTTATAGCAGCTCTCTGTGATAGCAAAGAACTGGAAATTTTGGGGATTCCTGTGAATTGGGGAATGGTTGAAGAAGTTGCAGTGTAAAATAGTGATGGAATCCTACTATGTTATAAGAAATGATGAGCTAGATGATCTTAGAAAAATAGGGATATATTTGCATGAAATAACAAAGAGTGAAATGAGCAGAACCAAGAGAATGTTGTATACAGTAACAGCAATATTATTTTTAGAACCACTTTGAGTGACTAAGTCATTTTGATTATTATAAATACCTAGACTACAAAGGACCTATGGAGGAAGATTCTATCTGCATTCAGAGAAAGAACTAATAAATAGATGTATAGAATTACATATATATATGCACATATGTACACACACATACACACACACGTATATATATACACAAATGTACACACACACGTATGTGTATATATCTAATGGTAGCTGTCTTTAGGATGTGTAAGAAGGAAGAAAAAAGGATATAAAAAAGGAAGTTACATGATAACTTCATTATATACTTAAAAGGAAAAGAGAGTTGTATATAACAGATTTTCAGTTTCATGTACAATCATCTTTTTTCCCTATTCTACTGTCATGGAAATGCTTGTTTTATTTTTTTAAGTTCAGAATAAAATAGATAAAAATTTAAAAATTTTCATCTTCAATAGTAACTTTCCTTCCTTCCTTTCTAGCCACCTCCTCCTCAACTTCCTTACCAATAGCCTCCCAATCTATACCAGAGACTATTGTCAGGAGGGACTTCTCCCACCATGAACTTCCTGTAATATTAATGGTGTATAAGATCTTCTCCACCCATTAATAGGACTCACATGGAGTCCATTGAAGAAAGCTTGGTTAGGCAAGGCTTACTTGTAGGGAGGCTTTCACACCTTTTGCTAATTTCTAATTAGGCACTGAGTCAGTGATGCCTTCTTGCTCTGAGAAGTGTATGTATACTCTGAGTTGGTATTTTCTTTGGGGGCTTTGTTATGAGAAGGATCTTTTGATTTCCTGGTCAAGACTCTGACTAGCCACATATTCAGACCCCCTCTCCCCCAAATGCTCAGATGGAAAGGCTCTCTCAAACCAGTGATGTACATAAAGTGTGTAGCAATATTGCTTTGATTCAGGCAGTCAGAGCCTTGTCTGTTGGTCTTTACACTAATTTCTCTGCATGTATTTCATCTGACATCCAGGGGTCTGACTTTTCCCCTGAACTAGTGAATGTAATTAAAGAAGATTGTTGGCCCCTTAAAAAGCTATCTTTCCTAGTAAAGCAGATGCTAGCAGGACATCCTAGGTATGCCAGTATGGTTGCTGTTACACTTCCCCAGACTCATACCGATGACTATTAAGTAGTAAGGACTTAATAAATGTTTGTTTTGTGGTGTGTGTGTGTGTGTGTGTGTGTGTGTGTGTGTGTGTGTGTGTGAGAGAGAGAGAGAGAGAGAGAGAGAGAGAGAGAGAGAGAGAGAGAGAGAGAGAGAAAGAGACTGAGATCCATGCATGGTGAAGAGTTCCAAAGAAGACTGAAGAAGCCTGGCACTATCTAGCTCTTGCTGGTTTTGTTTTGCCCCTGTGCAGGACAAGACATCTATCTCTCCCATGAGGAGAGTCTCATGCCAATGAGTTTGGGATGGGAGTTTACATATTTTATGCAGAGGAAATCAGGAAAAAAATGGACATTAAGTTTATTTCAAATAGGAAACCAAGGGGAGGAAATATGATTAAATGGTAAGAAAATTCAAGGTATTATGTAGCCGGTGAAAGACAAGAGTTTGTTCTTGACTCTTGGTAACAGTAATGGGGAGTGCTTTGAGTCTCAGGTCTTATTTTCCCTTCCTGCCTTCCTCCATCTCTCCTCTTTTCCTGTCCTCACTTCTCTTCCTCTCTTCTTCCCTCTCTATTTTCCTTCCTTCCTTCCTTCCTTCCTTCCTTCCTTCCTTCCTTCCTTCCTTCCTTCCTTCCTTCCTTCCTTTCTTCCTTCCTTTCTACCTCCCTCTGCCTTTCTTTTCCTTCCTCCCACTTTCCTTTCTGCTTCCCTCTCTTCTTTTCTTCCTGAGTTATTAAAGATAGATTAAGCTATCTTTTAAGAAAAAAAATATAAAATATAAGTATAAAGTATGAAAAAGCAATAAGTAAAATCAATTAATACACTGAAAAAATATTTCACAGTCTCCCATCTCTACAAAGTAATGGTATAAAGGTGTCTTCTCATATCTTTTCTTTTTAGGCCATGTTTGTTCTTTGTGATTTTACAATTATTGATTATTTTGTGGTTGTCGTCCTTTCCAATAATACTATTGCATTATGTTGTATGAAGTGCTGTTATAATCATCATATATATTATTTTCTTAGCTTTGCCTACTTCACTCTACATCAAATAGTGGAAGTCCTTTCATTTTTCTTTTTAGTCATCATAAACACTTTTATTTTCAAATGAATAAGATCTCTTTTTCCCCTTATCTTCTCCCTCACCCCCATTAAAATAGCTTCTAAGTTAAGCAAAACAAATTTTCACATTGTCCATGTCGTATACACACATGTATGCAGTGTATATATGTATGTGTACATGTGTATGTATATATGCACATGTATACATAAACACAAATGTATACACACATATGCATACATGCACATTTATTCAAGTTTTAGCTAGGTTGATATATGTGAGATGTATAAATATATGACTATCTATACATATCATATATATCACATAAAGATAGCTGTCATATGTCATAGAAGTCCATTATCCTTCTTTGTCAGAAGGTAGTTAAGCTTCTTTCATCATTGATTCTCTAGAAATATGTGTGATTATTTCATTGATCAGAGTTCTTAAATATTTCAAATTTTTTTGTCTTTACAGTGTTTTTGTTATAGTATAAATTTTCTTCCTAAGTCTGCTCACTGGACTTTTACATCAGTTTGTACAAGTTTTTCCTGGTTTTCTTAAAATTGTCTCTATCATTTTATATAGCACATGAGCATTCCATTACATTCATATGCTATAGTTCATTCATCGATTCTACCTTTTATGGGCATCCCCTTAGTTTCCAAGTCTTTGTCTCCACAGTAAAACTGGCTATAAGTATTTTTGTATATATGGGTATTTTCCCTCTCCTTTTGATCTTTGCGTTGCATTGGCCTAGAAGTGGCATCTCTTTAGAGAGTTTTGGGGCATAGTTTAAAGTTGCTTTTCAGAATGGCTGGACTATTTCACAGCTCTACCAACAGAGCATTGTGTTTGTTTCCTTACACCCATGCCAATATTTGTCATAACCACTCGTTTTTAGGTTACCTTTTTACCATATGAAGAGCATAAGATGGGATCTCTGTTGCTTTAATTTCCATTTCTCCAATAATTGACTTGGAGTATTCTTTCAAACCTTTATTGATAGCTTGTATTTCTTCTTTTGAGCTTATAAAACACTAGATTTCTATGCTCATTTCCTTAGATTTCCCTATAAAGTCATAGCCTAGTTTTCTTCTTAGATTTTTGTTGGAATAACTGTGCAGTGGAACTTCACAAGTAAAAGGTGAGGGAACATTGGTTAAATAACAACTCTTCTGGAGAAATGATCTGGAGGCTCACTGTGTCAGTAGTGTGTTGTAACAGGCAAAAAGCTCATGGGATCTCATAGAGAGGCATAACTTCCAGAAATAGGGAAGTACTACTCCTACTGTATTGTATTCAGTTCTTGGTTCTGCATATTCAGAAAAAGAAAAGTTAGTACATGTTCCAAAGAAGGCAACAGAGACAGGATGGCAAAAGGACTAGAGTATATTCATATGAAGATGTATTGAAGGAACAAGGCATGTTTAGCTTGGAAAAGTGAAGATTCAGCAGGGACATAAAGAATCACCTTGGAGTATTTGAAGGACTATTATATGCATGAGTAATTAAAGTTTTTTTTATGTTTGACCTTTAAGGCACAATGCATAGAAGCTACAAATAGGAAAATGTAGGCTAGATGTTAGTAAAAAAGAAAAACAAAACATACTTTCTAATGAGCAGAGTTGTGCCAAGTACTCTTTACCTGGGACTACTCAGCCCTCTTTACCAGGAATCCTAGAGACTAGGAGAAAGGTGGTAAAGAAGGAGAAATGATATAAGGATGGAATATAGTTTATTAAAATAAGTTTTATGAACAATGGCTCTTTTGGTAATAAATGTTTGAGTGATCAATCAAAAATTGCTGTAGGCTACTGTCTTTAAAGTGAAGAGAGGTTGAGAAAGATCGTTCTAAAAAGATCGACTCAAATAATAGGAAGCAAGATGCCTGTTAGCTTTCCCAGTTTCCATTAAATGTAATTGACAATTATTTCGTAGCATCAGGATGGGGATTAACTAAAAACTGAGTCATGCAAAATTGATCTGTCCTTTCTCTGGTCTGACCAGCCTATCATACGTACACAGCTCATGTTTCCTATTATTCTTCTGCTTTCCTTCCTGTGAGCATTTTCTCTCTAGGAGCCTTCCATTACAGATCTCACGGGAGGATTACAAAGGTTTCAGATATATGTTTGTAAAAGGGTTTAAGTTAACTGTTTTTAGGAGTTTCTCCCCTGTGGTTTGATTGGGTAAAGGTAAGAATGTGGAATAGACTCTACATTATCACATTCACCAAGTTTTCTCTTCTTAAATTTTGCCTCTTACGAGATGCTTTTCAAGATTAATAAAAGATGGAGACAGTTGATTCACCTTACCCTATCTTTCCACAAACTGCCTCCACAATCCCCTTTTTAGTATTTTTTATTTCCTTAAAGTGCCTTCTATTTTCTTCTCTCCTGTAAGTATATCAAATTAAAAGAAACTTAAAGACATAGTAATGAAGAAAACTTATTAAAGAAAGATAAAATAAAAGGAAATCAAAATGTAAAAGCATGGGTAAATGGATAGAGTACTGAATTTATAGTGATGAAAACCTGAATTCAAATTCTCCTCAGAAACCTATTAGCTATGTGACCTTAGGTAAGTCACTTAGTCCCTCCCAGTCTGTTTCCTCATCTGTATAGGGAGGATAATTATAGCACCTACCTCTCCAAGTTATAAGGATTGAATCAGAATATATATATATGTATATATACATATATATGTGTGTGTATGTATACACACATATACACACAATACACATGCACATGTACATACATGTATTGTATATATACATATATGTATATATCATATATGTGTGTGTGTATATTTATATGATATGTACATTTTTTTTGCCAGCCTTAAAAATGGGTTGGCACATAAGTGTTCCCTCTCACCATCATCACTGTTATTATTGTTGTTGTTTTTGTCATGGTGTTTTATGTTCCTAAGGGTTGAAAACTGGATCTGCCTTTATCCAGTTCTGTTGTGTATAAGGCATCACTAAGAATTATCTGGATTAGTCCAGACAGACGATAGCCAGTTAAATCTCCTTTGCTAAAATGAAACACAAATGATGCAGCAACAGCTTCTAATTTCTCTCTGGGAACATTCTTTCAAGAATTTTTTCCTGATTCCCCCACCTTGGGTATAGCTTTTTGACTGAGTCTAAATTTTATAGAACAAAGCCTTTTATTAAGGAGATTTTTTTCTGTGAAAGTTGGATTCAATCAAAGGCCTGCATTTGAGGACCTAAAGGGCCATGCGTGGCCTCTTGACAGCAGGTTCCCCACCCCTGGTCTATCCCTTCAAGTCTTGACCATGCCCCTCAAAATCATTCTCTAGTTCTTTTTTATAGATCCTGTAGTTATTTATCTGTGACCATATTGTATCCCTCCATTCCTCTGTAGAACATAAGCACTTTGAGGGCAAGCATTGTTTAACTTTTGAATTCTTTTATTTCTTTCTTTTTTTCATTTTTTGGCAGGGCAGTTGGGGTTAAATGACTTGCCCAAGGTCACATAGCTAGTAAGTGTGTGTCAAGTGTCTGAGGCCGGGTTTGAACTTAGGTCCTCCTGACTCCAGGGCTGGTGCTCTACTCACTGAGCCACCTAGCTGTCTAACTTTTGAATTCTTAGTACCCAATACAGCACTTGGCCCATACATGTTTCTCGATTGATTGAGCTAGCATGATAAATCACGTAAAAACCAAACACAAAAGCCTCAAGCCTATTTTTCTTAATTTTTTTTGGAGGGAGGAAGGCAGGGCAATTGGGATTAAGTGACTTGCACAAGTTCATATAGCTTGTAAATGTGTCAAATGTTGGGGGGCGGAGCCAAGATGGCGGCTGGGAAGCAGTGACTGGCATGAGCTCCCCACCAAGTCCCTCCAAAAACCTATAAAACAATGGCTCTGAACCAATTCTAGAGCTGCAGAACCCACAAAGTGGCAGAGGGAAGCAGGGCCCCAGCCCAGGACAGCCTGGATGGTCTCTGGGTAAGGTCTATCCCACACTGAGCTCCCAGCCCCCAGCTGAGGGGAGTGGAGCTGAGCCCAGCACACATGGAGCGAACAGACCAGACGCGGACCTACCAGACCAGGAGATGAGCGGAAAGTGCCCTGGCATCCTGAAATACTGAGCTGTGGCATGTACCAGACCTCTCAACCCACAAAGAGCAAAGACATCAGAGAAGGTTAGTGGGAAAAGCTGCGTGACTGAGTTTGCGGTTCCAGCCACTTGCCCCTGGGGCAGCGGAGGTGGGGCAGCTTTAGAACTAGGGCTGCAGTTGCTTCTGGCCCCAGGCCCACCTGGTGGGAGGAATT
>CM053623.1:278679119-278728767 GCA_028646595.1 Phalanger gymnotis
CGCTTCCCTCTGCCCCTTTGTGGGTTCTGTAGTTCTAGAATTGGTTCAGAGCCATTTTTTCATAGGTTTTTGGAGGGACTTGGAGGGGAGCTCACGCCGGTTACTGCTTTCCAGTCGCCATCTTGGCTCCGCCCCCCCTGTGAGACATTTTTGAAGAGATCCACAACTTCTTTGTGCTTTCTTATTGCAGTTATATCAAGAATGCCATGTGTATATGTACATACATTCGCTACCAATAATTATCCATATTAACATGTAAATAAACATGTACAAACATGCACACATGCATATACTTAGGTCCATGTATATGTGTATACACTATGCCTACATATGGATACATGCACATACAGGTGTGTATATATGTATATATATGAGAGTGAATAGATATATACATTCATACCTATATACAATGTTTTTCCATTCTGATGTAAGCTCATACACATACAAAGTCAATAGTTGTTAGATACCTGAGTTAAAACTTAATGCAGAAGCCCTTTTCCAGTGTACTTTCTGAATCTTCTCTTGCTACTAGTACCACCCTTTCTAGAAGTAATTTGTATCTATGCTGTAAGTTTCTTATATAAAATATATATGCATCTTGAATTATTTTGTATCAATACATTTTATATCTAAGACTCATGTATCTTATATTATACATATGAGACAAATAGTATAGATACAAAATAATTTTATATTTTGTATCTATATTTTATATAAGATATATGTATCTAATATAGATTATACATGTAAGATACAAATAATATAGATACAAAATTATTTTGTATTTCGTTACTTTGTATGTATAGTTCATATATCTCCTATAAGATGCATTTATCATGTATTATACATATATGGGATAAAAATAGTACAGATACAAAATAACCCTAGAAGGCATTCACTAGCAGCTGGGGAGGGTTAGGAAGATACATTGGGAAAGGTCACCTGGAGAAGGTGGCTTTTAAATTGAGTCTTGAAGGAAGGCAGTGATAATAAGGTTTAATGGAAGAGGGAAAGTATTCCAGGCATGGGGCACAATGTCTCTCTATCTTGATGCCATTCTTCCTGTCTCCAACTTTGATCTCTAGCTCCTTCCTGGAGGTCCTATTCTGACTGGTGATAATTCACTATAGCTTGCTTAACCCAGGCCAAAGACCCTGCTACTTTCCAATCATCTTCATGTCAAATTATCACCTATGTATCTACCCCACCCCACTCCTTTGCACATCTAGCTCTGGGAGCAGTAATGAAATCATTCAACCAATCTTTCCTAGAAAGGTCATGTCAATCCGCTGTCCAATGGCTCCGACTAACCGTGTTTTGAACAAATTGGTCCAAAAAACACTGATCATGGCTCCTATGTATATGTGTGTGTGTGTATACACACACACACACATATATATATAAATACATGCATGTATATGCATGCATGTATGTATTATGTGTATATACATATGTATATAGACACATACATATATGTATATGTGTGTATATATGTTGTCTTACCTTAGCTGCTTGAGAGCATTGTTTATCTTTTCTTTTATGTTTGTATCCTCAGTGCTCAGAACAGTGCCTGACACACTGTAAGTGCTAACTGAATGCTTTTTCATTCATTCATTCATTCATTCATTCATTCATTCATTCATCTATTCACTCATTCATTCACTCATTCATCCATTTGCTCTTTCCTTTATTCCTTCATTCCTTCATTCATCCATTCACTCATTCTTTCCCTGTTAAAAGTTAAATGACTATTGTGGTCTATACTGATATTGCTTAAGAGCCTATGGTTGAGTGATTTGGCAGGTGGAAGAAGTTGTTATGTCAGCATTATTTCTCTAGAGTGGACCTCTAGACTATAGCCCTGTGTTATAAAGGGCTGATTTAAAGCAACCAACCCTTTTCTACAACCTCTCTTGCCCATTCACTATACACTTCAACTCTTTCACCCCTTTCTCCCAATGGGCTGGGGCAGACAGCCCCCGTTCTAGTGCTTACTAGTGAGAATTTCCCTGGGATGCCAAATCACCTATTTATAGCTCTGGAAAACTAGATCAAAGCTGCTAAAATAGTATTGTGAAACTAAGCACACATCTCTCCTGATTTAAAATGCTGTTTCTTCCCCCCTTTACTGAAGTCAAATCCATTTTTTAGTATTTTAAACATTAAATAAAACTACTCCTGGGCCTGTAGAGGAGAGGTAGAAGCAGACTTGCTTGAGTTTCACTTGATTCAGTCCATTATGGGTTCATCATGGCAGTCTCACAAATGGGTAGACCAATATTGTCCACAATCTCAGATTCTTGTCTCAAAAACTCAATAGGCCAATTTGGTTGAATATGTCCCATTCTGATGTGCTAGATCTAGCCTTAGATTCAGCTTCTGTTTTGGGAGAGCCAAGAAACATTATTTATTTCATCACCATTTTCAGCTACTAGTTCCACCTGCCAAGTAAAGAGATACTTTAATTTATAACTGGTGTGTGTGGGGGTGGGGTGGGTGGAGACGTGCACAACTTTCTCTGAAAAAATATTAGAAATAATTTGCAAACACTAAATTTTTTATCTGGTGGCAAAGACAAGGAATTTAAATGAGAGAATAAGAGAAATTTAGATTCCCTCAATTATTATGGGCAATGCATGAAAATTGATGGAACAGAGTGTCAAATGAGAGATCCTTTTCCCTATTGCCCTGTGAAAGTCATTTGCCATGTGTATGAACTTGGGTCTCCTTGCCTGGAACAACCAGGCTTCTTTGCCACAAACATTTTGTGAAAATGTTCAGAAAACTCTTTGGGAGATGACCTCATTTCTCTGGGGATGTTGTAAAGGTTTTCAGCTCCAAAAGAAAAAAAAAATGTAAATTTCAAACTCTGACATCTTAGGTAGACTTTTAACAATTTCAATTTGAATAAGACCAATTTTTACTGAATTTATGGAGAGAAATGGAACATAATTTGTCCTCAGCTCTTGGGGCAAACCATTTAGAAATGTGAAATTAAAACTGCCTAGTAATTGTCACGCATGGCTAGAAGTGGTTACTACTTCAGCCTTTGATATATCCTGTGATTGGTGTTCATCTGGATTACATTTTAATATTATCCTGGCAGCTTAATTATAAAGGATTATCAATAGATCATAAGAAGAGTACAGTAAGATAGGGTCATGGAAAGTGGAATATTATGAGCTGCCTAATCTCTGACCCATATCTCCGTATCATTTTGGCATCTTTACACAATACAAACCACTGCTTGAATCTGTAGGATGATGCCAGAGTTTTCTCTCTCTTTTTCCTTTTTTTTAGAAGGCAGCCTAACTTTGGTTGTTGTTTTTGTAGTTCCCACATATAGCTTCCGTATGGGACTTTAGATATTTAGCTCCCATTACCGTGGACTCTCAAGATCTACTTATGGAGTGACTGACAGATCAATTGACAGAAAGAGCCTGGTGGATGTAAAGTGAACAGAGGTCATGGATAGGATAACTATGGCCCAATTTCATTCATTTGGCCCCAGATAAAGAATGAATTAAAGGCATTTTGCAAATATGTGTTTGGAAACCCCATCAGAAATATTGGAAGTCTCACATCCAAGTGTGATTAGGAAAAGAAGCAGCCAGGGTGGGCAAGCCTTTCAGCAGATGATAGGAGGGGTCCATGGCAGCAGCCCTGCCTTTTATAACAGGGTGTGCAGCAATGTCTTTAAATAGCACTTATGTTGGCCCTTGTTCTGTAAACTGTGGGAACTTTGGGGGAAATACATTTAAGTACTTGAAGATTATAAGTTAAGAGATAAGGCTAGCTGATTTTGTGAACAACTTGCTGGAGAGGTAAATTGCATGCAGAAACTAAACATGACAGGGGAAGATAAAACACTTATTATGATTAATACCAGGAGTTGTAATGGGGCTTTGCTTATTGCAGCCCCAGGAAACCTCACTTTTACCTGATAATGCTTACCGCTCCAGCTGTACTTCTGGTACCCCACACTTTCTGAATGATAGGCCACCACTCTGTGAAGTATCAAAGATCTGTTAGGAATATGTATGCCCTGTATCTCTAGGAATACCTAGCAGCAATTCTGCCAACTAGTCCTCATGACTCGGTGTGGTGGATTGGATATAGCACTGGATTACAATTCAGAATTCCAGGGTTCGAATCTTGTTATTCGGCTGGGTGACCCTTGGCAAGTCACTTAACTTCTTGGGACCTGAAACAGAATCCTAAGTGTTTTCTCTACTCTGATACTTCCTCTATCTTTAGTAAATTTATAAGTCACACCTACTTCATTCAAACACATACTATGAGCCTATCAATTGCTGCTTAGATGGTAAAAGTGACTTTATTTTTTTGGGTTTTTTTATTGGTTAAGTTATTTATTTTTAATTTTCAACATTCACTTCCATAAGTTTTAAATTTTCTCTTCCTCCCTCCCCGCTCCCTCCCCAAGATGGCCTGTAATCTGATGTGGGTTCTACATATACATTCTTATTAAACATATTTTCACATTAGTCATGTTGCACAGAAGAGTTATAATGGATGGGAGAAACCATGAAAAAGGAAAAAAAACAAAGCAAAACAAAACAAACAAACAAAATAAGAAAATAGTCTGCTTCGCTCTGCATTCAGACTCCATAGTTCTTTCTCTGGATGTGGATAGCATTTTCCATCCTGAGTCCTTTGGAATTGTTTTAGGTCCTTACATTACTAAGAAGGGCTAAGTCTGAAAAAATCAGTCATCACACTCTGTGACTGTTGCTGTGTACAATGTTCTCCTGGTTCTGCTCACTTCAATTAGCATCAGTTCATATAAGTCTTTTGAGGTTTTTCTGAAGTGTGCCTGTTCGTCATTTCTTATGGCACAACAGTATTCCATTACATTAATATACCATGACTTGTTCAGCCATTCCCAATTAATGGACATCCCTTCAATTTTAGTCCTTGGCCATCACAAAGAGAGCTGCTATAAATATTTTTGTACAGCTAAATTAACTTTGTAAAAACAAATTATGTGGGCAATACAGTTTACTATTGATTACTAGATGCTGGATCTAGATTACTAGATGTTCTCTGACATGTGCTAGCCTGTAGGGAATTGCAAGAGCTAGAATGAAAAACTGATGACTCAGACCACCTATGCAATCTAGCTACTAATTGTTGGAATTAAAGGCTGAAGACCCCATAGCAGAGATTTTTCTCTTTTTCTATGTATCTCTCTTACTCTGTCTCTGTCTCTCACTCTGTCATATCTCTCACTCTCTATCTCTTGGTGTCTCTTTGTCTCTGTCTTTCTTTGTATGCCCGATGCTTAGAACCACTGAAACATTTTTGAAAATGCATAGAAGGGAAGAAATTGTAAAGAGAAACATAGATAAGCTTTGAACATTATATTTTGAATTTATTGCACACATATATGTACGTACATACATACATGTATGTGTAATCTGCATGTTATAAAGATTCATGTTTTTATATTTAAGTGTCTTTTCCTATTTCACTCTGATCATGGTAATATTTTTTACATGTTTATTTAATTTAAAACTTAAAAAAATTTAAATAAATCCTCACTGATTGATTGATTAAATAATACTGGAAAGTAGAGTTTGGATGGTGAGGAGTTTATTTTGAGGCAATTTTTTGAGTTAGCCTAGGGTGGAGGTAGCATAAGAGTCAGGAAATGTTAACATCAACTGGCCTTCCAAAGAGAAGAGAGCCTTTAGGAGAGGATCAAATAGACATGTATTCAGAGATAAAAAGTACCATAACTGGTGCCATATTGTATTCAGATGCATTTACTATATAATTTGTAGTAATCAGCAGCTGTATTAGAATCATGGAATGTTAGGGAGGTAATGGATATTGTGGCAGGAGAAAGAATACTGGATTTGGATTTATGAGGACCGGGTTCAAATCCCAGCTCTATCACTAGCTACCTGTGTGACTTTGGGCAATAAATGAATTAGGCTGTTGTTCAGTTGTTTCAGCTGTGTCTGACTTTTCATGACCCCATTTAGAGTTTTCTTGGCAGGTACTGGAGAGTGTCATTTCCTTCTCCACTTCATTTTACATATGAGAAAACTGAGGCAAACAAAGTTGTGACTTGTTCAGGTCCCTAGAGCCAGTAAGTGTATGAGGCTGCATTTGAACTTGGGTCATCCTGATTCCAGGCCCAACATTCTATCCACTAAATCACTGACAACTCTCAACCATTTGAATCAAGCCATTCCATATTCTTCTTCCATTTTCCCAAATGTGATACTCTGACAGCATCATTTTCTAAGTACTTTCCAATAAGCTCTTTATTGCAACATACCCACTTTGTACTATTGGCAAACAGATGATGTTAAAGGAAGACCTTTGCTTCACTTTCCCCATCCTGCTCTGTTCAACAATGGGTTATTTAGCAACTGTTCAATTTTAAAAAAACGACTTCAGGTTTAGAGAATATACATCTTATCTTTCCTCGAGGACATTTAAATCCCACAATCCACAATCATAATATCACTAATACTTTTAGCATTGGACAGATCAAACTGAGTTAAGATGAAGTAAAATTTCAATGCCTAGGCTAATCTATCCATGGGAGGAAGAGGAAGAAGAGGAGGAGGAGGAGGGTGGCTGAAAAAAGAGTTATCTCAAGAAATAAGATGATCACACTATATGGGTGAGGAAAGTATGATAAGATGAAAATTATCCTGTACAATGGAGACATCAGTTATGAAGAAGTATGAATGAACATTTTTGTCTTTGCCCAAGTGTTGTTCAGTCATGTTTCCATTGTGTGTTTGACTCTTTGTGAGCCCATTGGAGGTTTCATGGCAAAAATACTGAGGTAGTTTGCCATTTCTTTCTCTAGCTCGTTCTTATAGATGAGGAACTGAGGTAAACAGAGTTAAATGAGTTGCCCAGAGTCACACAGCTAACAAGTGTTTGAGGCCAGATTTGAACTCATGAAGATGAGTTTTCCTGACTCCAGGCCTGGCTCTCTATCTATTGTGCCATCACAATCTAGTTAAAAAAGGATAAAAATGCTTAAAAAACGCACTCCCTCCAGTCCCCAAAATTAAACCAGTGGAGGGATTCAATTCTCTTCAAAAATGTTATTCTAGTTACTCTTCTCAAATATCAAATTTGCCAGGTCAGAAGATTTAAATGATGTTAAAACATTATGCATTTTGGACAACATTATTTTAAAAAGAACCAGATTTATTCATGTAGATTTCATTTAGATATTTACTCTCTCTCTCTCTTTATATATATATATATACATACATATATATATGTATATATATATGTGTATATATATATATATGTATATGTACACATACACAGGCTTATTGGCCTTTATTTATCTTTCCTAAATGGCTAACATCGTGGAAAAATGGCGCCACCTTCTTCGTTTTGAGTATGGCTAGCTACTAAGTTGCCTCTGATTCTCATTAACAAGAACAACAAAGTAAATTCAATTCAACAAACATTTGTAAAGAACGTGCAAATCACCCTAAAAGAAAGCAAGCCTTTTGAGGCACAGACTACTTTATATTTGTCTTTGTATCTCCAGTGCCTGGCAAAATATTTGGAACATAAAGGATGATTGACAAATACATGTTTGATAAAATGATAATCATGGAATTCTACTGAAGCAATAAAATTTTCAACAAGGACCAAGCAAGATCCAACAATCCAGAATAAAAATGCCTGAAACTATTGAGGATTAATGCTGATAATTGGTGCTGTGGCAATTATGGATACTTTCATGATGAATTAGAGGCCCTGGGAGTGAAATTCTTTTGAATAGAAAATTCTGAATAAATAGAATTTAATAGTAATCTGAGTCAATGCCAGGCTATTGTTATTGTTTGTCCTCCATTTTTTGAAGAGGATCAAAGACATCATGGGGTGACATCTTGACTTGCACATGAATTGAATTTAAGTGAGAGAGTTGCACAAAGTCATCAGCCTCACCCCCTTTTCCAGAGTCATCAAAGTTCAGTGGCAAGACAAAAGTAAGGATAATTGGTGATGGCCTGGGACTCAATGAATAACCTTGGCATCTTTGATGGCTGACTAAGCCCTAAGGGCTCTACAGCACCTGCTTCAGCTGCCTTAATGGCCTTGGAACTAATTGTTTTCATCCACTCATTCCGCCAGAGGAGGTCTTCACATGTTTGAGGTAGACATCCCCTTAACTCACTGACTGTTGGAGGCCTGTCATTTACTCTCAACTTTGTTTAGCCCCTTTACTGAGATGGCTTACCAAGGTGTGGCCATTGCACATGCTATACCTTCTTGGTGCCACAGGCAAGAGTTGAGTGCCAGGTAGACCTCAAAGATGGATAACCAGCCCTAGAAAGGCTCTGCAAACCCTGACACTAAAGATTCTAGTCTTCTCTCAACACCCCATGCACATCTAGTCTGCCACACCACTAGAAACCACTAGTCTGGTTATTTACATCAGAGAGGGGAGGAGATAAGCCACAATCAGATTGGTCAAAGCTTAAGCTATATCCTGGTCTCATGACAAACAGCAATTAGATAGCCTTCTTCTTTTCTGGTTGCCATTCGGCTACTTAATCCATTTTAAAAAATCATTTGGTAGGTACTGGGGATACAAACATATCGTTCAAATAGTCCCTGATCTCAATGAGCATATGACCAACTGGGGGAATACAACACGTATACAGAGGAGTTATGTGTGTATAGGCATGCGTGTGTTTAATCAGATCTGTGATTTCATTGGTATGGGGAGCTCTAGGTTAGAAAACTTCCTCTATGATTCCAGGTCAGTACTTAAGGTTTTATGAGTTGCCTGGGGCACTGAAAGATTGACTGCCTTGCCCAAAATTCTGTTGTAGTATTTGAACTGAGGTTTTCCTAATTCTAGCTCATAGTGACAACAGCAATCATAACCACAATTTTTTGTTTTTAAGTCATTTCAGTCATGACTTTTTGTGATCCCATTTAGGGTTTTCTTGGCAAAGATACTGGAGTGGTTTGCTATCTCCTTTTCCAGCTCATTTTACAGATGAGGAAACTATGGCAAATACAGTTAAGTGACTTGCTCAGAGTCACACAGCTAGTAAGTGTTTGAGGCTGGATTTGAACTCAGGAAGATGAGTCTTCTTGACTCCAGATTCAGCAGTCTATCCACTGTACCACCTAGCAGTGATGATGATGAGGAAGAGGAGGAAGAGGAGGAAGAGGAGGATAAATAGCTTCTATATATAGGACTTTAAAATTTATGTACTGTTTTACACATGCAATCTTATTTGATCTTCACAATAACCCTGGAAGGTAAGTGCTATATATAAGGAAACTGAAGTAGGCAGAGGTTACGTGATTTGCCTGAAGCCACACAGCTAATAAGTGCTGAGGCCAGATTTGAACTCAGGTCTCCTTGACTTCATTTCTAACACTCTGTCCTCTATGCCACCTGGCTCCCTTTGTCAACTGATCAACCAGTAAACATTCATTAAGTCCTTACTTCCTTTTTGTCTTGGTTTGCAGATAATGTAACATATTATAATTCTGTTGTTATTTTGAATTGCATTATTTACCTTATCTGCTAGAATTTGTTAATAATATACAGAAATTCTTGTCATCAAAGTAGATTAGGAGATTTATTTTATATCCTGGAACTTTGCTGAAGTTATTTTCAAATAATTATTTAGTTGACTTAATGTTTCTCTAAGTAAACCATGATACTATCTACATAAGTGAGAGTTTCGTTTCTACTTTGTCTTTGATCATTCAGTTTTTTTTTTCTTACTTAATTGCTATACATAGGATTTTTGGTGCTACACTAAATAATAGTGGTGAGAAGATGAGATATGTCCTTATATTACTCTGGTAGTATTGGAATGGACTCTAGTTTATCCCAATTATATGTAATGGTAGCTCTTGGTTTTAGATAGTTACACCTTGTGTTATGAAAGAACAATCTACTCGTTGTCTCGTGCTTTTTCTTTTAATAGAAATTAGTTTTATACTTTGCCAAAAGTTTTTCCTACACCTATCAATATAATCATGTGATTTTTTCATGCTTATGATTTTCCTGATATGGAACCAATAATAAATTCCAAAGTTGTTTGCAAATACTAAAGCTCCATATAAATATAAGCTATTATTACTATTATTTATTATTACAATGCTTTTCCCATCCACTCTCTTGTTTCTTAATGACTATCTTCCCCTCCCCCAAATTGATGTTCCAGACTTTTTTCCTTTCACTTAAACCTCCCCAAACTGGAGTTTTGGAGTTTTATTGAAAAAGATACCAAAGTGGTTTGTCATATCCTTCTCCAGCACATTTGACAGATGAGGAAACCAAGACAAATATGGTTAAGTGACTTGCCCAGGGTCACACAGCTGGTGTGAAGCCAGATTTAAACTCAGGTTCTCCTGACTCCAGGGAGATCATCCTATCCACTGAACTAACTGCCCCAAGATCTTCCTTATTGTACTGAAAAAGAAACACACAACTCCTCTTGATTATGATTCATTTGCTTCTCTCTTTTACTGAAACTTTTTGAAAAAGTTGTTTACACTCATTGCTTCCATTTCTTCATCACCTGTTTATACTGCATCCATTTTCACTTTTCTCCTCATTACTGTCACAAAAAATGCTCTTTCAGTGAGATAGTCAAAAGTCTCTTTCTCGGATGCCTTGCTCCTTGAACTAGGCATTCCTTGACAATGCTAATCAGTTGATATTTTTATTTCCCTGATTTCTAAAGCCCCACTCCACAGCACATGTTGAGGACAGTTCTCACCACCCTTTTTTATGGCTAGTATCTCTGTCCATCAGTCTATCCTAGGTACCACTGCCAGACTAATCTGCAATGCAGAGTTCTGATCATATCATCTCAGTACTCCAAAACTTCTACTGACTCCCTGTTGCTTACCAAAATATCTCAATTCTTTATCTTGGCTTTTAAATTGCCTACAGTTTTATTGCCCATTACACTAAGTCATATTCTAGGTTGCTAGTCTTCCTTCAGATACACCCTATGCTTCCTGCTTTTGCCCCTTTATGGAAAACTATTCATGCAATTTTTTTAATATCCCCACCCCTATATTAACCACTACTTCTATAGAAGCTAAACAGAACTCCCTTCCTACAAGCTTCAGTAAGATTTTATTCTTATCCCTACTATTCACCTGAACTGTTCTGTTTGTGTTAATTATTTGTGTATAGTGTTTAATCATGTGCTAGATTACATGATTCTGGATAGTAGGGACTGTGTTTTATTTATTTTGGGATCTCTCCCCCATCTAAATCTAGTTTAATAATTTGAAAATAGGAGGCATATTAATTATTTATTGAATGATTTTTAAGAGGGACCAGGTTTTATTGGTGTAGCAAATTCCCAATAAGAAAACTCCTTTTAACAAGGAAAATCCACACCTATTCTGTAATTTAATTGGATGAATTAATATATGAATAATAAAAACACATTTTAGAGTGTCTTTTATTTTATCTAATAATTAGCATTTATTCTTATATGAATTTTAATAATTCTTCTATTTTAGCTTATAATACTGTGTTTAAATAAACTTTCCAGTAGCGACATTTAAAAACATATGTTTTTAAACATAGCCAGATAGATTTTCTTGCCAAAGGGGTCTTCATTTAATGAAGTGTGAATTTTG
The DNA here is from genome assembly GCA_028646595.1 of Phalanger gymnotis. NCBI lineage: Eukaryota > Metazoa > Chordata > Mammalia > Diprotodontia > Phalangeridae > Phalanger > Phalanger gymnotis. The sequence goes on from CM053623.1 coordinate 278,690,766, forward strand.
TGCTTCACATGCAGAGAGCAGTTGATAGATTTTCTTACATCTCATAAATACACATATATTTAAATAAATTTATTTTTCATTTTTAGTTTATAACACCTAGTTCTACAAATTTTGGGGTTCCAAATTTTCTCTCCTTCCCACTCCTCCCCCCAACACCCCAAGATGGCTTGTAATACAATGTAGGTTCTACATACACCTTCACATTGAACTTATTTACATAATAGTGCAGTTGTAAAGAAGAATTATAACAAATGGAATGAATCATGAAAAAGAAGAAACAAAACCAAAACAGAAGAAAAAAAAAGAGAGCAAATAGTTTGCCTCAATCTACATTCAGACTCCATAATTTTCTCTGGACGTGCATAGCTTTTTCCATCATGAGACTGTTGGAGCTGTCTTTGAACCTTGCATTGATGAGAGGAGTTAAGTCTATCAAAGTCAGTCCTTACAGATATTGTATGTCTGTAATTTTGTACAATGATCTCCTGGTTCTGCTCCCCTCAGCATCAGTTCATATAAGTTTTTAAAGGGTGTAATGAAGTCTATCTGCTCCTCATTTCTTATAGCACAATAGTATTCCATTACATTCATGTACCACAATTTGTCTTATAAATATTTTAACATGTTTTTGTTGATATCTTTTTTACATCACTGAGATTTCTTTTTATACCCTCCACTTCCTTTACCAGGTGCCATCTTTTATAACAAAGGATAAAAAAATCAAATGAAAAAATGAAGAAAGGAAAAATTCAGCAAAACCAATTGGCACATAGAAAACTTTGCCCAGTGATATTATCTGCATTGTTTCACATGCATCCATCTCCTGCTCCCCCATATCTTCAAAGGAGTAGATGGAGTTCTCTGTTATTTTCTCATATCTTCTTGGGATCATGCTTGTTCTTAGTAATTTTGTAATATTAATTGTAAAAAAAATGTGTAGTGGTGATTGTTCTTTCCATTTACCTTGTTGCAGTTATAGGGTATATGCTTTTCTTGACTCTGTTTATTTTGCTTCAGTTCATGTAAGGCTATATACTGTGTCAATGTCACTGTCGAATATCTAATAACATTTGTTCAAGTGAATTATCATTTAATTAGCCTTTAGTTGGCACAATTTACATAGTTCTAGATAAGTAGAACCCTCTCATCCTTTGAAATCTTAAAGTTTATTTCTAAATGAAGCTAGTGAATTTTGGTAGCAAAGCAGTTTGAAAAAATGTTCCTAGGAAACAAAATACAAAGATTAGGGGAGGGCTGGGCCATCACTAGTACTGGTAGATAGAAGACATGTAGGAGAGAGAATACTAAGGGATTTTATCTTCTTTGTGTAATATTATATGAATTATAGCATCTGATCAATCATACTTGCCTGGAACTGTACTGGAGTCCATAGGGAATATAAAGAATACTATATTTTACTTCTCCAGGTTGTGATGCATTGATTTTTATAGGATGTAGAGGAAAATAAAAAATGTAACATTAACTCTTTATTCCATTCCATTCCATGCAATATATAGCATTAGAATTAGTTTTTATTTAAAAGTATTTCTTTTAATCAGTCGTCTATATTTTGATTCAAATAATGTCTACCAACACAAAACCATTTGCTCATTTTGGCCTCTCCCTCTATGAAGTAACAAGCTCTTACAATTTCCTCATCTTTTTTTTTCTTCCTGTAAGAGATACACTGAATAAATAATTAGCATGTTGAATTCCTTATAGATGAATATTTTAAAAGATAGAATGTAGCTCATAACACCATATACCCTGAAGTTCCTTTTCCCTGTAATTATTCAAGATTCTATTTCTTCAGGGGTAACCAACTTTATAATGCCCCCTTTTTTAATTCTGTAAGACCAGTAAATTTTTGAATGGCTAATTGTAAGGTTAATGGGAAATAAGATCATCTCCACCTATCAATAGGCCTCATGTGGAGCCCATTAAGGGAAGCTTACATGCTTGTAGGAAGACTTGCACACCTTTTGTTAATAAGCTAATTAGGCAATGAGTTCTGTTGTGATGCTTTCTGGCTCTGAGCCTATTAGCTGAAAGAGGGTCAAAGGGGAAAATAGAATAAATGGGGCAGGAGAGGAGGGAAGGAAATACAGCTAGTCTTTCACAACATGACTATTATGGAAGTGTTTTGCATAACTACACATGTATGACCTATATTGAATTTCTTGCCTTCTCAATGAGGGTGGGTGGGGAGGGAAGAAGAGAGAGAATTTGGTACTCAATGTTTTAAAAACAAACTTTAAAAATTGTTTTTACATGCAACTGGGAAATAAAGTATGAAGGCAATGTGTTATAGAAATCTATCTTGCCCTACAAGAAAATGAGAAGGAAGGGGATGGGGGGGGTGGTGATAGAAGGGAGGGCAGATGGGGGAAGAGGTAATGAGATTGCATGCTATCTTGGGGTGGGGGGAGGGGAGAGAAGGGGAGAAAATTTGGAGCTCAAAATCTTGTATAAATGTTGAAAACTAAAAGTAAATAAATTAATTTAAAAAATTTGTTTTGCTTGACTGTGTATGATTTGCTTTGAGGGTTATGTTTTTTTTCTAATTGGGGGAGTGGTTAGAAGGGAGAGGTTCAGGGTAAGCATAAAGTTGAAAGAAAGAAAGAAGAGAAAGAAAGAAAGAAGAAAAAGAAAAGGAAGGAAAGAAGAAAGAATGAAATACAGAAAGAAAGAAAAGAAGAAAGAAAGAAAGAAAGAAAGAAAGAAAGAAAGAAAGAAGAAGGAAAGAAGAAAGAAAGGAAAGAAGGAAGGAAGGAAGGAAGGAAGGAAGGAAGGAAGGAAGGAAGGAAGGAAGTCAGAAAAAGAACAGGAAGGAAAGGTTGGAAGGAAGGAGGAAGGAAAGGAAGTGGGAAGGAAAGGAAGGAGGAAAAAAGAAAGAGGAAGAGGAAGGAAGGGAGGGAGAGTGTTGTTTATATCCTCAGTGGCTGGCACATGGCAAACAATAGATTTTTGCTCAGGAAATTGTATTAGATTATCTCTTCTAGGGCAGGACTCCCTTAAGAGAGTAAACCCAGTCATCTACTTGATCTTGAAGAATGTAAGGCAATTGAAGAGTGCAAGACACCAAGAAAACTGGGCCTTGATCCAAGCTCCAAATGGAATTTCCTGTGTACTCTAAGCAAGTCATTTCATGTCTTCTTGAAGTGAAGGAAGAAAGGGGTGATGGGAGGGAGGGAGGAAGAAACAGAGAGGAGGAAGGAGGAAAGAAGGGAGGGAAGAAGGAAAAAAGGAAGAAAGGAAGACTAAGGTTTGAATTCTTTTCTTCCCCTTTTTACCTTTGTGACCCTTGGCACATTTACTTCTAGTTTTAGGCCTCCTTTCTCATATATCAAAAATGAGTAGGTTTGACTAGATGACCCTTAAAATTCTTTCTAACCCTAAATCTATGATCTTATGATGATGATTTTTTAATTTAAAATTACGGTGAACAGTATCTGAACTTGCCAAATATAAAGCATGTAAGTTTCTATTTTATTTAAAGACAATTCCTAAAGCAATTGTTAACCAAGATTCTTATACCCCTTCATTTATTTCTACACAAATCTTTTTGCTGATTGATTAATTAAGAATTGCTTTGGATTGCTTAATTTATTAATTATGAATTAGTTTATTCTATAATAATATAATTCTATAAAACAAATGTAGCTGAATAAATATTAGTAAATATCATGGCATATTGGGTAGAGATCTGGTCTCAGAGCCAAGAAAATCTGGATTCAAATCCCACCTCTAACCCATATGAGTAAGTCATTTAAATTTTCAGGGCTCTCCATAGCTTCCTGTCTATGAATTACAGAAAAAGTGCTGAACTATACTGGGCGGTTTCTGATACCAAAGAAATCACAGGTTGACTCCTCATCCCTGTAAAAAAATAACTTTGCAATGTTCTTTTTAATCTTTTTAATGTTGCACTTAAAAGGTAACAAATCAACAGAGAAGCAACTAATGCAGTGCCACATTGTGATGTCCTAGTGAAACAATTAAAATCTGTTCACTTTCACAAAGCCCCTTATTTTATGGGGAAAAAAGCCCATCAATATAAAACCCTCATCTTTATATCTTGATTGATCTGCCTAATTTGATTGATGGCAGGGGGTTGCAGACAGATATTTCAGTCCAATCCCAGTTCTGTTATTGAGTACCTTTATCTCTCAGCCTCAGTTTCCTCATCTGTCAAATGCATTGGGCAATATAGATGATTTCTAATGTTGCTTCTAGTTCTTAATTTCTATTGATCTTTGAGAACACGGGAAATGGGAAAAACAAAAATAGAGAGAGGCCACTTACTACAAGAAGCACAGTAAAGGACTGATCCATTGAAAGGGAATTTGGAGAAAATGAGAAGAAATTACAGAATTTCCAAAAAAGGGAAACCCAATTGAATAGTTTCTTATTGGTACAATTACCAGGAAGCTGATAAAACATGAATATATTACTGAGAGAGCTTTAGATTTGGTGGTACCTTCATCATTTGGAGGGAGGGAGAGAGAGAGAGAGAAACAGAGAGAGAGATAATACTTTTTTTTAAAAAGCTGGTGAATTCAAAGGGGCTCAGTTGATCTTGTTAATGCTTGATTATTTTTGTGACTATATTTGGAGGTCATTTTATAGATCTCCAAAAGCTAAAACATGATAACTTGGGAATGTACAAAAACATTCCATTTAAGCTATAGCATCAGCCATCTTATGAAATAAGATTTTCTCTCCATACTTCAGAGAGGAAGGATGTAGTTCAGGCAGCTTAGTGTTTAAAGGATGAAGCAGGTTAATCAAATGCAGAGTGATGGATGGCCACTTGATTCTCTATGGATCTTAACACTTTATCCCCATTTATCAAAAAGTGAGCGCTTAAACTCAGTATCTCCCCATGATTTCCTAATGTAGAATCATCATTCTGTCACACTTTTAGACCAATTCAAACTACAGCAGGAAGCAAAGAAAGATCACTTATACTGTGAGTAAATAAACTTATTTAGTTTTCTATTAATATGCCTATAAATATGCCTATTGTCCCTTTCAAATTACTGATTTCTAGAGCCATGATCTCTGTATTTTGTCTCAGTCTTTTATTTTTCTTCCAGATTATTTCTTATAGGTGTCCTTATTTTCTCTTCTTAAAGATTGGAGGTAAGTGTTAGGGAAGGAGTGAGGATTCTTCTATAATTAGAAACAAAATTATTCCTCTGAAGCAAGACAGGCTTATTGTCATTGTCCAGTATTTCCTGTATTTTGCTCAATTGTAAATGAAAATCACCTGCCTTCCTCCATGTGCCATCTGCCTCGGGAGTCACTGGCTGACAGTGAGTTTTTGCTTTTTTTGAAAAATAAGCAAAACTGCTTCCCCCACTTTAACTTAGAAGCTTTTCTTCTTCTATCAGACCTTCTCAGCTTTTCTGCAGTCCATCGCCCCACACAAATAAATTTCACAGTATTACTACTGTCAAGTTTAGTGCTTAAGGCATTCGACAACCACATGTTAGTAGAACCACCCTCATTCTCCAAATCCTTCCTTTAAGTCGCCTTTGTATTTCTTGAAAAAAAAAATGACGAGGAGGATTATTGGGCTGATATTCTCCTGGTTTTCAGCAGTCACATGTGGCTTCCCTCTAAAGACTGAAAACCCTACCATAAGGATTCCATAAACCCCTTCAGCTGCTTAAGTCAAATAGCATTGAGTTTCTTAGTCCTGCTAGGATGCCTTGATGGATGGCCTCTTTGCAGGACATTAAAAAGTGTCATTGTCTTGGTACTTAGTGGCTCAGCAGATCCCTTGGGAGATGATCAGAGTCTCTTCCTACAGTTCTCAAAGGAATGCATAATTCCTCTCTTCTGCAACTGAAGGTGAGGGGAGGTAGGGGGAAGCTGCTGCAGATTTGGAAAGCTTGTGCAGGAGATATTTTAATGAGATCATCATTCTTGAGGAAATACAGTGCTCAACATGCAGCCATCTAGCATTCAAAACAGAGTTCAGTTTGGACAAATTGCCTCCATCATGGTGCTCTTTTCATGTAGACCCCACAGCCAATGAAATATTGAGAAGAAGGATACTGGGAGGTAAACCATAGCTACATCTGTCCTTTAAACTTCAAAATGACACAACAGAACACACACACACACACACACACAAACACACACACACACACACACTGAATCTTCATTCCTAGCCAGACTGTATTCATTGAAAATCGTGTTTCACTCCCTTCCATCTTCATCCTCCAAAGTTTGTCAAGAACTGGTGAAAAAAACATGTTTATAGACTTGGAGTTTGTGTGGGAACTTTGAAAGTCAGGAGGTTGATTGGTACAAAGGAAAGAATGCCGGCAATGAAATCAGTGGACTCCAGTTCAGATCCCACCTCTGATGTGTAACCCTCAGTTAACCTGTCTCGGCTTCAGTTTTGTCATGTAGAAAACAAGAGAGTTGGACTAAATGATCTCTGAGGTCTCTTTAAAGTTCTAGAGTTATGAACCTGTGATGATGGCTTTCAGCGTACTGAGAAAGGAAGCACAAAAGCCAATGAAAAGAATAATCATAGAAATGCAGTCACTTCTGTCCCTCATCTCACCATGATTAAAATCATTCTTCTTTCCCCTGACTTTGTATTTGTACTCATTAAATTACGCCCATGTTTCTGATTACAGGAAGGCTTTCCTCAAAGATTTCAACTCATATCACAGATACAACTTTAAAAATGTTTTCTGACATTTTTTAAAAAAAACTATTCTCTTTTCTATTAAAATGTCTATCTTAATCTTTCCCTTAAGAAAATTTTTTCTTCTTTTGATCTCTATGTTGATTCTCAAACATGTGAGGTCCTCAGTTTCCTCATCTGTAAAATGAAGAAGAGGTTGAGCTAGAACAGGTGCTCTTAACCCGTGATCTATGAACCAAAAAAATGACAAATATTATTCAACATAATTGATTTCTTTTGTAATTCTACACATTTTACCTTGTGCATTTCTGAGAACGGGTCCTTAGGCTTCACTAGGCTGACAAAGAAGGGCTATGGAGCAAAAATATTAAATCCTGGGCTAGGTAATTTCTAACATCTCTTCCAGCTCTAAATCTGTTTTCATATGATTGCATGGAAAGAGCATTGCCTTTGTAGTAAAAGGAGATAGGTTCGAATCTGACTTCTGATGCTTACTACCTATGTGAACTTAGACAAACTATTCCACTTTAGGTTCTACAGTGTGACAATGTCTAGGTTAAACTAGATGGCTTTTTAGGTTTCTTTTTGCACCAAATTAATGATAGGAAGCTCTGTCCTATCATTAGCAAAAGCAAATCATGACTCATCTATGAATCAGTTACTCATGCTTAGGGAGTTTTCACTTGAACAAATTCACATACCATTTATCAAAATCAGGATTCTAGGTCTTCTCAATTCCAGGTCCGGAACTCTCTCCACCAAGAGGTCAGTCTACCTTTCATTTCCGTAATAACATAGAATTATAGATCTAAGTAGAGCTTGGATGGAAACTCAGGGGTCATCTACTCCTGGATCTTGATTTTACAATTGAAGTAACTGAGATAGAGACTTTGTTCAAGGCCACACTCATGTAAGCGTAAAAGGTGGATCTTAAACCTTGGTCCCTTGACCACAGTCCAGAGTCAAAAAAGCAGAGCACTGTGCATATATTGAAAATTATATCTATGTAAAAATTATTATAGTCATCTTTATAACAGTTATCTCTATGATGAGATCAATGTTCTCATTTCATTAGGAGGTGTAAAAACTGTGTCTATACTGGCTGTGCCTACATACAACTATAAGATTGCCTTTTTTTTACTGCTTTTGTCCATTTCACTGATTTCCCCCTGACTTTGCATTGATTTGTTTGTCAATGAAATTAACAGACTAGGCAACTGTCTTGGCTTCATGGAAGCGCTGCCTTAAAGAGACTAGCTAACTGGTTCAGATTTACATCATATTCATTCAATGATCAGAAATGGTACCTTGATTATAGTTTTCTCCCATACTTCGAGTTCCCTAAAAATAGAATATTTCACATTCCACATTCCATAACCAATTTATGAATCTAACATTGCTCAAATCCTAATTCAAATCTAGCTTCTGCCAAGAAACCTGCTTTCATTAACAGGAACGAAGTACAATATTCAGCATGATAAAACTTTGCCCTTTGCTTATTGTTACAGAAAAGTCTTCAACAGCTCTCCATCTCTTCCTTCATGCCATTCATTTAAATTTTATATTTAACTGTAATTAATCTCCATGAGTCAGAAACATAGTTTATTGAATTTCCCCCACCCCCTGTCCCAGTACCTTGAACATTACCCTACATATAATGGGTATTTAATAAAGCATGGGTCTTAGAATTACAAAGACCTGTGTTCAAAGATTAACTCAAAAACTTGGTGACTGAGCTACCCAGTTGTTGTTCAGTTGTTTGCATCTCTTTGTGACCTCACTGGGGGTTTTGAGTGTTTGCCATTTCCTTTTCCAGCTCATTTTACAAATGAGGAAACTGAAGCAAACAGGATTAAGTGACTTACCCAGGGTCACACAGCTTGTAAGAGTCTGAGTCCAGCTTTGAATTCAAGTCTTCCTAACCCTAGGCCCAGCATTCAATCCATTTCACCTTCTCTCTGCTCAAGCCACACCGAGCAAATTATTTAACTTTTTTATCCTTAATTTCCTTATTTACAAAATGGAGATAATTAATAGTGAATATTTGAAATATTGTTGTGAGGATCAAATGAAATAAATCATGTAAATTACTTTGCAAACCTTAAAGCTCTACATAGGTGGCACAAAGAGCCCTGGACTTAGAATTGAGAGCTGAGTTCAAATCCAGCCTCAAAACGGTACTAGGTATATGACCCTAGGCAAGTCACTTAACTTCTGTCTCCCTCAGTTTCCTCATTCATAAAATGGGAAAAATGATAGCACCCATTGCCCAAGATTGTTATGAGGATCAAATGAGATAATATTTGTAAAGTGCTTTGTAAACTTGTATGTTCTACACAATATTAGCTATGATGATCATGATGATGATTATCTGGGACACCCCTCTACTCCATTTTTTGGCATGTGTATGATACGGTAAGGGGAGCTAGGTGGCTTGATGGATAGACTGCTGGGCCTGGAGTCAAGGAGACTCATCTTCCTGAGTTCAAATCTGGCCTCAGACACTGACTAGCTGTGTGACCCTCAGTTTTCTCATCTGTAAAATGAGCAAGAGAAGAAAATGGCAAACCACTCCAGTATCTCTGCAAAGTAAACCCAAATGCAGTCATAAAGAGTCAGATGCGGCTGAAATGACTCAACAACGATAAGAACAAACAACAGCAGCAGCAACAACACCAGCCCTACAGAGAGAGATGTTGGCATTATAGTGGATTAGGACTAATCTCTTAGTTGAAAAGATCTGAGTTTAGTCCTGCCTTTGACATATACCGACTATAGACTCCAGGAAATTCTCTAAGGATATAGCTTTCAGAGCAGGCCCATGCCTATACTGCTTGGAGAGCAACTGTTTTCTTTAGTGCGTTCCCTATGCCAATAAAATCACATCTCTGACTCTCCCCTGTACCCTCCCCCTGTCTCCCAAAAAGTGTCATAGCAGATTTGAATAATGGAAAGAATGTTGGCTATGAATTAAGAATAGAGTTCAAATCCTTCTGACATTGACTACTTGTGTGACCTTGGACAAGTCACTTCACTAGGCCTCAGTGTTCTCATATGTAAAAAAAAAGGTTGAATTGAGTATCTTCTGAGTTCCCTTCTGGATCTTGTGCTATGATCCTATTATCCTAAGATCTCACTTGCGTGGATACTGCTTTTGTCAATGTTATATCTTGACCTGTTCAAATCTCCTTTTCCTGCAGGATTCTTGGCCATGCTTTTCAAATAAATTTCTACATAAAAAATCTATCTAACACACTAGAGGCTTTCTTCTGGGCATTTTCAAGGGTTCTAATGTGATGCTTTCCCAAAATCAACTTGGAGACTTGGTGGTCTTGTCCAAAGCATTAGGTATTAATTGTAATACAGCTAATAATTGTTGGGCAATTAGATCATGCAATGGGTAGAGTACTGGGACTGGAGATAGGAAGACATGAGCTTAAATCTGATCTTAGACACTTACTAGTGATTGTGTGATTGTGGGCAAGTCACTTAACCCTATTTGCTTCAGTTCCTTCATCTGTAAAATGAGCTGAAGAAGGAAATGGCAAACCACTCTACAATGGCAAGAAAACTCTACAAAGGGTCACAAAGAGAGACATGACTGAAACAACTGAGTTAATATTTGTTAATAGTAGTTTAAGTCTTCATAGTTTTTTCCCGAACTTTAGTTAATCTATTCTGAAGCAACAGAAGAAATAAAATAAGTTTAGGAATGAATAACTTGAGAATAACACAGCAAGTGAGTGAAGTGTCAAGTTGAAGAGAAGATGATGAGTACTTGAAGCTTACTTTGGGCATGGTTCAAGCTATCTTTTGATTCTTTGCAATTCTTCTCAAACTTCTCTAGTGGTTCATTCCAAATTGTTCAAAGACCCCCATTGCCATTTGGAACTTAATGAACATGACAAACCTTGTTAAAATGAATAATCCTGACATACATCCAGACTTTATTTTATTCTAGATTTCAGTCTTAATTATTTTCATTTGATAGTTATGACAGAAAGCAAATCACTTAATCCCCAGATCTTTTAATTTCTGTGGTATGTATTCCATTTGCAGGTGTCTGGGGCTAACCTAGTCCTGTCTTCAAGTGCCCAAGCAAGGAGGATGGCTAAGACACAGGGTGCTTGAGAATCCTATAGAGCTATAGCCATTAATTATATTCCTTTGGGAATGTCTGAGTACAAGACTAGAAGGAACTTTGTTTCCCTTTTTACTTTTGGTGGATGACAGGTTAATGAATTTGGAAGGAGCAGACTCTTGTCATTAACAACATGGTTGGACATGGAAGTCATATACAGAACACATTCCTGGGAAGGTCTACTTTTAGAGAGCCAAAGAATCTGAGGTCCATTAAAAAATGAAATCTGAATGCAGATTGAAGCTAAGTATTTGCTCTCTTTCCTCCTTTTTTTTTTCTTTTTTGGTTTTGTTTCTTCTTTCTCATGGTCCATTCCATTAGTTATAATTCTTCTTTACAACTTGACTATTGTGAAAATAAGTTTAATGTGAAGGTGTATGTAGAACCCATATCGGATTTCATGGCATCTTGGGGGGAGGGCAGAGGAAAGGGAAGGGGAGAAAATTTGGAACTCAAAAACTTGTGGAACTGAGTGTAGTAAATTCAAAACAAAAAATAAATAAAAAATGAAATCCTTGCTTAAGCTACATAAAACCAAACAACTTATCTTTAAAAATTGTCCCATGACTAAAAAAATATTTAAAATTAAGATTGTTAAAAATTATTAAAACATTATTTGTCTCATTATTTAAAAAAAATCTGACATTTACTTTCATTTTGGAGAGGACAGGGATTGGTTTTTTCATATCTTAATATCTCCAATAGTCCACCACTCCACCAGTTATGTCCCACTCTAAAGCAAACCACTTTTTCTACTCTATTTGTGAAATATGTGACTCTCTGTATTTGTCTGTTCCATATTTAACAAACTAAATTTCATCTCAAAGCTTTTCCTTTCTAGTTTCCTCCATTTATTTGTGTTGACCGAGACTTGGCTTGTCCCCAGCTTCCCTGGCTACCTTTCCCAGTACTTGTATAGGTATAGTGAGGAAGTTAGAATATTGTTCCCTGTGGCCACTTATAGTCTCTTCCTCTACCACCATCACTCAATAACTTCTCCTTTGAGATTTATTTAATCCATATTTGTCACTTAATGAAGATTTTAAGAGGTTAATCTACTGACTTCTAGGAGACTCTGCTTCCTTCCTCAATGAGTTCAGTGCCTGGATCAAAGTCTTTCTTTTTTCCTCAACTCCTGCTCTGATACTAGGGGACTTCAATATGTATTGGTATTCCTTCAAACATCATAACTTCCTTATTCTTCAATAAACTAATTTCCTGTGATCTACTATACCCCACTATAGCTACGTAGAGGGACTATTATACCCTTGATCTTGTCACCACCCATAATTGCTCTACATCCATATTAATGAACTCTGAAATTCCTTTACCTCATCATAACCTGTTGTTATCATTCCTTTCCTCCTGCCTTGCAATTTCAAAACCAGTTCTTCACCTTCATCCCCACCTCTAATCCCTCCCCCTCTCAGTTTCTTCTCAAGCCATCATACATTTTGTTTCCCCATCTTGACCCCTTGGTGAACCAATTCAACTTTACATGGTCTTTTTCTTGTGAATCCATTACTCCTTTATGATATCAAAGGTCTTACCCTGCCAAAACTCAACCTTGGATTATTCCCTCCATTTGCTGCCTTTGCTCCTACTCATGTGCTTACTGGATTCACTCAAATTTATGTCACATAATCTCAACTGAATAATGAAGCAATGGAATTATTTTATACTTTCCTAATTAATTCACCATCCTTTTTACCATAGCAACATTTCCAAACCTTTTCATCTCTCCTTATGCCTCCCATAACTCATCCTATCTTCACTGTCCCAACTGAAATCCTTGCCTCCTATTTCACTAAATATTGAGTCCATTCACAGAGAACTCCTTTTTTTTTCTTTTCTCAATTTCATTTCACATCACTCAGATACCTTGCACTGCTAACTCTTCCTTCACTTCTGTCTCACATGAAGAGATGGCCCTGCTCTCCACGGAAAACACTGTTACATGCATAAGTGATATCATTTCATCCTGTCTCATCCAGCAGATGTCCTCTTTTGTCATCCCTACTCTTCCACATATCTTCAATCTCTCCCCATGTGAGGTTTTCCTACTGCACACAAACATATTGTATCTCTCCAATCCACAAAAATGAAATAAAGCAAAACAGACAACACGCAAAAAACCTAACTTGCTCTGTCCACCCATCCTTGCTAGCACTTATCCTATCCTCTTTCCTTTTTGGTGGCAAAAAAGTGCCTCTATTTCCTTTTCTTTGCTCTCCTCCTAATGCTCTGAAGTCTGGCTTCCAAGCTCATCAGACTGACTAAGGATCTCTTATTTGTCAAATCTAATGGACTTTTCTCAACCTCCTCCTTCTTGACCTCTCACAAGCTTTGGAACTCTCCTCTCTCTAGGTTTTTCTTGTACTGCTTGCTCTCCCTTGTTTCTCCTACCTGTCTGACTGCTCCTTCTTAGTCTTCCTTGCTGAATCTTTATCTATGTTGTGCTTGCTAACTGTGGCTATTCCAAAAGACTCTCTCTTGGTTTTCTTTTCTTCTCCTTCTCTACTATTTCACTTGGTGAGCTCATTAACCACCATGGCTTCCATTATCATCTCTATGCAGATGTTTCTCAGGCTTATTTATCTTGCCCTAATTTCTCTCTTGATCTCTAGACTCTATACAAAACTGCCAATTGTACATCTCAAACTCTATGTCTCATAGACATCTTAAACTCAAGATGTCCAAAATTGAACTCATCATCTTCTCTCTTCCTCCAATCCTTTCCTTTTCCTAACTTATTGTTATCTAGGGCAGTAGAGTTAAATGAAAATGTCAAGGAATCCCTGCTGGCAGCATACTAACTTAGAAAAGCACAAATCAACATTATCAGTGCTTTATTGCATTAAAAAATTGTTGGCAGAGAATTCAACACCTCTGATGTGGTACCACCATAGTCTGAATCATCCAGACTCATGACCTAGACTTCATTCTTTATTCTTCATTCTCTCTCAATCCTGCTTCTGCCCCCTTCCCTATTTCAAATCAATTGTTAAGTCCTGTTGATTTTAACTTTGTAATATCTCTTTTATATGCCCCCCTTTCTCCTCTGATAATGCCACCACCTTGGTGCAGGCCTACACTATCTCACATCTAGACTATGAGAATAGTCTGCTGGTTATTCTCCCTTCCTTAAATCTCTCCCTATTCCAGTCTATCTTCAACTCAGCTATCAAGTTGATTTTCTTGAAGTGCAGGCCTGACTATATCATCACCCTACCCTCATTTAATAAACTGTAATTGTTCCCTATCACCTCCAGTATAAACCACACTATCCTCTGGCTTCATAACTTTGTCTCTTCCTACCTTTCTTATTCCCCTTTACAGACTCTGAAATTTAGTAAAACTGACCTCCTTACTCATCCTTACTAACTACACTCCATCTCACAACCCCAGGTATTTTCACTGTCTTTTTCCCATGCTTGGAACTGTCTCCTCCTTTTTCTCAGCATTCCAGGCCAAATTCAAGTCTTGGCTAAAGTTTCACCTTCTTCAAGTCTTTCCTTCTTCCTTCCTTCCTTCCTTCCTTCCTTCCTTCCTTCCTTCCTTCCTTTCTTTCTTTCTTTCTTTCTTTCTTTCTTTCTTTCTTTCTTTCTTTCTTTCTTTCTTTCTTTCTTTCTTTTTCTTCCATTCTTTTCCTTTCTTTCTTTCTTTCTTTCTTTCTTTCTTTCTTTCTTTCTTTCTTTCTTTCTTTCTTTCTTTCTTTCTTTCTTTCTTTCTTTCTTTCTCCTTTCCAAGTCTTTCTTAATCTTAATGCCTTCCCTCTGAGATTATTTCCAATTTATTTGTGCATAAATCTATGCATCTTGTCTCTTCCAGTAGACTGAACTCCTTGAGAACAGGGACTATCTCCTGCCTTGCTTTGTCTCCTCAATGATTAGCACAAAGTCTGGTACATAGTAGGTACTCCAAAAATGCATGGTGAATGAATGAATGAATGAATTAATTAATAAGAAAAGAAAAAGAGAAGTTTTTGTAAAAGTTGATAATGCCAGGACAATGCACCTCTATTTAATTGAAGTAGTTTGAGGAGTTCTGCTCCTGGTTTTGCACATTCAGCCTTGTTTATTGAGAACAGAAGTGTACAGTCAGAGGATATGCCCCTGTCCCTATTAATTTAATAAAGCCTTTCTTCTCCTGCTACAGCAATATCAATGTTTTCTCCTGTTTTCTTAAGAAAACTTTCTCCCTCAGAGTGTAAACTTTACAAAAAACATGATAAATCGACTTTACTAGATGGACTTTTATTTAAACAATTAACACATTGTCTTTAAGTAGACAGTGAGTGATTTTTCCTTTAGATGTCATGATGATAGCCATGACACAAAGTGCCAAAAAACCCAGAGCAATCAATTTCCAAGACTACGGGGTGGTGGTAAGGGAAGCCAACAGAGAGCACTTTAACTCATGGGGTTGCCACAATGGTTTGGGTCTATGGCTTCTTTCCAACCCTTAATTTTGTTTTTCTTAAGACTAGACAATGGTCTTAAAATAGTTGTGTATGCTACATCCATGCTTAAACATTCACTCTAGGTATAGAATAGCATTTCCTTCTATTTAAGTGAGTTTTGTTAATGGCAAAATAAATACTATCCTTCATACAGATAGAGTTCACTTAGAGCTTTCTTCCTTATTTGAAACTAAAGAAAATAAGCCAGACTTTTTCCCCACAATCTTTTCATTTCACTTCGTTAACACACACACACACATATACATATATACACATATATATATATACACCTATATATATGCATATGTGTGTGTGTGTCTGTCTGTCTGTCCACAGTACTATTCAAATTTTTAAAAGTCTGGAAAATCTCTTTATTCTCCACTGCAAAATGCATATTGTATATGGATGGTATGTGAGGTGTCATACGTGCTTTTCTACGCTAATTGTTAAATTTTCTATTTCTTGATGGATTATTGCATACCTTTTGAAAAGATTTAAAGTAGGTACATGTCTTTAAAATGGGACATTTTAATTCAAATATAATATTTCTAGTGGGCATGAGAGATTTTCCAAAAAATTTTATGGTTGTTATTCAAACATCTATTTATATTAATGTATCAAATATTTCTCTCTAGTTTTAAGTCTAAGACTAAAACTTTGGTGAATCAATTCATTTCTTTGATTTCTCCCCAATATCATATTCCATATTTCAAAGAGCAATTTTCTGAATCTGCCTTATGCGTATAGTAAGCATCTTTGCCATTACACAACATTTGGGGGGGGGGATCATCCTCAATAGTCTTTCTTTTGTGAGACTAAGTACAAATACAATCTTCAGACTGTATCAGTGATTTATGTCTTCAATATGCAACATTTCTTGCAGTTGCTTGATTTAATGCAGAATGCCATGAAATTGTCAAAGCAATTAGATGGAATCACAGAACTGTAAGTAGTCATGCAGAATCAGGGCAATATCAGATATTATATATCACCCTCAGAATAATCTTGGCCAAACCCTTCATTTTCTAGATGAAGACTTCCAGGCGGTCTACCAAAGCTTCTAAGGCTTTTCATTATTACTGATATTTTAAAATAATCTTGATGATAATTCTATCCCTGATGCCCTTTACGGTTTTATGATCCTTGAGAGGTGGCTCATCCATTCGGTCAAACACATTGAATTGTTGTGTAAGATCACACATTTAGACCTGGAAGGAAGTTTAGAGATCATGCAGACCAAAGGTGTCAAACTCCTGCCAACCCCATTGGAGGGTCCTGAGTGTGGCCAGAATTAGATTACATATAACTAAGAGATGTCTAACAAAAAATACAATACAATACAGATAATTTTAATATATGATTTTCTGATCTGGACCAGATGTATCCAACTCAAATAGAAAAGGAGCCACTGATCAGTACATAAAGATCCTTGGGTGGCTGCATATTTACTTAGAAAACCAGATAACAACTTTATCCATGTTCTATTTTATTTTTATTCATTTTATTAGATATCTCTTAATTATATACAGGGAGTGTCACATGTGGCCCTCAAACAGCTTGTTTGATACCTTTGATCTAGACCAATTCCCTCATTTTACAGATGAGGAAACTGAAACCCCCAAATATGAACCAATTTGTCCAAGGTCTTGGGAGTAGTAAATAAGAGTCTGAAATTGAACATAGGTTCTCTGTCTCTAAATTCAGTACACTTTGTATTGTACTATGAGTACCAGTGTCAAAGAAGTGGTCCCAAAATGATAAAAAGACCTATGGATCTATCAGTTGCACTATTCCTTCCCAGGATGCCTGGTATCTAAGTAATAGAGGGTCATATTACTTTACTATTTAGAATATAAAAAACTTCCAAAAGATTCTTAGATGTATGATGTATTTTTAGGAAGATGTCAAACCCACCACTGAATATTAATTATAAAATCTAGCATTTTATATAGTCCTTTAAAGTTTGCAAAGCACTTTATATGTTATCTCATTAGGTCCTCTCAACTACCTTATTATCCCATTATACAGATGAGTAAAATGAAGCTGAGAGAAATTAATGGATTTGCTAAGGCTTCACATATCTAATAAGTATATGAGGCAGGAATTGAACTCAGGTCTTCCTAACTCCAAGACTAGCCCTCTATCCACTATGCTGCCTAGGGCATTTTGTTCCAGTCATAATGAAATGAGAATGACTTTTAATTTTTTTATTTACCATGGAATAAATTATGGTTGAGAGTAAATGGTTTCCATCTGTTTACTCCTCAAATTGCATTATACTATGCATGGGGCTGTTTTGAGCCACAGATAGCTTCACATTTCTTCCCCTTTCCAAAAACAAACTGCAGAAAAATCAACCACCAAAAAGCTAAATGTGGGGTACGGGTTCTGTAATTGGAAAAAATATATAAATTTGTAACTAGTATTTTTCTCTTTGTTGAAAGAATATAAACTGGTGCTAGAAAACAAAAATGGCAGGACACCAATGAACCAATGTCTCTAATTTATGATCAATGCACAGCTCTTTGCATCAATTATGAAAAAAGAGTGGGTGTGGCTGAAATCCTGGAGCTTTGGCTCATTATCAACTTTAAATTATAACCAGACAAAATCATGCTAAAGTCCAAATACTGTGGAGTTTTTCTGGGGGGGTTGGGTAGCTGAATTGGTTCCAAATTACCCTCAGACGACATCAGACAAATTTAAATTCACTGAGTTAGTGTAAGAAATCAGTTTTGATTGTACTGTTTCCATGCGTTCTGAGCTGCAGTGGACACAGTCCAGTTAGGTTTGCAGCCCTAGTAGGAGTCTCACAGGTGCACCTGGGGCTGCTATTTGGGAAGGAGCTACTTACATTCCACCTAGGGTTTAACCTCTTCCCATTTCAGGGACTGAAAGGCAAGAAAATGAAAAAGGGAAAAAAGGATGAAATCATGCTTTTCCTTGTGGTCAAGGATTCTATCCAGATTCTGTTCTTGGATTTAATGTAATACGGATCATTCTCTATGCAAACATTGACATTCACAGTGAACTCAAAAACAGCTCCAGCCAGATCCTACTGCTTGCACTCTTGGGTATCTGTATAATCTGAAAGATAATGCTGATAGCAGCAAAGAGGACAGGAGGGGCTTCTGCATGCCAGATGTCTGATTTTACCTCTGACAGCACAATCTTTTAGTAAAATATGATTTTTCCATTAAAAATAAAATAAAGCTTTCCTCTTCTCTCTCTCCTGTCCATTTTTCTGCTCCTACCTGGAAGTACTTACCATCAGTGCTTCAGACTGTTGACTATATTGTTTATCTAGTGACATTTTCAAATGGTCGTCAGTTTGCCCCAGTTACAGTGCCATGCAATGACTGACTCATCTTAAAAAATATTTATGTATGTTATCCTTTAAAAGTCTTGTTTTAGCCCAAAGATATAAGTTTAAGCTTAAAACTATTCAGCATGGTACAGTAGAAATAAAACTGGATTTGATGCTGGAAGGTCTGGGTTCAAATCTTAATTCTTGTACTGCTTTATCCTTATGACTTATTGTAATTCAGCTAACATCTCTGGGTCTCACATTCCTTCTTTGTGAAAACAGAGAGTTGGACTATATGGCCTTTAAGCTTCATTCCAGATAAAAATCCATAATTCTTATGATATATAAAGCATCAGATGACTCATTTTTTGGAAAGAGATATCTAAACATATCTTTTTGTACCTATGATCTCTTTTTATATTTTCTTCTAAATCTCTTGGTTTTTCCTCAGTTTTTTCCCATTGATATATAATCCCCCTACAAATGAAGAAACCTTTCTCTAGATTTCTAAATCTCCTCTTTTCCTTTTGTTCTTTTCCTGGTATTAATTAAGTTTTCAGTTACGAAGCACCTATTAGGTACATGACACTGCTGCTGGATGACAGGGATAAAAAGATAAAATAATAAACAAAATCCCTGCCCTAAACAGAGAAATAGAAGCTAATTTTAAGGAGAGATTACTAGCCTTCAGGAGATAATCGATCGATTAATTAATCAGCTAGAATTTATTAAGTGTCTGGTTATTGTTCATTATTGCAGTCTTGTCTGACTTTTTATGACCCCATTTGGGGTTTTCTTGGCAAAAATAGTGGAGTGGTTTGCCATTTCCTTCTCCAGGTCATTTTACAGATGAGGAAACTGAGGCAAACAGAGTTAAGTGACTTGCCCAGGGTCACACAGCTAATAAGTGTCTGAGGACAGATTTGAATTCAGGGAGATGAGTCTTTCTGACTCCAGGCTTGATGCTCTATCTGCTTCTCTACCTAGCTCCCTCGTAGCTGGCTAGATTAAAGAGGGGAGACACTGGGTGGCATAGTGGAACAGGACTTGAATTTAAATTCAGCCTCAGATACTTATCAGCTATGTGAACCTAGACAAGTTTTTTTTTTAAACTCTCTCAACTTTAATTGGAGATAAAAATAGTACCTAACTTCCAGGGTGGTTGTGAAGATCAAACATGCAGTGATCATGATATAGCAAATGCATACCTGCAGGGAGCTCTTCTTATGAAATCTCGTCAACTCCCATGACATTAATAATTACATCTATGTAGACGATGCCTCAGTTTCTTTATCTGGCTTTGAACTTCCATCCCAAGCTCCACTCCTGCATTTTCAACTCCTGACCTCTCAATTGGCTGACCCACTAAAATCTGGCACTTAACATGCCCCGAACTGAACTACTCCTTCTCTACAGCCCAGTTCCTCCTTACAACTACTCCATTTTTATTAAGGTATCAAATTTTTCTAATTACCACAATTGGAAAACATGTTGCCTTCATTGACTTTTTCCTTGTTTTCTAAACCCAACCTTTTGTTAAGCCCTGTTGTTTCCATCCCTACAATACCTAATGTATATCCTCTTGTTTCCATTACTGCTGTTTCCCTCCCTAAATTAGGCCCTTATTATGTTTCCTCCAGTTCTTTGTATCTACATCCCAATTTATCTCCCCTCCTTGAATACTTCTCCTTTCTAATTTATTCCATGCATTGTTATCAGAATAATCTATTTAAAGCATAATGTCATAGAATTTCCATGCTTAGAAAACTTTAGTAGTTATCTACTCATTACCAATAAAAACTAAATGTTTCAGTTTGCCGTGCAGGGACTTCCATAATATAAACCTAATCTCTTTTTGGACTTAATTCCTGTTAATCTCCTACATATACTTGACACTCGAGATAAAAACAGAATTTCTTGGAGGATCCTAAGATGGGTCCCTACTTTCCCATCTCTACCTGTTTGTCCATGTTGTTCTCTTTGCCTGTAATAATCTCCCCTTCATAATTCTCCATTTGGAAATCATCCCCAGCAAAGTCTAACCTTGATGCCTCCATAAAAGTTTTTTTGAGCTTCTGGCAGGATGTGATCTCTTTCTGTTATTGGAACCTCTTTAGCCGGAGGAATTGTAAGGCTGAAGTGAGGTAATATATGTAAAGCACTTTGTGAACCTTAAAGTGTTATACAAATGTAATTTATTATTATTATTAGTATTAGCAATAGAAGTAGTAGTAATAATAGTAGTAGTAGCAGTAGCAGCAGCAGCAGTAGTAGATAGAAGTAGTAGAAGCAGGCAGCTAGGTGGTGCACTGGATAGAATGTCAAGCCAGAAGTCTTCCTGAGTTCAAATCTGGCCTCACCTACTGTCTGTGTGATCTTGGACAAGTCACTTAACCCTGTTTGCCTCAGTTCCTAATCTTAAAATGAGCTAGAGAAGGAAGTGGCAAACTATTCCATTATCTTTATCAACAAAACTCCAAATGGGGTCACGAGGAGTTGGACATGACTAAAAATGACTGAACAACAATAACAAGAACTACTACTACCAGTAACAGCAGTAGGAGGAAGAGGAAGAGGAGGGGGATGAGAAAGAGGAGCCTATAGTTACTAGACTTCCAGTCTGGTGGCGACTTAATTTCCTGAATCTTCTATCGAACTACTGAACTAAAGCAATACTTGCAAAGCAATACAGGGAGGTGGTAGTAAATGTTTAATAATGAGACCCTCAGAAAATACATGCATACATATCTAAATTTAGTCTTTTTAAACATTGCATTTTATACTTTTGTTGGTATAGGGCAGGGGTGGAGAACCTGTGGCCACAAGGCCACACGTGGTCCTCAAGTGTGGCCCTTTGACTGAATCCAAATTAGTTCTATAAAGTTTGGATTCAGTCAAAGGGCTATACTTGAGGACCTAGAGGGCCACATGTGGCCTCAAAGCTTCAGGTATAGTGCATGCTAGACTTGTGGGGCAGAAATTTATTAGGGTAATACCAGTCAATGAGATATATAAGCTCCCAGGAACAAGTCAATCAGAGGGGTGAAAACAGTAAAATGTCCAGTCCTATTAGATCATCTACCCAAATTTCTGAGGCATGAGAAAGCAGTATAAGATCTATTTTCTTTATTTTTGAACTATGAAAATGTGAAAGAAAAAAAACACAATAACCTTTTCAAGTTATTCTCTGTATAAAGCAGAGAGGGGCAGAGTGAAACCAAGGACACCCATTTCTCCAAATCAGGCAGGTACCATGACCTCAGATCCCAACTTTTTTTTTTTTAATCTCATGTTGAAAAAAGGTTTTCCTGGGGCTAGTTTACAATACATGGAGATGATATATGATAAAACTCTGGCTGTTTAAATTACCTATGTCAAGCAGGATAGCCCAAGCTCCATAATTAACATGTACGTCAAACAACACAGAATTCCTCAAAGAATGCACTTCAGGCTTTCTAACTATGTGACCCAGATATGTGTATGTGTGCATGTGAGTGTGTGTGTGAGTGTGTGTGTGTATGTGTGTGTGTGTGTGTTAAGTCTCTCTAGAATTCTGCATTCTCTTTTCCCAAACATTTTGTTTGGCATTTATCATATTCAACTCCCACTCTTTTCATCCTTCCTGTTTTATTGATGAATAATGAGAATGTTAACACTGCTTATCTTGACATGCCAAATGAAGAGTGACTTGCCTAAGAGGCTCTAGTCTGAATCAACTGGATGATTTCTGTATGTTTGCTTCCAGTTTTAAGCTATGATTGCTTACTCCTAACAGTAACTATAAAACACACATTTGCGGGCAAGGCTCTAATCTCATAGTCAACTGAAGTAATCTTACTTTGCGATATGACTGTAAATGAAATTATACTTTACAATGGCTGGTCTGCTGCCCATGGAGGGGGGACTAAAGAAGTAGGACTGTAGGAAAAGTCAGAAGCAACTCCCTGCATTCAGTTTTCTTCTATTATTGTTATTCACTATGACTCTTCTTTCTATTGCCACCATTGTGAACATTTTCTAAAATGCTCATTTTCAGAGATTTAATTATGATAAATCAGAATTCTCATCCTGAAGAAAATGAGCATTGTTATTGAGCTTGGATATGCCGATATTAGATATAACTGTTATTTATCAAGAAGGCTATCTGGATTAATGTAAACTCAGGCAGAATTCCAAAGCCGCATCATTTTTATCATGCCTGATGTTCGATTAATGTGAGAATCCCTTGGAAATGCCACACATGGATTTTTCAGAGATGGTGCAGTCATGAGGATCTTGGAGTATCATTGCTCATAACAACTTGTATAACATTTCGTTTGACCCAATGTTGGACTGTAGGGTATTTTCCCCTCTAACACACTGTTGCTGAACTTGTACTTACAGTGGGATGCGGATATAATTATGTCTTCAATAGTGTTTTAATTTGAAAGACTTTTTCATTAACTCTTGTGTAGACATAATTGCTTTGATTCAGATGGGAAAAGCCATTGATGACATTTTTACCTCCTCTGCTTTTTTAAATCATGTGCCATTTACTGAATAAAGTCCCAAAATGAAATCAAATAAATAAAAAATCAGTTCTTATATAGTTTTTTATATTTTAATTATGTTTTCTAATTTTTAAAACTATTGTCACTACTGTTTCAATAACCTTGACAAAACCATTACCCGCAACAAAGAAAACCATGTAGGCAAAGGAAGTCATCATGGAGAACCCATCTGACAGTGAATGTGAGGTTCCATGTGGCAGCTGATCACTTTTCTGTAGAGAAGAGCAAAGTATGTACCATTGTCAGTTCTCTGGAACCAAGAATGGTCCTCTTGGTTAGTGTGAATTCTGATGTCCTTCAGTTAATTTCAAAAGAATTTTTTTTGCAAACTTGTAAAATGCTTTTCAGATTTTTTTTTGGCCTAAGTATTAATTTCATAAATTTTAAATTGGAAGGCCTGTATTAAGTTGTTGAGATTTGAAGATTAACTTATTTATTGATGATTATTCTTTGAGCGAGCCTTCTATTTTGTTGGATTTCGATGTCTTGATTTATAAATAATCTTGACGGCATCACTGCTCTATCGAGCAGACAGAAGAAATGAACTATCAGAATCCCACAGAAAAGGAGGCTTCTCATGATGCCAAGCTAACTTTCCCAGGGTTGCAAACCACCATTGCTCCCTTTCTAAATTGATGATGATGGTGGTGGTGATGATGATGATGATGATGATGATGATGATGATGGCTAGCATTTATATATACTTTAAAGTTTGCAGAATACCTTTCACATGAAAGTTTTCCCAAAAGTCTTGTTGCAATTTTAAGTTTTAATAGCTTTAGACTCTACTAAGACATTTGACACACCTTGTTTTATTTCATTTGTATTCATAATTACTCTTTCAGGTACATATTATTATTATCCCCATTTTACAGATGAGGAAATTGAATATGAGATGTGTTAAGTGACTTATTCAAGGTCGTGTCTGTCACTTAAGTCACAGCATTGGAACTCAGATCTTGTTGACTTTAAGTCATGGACTAAAAAGTTCACAGGACGATCCCCACCCTACCCTGTACCTCTGCACACACATAAATACAGAAATGCTTTCTGAGATAGTTAGACCCCTATTGACTATGATCAATTACTCCATTGAGTTGACAGTACTAGATTTTGTAAAGGAGACTAATATATTTTCCTACAACCAAGATGGATAGGACACAATATTGATAGATGCCAAAGGTTAGTTCTCTTGGTTCGAGGAATGCTCTTGGTATGTCTTGACAGAAAAGCTGTATTTAAAGACAAGGAGTTTATCTTTCCTTAGAGCACAAGTTAGTTGCTATTTTATCAATGCATGGTGAAAATTATTTTTTTCAATATCTTCCAGTAAAACTATTCACATATTTTTAGGGAGACTCCAAACAGCTATTTGATGCCTTATGTATTGATAATAAATATGGCGGAGAGCTGCTGATAGAAAACAGCAGTCCTGTGCTGAGCTTGTCCAGAACACTTTAGCAAGTCGAAGTTATAAATCATCCATGGGAGTCATGTTGTGAAACATCCCACAGAAGGAAACACGGCATTCTTTTCTTTTTTTAACAATAAAGTTAAAGAGTAAGTAGGTTACTTATCAATTTATATCACCCAGGTGAAGGCTTGTGTGATACTTTAAAATACACAGATGGACTTAGGAGGAATCTTAAAAATCAATTTGTAATCTCAGAGCTAAAGTTACATAGTTAATCTAAAAAAGCAATGCAATGTTCCAAATGACTTTGAAATAGCTTTAAGGAGGGAAACCCTCCTACCAAAGCTTGATGTTAGGTGTGTACATAATTATGTGTGGAAAGATCAAATGCTTCACTGTCTAGTAATTCTATCCTTCAGCTAAAGTGCGTGCATGCATGTGTGTGTGCATGTGTGTGTATGTGTATATCTATCTATATCCATATCTATATCTATCTATGTCTATGTCTATGTCTTTGTCTGTCTCTATTTCTATATATCACATTGCTTTCAAAATAGCAAGACATAAAACAGGAGAAAGGCAAGAAAATACTTTAAAATGGCAGTTGTAAAATGATTCTGTTCAGACTGTGGTTGTAAACATAACACACACACTCTCTCATACACATATATCACTTTAAATTTTGCAAAGCACTTTTGCATACAGGATCTGATTTATCCTTACAACTGTATTATCCCCACTTTGTAGAAGAAGAATTTGAGACTCAGAGAGGGAAGGTGATGTCCATGGTCATGCCACTAGTAAGCATAAGAGCCTGGCTTTGAACTCAGTTCTTCCTGACTTCAAGTCCATCATTAACTCTATTATGCTATTTTAGTTAGGAAATACACACACACATACACACGGATATAGATATGTGTATGTGTGTGTATATATACATACACGTACATGTGTGTATATGTATATATAGATGTGTATGTGTGTATAGATATGCATGTATATATGTATGTATATATCTATACACACACATATAGTCTCATTTAATGTACATCTATTCTCACAAACCTTTGTCCATAAACATATTCTCATTGCTACTTTAACAATTTTTTTTGCAAGCACAGCTAAAACATTGAAGATTTGCCCTTAGATATAAAGTTTTAAATTTGCCTAAAAAATAGTAGCAAACAAAATTTATTCTCATTGTTCTTTCAAGGAACTGCTGATCCACCTAACCACTAACACAGGTGTGTCTAGAAGAAGCCTGGAAGTAATTTGAATAATCCCACCCAATTGCCCCTGATAGACCTGATGGTATTTGAAAGATGCTTTGTCCAATTGTTTGAAGAGTAGAGAATATCCACGCAATGTTCATCTAAGTAGGGAAGCTATTAGGACTTGGAGTCACTCAAAATTTGAATCCAAATACACTGACCTGCCACAGGTCCCAGGTATATATTAAAGAAGAAGTTTCACAATTAAAGAAAGAGGTAAATGCTTAGATTTGAAGTCTCTGGTCCTGGGTTCAAATACTGCCTATACCACTTACTTTTTCTATGATTCTATGCAGTCATTGACTCTTCAACGTTCTCTCTTATAAAAGGAGGCAGTTGGATTAGATGAACTTTGAATTTCCTTCCAGCGCTAAAAACATGTGATTTATGATAATACTCTACTGCTTGATTTTAAGTGCCAAACACACTAGTCAGTTTTTGGAAGAATGGGTTGCTCACTGGTAGCTGTCTTCATTTTCTGTGAGTTCTGATGAGATTTTTTTTTCAACTTATAAATACAACTGTTTTTTTTTTAGTTTTGAGAATTTTGTGCATGTAAGAGGAATTATTGCATCCTGGGCAGTGTTATATAAGGGTGGTCCCAAATCTCCTGGTCCAAATAGCTACAAGCCGGAAAAAGGTAAGATATCTCCCAGAGGTTACACAGGGTCCTTGTGTCAATTAAGAATTTCCAATGCAAGCATTGCCTAAGCTGTAAATAGTCACTAAAAAAAAAAGCCACTTCAGAGCAAGCACAGAATCTAGCTATTTAATGAAATTGGCTATTCTTGAGATTTCTTTTTTAAGATATTAAATGTTTAAGTAAGGTTTAAAATATTTTCTTTTGCTCCTCAGGAAAATAACAAAAGGTTAATGTTGTGAATTAATTTTTTTCAATTACTCAATATATCTTTTCTCTCCTTCCCACCATCTCTTCTCCCACCTAAAAAAAAATGTTACAGAAAGACACAGTATCTTGGTTGCCTTTTATCCTTTCAGCACTCAGCGTGATAAGCTTTTGTGTTGCTAATAACATGAAATAAATAAATAAAATCATTGAAATAACATAGTGGGTTTTTGATTTAATTGTTTGGATACTTGTTTAAATTTTCTGCCTCACTGAGTCTGTAAAGATGCAGTCAAAATTCCGAGTTATTTCTAATATTCTCAAAGTGAGGTAATTGTGCTACTTTGTTCAACGAGCGGGAAAAAGCAAGTTCAATATAACTATTTTCTCTCCTCCCATTTTCTCATATAACATTTATTGTGAGGAATTGGGGACTAAATATTTAGTAAATATCCTGAATTGCAAATGGGTAAAACTGTCTCTCCTCTTTGAAAACTAGGAATATTCTTACATTAAAAGAAAAGCATATGGAAGGGAGAGCAGTAACAAACTAATTTTTATTTCCATGATTTCCTATGTAAAGGTAGTAAGTTGACAGACTGCGAGACTTTCTCCTTTTTTACTTATTTCCCTTCCATGAGAAAAAAAAATCAAGTAAACTACAAGCTCATACAAAGCTATTTGTTGAATCTTTCCTTCAACTGCTTGTACAGGTAATAATGGACATTTTCTTTATTCTTTATTTCCTAGACTTCTTTCTTCATCCAAAGAGAGAAAATTTGATATATTTTGCTTTCTCTTTGAGTCTTAATTATTCAACTTCTTATTGCAACCATAGTTTACAAATTTGCCAACACACAATTTGTGAAATTTAGTTACATAGTCCTTCAGGTAGATGTTTCTCAACCAAAGTAAGTCAAACAGCTACAGTCAATACTTCTCTACTTTGCAGCTTGTTTTAGTGAATTTTATCAACCATTGCAAGGTTTAGTGAGGGAAACTAAAATAATTCATTAGCAAAAAGTCAATTCTCTGATTTGGGCTTGATGATCCATTTGCTCTGTGAAATTCTGCTTTTCTTCCTCCGTGTTAGTATGTCAACCATTAATAACTAGCATTCATTCAGAGTCTATTGTGTGCCAGGTGCTGGGCTAAGACATGGAAATAAAAAGAAAGGCAAAAAAATGATCCTGCTTTCAGGTAGCCCAAAGACTATTGGGGGAGACAACATGCAAATAACTATGGAAAAACACGATAACTTGAGGGTAGTTTCAGAGGGAAGTTACTAAGATTAAAAAGTATTGGGAAAGGTTTCTTATAGAAAGTAGAACTTTAGCTGACTTGAAGGACACCAGGGAAGCTAGAAGGCAGATTTGAAGAGGGAGACAGCCTGTGAAAAGATGGGATTTGGGAGGTGGAGTGTCGTGTGTGAAGAATGGAAAGGAGGTCAGAGGCATTGGATTATGGAGTGATGGAGGGGAGTAGGTGTTAGAAGCCTGGAAAGGTTGGAAGGGGTCAGGTTTTAAAGATATTTGAAAGCCAAGTGGAGGATTTCATATTTGATCCTGGAATTAATAGGTAATTACTGGAGTTTCCTCAATGGTAATGGGGGGAGGGTGGTATGGTCAGACCTGCACTTTAGGAAGAGCAGATTAATAGTTGAGTGGAGGATGGATTGGAGTGGGGAGAGAATTGAGGCAGGGTGATGAACCAGAAGGCTTTTGTAATAGTCCAGGCTTGAGATTATGAAGGTCTGCACCAGATGGTAACCATGGCAGAGAAGAGAAGGGGCTGTAAAAGAAAGACATTACATGTGCCTGCTTCTGGTTTAGATATTGCCTTCTTCCTTGAGCCACTGGGCTCAATTCTATTCTATTCCACAGAATTTATTTCTCATTACTTTTTCATTTTTTTCCTGAAAAATATACCTCAGTCTAATTTCTTAGGGCTCCGCTCTGTGACTTTCCAGTTCAAAAATATCTTTACTGGGTGCTACTCCCCTATTGTTGCTATCTTCCCCATTAGAATGGAAGGTCCTTGAGGGCAGGACTTACTTGTTGCTTTTGTATTTGTATTTTTAGCACTTAGCTCAGTGCTTGGTATGCACTTAGTGGCTAATAAATACTTTTTCATTCATTCAAGAACAACAGTAACAAGAGGAATTCATTAAGTGCCTACTATGTGGCAGGCAATTTATATACTTGGCAGTAGTCTACTGCCTCTCTATTTTAGAAAACTTCTAGTCATGGGGTTTTCTTGCTCAATGAATGACTCAGAAGGGCTTGGTTGGAACTAGGGCCTCATTCCCAGCACATGGCAAATCTCATTCCCAGCTGTCTAGAGCTGGACAGAATAAGACACAAATGCATGAAGACTAAAGAAAAAAAAAACGATTACTTTAGAGGCCCACCTTGTTTTTAAACTCCAAATGGACATATCCAGTTTGACTACTGATCTTATGTACCAGACTGGATTTTGAGGACCTTTGGGCTATTTCTAAAAATCAAACCTTCACTTTAATTTCCAGGAGGTTGCATGCTCTCTCTGATGGAGTAACTCATACAATTCATGGCCCTCCCAGAGAGTCTGACCATCTCTTCCTGCCTCGTGAGAGCGGAAGGGTGTAAGGTTATCTTGGGACACAGACAGTCTGGCTACATCTCTTAGCCCTAATCCCTGTTAGGACATAGGCACTGGTCTGAGCGTTGACAGTGATATTAGCCGATTTTACTTAGGATCAAATTCTTAGAAGTTTGGCAGAGAAAGCATTAGTATAATTCAGAATGCTTTGCTTTGGTAATAAAGATTCATTTGTCAGTTCTACTGACAAGGGGACTCCATCTTTTGTTGTTGGCAAAGATTTTGCCAATTGAAAAAAAATCATGATTCATGCCTTGATATCTAGCTGATGATTTACTGTGTCTTTAGGTAAGTTCCGTGTTTCATACCTTTGAATGTAGCATTTAATATGGAGCTTAATAGTTTGCAAAGCACTTTATACCTATAATTTCAGTTGATTCTCAAAATAACTGTGTAAGGCATGTGCTATATTATCACAATTTTACTGATGAGGAAACCAAGCATGAGAGGTTACATGATTTGTCCAGGGTTGCACAACTAGTGTCTGAGGTAAGATTTAAACTCAGTTCTTCTTAACTCCAAATACAACATTTCTATCCACTTGTGGTACTTCACAGATACATATATTTGAATTGTTATAAGTCCTTCATTCTTTGTAAATTTGTTAATTGCAAACCAATGCATGTATAGAATATACTGCACATGTAGAATACTCTCAATTGTCTGGAGATATACTATCCATCCATTCATAATACCTACATATATAAGCATATACATTTGCAAAAATATTTGTAAATAAATTTTGTTTATATAGGTGTCATATGTGTGTTCTGATATGTTTTAGATGTGCTCATATATGACTATATATGTCTACATAAAGAGAATAATATCAAGTCCCTATATATTCTATTTCTAGATAACTACATATGCCTTTACTACTATGGCTAGCCAGACACATCTCATCCTTGAATTTGTTCTGGGTTCATTTCTTTGGATTGCCTGACCAGAGGGATTAGGTATTCAATTCTTCATTCCATATGCACCTCGTATTCCCAAGGAACAAATTCATCTTTGGTTCTAGTCCAGGATCCTACTTTCTAAAGTGGGAAATAAAAACAAGTACCCAATATGTGATATAGATCAAGTATGAAACCAGTAGCTTACTCTCAGAGGAGAAGGAAATTATAAATAATAATCATAGAAAAATCAGAGCAGAATCCATTAAATTATCACTAATACAATTCAAACATTGTCAGGACACTAAGTTTCTGTTAAAGTGTTTCTTTCATATGGTGTCATTTTTTTCATAATTTCCCTGTGAAGTATGGAAGTATTGTCATCTCTATTCTAAGGTAAGAAAAAGAGGGAAATCTCTAGTACATTCAATATATGCACAAAGTGTGCATATTCTATCCATATATGATATATAAATATGCATATATATGGATTTTGTTTTTTATCTATTTATGTATGCACACAAATATACATATATAACACTGTTTGCATTTTCCCCTTGTGAAATAAGATTATTCACATTTCATAATGAAGTCCAATGATAAAAATTATCATCAAAGATGTGAAGAAAGTAAATGTGTACCAGGAAATGGTGCTTTGACATACATAATGAGTAATGAAAATACTGGATTGATCAGGCATATGATTGTTGAAATCATATGCAACATATAATAATAGAAATAGCATGTGTTTTACATTTTTGTCTTTAAGGATCTTTATAACTCTTGACTCACTCGTACTTGTAAGTAACATCTACAACAAAAAAAAAAAATAAATGTTGCCTTGGGAGGATCATTTACTTTTTTCCTTTTAAAACATCATTTATTTATTTATTTTTAGTTTTCAACATTCACTTTTATAAGATTTTATGTTCTGAACTCCCCCCTCTCTTTGCCCTCCCCAAGACAGCATGCAATCTGATATAGGGTATGTACAAGCATACTAAAGATATTTCCACATTAGTTACATTATGAAAGAAGAATCAGAGTGAAAGGGAAAAATCATGAGAAAGCAAAAACAAACAAATCAAAAGAGAAAACAGTATGGTTTGATCTGCATTCAGACTCCATAGTTCTGTCTCTGGGTGTGGATAGCGTTTTCCATCATGAGTCTTTTGGACATTTACTTTTTTTCTTAAGTTACTAAGAACATGTAAGTTAGAAGATAGAACTTAATCTCAGTCAAATCACTTTCTATCTCTGACTAGACTAAGTCTCCTCCTTTGTAATATGAGGGTTCCAGACTCTGAAGTCCTCTCCATGCCAAGCATTGAAACTCTACTGTAGAGAGTGCAACTCTGACGGACTGGCCAAGTAGCCCCAATGTCAAACGTGCAATTAACTAATGGACTATTTTACAAAGAACTAACACAAAGCAAGCATTCACACAGAGGGCAGAAGAAGCAGTGCAAGGACACTCTCAAGGTCTCTCTAAAGAACTTTAGAATCAATTGTAAGATATGGGAGGCACTGGCACAGGACCACCCAGCATGGCATGCTTGCATTGTAGAAGAGTTTGTACTCCATGAGCAAAGCAGAGTAGCAGCAGCACAGAGGAAATGTGAGATGTTTAAGTCTGGAGAAATCTCCATCTACGTCAAACCTGTGGTAGAGTCTTCCAAGGTAGTATTGAACTCATCAGTCACAACCAAACACACTGTATCTTGACCCCAACATCAAGATGTCATTTTGGTCCTCTTGGAGAATGAAGGTCGAACAACAGATAACAATAACAGCAACATGAGAGGACTGGACAAATTGACCTGTTTCCTCCAGCTCTATCTCTGATCCCATGATCTCATGGCTCTTGATTCTAAATTCAGACTATCCCTTTCTAAACTGTCAAATCCTAGTTTGATGACAGTATATTATATGAGAACAAAGACTTTGAAAACAAATACGACCATAGCATAGATTTATTGGAGGTTGCTAGGTACTCTTGATACATTTGGGTGACTCCAAAATGAATGGTATGAAAGGTTTGCTTTGATTTTAAACACTACTTGTCTTTGGGGAAAAGTGAATATTTATGTTCTTCACTTTTATTTAAGCAATTAAACTATTGTCAGAAGAATCGAAATTTAATGAATTTTTTCCTCCTAGTAAAACAGGAGGGGACATTCAAATTTTGCAAAAGTCAATGCATTCTCAGTATTAAAGTTTCTACTAAGCAAGCAATTTCATAGATCACAAGATTATGGGTTGAAAAGGACTTTATAAGCCATCTAATCTTCCCCTCTTTGTTTTACAGAGGAGGAAAGTAAGGCCCAGAGAAGCTGATTAACTTATCCAAGATCACACATATAATAAATAGTAAATCCAAGATTCAAAACCAAGTCCTTTGAGCCCCAATCCAGCACTCCTTTCACTGTATCACACTAATGAGCATTTGGATTGAGGCTTTTGACTTTCAATCCATTTATTGAAACAAAATATTTTTTTCTCTGGGTTCTGGTTACTTTTATTAATTAATTTCTCTCCTTTGTGATTAAAATCTAGGTTTTCAAAGATTCAATTACCTGGGTCATTTAGAGAAAGCCTTCATCTTACACCTTAATTCACTAGTCAATTAAAAATTCTAAGTATTTGGGACATAAACAATCCATATTGTTGTATCTAAATAGTCTAATCCACTACATATCTCCAAATTCTTCATCTCCTTTGATGCTAATCTAAAGAAACCTCATAGAAAGTAAGCTGCTTGAGGGCAGAAGCAATTTGTTTTGTTTATATATTTGTTTTTTGTTTTTTTTTTTGTATCCCCAGCACCTAGGATAGCACTCTGCCAGGAGTGTTTTACAGGTGCTTTTTGGATTGGATTACATTATGAATATCCTTAATCTATGAGCACTATAGGGCCATTAAACCATAGGAGATGTGACTCCCTTGAATTCTGGAAAAAAAATTATTCAATTTACATTATTATCTACTTTTTAACTATATAGTATCACTTATTTTTATGTATTCATTATTTCATTCATTAAACTATTAATTAGTTAATTTGTTTTTAGGGCAGCTAGGCGATACAGTGGATAAAGTGCCCTGCCTGGACTTATAAAAATTCAACTTTATGAATTCAAATCTGGCCTCAGACACTTAGCTATGTGACCCTGAGAAAGTCACCTAACCCTGTTTACCTCAGCGCCTCATCTAGAAAATGAGCTGAAGAAGGAAATGGTAAACCATAACTGAGCAACAATGACAGCATTACTTTTTTAAGTATTGGCTTATCCATACTTGTAACTGCTGCCACCAAATCAAGGCATATTATCTTGGGAGAATCCTTCAGTTTTCTAAAGTTACTAAGGCAGGGGTGGGGAAAGGGAGGCAGAGCCAAGATGTCAGAGAGAAGTGAAGAAGTTGCCTGAGCTCTCCCCAATTTCCCTTGGAAACAATGTTAAATCAAGCCTCTAAATTGAATCTGGAGTGATAGACCCCATAAAAAGAGCAAAACAGTTTTCCAGCTTAAGGTAACTTAGAAGGACTTCAGGAAAAGTCTGTCTTAGGAGGCTCTTAGCCACAGCACAGATGAACAACTGAAGCCCATCCATCTTGGCTCAGCATACCAGCAGTGAGGCCTCCAGCCCCAGTGCAGAAGGCAAACTTCTAGCCCCAGAACCCAAAGCACAACAGGCTGACTAGCCCTGGTCTCTATAGCAGAGTGGGCAAGCTGTTGGTGCCTGAGGACCCAGCACAGAAAGACAGTGACCAGATCCCCTGGTCCCGAGCACAAGAAGCTTGGAATAGTGCCCCCTGTGCCCCAGGAGCAGAACTCAACTTAAAATGAGCAAAAACCCAAAAGAGCCCTGATTATAGAGAGCTACTATGGTGACAAGGAAGATCAAAACATGAATTCACAGTGTGAAAACGCCTACATATGAAGCCTCAAAGGGGAATGCGAATTGGTCTCAAGCCCAAAAAGTCCTCTTGGAAGAGCTCAAAAAGGATTTTAAAAATCAAATATGAGAGACAAAAGAAAAATTGGGAAAATAAATGAGAGGTATGAAGGAGAATTATGAAGAGTCAACAGCTTAGAAAAGGAACCACAAAAATTGACCGAAGAAAATAACTCCTGAAAAAATAGAATGGGCCAAATGGAAAAAAAAATCCACCCAAGAAAAAAATTCCTTTAAAAGTAGAATTGTCCAAATGGAAAAGGAGGTGTAAGAGCTAACTGAAGAAAATAATTCCTTGAAAATTAGAATTGGGCGAGTGGAAGCTAATGACTCTATGAGACATCAAGAAAAGTATTTTTCTTAATCCGAGGGATTTATAGAGATGACTTGACACTTTTAAAGGTATTTAATAAATGTTTATTGACTGACTGGGAAAATAAGAACAAAAATGAAGACACTCCTTGCACTCAAGAAGCTTACGTGTTGTATTGGGGAAAAGGGGGTAGGGCGGCATGAGGAGAAGCTGTGCAGAAATAACACACAAATAACTATATATATATATGCAAAAACAAAATAATTTTGCAAGGATGGGGAGGAGTCTGGTAGCGTGCAAGTATTCACATCATGCCTAGAAGCTGCAGTTATATGCAACTCAACCACAACTCTTTTCAAACTGAGAACATGCTTTCCTATTGAAACAAAGGTTTTATGTGTGTGTGTGTGTGTGTGTGTGTGTGTGTGTGTATTCTCAGACCAGTACACAAAAGCCTATTTAAACAACAATATACCTAAAGTATAGCACTATACAACCTAAGCATCACTTTTAAAGACACTCTTAGGCAAGGCTTGAGCATGAGTTTGAGTCTTTAGTGCTTGCCAAAGTACTGGCAAATAATAGGTATTTAAATATTTATTGACTGATTGTAAGGTTGGTGGCTGGAAAAGACTGCTGCTACTTTCTTATAGGAATATAAATATAGAAGGGACCTTAGAAACTATCTACTCTAACTCCTTGATGTTAAGGAGACTTAAGTTTAAGGGAGGTTACGTCACCTGTCAAATGTCACATAGGTAAGCAAGTGGCAGGGGTGGGATTTGAAACCATGTCTTTTATAGTGAGGCAGCTAGGTAGCTCAAAGGATAGAGCACTGGGTCTGGAGTCAAGAAGACCTGAATTTAAATCTGGCCTCAGATACTCATTAGTTGTATGACCTTGGACAAGTCATTTAACCTTGTTTGCCTTAATCCATTGGAGAAGGAAATGGCAAACCATGTCAGAATCTTTGCAAGAAAACCCCATATGGCATCATGAATACTAAGACATGTCTGGACAACTATTTTTTCAAGTATAATACTGAATTTCCTAATCTTTACTAAAGCCACAAGTGGTAAAATGAGTTTTCAATGACAGGATCATAGTTTAGGACTGCAAATAGAGAATAGAGGTCATCTGTAGTCTAAGTTTATCTTACAGGTAAGGAAACAGATTCCCTCAATGACGTAAAGTTATTCTTCTAAGGTCATAGAGGTAGTAAAATGGAAGAAGTGGGGCTCAAACCCAGGTCTTCTAACTTCAGGTATCATGATCATAAATCTAGAGGAGGAAGGGACCTCAGAAGCCAGCTAGTCTAACTCCAGTGAATGAGCTAAGCTCTAGAAAAGTGAAATGACTTGTTCAAGGTCACACAGAGTAACTGACAGAGGCTGAATTTGACTTCATGTTCCGTACCCTTTCCAATGTATGGGATAAAGCAAAGCAATCTTTATTGAGTTTTGGAAATTTTTTATTAATTAATCAATTAATTTTTTTTATAGTTTACAACACTCAATTCCACAAGTTTTTGACTTCCAAATTTTCTCCCCTTCTCTCTCCTCCCTTCCCCGCCATGGTATGTAATCTGATTCTATTGAGTTTTTAAGATCAATAAGTGACAGATCTGGAGTCAGAAAGATCGAAATTCAAATCCAGCCTCAGGCTCTTACTGATAGGATGACCTTGGGCAAGTCACTTAACCTCTGTTTGCCTCAGTTTCCTCAGCTGTAAAATGGGGATAATAATGGTACCTACTTCCCAAGGTTGTTGTGAGAATCAAATGAAATAATATTTGTAAAGTCCTTAGCACAGTACTTGGCACATAGTAAGCACTACATAAATGTTGGGGAGGTAGGTGGCACAGTGGATAGAGTGCTGGGCCTGAAGTCAGGAAAAGTCTTCTTCCTGAGATCAGATCTGGCCTCTGACACTTCCTAGTTATATGAACCTGGACAAGTAACTTAACCTTCTTTGCCTCAGTTTCCTCACTTGTAAAATGAGCTGGAGAGGGAAATGGTCAACCACTTCAGTATCCTTGCCAAGAAAATCCCAAAAGGGGTCACAGAGAGTCAAATATGACTGAAATGACTGAATAGCAATATAAATGTCAGTTATTATCATTACTATAACTAATAATGAAGAAACAAGGTTTGAAATTAAAGTTTCTGGAAAAATCAAAAGCTCACGACTTAATTCCCAAAGCAATGCTGAACAAGTAAATAACTCAAGGGTGCCTGATAATTTTTTGCAAAGAAGGTGTGGGGATAGTGGTGTCAACAAAGCATCACTATGTCTGCTGCTATTATTAGCATAGCACTTCCTCCAAGAAAGTCTAGCCAGTTAGCTAAAGCTGTAAAAGAAGAAGCAGATAAAAATGAGTGCTTACAACTTAGCAACAGCTTTGAAAGTATTGTCAATAAATGCTCCAGCCTGAAACAGAGCCAAGCGATAGGACGGGGTAATACTGCCCAATTGAAGTGGTACTTCAGTATCTAATCTAGAGCTTAGAGAAGATTGGGAGGTTCACACCATTGAAACTGTGTCAGGGCTGAATTTATAACTCTTCTCTGTTGATATAAATAACAGTCACAGATTAGCAGAGG
Organism: Phalanger gymnotis; assembly: GCA_028646595.1. Lineage (NCBI taxonomy): Eukaryota > Metazoa > Chordata > Mammalia > Diprotodontia > Phalangeridae > Phalanger > Phalanger gymnotis. The sequence continues at coordinate 278,727,833 of CM053623.1, forward strand.
CAAACTATGATACAGTTTACTGCAATGGGCCTATGGTAAAGTTATAGAAACACAGTCTTCCAGAAAAAAACAACAGAAAAGATCCCCTCCCCCAACAGAAAAAAGTTGCAATAGAAACTGAAGCATCTGTTTCCCACTATCACCATGTTTGTATAAATGTTTCCAAAGATCTAGCTCCTTGATAACGGCCTTTGGTAAATTCGTTTAGGAATAATCTGGCTCTTCATCAAACTACTATTTCACAGCAAGGCTCTGACATGTGAAGGATCCAGTCTATAGGACTCTGCTCCCTCTTCCTCCTTTCATAGTTAGCATGTTGATCAGATAAAGTCCCATTGAGTTCATTAATGGCAACCAGAAAATCCCAACAAAAGTGCGTTCCCACTTCACAAATGGTAGCATCATGGAGAGCAGAGAGGAGGAGACAGAGAGTGGGAAGAGAGGTTGCAGGGAGAAGGCGAGGAAAGAAAAGAATGGGGTGAGAGAGAATACAAATTGAAAACAGAAGTTTGAATGAGAAGATACTATTTTGGAAAGTAATCTTTTAAATTCTGTTTTCATGTTGTGCCTAGAAGCTGTCCAAGCATCAGCCAAATAATAAGATTAGTCTGATTCACCGACCCTGTACTGTCATGCTAGGTTAGTGTAATGTCTATAATGTATTTGGTGTGGTTACTGTTTGTTTTGCAGCAGCAAGGAATCCTCTATGCTGGGCATAAATTGTTTACTAGGCTATTTTTTGTCTTGCTAAAGTTGCATGAAAATTTCAAAGCAAATTTTCTTTCTCCTTCCTTCCTACCTTCCTTCCTTCCTTTTTTCCTTCCTTCCTTCCTTCCTTCCTTCCTTCCTTCCTTCCTTCCTTCCTTCCTTCCTTCCTTCCTTCCTTCCTTCCTTCCTTCCTTCCTTCCTTCCTTCCTTCCTTTCTCTCTTTCTTT
>CM053623.1:278734744-278759767 GCA_028646595.1 Phalanger gymnotis
CTTTCTTCCTTCCTTCCTTCCTTCCTTCCTTCCTTCCTTCCTTCCTTCCTTCCTTCCTTCCTTCCTTCTGACAGTTAGTATGGAGTAGTGACTAGAAAGCCAGCACTGGATGCAAGTTCTGCTTCTTCCCCTGACGTATAACAGGATTTTAGGTTGTAGTTACAAAAGAGAGAGTATTATGGATGAATAAAATGTTAGAAAGACATTAATTGAAAGGAGTATGGCAGTCATCCAATATGTTGCTTTTAGAAAGCATCAATAGTTTATCCTTACATTTTTTGAAGAGCTCCAATAGAAGATATATCTACAGCCTCCCCAAAGCAGCCCCTATCACTTCTGGACACTCTAATCATTAGACATTTCCCTCACTCGAAAACCTAAATGTTTCTCTTTTTAGTTTCTACCCATTACTATTCGTTCTACCCTAAGGGCTGAGAAGAACCACAGAATTGTGGAATGATAGTCTTGGAAAGAATGTCAGCAACAATGTAGTTCACGCTGTACCAGAAAAGAATTCTCATTCTAATATACTGGAGAAAGATCATCCAGACTTTGTTGGAAGACCTCCAATGACAGGGAACCTGCCCCCTTCACAAGGCAGCTCATTCCACTTTTGGACAGATCCAGGTGGTAGAAAACTTTTCCTGACATCAAGCCCAAATTTGCCACTATGTGACTTCCACCCATCACTCTTGGTTCTGCTCTCTGGGACAAGATAGAAAAAAAAACTGATTTCTTTTTGTACATTATAATCTTCATATAATTGAAGATAGCTGTTAAATTTTCTCTTTTCTAGGCTAAGCATCTCCAGTTCCTTTAGACTATCCTCATCTGACAGTCAGGGCTCTTCGTTCTGACTGCCTTTCTCTGAATAGTCTCCAACCAACAAAATCTTCCTAACATCTGCTCTAACACAATACCATAGATACGCTAGGGCACAATACTGTAGGTCCTACAGCTCGTTGTTCCCATTGCTTCTTATGACTATTAACTCATTATTCCTCATTGCTGTGTGTCTCTTACTGCTGCCTAAGTTTGCTCCAACTTTCTTATATTCCATATCACATTGTTGACTCATTGAAGTTGCAGATCCCTGTAATTCCAAGACTATTTCAAACGACCTTCCATCTAATCACACCTCTGCTATTTTGTCCTTGTGATTTTGATTTTTTTAGCTCAATGTGAAAATATTTATGCTTATGAAATTGAATCTTATTAGATTAAATTTAATCTTTTTGGTTTAGGAAGCTAGGTGGAGCAGCGGATAGATTGTGTGACTTGGAGTCAGGAATGCTGAGTTGGAATCCTGCCTCAGTCATTTACTTGCTGTGTGAACCTTCTTAGTTGTCTCTCTCAATCTCCCTATATGTAAAACAGGGACAACAAACAATTTATGAAAGTCAAATGAGTTTGTATACGTAAAATGTTTCCTAAAACTTAAAGCCCTATGTAAATGCTACTACTACCACCACCACTACTACTACTACTACTACTACTACTACTACTACTACTACTACTACTACTACTACTACTACTACTACTACTACTACACTACTAGTACTAATCATCTTTGTGAGTTCAAATTCAGCCTCAGACACTTACTAGCTGTGTGACTCTAGGCAAGTCACTTAACCTTGTTGACCTCAGTTCCTCATCTGTAAAATGAGCTGGAGAAGGAAATGGCAAACCACTTCCACATCTTTGCCTAGAAAACCCTCAATGAGGTCACAAAAAAATCATAAGTGACTGAACAACAACAAAATTAATGATACTTCTTATTTTATTCAGTCCAATATTCTAATCTTGAAAAATCTTTTTGCATCATGACTTTTTTGTATCATGCAGTATTTTCACTATTTCCCCCTCCCAGTTTAGTGGCATCTGCACATTTGATAAATAATGGGTGATAAATATTCCATAATGGAAGTCATTGATAAAACTCTAGTGGGACAGGGCTAATCATGGAACATTATCACTCCACTGGATGCCATTTTCCAAGCTGACACCATACAATTGGACTACTCTTTGGGTCTGGCCATTAAACAGATGCTAAATTTATACACCTGTCTGACTTACTTTTCTATCTTTTTCACAGTAATAGTGTAAGAAAGTTTATAAAACATTGCTAAAAATTGGTAAACTATATAATAATCCATTGACTTACCAGTTTGGCTGCCTCATCAAAGAGGAAAATGCCATTATTCTGGATTAATCTTTCCTTGATGTAGCCATGCCATGATCAGGACCTCTATTTCTAGGTGTTCATTAGCCATTTCTTTAAAAATAAGTTATTACATTCTATCAAGATTGAAATCATATTAATTGTCCCATACTTTGTAAACTCCATTCTCTTCTTTACCTCCCCAATTTAAAACAGGAAAACATTTCTTATTTTTTAATCCTGTGATATTTTGCTTATTTTCCATGATCTTGCAAAGTCTAATGACTGAAGTCATGAATGACTTTTTGTCCTTTTGGTACATGATGGTGTAGTTCCCCTGGGTCAGGTGATTTGAGCTCATCAAGGGAAACCAGATGTTCTCTTACCTTCTCTATGTGGTGGGTATCAAGTCCCTATTGGCTGAATTTGTTCTATCTTTTCCACTTCAAAGATAATTTTCCTCGACAGAGAAAACTACAACAACTACAAAGTAGTAATTGAGTGGTTCTGTTGTCTTTCTCTTCAGTAATCAGAATGCCAACTGTTGTATTCCTATCCTATCCTTTCTTTGCTCCTCCTCTATTTCCTAGCATAGATTATTAGAAAAAGTAAAAAAAAAAAAAAGACAATAATCACCTCAACAAACAGCCACCACAGCCCTTTTAGTTATTTTCTGCTTTCCTTGTAAACTTCAGTTCATTTTGAGCTTAGGATATTAGCTAATAATTATGAAGTTCACAATAAAATAAAACAAATCCTCAAACTTTTTCGGGAAAAGAGTTAGGGAATCATCTAACCTTCTCCTATAGCTCGTTTTTTTTTTTTCAGAAACACATTCCAGTTTCCCCTAAACACCTCAGCAAGTTCTTGACAGTATTGAATTGCAGACTCACCTCTTGTAAATCAATCTCATTTCCCTGCATTCTGTGCTCATTCCAGGGCACACGTTTATTTAGGATGAGCAAGAAATGATGATGAGGTATCATAAAATCCCATCAGATTCTATGTTTCCAAAAGTGACTTATCTGTCAAAAAATTCCTACATCATCACAGTTTCTCTAATGTCTTCTTTCTTAACCACTAAAGCCAGTGGAAAATATTTAGAGTGGAAACTATGTCACATTCAGATTGTAAGTTTCTAGAGGCCAGGGACAATGTATATTTACTTTCCTCTATAGAGAACAAAAAGATGGAGCATCTTGGATGGGGCTATCCTGGTAATGATGATAATAATATCATAATTAAAGTTCCTGGTCATACTGTACAATATTTATAGTAGTAACTATAACACTCATATCCTAATCTTCTAGATGACAAGGACAATGTCTATTTACTTTCATCCCTTGTGTACGAAGAAATAGAATGTGAATCAGGTGACCATGATGACAATAATTAATATCATAGTTAAACCTTTTGCCTACTATCAAGTGATTTGTATATTGGTAAGCTCAAGGCATATTATCAACATTCTTCACTTTCTCTGTTTCCAAAATGGCATGTACTGAGATATAGCTTTATCATGAGAAAGCTGCACTTCAGCCCGGTCAGTTTCTTTGATCATCCAGGGGTTGAGATCTTTGCAAAGCTGAAGAGTGTATTAAAATTGTTTCAGCAAAGAAGTTCCCATCACATATCTGTCTTTGGAAAGTAGCAAGAGCCCTACTGACAAGAATAATAAGCAATAAATGTGTGTTTATTGGTTTGTAAAATCGAGAGTGCTGGGTTGTAATAAAAACATGATGAGATATGTGGAATTCATGTTGTTCTAAGGACTCAGCTTACTAAATAAAGACTGATGATAACACTATTTATTTTTAGAAAGTCACTCTTAGGTGCTTTGCCATTGAGGAAGGAAGGGTGAGTATAGAAAAACATTAAACAAAACTGCTAGCTATTTTACCTTCCCATTTCAAGGAAGCACCACTTTACTTTCAGCATTCATAACCTTCCTTTTTCCCATAAATGTAATGATTGTTCACACTCATGGCAATTTTTTAAATTTTTTTGTTCCTATATGGTCCCTATGGTATATGGAGTTCATCTTTCCTAGTGCTGGAATACTATTGATCATTGAATTTGATTCCATAGGACCATTGATTTAGAGTTGAAATGGGTCTTAGAGTTATTAAGTCCAATTTTCTCATTTTCTAGATGAGGAAACTAAAGCTTAGGATATTATTTGAGTTGCCCAAAGTGATAGAGGAAGGATTTGAACCCAAGTCTTCTTGACTCCAAGCACAGGATTCTACTACATTATGCCTTATCTAAAACTAAGGCCCTGGAAGGGCATGTGACATAACCCCAAATCACACCGGTAGTAAGTAGCAAAATCAACACCTGAATACAGATTTTTTTCAACAGAAACTGACCTTCACTTTGTTACATAGGGCATATTGAATTCAGTGAACTTTTCCAAATTAACAGTGGAAACCTGTTTGAAGAGGGCCTGGTAAAAGGGATGTCTATATGGTTAAGAATAAGGGAAAGTAGAACATTCATGCAGTAGGATGGCTGTTAAGGGAGATTTTGTGCAGCTACATTTTAACCAAGATATCATAAATTTTTGAATTCTGTAAAATATTTTAGAAAAGGTACTCCTTTTTTCTCTTCAAGACAATTACAAAAAGGCACATTCTATTTATTATTATTGCTAACACTATTATCTCTCTTATTTTGAGTATTTCCATTAGAAGCTCAGGCTTGCTTTTTGTTTTACATGTATTCCACCATGGTTACCTTCAGTCATCCTAATGTGGATACCTTTACACTAACACTCTTTTAATGGCTATTTCTTGACACTATAATTTTTCACAGTCTACAAGTGCAGCCTGTTAAGGGCAAATGCATTCCTCCCAGGCTCCAATAGTGGATTCGTGCTCAGATGACCCCTTGACATTTTCCAGTCATTGAAAAAGAGTCTGTCCCCTCTCTGAAAATAATCTAAACATTGATCCCAATGAACAGAGAGGAACTCTAGATAAGGCAAAGAAAAGTGTCTATGGATATTTTCAGGCCATCCAACCTTTATTACTCATGGTCAAATTCTTGTACTTTGTGGGTGGGGGTGCAGTTTTGGAGAGGTGGGGGAGAAACACTTGACAAATGTAATTGATTTTACAAACCAAACAAAAATATCCTCACAAAAATAATCTCAGATGCTCTGTATCTTATTAATGAATTTAAAATCACAGACTACAATGGGACAAAGTTCACAGTACTTCTGATATAAGGAGATTAGAATGTTTATCTCAACTAACCTTTGGAAACCACTATGGTTCTTTTGCCAAGAAAAATGGAGTTTTAATTTCCTGATAGTTTCTCACCTTTCATCTTGCTCATAAAGTGGAGGATGAGGCGTCTGCTCTATACAGAGATACAGCTCATGCATTGAATTATTTTATAAGTTCTGTTCCTCTTCCTAATCAAAGGGGTATTCACCCCAGGAACTGGCATTTTATAAACCATACATACAGAATCATGATTTTTCTTGTTTTTAAGGTTGGCAAATTATGGCTCCAAAGCCAACTCACAGTGCTTTTTTTCTTAAGAATCATTCACATCCCTCAACAATGCAGATAAAATAACGATTTTCAAAGATAGAAAAAACTGCTAGGATCAAATATACATAATATATTTGCATGTAGCTTGTATTTCTGAGAACCTCCCAGCTGATCTGGAATACTGACTGAGCACTCAGGGTAATATTTAAAGCATCATGGGTGGGGATAGGGCATACAAAAGAAATTGGAGCCTTTCTAGAGAAGGGCTATCAGGGTAGAGAAGTGCCTCATATTCAATGTCATCTATGACACTTTCCATTCTTTTGGCATCTTCCTCTCTGATACATGTTGAAAATTTACCTTTGATTTGATTGTTGTTAGCATGAAGATTTTCACTTGTGTGCATTTGAAATTATGAGATTTAAGTTGCTCATTCTCTCTGAACTTTAGTTTCCTCATCTATAAAGGGGGAATAATAATACTTATGTTATCCATTTCATAAGATTGTTGTAAGGAAAATGCTTTGTACAGACTATCCCCTTTGCCTGAAATAACTGATGAGGTCAGGGAACCATATGATGAGGTTAGGGAACCATATGTTTTAAGGGTGCTTGAGACTCCAAAATGCCAACATGCAGGGTCCTGCTTGAATAATTTCGACTCAAGCCTTCTCACAGCCAAAGAAAAGCAAAGTTTATTGCAGAGTGACCATAATGGGTAGTCTTAAATCTCACCATTTGTGATGCTTGTTTTCACAAGCGGGCCAGATTTGATCTGAGATAGATTGAATCTGAACACCCTCGTGGAGGCACGATGAAACTTATATACAGAAAGATTTTGGGAGGGATCTAGGGTGGTACTGGGGTGATGGGAGGAGGGGTTTAGGGAGGGTATTGAAGAGGTATCTAAGGAGGAGCTTGATGGGACTGGGATGAGGTCAGACTCCAGGAATCAAGAGAATGGGATTAAAGGTGAGAAGTAGCTGAAGACTACCTGGAGATAACCAAGGATGTAGGGCTAGGCTAGTTTAAGGGTAACGGATTTGGACATAGACACTCTGATAGGATCAAGGGTGGAAACTAGCCAGACAATGGAGGGCTAGGCTAGGTTAAGAGTAACCTACTGGGCCTATTGATAATGAAATGCTTATAGCCTCAGGTAAGCACTTCATCCAGTGGGAAGATTCAAAGAGAGTTCAAGGGGGCTCCCACAGAATAAACCCCATCATAATGACAGTCAGCATTCATTGCTGAGGTTCAGGGGCACCCCAAAATGTTGAGGTGCAAGGTTGTCTCAAAAGAATTCATTCAGCCTGTCTCCAAATCAAATAAAGGCATTTATTGTGGGTAATACACAACATAACAAGCACAACACACCAAGCAGGGTCCTCTGCCCCTTAAGGGATATGATACTTAAGGGAGACCCTAGCAAGGGTGGTGGTGGCATCCCCTTAAGGGAGAGGAGGAGCGCCCTGCTGCAAGAGAGGGGGCACCCCCCCCAAAGAAGACAGATGCTTCATGGAGCCATCTCCCACTAAAGGGAGAAGCCTGAGTAAGGGGGATACCCCCCACTTAATGGGAACATCCGCTAAGGGGGAACATCTCTGCTTATGGAGAACACCCCCTAGCTAAGAGAAGGTAGTGATTGTTAGAGAGTAAAACCTGCACTGGACAGGAGATGGATTAACCAGGGACACCACTACAGAGTTTCCAGCATTATCATTATTCCATTGTTCAGCCCAGGGTGCAGGGGCAGAGGGGCCCCAGTTAGTTTCAGTATTTCATTGACCAGCCTACTTGAATCTAGATGTCTCTTGAAGTGGCTTTAAGTGGTACTTGAGATAATATGCTTCTCATTGGCTACTTTATTTGAATCTCATTATTCATAATTTTTTGAAGATTAAAAAGCATTTTCCAAATATTGTCTCATTTTATCCTCACAATAAGCTTATATAGTGGGTGTTATTATCATCCTCATTTAGCAGATGAGAAAATAATAGCAGACAGAATTTAGATCACTTTTCAAGAGTCACATGGCTAGTGAGTGTCAGAGCCTAGATTTGAACTCAGGCCTCACTCCTCACGTCCACAGAAATTTCCTCAGAAATCCTTCAAAGATCAGCTTAAGCCTCTCCAACAATGCCATCCACCTTCTACCCTAGTCTAGATCAAAGTGTTCTCTCTTTTCTTGAGTTTTCTTTGAATATTTTGTCTGAATCATGTTTCTATCTCAGCTGTCATCCCAAGAAGCAATGCCAATAGAAATGTGACCTAGAAACTGCTGCTGTGTATGTTCTAGTCCCCAACCCGGCAACCACTGCTACGGAAGACAAAGGTAGCTTCTCATTACCAAAATCCTTAACACTCTTAGATGGTAGTAAAGCAGAAATAAATAGGAAGATGCCTTACCATATGCATCACTACTGCACCCTAAAAACCACAAGACCTTTCACCTTTCCATTTGAATGGCAGCTGAAAATTCCTATTGTGTTATTAGAATGTAAATTCCTTGAGTGCTGGAACTGTGTCCACTTTTCTATTTATATCTCCAGTGCTAAGTGCAGTGCTTTGTACATAGTAAACACTTAAATAGATGCTTTTTTTTCATTCTTTCATTTATTTCTTAATCCTGAAATATTTCTTTAAAAACGTATTTTAGCCCTTCTCCTCTGGGTGCATCTTTAAATGGAATTCGCTGATATCAAAGTAGATGATAACTTTATTTGGAGATTGTCAGACCCTTAATAGAGTTTCTCCACTTAATCTTCTGTAGCAGATGTTGGCATATACACTACAATTTCCTTCATGGTGGTCCTTTGGGACTCATTATGAACAATGCAAGTCAAGATGACCGTATGTTCATGAAATGGTGTTTCTTGTTGCCTCTGGTCATGTAATAAAACCAGTTCCACTAACTCTTTTACTTGCTTTTCCAGTAATATGAACCATCATTTCATTTAGCTGCAATTTTATTTCTTCTACTATCATTTATAATGAGGCTATCAATCTCTATTGAAATTTTTTTTGGGGTTCAAATCGAGAGTTAAGTAACAGTTAAACTAATGTCTTTGGGCTATTTAAAATTGTTATGATTCTTGATATCCTTCCTTTTTCTGTTACTCTGCTACTGTTACTGCAGAAGTAAAATGAATTGCAGAGGCCCAAGGGCCATTTGTATTTTGGCTTATTTCTTGGGTCACTAGGACCAAAGAAATGAGCTAGTGGTCAACCTGATGGAGATGAGTTTCGCTGTGCTTTATCAAGAAGTTCCTTGGGCAATAGACACAATCTATTGCTGAGACATCTACCTAAGTACACACCATCAAAACTTCCATTTCCTGCTATAAGCTTTGACAACCCACTCTACAACTCCTCCACTCTACAACAAAGTATCAACAAATAAATTTTGTCTACATACTTCATTCACTCATCAAGTTGAAAGGGCATTTGTTCTGGAGTCACAGGATTTGGGTTCAAATACTGACTCTGACACTCAGTACTCATATGGCCTGGGGTAAATCTTTTTACTTCCCTGAGCCTCAGTTTAACAATAAACTAATTGATAAGCTGGACAATATTGTCTCTGAATTATTTTGCATCTCTACACCTATGGTCTCGTGATCTTGTTTGGATATCTAAGTTGTTGTTGTTTGTCCTTCATTTTCAAAGAGGACCATGACATCAGGGAAATGATGACATGACTAGCAGTTGACTTTGATTTGAGCGAGGGAGGGCTGTGCAGTTACCAGCTTCATTTTCTCCTCCAGAGCCATCTGGATCCAGTAGCCAAATAATCATTAGGACAATTGGAAATGGCCCAGGATGCAATGGGAGACCATGGCCCTTTTGGGTTAAGGTCTTTTCAAGTTCTCCCTTTGAGTGAGATAATGCTTATTCAATGAATAGGATCTCTTAACGAAGTGAGTCAAGGGATGTTCCCTTTAATTAAAAAAAAAATCAAACTGGAGGGTAATACCCTCAGAGTTGGTGGTCTTAATTATGAGGTGAAGTCATGACACTAGATAATGTAGAATTACGAATTTATAGTAGAAGAAAACATCTGGCCCTTGGTTTTCACTGCAGTATCCAAAGGATGATTAGAGAGAAAAGATGACAAATATTTATTGGATAACCACTATGTATAATGTTGTTATTCTTTGCCCTTTTTTGAAGAAGACCAATGACATCCACAGTGTTGACTTGCATATGAAATGTATTGAAGTGAGGCAGAGTTGCACAACATCACTGGCCTCACTCTCCTCCAGAGTCATCAAAGTTCAGTGGCAAGACAAAAGTCAGGGTTATCGGTGATGGCCCAGGATGGAAAAGATGACCTTGGTGTATGACCAAGTTCAAAGTGCTCCACAGCATCTGCTTCATACTGACATTTGAATACCAGGAGCTTCCATCAATGGGATGTGCTTTGGTGTCATTTTTTAGTATTGTTTATAGAGTTTGGCCACTCAGATTGTCTCTTCTAGGGCCCTTTAATCAAAGGCAGATATTCACACCTTACTTCTTAAAGGTTTTGATTTCTTCTGAAGATGGAAAAGAGTGAAATGAATTAAGGTTTGTGGGATTTCAATCCCAAATTGGTCATAATGTCAAATGGAATTCAACTCATCCTTCTTGTGGGTAGAGATGATTTCATTCTTGTGTTTGGATTCCAATACCTTGCATAAGTCACTAAATCTCTCAGTTCTCCAGGCAACTCTCTAAGGCTATAACTTATAAGCCAGGTGTAGCTCTACATCAAGAGAGGACATTTTTTTATGCTGTGGGTTCCCTATAGCAATGAAATTACAAATTTTTGTTTAAAAAATGACATCTTTATTTAGCAGTTTAAAACTTACAATATTCATTTCTACAAAAATCTTGTGAGATACATGTTAAAAGTATAATCTTCATACTTTTTTTTCAGATAAGGGAAAAGAGACTGAGAGGGCTTAAGTGATTTGCCTTCATCATACAACTGATAAGTTAAGCTTAGGACTCAAACCCAGGTCTTCTAACTCCAAATTCAGTGCTCTTTCCAAAACATTAGTAGGACTGGGAGGTCTTAGGGGTGTTTTGGTTTCAGAATAATGAATTAAGAGATTTAACTTTGTAGATTTTGCCAAATTTTAAAACATTTTACTATATACTTTTTCACTTTATTTTTAAGCCTATTAAAGAAATTCAATCCAGATACTTCTGATGTGTGTACATGGAAGTTATCAAGATTAATTTTTATATTCTATAAACTCTGTGAATTTGACAGTTTTATATAAAACCCTCATCTAGCCAAAGGTAATTTCTTTCAAAATACTAAAATCCACCAAATTCAAGGACTTTCTTTAATTTTTAACTGACAGCTCTTTAATGCAGAATAACTTCTTTCTTTTAATACAGAATTGAGAAATGGAAATCACCATAGACATTTTTGTTTTAAATTTTATGAAATTGTAACCCAGAAAGGCTAAACAACATGTTGGTGTTCTCACCATGACGAGTGAGACTAGACTAGAGCCTACATCTATTGTCTCTTATATTCTAGATAAGAATGTTTTACAAATGGGTTCTGTGAAATAATTTTAGAGTTCACAAAACTACTAGTATTTAATTACTTTCAGATGAAGCTCAGGCCTCTTCAAATATATCAATGTTTCCCAAAGTGTTTGAATGCTAATAGCTCTGACTGGTTCCAAATCTAGTGCCCTTCCGTGATGGGAATAAAGAAGGACCAAAATTCACAAACAAGTATTCAGTGGCAAGTGAACCATTTATTCTGCCTCTTGGGGACAATTGCTTGAAGAGACAGGAAGAAACATTATGCTAGTAAATAGCTTCAATTCTACATAAGACATCACTAGGAATAGATTTTTCGTAGTTTTCTACTTTTCAATTTTGGAGTTTGCACATAAGAATAGATTTGCAACACTAGAACAGGGTCTGACTTGTATCTTCCTTGAAATCTTAGTACCAAGTACTTAAATGTTTGATAAATTGGTTAATTTCAAAATTCTTTAAAATTGTTCAATTGTTTAATTTTTTTTTACAGTTGTGTAACAACTGTTGCTAGCAGCTACTGTGACTTGTAAGACCAATAACACCAGCACACAAAAGGGCTGCCAACACAGGTTCTTTGAGCTGCTTTTCTAAGGAAAGTAGCTTTAAGGGGTTAACAATCTCATCTTATTTAAACACACACACATATGCGTGTGTGTATATATATATCATTCACTTAGTTCAGGGGGAAAAGATTGCTTCCCTGAACTTCAGGGCAAATACGAACGGAAATTATGAGCATACATTATATAAACAGATCAAATAATAGAAACCAGTCTACCCATAGCAATACATAGTTACCAGAGAAGCACCAACATCTGGATTATCAAAGCTGGGGGGCGGGGCAGTGCTGTTTCAATAGCTTGCCCAGAGTCTTGTCACCAACACTCTTTCAATGAGTGTAACCCCCAAAGGCAAAATGCCAACCTCAGAGCTCTTATACCTTGCTCAGGACCCTGAGGGCTGGAACCAACTCAGCATTTAGGATGTGGAAAATCACTAACACCAGGGTATGGGAAAATTCATCATACACATTGTTTTCAGTCAATGACTCCTGATACTCTTAGTGCTGAGAAAGACTTCAAAGATCCCACTTTACCTGCTCCATTCAAACAAAGGCCAGACTAATTTAAAAGCACTTCAGAGCCTTAGCATCCCAAAAGAGAAGAACAGCAAAGAAATCCTGCCCCCTGATTACCATTATGTGATGTCATGCATTTTGGGTTGCCAAATACTTTTTTGACTTTAGTGCAGTCCAGCTACCTATCCCAATCTTTGCTGCTGCCATCAATTCTACAAGGCACCAGTACCCACAATAAAAATCCTTCTAAAATCCTCTCATCAGTTTCTTGAAATAGCTAAATCCTAAAGCCTCTACCTTCTCTCTACTTCAAAAACTCACCACGATGGTCATATCTTTGAGAATATCCTCACTTGAGAGTGCTCCAGGTTCGATATAATGAAATAACATGAAATTAATAATAATAATAATGATAATAAGTTAGCATTTATATAACACTTTGCAAAGCATTTTGAATATGTTATCTGAGTTCATCCTCTCAATGATCTTATAACATTGGTGCTATTATTATCCTCACTTTTTGTAGAGGAGGTAATCGAGTTTGAGAAAGGTTAAGTGACTTGTCTAGGGTGAGATAGCTAGTAAGTGCCTGAGGTAGGATTTGAAATTAGGTCTTCCTGACACCAAATCCAGCACTCTATTCACTGTGTCACATAGCTTTATAAATTCACTTCACTGATCCTAATTTCTCATTTCTTTATATCTTTCATTCTTCTTTCATCTTATCATGACTTTATATTCCTTAATTTCTCCTCTATCAATCCTGTTCATGTCTTTCTTTCTACCAACCCAAGCTTGACCTAATGGTAATAATTTCCTCTCTTCTCACACTGAATCTCCTTTTCCTCCTTACCTTTCAATTGTTTCATTATTGACAAACTTTCACTATTTGCTTACTTTGCTTCTATTTCCAATCTGTTGAAAGCTACTAGAAGAAGTCAACATCATGCTGATGGAGTCTGTTACTTCATGTGAGCTCTCATTGCCTCACAAAAAATCTTTTAAATCAATTGTTGACCATCCCAACTGTCATGTCAAATCATCACTTCTCTCCCTAAACCTCCAATTCCTTTTCCTTTAACTGCACTCCTAGCATATGACTTTATTACCTTTTTACCTTAAGGGACTGAGATTATACACACACACACGCACACACACACACACACACACACACACACACACACACACATATATATATTTCAAACTTCATCAGTCTCCCTCCCCAACTCCTACAGGTACAATGTATATAATACTGGGCTTGGAGTCAAGAAAATGAGTTCATAAATAGTCTCAGATATTTATTAACTATCTGATCTTAGAGTCAACCTCTGTTTGTCTCAGTTTTACCAAGTATAAAATGGGTATAATAATAGTGCCTACCTCTCAGGGTTGTTTTGAAGATTGAATAAAATAATATTTAATGAAAAAAATCTCTTCATGCACTGCATATAGTAGGAACAATAAAGGCTTATTTCATGTTCTTTAATTCTTGAAGTTTTCTCATATATGTTTTCAATCTTTCTTCTCACCTCAGATGTAAATATTTTCTCTGATAAACTAGTGCCTCTATCTTTACCTATCTAACCACCTTCATTTCCCTCCTTTCTCCTCTGTATTCACTCCTCTCATATATTCATCCTCAAGCTCTCTCCAGGGTTCTGATTTCTTCCTTCCAACTGTCCAGTTATGGTTGAAAATGATCTGCCAGCAGTTCAAACTCAATATGTCTAAAAGTGAATCCATTTCCTTCCTTTGAAATGGGCACATGATTTAGAAATAAAGGGTGATACCATAAGCAAATTAGAAGAGTATGTACTGGACGAAAATGGCCTGTAACCTGTGGATGGATGGCCAAAGCCAAACAGAACAACCTAGAGTCAAGGGAGTCAAAAATCAAACAGAAATTTATTTTCAGAGTGAGAGAAACTGCTTGTTGGGCCTTAGCTCTGAAAAACAGGGTTTCTCCTAATAGTATCTTGACATGAGCATGGAAATATTATCTATCAGGTCTATGAATAAGGGAAGAATTTATGACCAAACAAGAAATAGAAAGCATCATGGGATGTAAAATGGATGACTTTTATTACATTAAACTAAAAAGCTTTTGTACAAAAAAGACCAATATAGCCAAGTGCAAGTTTCCACATTCTAAAGAAAGTAGGCAACTGAGAAAAAAGTTTCACTGCAAGTTTCTCTAATAATCATTTCTCAAATATGTAGAGAACTGAGTCAAATTTACAATAATATCCATAATACCCCAATTGATAAATGGTTAAAGGATTTGAATTGGTAATTTTCAAGAGAAGAAATCAAATCTATAGTGCTATGGAAAAATGCTCTAAATAACTATTGATTAGAGAAATGAAAATTAAAATCATTCTGAGCTACTACCTTTTACCTGCCAGATGGGCTGATATGACAGAAGAGTAAAATGACAAATGTTGGAAGACAGGTGGAATAATTGAGACACTAATGCACTACTGGTGGACTTGTCAACTAATCTAACAATTTTTCAGAGCAACTTAGAACTATGCCAAATTACTATAAAACTATCCATACCCTTTGACCCAGCAATACCACTACTAGGGCTGTGTCCCAAAGAGATAAAAGAAAAATGAAAGGACTATATGGAGAAACACATTTATCACAATCTTTTTTGTGTGTGATGGCAAATTGAGGAGATGTCCATCAATTGGGGGATGCCTGAACAAGTTGTGGCATATGAGTGGCATATGAAGGAAAACTGTTGTGCTATAAGAATTGATAAACAGGATGCATTCAGAAAAACCTGGAAAGACATATAAACTGATGCAAAATAAAGTGAGCAGAATGAGAACATTGTACACAGTAGCAACAATATTGTATGATGATTAATTTTTAAGGATTTGTGATGAAAAATGCTATCCACCTCCAGAGAAAGAGCTGATGGAATCTAAATGCAGATCATCTCTTTATTTTTCCTTCTTTCTTTCCTTTTTTGGTCTGTGTTTTCTTTTGCTATGTGACTTACATAAAAATATGTTTTGCATGATTTCACATATACAAGGCTGTATCAAATTGCTTGCCTTCCCCAGGAAGTGGGAGAGAATTTGGAACTCAAAATTACATATATATATACACACACACACTCACATATATATACATACATACACACACATATACACACTTACACTGATTTTTTACTTGTAATTGAGAAATAGTTAATGAAATAAATAAACAAAAATATGTTGGGGGAAAAAGAACAGAAATACCAGGAGGGAAAACAAATATCTCCAGAGAAATATAAATGCCTGTTTCTATAAAATAGTCATCACCATAATTACAGCTATTGCACTGTCTGCCATAATCTATATTTAATGTGACATTGTATCCTTGTTGAATCTGAATAAAAAATTAGCTTTTGAAAAAAAAAGAATAGTATTACATAAACATGGGTCCAGTATTTTTTTTTATTTTGGTAGTAAGGAAAAAAAATAGGAAACAACTCCACAAATAGAATAATAGATTAAAAAGACCTCAAAAAAGAAAAGTAATAAAGAAACCTTACAGGGTATTTTTAAATGAATAAAAAAATTGACTACGAGAAGAAAATGGAGAGTTCTAGTCAGATAGTTAAGAAGCCTTCATTTAGCAACTAACATGTATTGGGCTCTGTGCTAAGTACCATGGACACGAATAAAGGCAAAAAGACAGTCCCTGCTCAAGGGAGCTCACAGTATATGGGAGAGACAATATAGAAAAAAAAACTGCCAACAAGAGATATGTAAGATAAATCAGAGATAACCAATGGAGGGAACGAATTAGAAGTGAGGCTTTGGGAAAGGCTCTCTGTAGAAGGTGAGTGATACTGAAGGAAACAGGGTAAACAGATACAACACTGGAAAATGACATAAATACACATGTGTAATAGCATCATTATTTTATGAACAGTGGTTATTACACATAAAAGAGGAGTCAGCATGGTGTGCAATGAAAAGAAAGTATTTGAAGTCAAAAGAACTGGGTTTGACATCTTGCTCTACTCTTTCTTAGGAGTGAGATTTTGACTAAGTCATGCAATCTTCATGACACTTTGCTACTTATCACAAAAAAACTATATGCACAGTACAAATTTGATTTTAATACATTAATACCCTATTACATGGAGGAAGATTTTAACTCCATATAAAAGACAACTTCCTAGCAATTTTAGTGGTCTCAAAATAGAATGGAAAGCTTGAGGAAGTAGTGAGTATCTCATCGTTCATCTTCTGCATGAAAATGGCATCTGATGTCTATTCCAGCTACATATCTAAAATCTTGTTGTGCATTTTTTCCTGAATAAAAATCATAAGGCCAATTCTTATGAGAGAAAAATTCTTGGTAACATAAGGAGAAAATATAGCACAGAATGACAGAACTTTAAAAGTTGGAAAGGACATTAAATATTAAATAGGTCTAATCCATATCTGAAAAGGAATCTCCTCTATATAATTTTCAACAAGTGGTAATACTACTTTGTTTTAAAAGCCTCCAGTGATGATGAATTCTTTACCTGTCAAAGCAGTCCGTCTCACTTTGGAACATTTCAAATTGCTAAGAAATCCTTTTCTCATATGGAATTGAAGTCTATATCTGACCAAAAAGTTATCAAGAAATAATGGTCAAATTTACACAGCAGAGTTTTGGCACTGTAATGACACATGTGTTAAAGTTTGCATTTACATAAATTAATATTTCAGTTTGATGCATATCTTGACAGCTAATTTAAAGAAAACTCAAGAGGGGCTCTCAAAACATTGGGTAGTTCTCCCATGGCAAACTTATAAGATAATTTCTCTAAGGTTCCTAAAGAATGGAAAGTAATACATGAGTTATGAGTTGCATCCTTAGAAAGAATATTTAGATTGATGATATCACAGGTCCACTGTGGACTGTTGCTTCACTGACCTTTCATTTCAAAGTCCAGTAGGCCAGCAACTGGACAACAGTTGCTGTGTATTTTTTACCTTTTCATTCTTTTTTGATTAGCAGTAGTCATGGAACATCTGGAACATCAGAGCTATTATTCTCTTCCTTTTTTTCTTTAAAAAATTAAGCAATATCTCTAAATAATAATGAATGTAACAGGTTATAGTCATTTCTTCCAGCATCTTTTCACCTTGATCAAGTGGATTATCACAATTCACCTGGAAATAAACCCAACTCTAAAAAAGAAAAGAAAAGAGTCTTCAGGCATGCCAAAGTAAATAATATCAATGCCCAAGTGTCCTCATAAAATACTCCTATTATTTCACAATCATCTTTAGAGAAAATTATTCACTGGGGAACTTTGCAACATGCTATTTCTGCAGAGCTATGCATGATTTAGTGACAATGGTTTTCTTTTTAGTGATTACAGGTTTAAAGGATTACTTGGCCCTTTAGATTTTAAAATAACATAAGACCCGAGAGGATTTTATTTTCAACCATTGTTTACTTCCTAAATCATGCACTAATGGGATATTTGGATATGAACTACCCAGCACTAAATGTTCTGGTGCTGAATCAGGACCATCCAGAATGCAAAGCTGCGAGCTGGGCTATTTTTTTCAATTTATTTATTAATATGTGACACAAGATATGTCTACGTACCAGGTTCATTTGTGAAAGTAACAAATTTGAGAATTTTAGAGACCCAACATTATAAAATTTTAAGCCTATATAAATGGTGATATTTGTGTACATGGGTAGACTACTAAGAAAGTTTGAAAATCTGGGTGAAAGGGATGATAGACAAGGGGCTTGTTTAGCAGTTAAGGGGAGGATCATTATCAATCAGAAAGACTCAGTTCAATCAAAGTGGTATACAAAAGAGAATGGAAGGCAACAAGCCATTATTAAGTGCCTACTATGTGCTACAAAAGTTCTAAGCATTTTACAAATATTATCAATTTAATCCTCACAATAACACTAGGTGGTTGATGCTATTATTATCTCCATTTAATCATTGGGGAAACTGAGTCAAACAGAGTTTAAGTGACTTACCAAGGGTCACCAAGGTCATAGCTAGTGTCTGAGGCTGGATTTGAATGCAGTTCTTCTTGACTAGAAGTCTAGCGCTCTAGTCACTATGTCACTATTCTAGCTGTCTTAATAAGCATGTAACAGTCAAGATGATGGAAATCTTTACTAAACGGCTTACTTGAGGAAACTTGACTGTTGGAAAACATGTTATTTTAGTCTTCTGCAAGTTGAATTTTTCATTGTGGACAAATATTTAGAAATTAAATATGATTTTTCCCACATCTTTGATCTCTTAAAATATATGGTTTAAATTCTAAACATTGTGCTGACATATATTTTTATCTTTTTTGTGGGGAATGTAAATACCCCAGAGTTCATGGTAGGTGGGAACAGGTTGCCATGTATTTTAAAAAAGAAATTATGTGGGAGAGGTGGAGTGAAGGATGTTGGCAAAGAAAGATATCAGCAAAATAGAAGAACAAGGAATTAATAATGGACAATATTAAAAGAAGGTGAGAAAAGTCTCTAGCAGGTTGGGTGGACCTTCTCTGATGAATTTATGAGAAAACCTTGATGAAAGTTATTCAGGATGT
Source organism: Phalanger gymnotis (assembly GCA_028646595.1). Classification (NCBI taxonomy): domain Eukaryota; kingdom Metazoa; phylum Chordata; class Mammalia; order Diprotodontia; family Phalangeridae; genus Phalanger; species Phalanger gymnotis. Next base: position 278,753,611 of record CM053623.1, read on the forward strand.
ACTGGCATGTACAGGCTACTATTGATATCAAAAGGGGAGGGGGGGTACTTTCCATGTCAATAAGATCTGGAATCCATTTGTTTTTGAGAATAAATAATTACTATTCTTAAATACCATGCAGGGCAAATTGAGATCATCATGGACCAAATCCTGTAAAAAGAATTAATATTTTTAGAATTGACTTTTCAAAAAGCTATAACAAAATAGTTATAAATACATATGTTTCATGGAACTAGCATTCAAGGATGGAATGGTACTTAGAGGGCATTAAGTCCAACTACTTCATTTTACAGATGAGGAACCTGAAGCACTTACAGGCTAAGTCACTTTCCCTGGGTTACATAGCTAATCAGGATTTGAGGGGTGATTTGAACACAAATTTATCATTACTCCCAGTCTACTGATCAAGCATCCTAAAATTCACATATCAAAAAGGAAAATAGAAATATATAGATAACTGTGCAACCTATTCCCAAGTAAAGTCATATTTACGATTCATTTTCTACTTGTTATGCACTCTCTCAATAACAGAGAATATGTAGATATTGGCAGCTAGATGGTGCAATGGATAGAGCACTGGGCCCAGAGTCGGAAAGTTTTGTTGTTCAGTAGTTAAGTCATGTCTAACTCTTCACAACCCCATTGACCATAACATGCCATGCTTCCACTACCCACAATCCATATCCTCCATTCTCTCTTGAAGTCTGTCCAAGTTCATGTTCATTGCTTCCATGACACTTTCTATCCATCTCATCCTCTGCTATCCCCTTCTCCTTTTGCCTTCAATCTTTCCCAACATCAGGGTCTTTTGCAATGAGTCCTGTCTTCTCAGTATGTGCCCAAAGTATTTAAGCTTAGCTTTAGCATTTGACATTCCAGTGAATAGTCTGAATTAAATTCTTCAAGTAATGACTGATTTGATCTCTTTACCGTCCAAAGGACTCTCAAAAGTCTTCTCCAGATCCATAATTTGAAGGCATCAATTCTGTAGTGCTTGGTTTTCCTTATAGTCCAAATCTCATAGCCATACATTGCTACTAGAAAAAACCACAGCTTTGACTTTATAAACCCCTTTTGACAAGGAAATGTCTCTGCTTTTTAGTATACCATCCAGATTTGCCGTAGCCTTCTTTCCAAGGAGCAAGTGCCCTTTAATTTCATGACTACAGCCACTATATGCAGTGATCTTTGAGCCCAAGAATATAAAATCTGACACTGCTTCCATTTCTTCTTCTTCTACTTTCCAGAAGTGGAGGACAAATTGCCATCATCTTAGTTTTTTGGATGTTAAGCTTCAAGCCAGCTTTTACACTTTCCTCTTTCACCCTTATTAAGAGGTTTCTTAATTCTTCACTTTCTGTCATCAGAGTGGTATCATCTGCAGATCTGAGATTGTTAATATTTCTTCTGGCAACCTTAATTCTGGCCTTTGCTTCATCCAACGTGGCATTTCACATGATGTATGCTGAATATAAGTTAAATAAATAAGGTGATGATATACAGACTTGTTTTACTCCTTTTCCAAACTGAAACCAATCAGCTGTTCTGTGTTCTGTTCTAACTGTTGCTTCTTGACCTGCATGGTTCCTTAGGAGACAAGTAACATGATCTGATACTCCTGTCTCTTTGAGGACTTGCCACATTATGTTGTGATACACACATTCAAAGATTTTAGTGTAGTCAATGAAGAAGCAGACTTTTTTTTCTGGAACTCCTTTGTTCTCACCCCAAACCAGCAAATGTTGGCAGTTTGGTCTCTAGTTCCTCTGCCTCTTTGAAAACCAGCCTGCCCTTTTATTAATTCTCAGTTCAAATATTTCTGAAGCCTAGCACAGAATCTTAACCATAGATTTGCTGGCATGTGAAATGAGCACAATTGTTTGGTAATTTGAACATTCTTTGGCATTGTTTTTCTTTAGGATTGGGAAGAAAACTTATCTTTTCCAATCCAGTAGCCACTGTTGAATTTTCCAAATTTGTTAAAATAACCAGTGCAGCACTTTAAATGCTTTATCTTTTAGGATTTTAAATAGCTCCACTAAATAATACCTTAAATATTACACTTAAATATTACCTCCACTAGCCATGTTGTCAGCAATGCTTCCTAAGATCCACTGGACTTCATTCTCCAGGCCGTCTGATTCTAGATCAGTAACCACAGCATTATGGTTATTGGTGATATTAAGAACTTTCTTGTATAGTTTGTCTGTGAATTCTTACCACCTCTTCTTAGTCTCTTGTGTTAAGTCCCTACCATTTTTGTCTTTATCACGCCGTTTTTTCATGAAATATTCTTTTAATATGTCTAATTTTCTTCAAGAAGTCTCTTTTCTTTCTCATTTTATTGTTTTCTTGTGTTTCTTTGCATTGCTCATTTAAGAAAACCTTATCTCTCCTTGCTATTCTCTGGAATTCTGCATTCATTTGGGGATATCTTTCCCTTTCTCCTTTCCAAGCCCTAATCACTGAATGGGTGTTGCCTCAGACAAAGTGAGAACTTAGAAAGACCTGAGCTTAAAAAGGCCAAGGTCTCCCACTGCATTCTGGGCCATCCCCAGTTGTCCTGTTCTACATGTGGCCACTGAACCAAGATGGCTGTGGAGGAGTAAGTGAAGAGGCTGGTGACTTTGCAGAGATCTCCCTCAATCTAACACAATTCATTTACTAGTCATGGCATGATCTTCCTGATGTCATGATCCTTTATGAGAATGAAGGACAAACCACAACCTGTGAGTAGTCTGAGCTGCCCAATGAGGACGCAACTGGCCTTCCCATTGGTTTGCTCAGCTCTTCTTCCCTTCCTCTCATCTCTCCTCTCCTTTCCCTTCTTCTCCTTATCATGCCCTTACCTGAGGGTACTTTGCCCAAAGGAAGGTAAATTTTGATGGCTTAAGCCTATCTTGATATCGTGGGGTTTACTGGCTAGATTTCTTTCTTGAAGATCATGCCTGAAATCCATTTCATTTTAGTTCTCATTGATTAGCCAACAATAAGTTCCTGCTCAAGCACCATTGAATGATTACTTTGGGAGTCTTGATGGCTCAGAGTGAATGTAAATGATAATTTTTTCTCTTTTGGCCAGAAAAAATCCCCTGAGAGTCTTTTTCCCAGTTTAATTTTTTTTTTTTTATCATACCTTGGCTCACTTTTTAAACAACACTAACCACTGAATGGGAGCTGCCTCAGGCAAAGTGAGAACTTGGAAAGACTTTAACTTAAAAACAAAACAAAACCAAAACCAAAACTAAGTTCTCCCACTTTGTCTTGGGCCATCTGCAGTTTTTCTGATATATATTTGACCACTGGACCCAAATCGCTCTGCAGGAGAAAATGAGGAGACTGGTGGCTTTGCACAGCCCTCCCTCACTGTAATCCGACTTACTTGCAAATTATGGCATCATCTTCCTGATGTCACGGTCCTCCTCAAGAATGAAGGACAAGCCACAAACCACAACATTTCCCTCCTTACCCAGCTATTGGTAAAGCCTCACCAGATAGCCAAGTCCCTTAACCCTCCTTGCCTCAGTTTCCTCATCTGTGAAATGAGATAGAGAAGAAAATGGCAAACCACTCCAGTATCTTTGCCCAGAAAACACCAAATGGGGTCACAAAGAGTGGACCATGACTGAAAAGGCTGAACAACATCAGCAACAACAATATGTTTGCAATGATCTCCTCATCTGGGAATTCTCTACACCAATGAAAACAAGGTCCAATCCCATCCCAGTCTCTACTCTCTGTGGCCATCTCTGTGTCATCTATCAATTATTATGTATTCTATTGATCATCTTATATTGTTGTTTGTCCTTTGTTCTCAAAAATGATAATGATGTCAGGGAGGTGATACCATGACATGCAAGTGAATTAGATTTAAGTGAGGGAAGGGTGTGCAAAGTCACCAGCCTCACTTTCTCTTTTCAGAACTATCTGGGTCCAGTGGCAAGATATAGATCAGGAAGAATAGAGTTGGCCCTGGGTGCAATGAGAGACCTTGGCTTTTTAAGCTGAGGTCTTTTCCAGGTCTCAGTTTGACTGAGGCAGTGCCCTTTGGTGATTAAGGCTAGGTAGGAAATGAGGCAGAAAATGGCCTCTTTACCTAATTAAAAAAAAATCAATCTGGGAGGGGAAGATCCTCAAGGTTTCTGACCAAAACAGAAGCAATTGATATTTACATATTATATATCTCATGTTCATAATAATGTTCTGTAAATTATTTTGTTATGCATTTGCATGTCTATCATAGGCTTATGTATACACTTCATGGTCAGTAGTATGCATAATCATAGATATTAAAAGGATAGATGATAGATCAATAGTGTATAGAAAGAAAGAAACAGAGAAAGAAAAGAAGGGAAAAAGGAAGAAAAAAGATAAAAAGAGAGAAAGAAAGTTACTGAGTTAATGGATTGAATCTGTGATTTCACTAGTATAGGGAATTCCTAGATCAGGAAACTCCTTCTACAAATTCATGTCAAGAGACAAGGCAGTATAATCAATGACATATATTAAAAACAAATAAAAACTGATCATAACAAATAGGCTGAGAATTAAACATAGCCATTCTTAGCTAGTCACATTCTTGACTTCTATGTAATTAATTACCTCCACCCACAAGGAAACAGTGAGCTTAACTCAACATGGTTAAGATCATTTATGCATCAGTGCTCATTCCCGGGTGGTAAAGTAGAATAAACACTAGAAGTATATCTCATAGAAGATAATAGGCAGAAAAGAAGGCCACGAAAAACTTTAAAATGATTGTAGGAAGAAAATAGAGGATAAATCCCTTCTCCAAATTTTGAGAAATTCAAAAAATGTGTACTAAATGAAAGTTTCTAACACGTCAGGGTGTTTTTTTTTTTTTTTGAGGAGGGTGGTTTTGTTTTATTTTTGTGTCAAGGATAAGAAGTGAACCAACAATATTTTTGAATATTTTTCTTGAAACACATAACATTTTGCTACCTGTCTTGTATACCACAGTAGGCAGCCAGATGGATTTCAAGATTTATTCTCCTTTATTCTACCGCTCAATTATTGCATTCTGTTTGAGCCTACAAGGTGCCAATTGCTGTGATCTCTTAAAGTAAGGCATGCTCTGCTGGCCCTGTCTCAGAATTAAGAATGCTTGAGTATAAAAGTTATCATTGTCTGCCATGTATCTCCTATCAGAAGAAGACAAATGATGTGTGAGAAGGCACCTTGCCATGAGGAAATAACAGGCTTGAGTAGGCAGCTCCATGTATTAGAAAAGTTAGTGGGAGGTGGGACCTCCTACCTTGAATTTTTTTAAGTGTAATTATCTGTTCTTACTTTGCACCCAATTGTCTGTTCCTATTTTTAGGATAGTTGTGATGGGCTTTAAACCACTGGAGTTACTTCAGATGCTACAAGCATGTACCCTTAACCAAGGTCAAGTGAGGGATACAAGATCTTACATGTTTTAAACATTTAAAGGAAATCCTAAAGACTTCAAGCCAATCACTGCTTTAGTTCACTGGTGTGTGAAGTGAAGAGAATCCACTTCCATTTTGTCATGTTTTAGAGTGACCATGACTTTTATACTGTGACCTTAAGATAAAATGCCTTGGGGTGCGGAGCCAAGATGGCAGCTGGAAAGCAGGGACTAGAGTGAGCCCCCCACCAAGTCCCTCCAAAAACCTATAAAAAATGGCTCTGAACCAATTCTAGAACTGAAGAACCCACAAAATAGCATAGGGAAGCAAGGCTCCAGCCCAGGACAGCCTGGATGGTCTCTGGGTAAGGTCTATCCTGCACGGAGCGGAGCGGAGCTTGACCAGACTGGGAGCCGGATGGGGCTTGCCCTGGCACCCTGGGTCAGTGGGCTGAGGTGGTTGCCAGACTTCTCAACCCACAAACACCAAGGACAACAGAGTAGGTTAGTGGGAGAAGCTGCTGGGGACTGGGATAGAGTTTGCGGTTCGGCCACTGCCCGGGTGGGGGGCAGCGGAGGTGGGGCAGCTACAGAACTACAGCTGCAGTTGCTTCTGGCCCCAGGCCCTCCTGGTCGGAGGAATTAAGTGGCAGATCAGAGCAGAAGTGAAGAGCCTGCTGAAGAGTTAAGTCCAGTCTGGGTTGGGGTAAAGGTAATCAAGAAAAAGAACAAGAAAAAGAAATTGCAAGGGACTTACTAAAGTTA
>CM053623.1:278760267-278866990 GCA_028646595.1 Phalanger gymnotis
GTGGAAGGGTTATTCATGATACGCATGTGGCGCATGTTGAATTGCTTGACTTCTTAGGGAGGGTAGGTGGGAAGGGAAGAGGGGGGAGAATTTGGAACTCAAAGTTTTAAAAAGTAGATGTTCAAAAACAAAAACAAAAAAGTTTTTGCATGCAACTAGAAAATAAGATATACAGGCAATGGGGCATAGAAATTTATCTTGCCCTACAAGAAAGAAAAGGAAAAGGGTATGGAAGAGGAGTTGGGTGACAGAAGGGAGGGCTGACTGGGGAACAGGACAACCAGAATATATGACATCTTGGAGTGGGGGGAGGGTAGAAATGGGGAGAAAATTTGTAATTCAAACTCCTGTGAAAATCAACGCTGAAAACTAAATATATTAAATAATAAAAAACAATAAACATTTTGAAGTACAATGTCACAAAAAAAAGATAAAATGCTTTGTGTGATGCTTTGAACATAGCAACACTTAGAAAATACTAGTTAACACCCCTGTCCTTCTGATTTCATAAGGATCTGGGAAATACAGTTGTCCATGAGATCTGACATTTTTGATGCTAATTTTCAGATGATGCAGTTTAAGGTATGTTCTCTCACATGACAACTTGTACCTTATTTCTTTCAAAAAGCAAATATTTCTGGTTGAAAAAAATTAAGAAGAATAAAAACAAATTAGAGATCAAAATTATTTTTTGTTAGCTGCATAATATAAATAAATATGCTCAAGTCACATGTATATACACATACATATACACATATATGTTATTTACTGGAATAAAAATTATGTATATATTTGATTTAAAACAGCGATGAAAAACTAGGCCATTCTTTGTTCAAGTTTACCCAAATGAAAAAAAGCAGTATGAAGAAATACTTTCCTGTTCAAAATTTCCAAAGAAGCTCTATGTAAGATTGATCTTTGGTACTTTTGGGAAGGAAGGTGTCATATAGAATTAACTGCCATAAATACAACAAAACCAGTCTAAGTTAGAGCAGATTCTAAGTTTTGTGGAATTTAATCATCACTGGAAAAAGTATTTTTTAAATAAGTAACAGAAAACCTATTCCCGCAATTCTGCTTCCATTAATACTCCAAAGGATCCATGATATTATTCAATCAAGTATATACCCTTAATTGTTACAAGAGAAGCAGTATAACATGGTATAGCATTGGATTTGGAGTTAGGAATATCTAAGTTCAAATACTGTGACGTTATTCACTATTGGACCCTAGACAAGTAAATAAATCTTTTGAGCCTTGATTTTTTTATGTGCAAAATGAAGATAATAATACCTATATAGTACATTCCTAGTAGAGTCAGCAATGCTTATTATGGTTTGTGATCTGTACTGGTAGAGAAGGAAATTCATATACTCATAGATATGGAAATGGAAGGGATCTCAGCAGCCATCTAGTCCAACCCCACTTATTTCATATTTAGGAAACTGAGGCCTAGAGAGATTAACTGAAGCCCCTTAGGTAACATACAGTAAGCATAAGAGACAAGATTTCAACCCAGGTCCCACACTGATAAAATCACAGACTCCTTGCATACCTGTAGACTCTACATTATAGAGTTGGGAGGCCTAAATGAGATAACCAATGCAAAATGGTTTTAAAACTTTAAAACACTATATAAAGGTTAATTATTATGATTATTTTGGTAAAACATCCATCCTTTCATATCCTATCAGCTTTTTTCCATGTCCTACGATATTCTTGTTGAAAAAGATCATAGGATCATAGATCTTGAATTAGAAAAGACCTTTTAGGTCATCTAATGCCCTCTTATTTCATAATTGAGGAAATGAGGGAGGCCTAGGGTGTTCAAGTGATTTGACCAAAATCACCCAGATGGCATCAGAAGTGAGAACTGGACCCAGGTCCTCTGATTTCTGAGTCAAAACTCTTTCCCCTCTACCACATTTCCACCCAGTTGATCATAGATTTCAGGATCACATGGCTTGAACTGCAATGGACTTTAAATGTCATCTAGTCTCACTGAAGAAACTGAAGTTCAGTAAGGCTAAATTACTTGAGCAATGTTCACCCAACATGCCAGGGACCATCCTCTAGATCTCTTTACATCATAAGGGCACAAATGCAGGGAGCAGACTGCCCACTGATTACCCTTCACTCTTACTCAATGACTCCCAAACCTTTTGTAGACATGCATCAACTCGATGATATATTTTATACTACTTTATGCATAAAGTTTATCACTGCATAAACTTCATAACTGCATAATGCATAATTGCATCAACTGTGTTGGTTCAGCACACTTCTATCCATTGCCCTTTGGATGACCTCAAATTCTGATTCCTAAGAGATTATAGTATTCCACGATTCATTGGAATAAACAGATAGGATTTTCTTTCAACAGAAGTTTGAAGTCATTGAAAAGGTTACACAACTTCTCCAATACAACCCAGCATGTTCTTTTCCTCTTCTTCAACGCTGGGCCTAGTTCTTCTTCAGTGCTCATCCAAGACAAAGATAGTGATGGACTCCCACTACAGGCAATCCATCTCCTTGCTTCTCATAGCTTAGACAATAGATATTCTTAAGCCACTTGGTTTTCCTTGTGTGTCTGGTGAATATAGTATTCATTTAGTAAACTTGAAAATAATATTTGTAATGTACTTGGCACAATACCTGGCACATAGTAGGAACTTAATAAATGTTTGTTCTTTTCCCTCCTCCTCTTTTGCAGGGTTTTAGGATTGATGCAATTACCATATTGTATAAATCTTGAAGAACCATAGTACCTATAGAAAATCTCTCTTCCATCTGGATTTTTTTTCTGGACGTGTACCATGAGAGTGACAAACATTCTTGACCACCATATGCCACCTTTTTATGCCCCACTTGACCACAGTAATCAGTGTACACCAATACAAAGTTATCTTTATTATTTAACATACCAAGGTATCTTCTGTGATCTTAATGTATGGATGAGATAAATCTCGATGATGATGACATAGTAGCATTTATGTAGTACTGTATAAAATACTTTCTAGATATTAACTCATTTGGTCCTCCCAACATCTCTGTAAGGCTGGTTCTCTTTGTAGCTCCTACTTACAGATGAGGAAATTGAGGCAGGCAAAGATTTAAGTCATTTGCTGAGTGCCACATAGATAGTAAATGTCCGAATATTGGATTCCAATATTGACTTAAAGTTCCATGGTCTTTCCTCCAAGCCGCCGAGGTAATATTTTGCTTGACTGAATCAAATTGGTTTTTAAACTAGTAGAACATAGTAAATATGGTGAAACCTTGTATTCTCTGCAGTTTTTATTCTGACCGTAAAGGTGTGATTTTTTAACAAAAAATCTTTGTGAAACTGCACCTGTTCTTTATATTTTGCAATCTTTCTAATTGTTGCTGATTCTTAAATTAGTAATAAAAATGAAAACTGTATTTTTAATGATAGTAATGTTACATAATTTCACCAGGAAAAAAGAAAGCTCGTCTGCTCCCTTCTCACATTTTCATCAGGGATACCCTTTACACGTGAGTGAATTATTCATGTAGCGTCTAGGTGGTGCAGTGGATAGAGCAATGGGCCTGGATTCAGGAAGGCCTGAATTCAAGTTTAGCCTCAGAGACTTGCTAGCTATGTAACCCTGGGCATGTCACTTCACCCTTTTGCCTCAGTTCCCCATCTGTAAAATGAGCCGGAGAAGGAAATGGCAAAACACTCCAGTATCTTTGCCGAGAAAACCCCAAATGGGGTCATGAAGAGTAGGACACAATGGAAATGACTCAATGATAATAACAAATTACTCCCACAATGATTTCAAAGAAAAGAAAATACAGGCGTATAAGTAGGTAGTTATTTGATATTCTCATGATTTGGGATAATAATAAGGTCTGCAATTTTGTTTTCCTAATTGTTTAACAAAATGCTCCTCTTCCATAAATCTTGAGAACTGTTGCCTTAATGCCTTAAATCAGGTTGCTTCCGATCTTTTCTTTGTCTTGCTCACCTGCTCTTCCTCCTTTTGTCTTCTTTAATGTTATTTTTACATCCACCTGCAGCACTCTGGATACTGTGATATCCAGACGTGGTGGCTTCACCACAATTGATGGAGAAAAGAGTGTATCATATTTAATTTTTTCCGTTACCCTTTTTATTCTTAAATATTTTTGGAATGATTTGACCTAATTGAGCTCATGGAAAGCTTTTCATAAACTCTTGTTTTTCCTCCATTACTTCTCAGTGTCTTCTTTTGGCAATACTGCCCATAATCTTCCATAATTTTCCTTGGTAAGAGTTTGTAAATGAATTTGCTATGTAAGGAGATAATACTTTGTGAATGAATCTGATGTGTAAAGAGATGAGATGTAGGCTGACAGAGGTAGCATCTAGTTCCTCCTGGCTTTCTTACTGGCTACTATTTTATATCAGTTAAAATCTTTAGAAAATGATTATATGTTTATTTTTTTGTTTTCCTCATTTATTCATCCATTGATTTGTTCATTAATAATATGCATATCATATATTTATTAATATATTTGTTTACTCATTTATTGTATCAATAGTTCACCTAAACAGATCAAGTGAGATTTACTTGGAATACCTGTAATATCTTGGCTTTTTTTCTTCTTCATATATTAGGGTTTGGTGTTGATTTTTATCTGTGTTCCAAAAAGTTGATAGTACGAATCTACTTAGACAACTACTTAGAGAGAAATGGCTTTTTTGTTGCCAACTACTCATTTTTTCTGTTAATATATAGTATTTCATTTGTGTTGTCATTCGTGCTTGCTGTGAAAATTGCCTTGTGACTTGAAGAAGTATTCTTGAAGAAAGTGTTCATAATTTGTAAGCATGGGGCTTCTCTAGAGCCTACTACTCTTCCTTCTCTCTTGTTTCTTGAACCTGAGCTATATTTTCAACACTTTTTTGTCATTTTCCAGTATATACCATTGAATTCACCAAGTATCAAACTTTGATTAATTTAATATCAAAGTTTATTAAATTGGAGGCTAACTATTCTCACAATTTTTCTACCCATTCATTTTCTGATATATATATATACATATATATAAATTATATAGATACATATACACACATAAGTGTATATAGACAAACACTTACACATATATACAAGTATAAATGTATATACATACATATATATGCACATATGTACATATAATTATTTTTGTTACTACCTTTTTCTCATTGAGAGTACCGAAACAACCATATAAGAAAATTATGCAGTAATGCTTCTCATTTTATTACCTCTGTCCTCACAATAAAGTCAACTCCAACAACTCATTATCGGCCCCTGCATCTATGATCCATTTTCCTTGTAGCTTCAGCCCAGTAAAAGCCTATGCTATTAAAATTGATGGGCTTTGGTATTCACATTTCAGGAAAAAGCAAGTACTCAGCTAATCAATGCTTCAAAGACCTGGGATTTCATCAGCTTAGGAACTCTCCTTTGTAACTCAGTCTTAGAGAGTTCCTTAGGTTCAGAGAGGTTAAATGACAAAACTATTAAGTGTTATTTAGAGTGGCTTGTGTCTGTTGTTATACGCAGTCTGCCTATCAAGAAGTATTTATTTCGTGTTCACTGTCTTCTGAACATTCTGTTCATTGCCAGTAAGTCTTAGAAATGGACTTTTAATGGTGGTATTCCTGATTCCAAATCTGGTACTATCCAATAGATCAATAAGATACACCTAGCTATGCCTCACTAGGGTAGGTTATACATCAAGCAGAACTATATGCAACATGGTATCATAATCATTTACCATAATCATAGCCACTAGGTAGTAAAGTGCAAAGAGTGCCAGGCCTGGAGTTAAGAAGATTCAACTTCTGAGTTCAAATCTGACCACTGACACTTGCTAGCTATGTGACCCAGGGCAAGTCACTTAACCCTGTTTGCCTCAGTTTCCTCATCTGTAAAATGAGTTGGAGAAGAAAATGGCAAGCCAATCTAGCATTTCAGCCAAGAAAACCCCAAATAGGGTCACCAAGAGTCAGACGTGACTCAACAACAACAAAACCATAATCATTAGGGAGAGATAGCATGTAGCAACAGAAAGGACTGGAGGAGGAAAAACATCTCTCAAAGGATTTCCTTATCTGGGTATAGCTACTAAGTGATCTTGGGCCTGTTGCTTATACTCGTTGAGCCTCAAAGTCCTTATTTGTGTAATGAGAAGTTTGAACTACACAGCTGATTATAGATCAAAAAGGAAGGAGTACAGTGGAGTCTGACATAAAATACCTCTGCTACTAATTAATCCAATAGAATGACAAGTAACAGCAACAGATAGATTTATATCATGTTTACTAAGTGCAAAGTACTATGCTGAGCACTTTCGATCCTCACAATCATCCTGGGAGGTAGCTGTTGATATCACCCCCATTTTACAGTTGAAGAAACTGAGATAAATAGAGGTTAGGTGACTTTCCCAAGGTCACACAGCTAGTAAGTGTCTGAGGCTGGATTGGAACTCAGGTCTTCCTGACTCCAGGTTCAGCACTCTAACTACTGCACTACCCAGCTGTATAAGATGTATATTTCTGAAAGATAGAATGAATGTATTGTTATATTTTGCATGTTCCTCAGCCTCAAGGACAATGTTTTAAATATAGAAATCATAAATGTTTGAATTTTATTTAAAGATCTTTCCAGGTCTAGGATTTTATAGTTAAATTGTTCTGGAAAAAAAAAAATGAAGTTTTCAGATAAATGGAGGTTACTCTCTTGAAATATCATGGATTTATCTAAAAAGATTAGATGGAAAGTTTGCTGATTTGGAAGAAAATATGTCTTCTATTTTTCAAAACAGAAGCTACTGAGGATGATGTAATGCTTTTTTACTGATTCAGGATGAGCATTATTTTGCACATCCAGAAATGTACACCCCTGTATAAGACAGTTCTATGTCTGCTTTTAGCTCTCCTGTCTTTTCCTCTCAACATCAAGCTGTCACCTATCACTGTCTAGTGGTTGCATATTAGACCCACCCTTCCCCACCTCCAAAGCCCACATACTTCTGGTTTGTTGTTTTTTATCTGCTATTGGGCTGAGAAACCAGATAACCAAGCTTTTAAAGAATGGTATACCAAATACACTGTAAGAGCTAGTAAGTCTTTGAAAGAGGTCCTAAGGAGCAAAGTACAGGGATTTAGGAACCGGACTTTTGTACCAGCTAACAGAGAATTCCAAGGCCATTTCACTTACTTCTGGCTTTGAGGTGGTTTTCTGAAGAATTGTGGCCGTAGGCCTTTTGGACTGTACAATTAGGTCATTGCTACACATTTATATGTTCACTTACTCTAAATTCAAACTGAAACATCTGTCCATATACACATCTTAAAAGATTGCTTTAAAAATAATATCTAAGACTATGACAAAATGGAAAAATTCAAGGATTTCACAGGACCATTGATTTAAGGGAACTTTAGAGGTCATCTCATCTAACTTCCTCATTTTGCAGATGAGGAAACTGATCCTTAAGCTGTTTGCCCAAGGCCATATAGGTGGTAAGTAAAAGATTCAGGATTTGAATCCCTGTTCTTGGAATTCACATCCACTGTTCTTTTTATGGGATCTCATTGAATTGAAACCACTTTCCCACATTTATCATTTATTGAAAATTTATTATACCTTTACCTCATGCTTGATATTATCTCAAAGACAATAAATGATATGATCCTTGCTTTTGAGGTATTAAATTTCTTCATTTAGTAGGAAGTTAATAAATACCTGCTGAACTATAATGCATACTATGTTAAATCAATTTTTGAATAACATAAGAAAATAATTTCTATGTGGAACACAAATGATTAAAGGTAGTTGTGGGTAGCAACCTAATTCATAAAGCAATTACTTGGTTGTTTACTTTGTCTAAAGAAATGGTCAGTTTAACAAGTGCAAAATAAGTACATAGATCTGAAATCTATGCAGGGACTGAAAACCATCTAAGCTTGAACCAAACCTGACCTGAGTCTGCACCCAACCCTTAGCCAGGATTTGAACACTTCTGTTAATTGGAATGTCTGGAATGTTCAAAAGCTTGTGAACCATCTCAAGTGTCCCACCCCGCCCCCCTGCCCAAAATCTTATGTCATTTTCATAAAAGGGGTAATGGAAGCCCAATATGCTGAGTATATATTATCTTCCCTCCCCCAAAACTCAAAATAAACCTGTGCCTTGAGTGCTGGCTCAGGTTTTGTAAATATATAATTAAATAAACAAATAACCAGTGTGAGTAGTGATAGAGAATCAGCTTTGTAGGAATACTGGTAATGAAGCATTAGAAAGTCCAATTAGGGTAGCCATTCTTTGATTAAATTGTGTACATAAGGAATGGGGGTCTAATGTGGTATGCAGTATTTGTTGATTTCAGTGGAGAGGGAGAGGGAGAAGAAGAGAGAAAGAGAGGGAGAGAGAGAAAGAGAGGGAGAGAAAGAAAGAGAGAGAGATGGGGAGAAAGAGAGAGAGAGATGGGGAGAAAAAGAGGGAGAGAGAGAGAGAGAGAGAGAGAAAGAGAGAGAGAGAGAGAGAGAGAGAGAGACAGAGAGAGAGACAGAGAGAGAGACAGAGAGAGAGGCAATACCCAATCTAATTATTCTTAGCTGTTTTCCAGTGCAGCTGTTTTCATCTGCAAGTTATCCCTTTAAGCATGGAGAGGCAGTCAACTAACGCACCTTTCTGTAAGAAAGGAAGAATAGGCCTTAAAGAGAAAGACTAACAAGAAAGACTGAAATCAGCATACTAAACAGGAATAGAAGAGGAAAAGAGGCCGGGGTTGAGCTAGCATCCAATGAAAGGATTTACAAAGCCTGCTTCAATGAAACATTCTTCAAGCTATGGTTCAATCTGGTAGACACAATCTAAACCTTTGATTATAAGCTAAAATGTTCCTCTGCCCACTCTGTTTTCCCTGTCCTCAAAGCAAATTCTCTACATGTCTTATAAGAAGCAAACCAGAAGAAGCTATGCTAACTAAATTCCTTTGAGGACTGTATTCTCTTGATTTCTTTTAATGTTCTGGGGGTTTGCTAATTGTCAGAGGATATACTGAGATCCTTAAGAGGATGCTTTTCCTGTATTCCCCAATTTTAGTCCTAATCAAGGGATCCCAGTTGGTCTGTGATTCCACAATATTTAGGAGTAACTTCAAGCTAGCCAAGACACATTTTCTAAGACTATTTCCCCTCTCCCATATCCCACTCCCAAACTTCTTCCACCATAGCAGGCCATTTGGTAGTGTGCCATATCAATTAGCTTAGGAAAGCTCTATTAATTTGCAAATAAAGAGAAATGAGAGAAGCAGCATGGCCTGCTGAAAAGAAAGCTGGCTGGGGGTGAGAAAGGAGGTCAAGTCCAGCCTGTAATAATAAAAATAATAATAACAACAATAATGATAATCAGCTAACATTTATATAGTGCTTACTATGTGCCAGGTACTATGCTAAGTAGTTTTTATTACAATTATTTGTAATTTTACAAGTTACACTTTACAATTATGACCTCATTTGATCCTCAGAATAAACCTGGGGAAAGTAGGGGCAATAGAACATTAAAAAAATCTGTGTATCTATCCATCTTTTCTTCTCATTATTATTGTCTCACTATATCCTAGAGTTATAGATTTAGACCTATAAGGGACCTCAGAGGCCATCTAGTCCTAACCTATGATTTACAGATGGGGAAATTAAGGTCAAGGGCAGTGTTATCTAACTTGTTTAGGGTCACACATGTAGTAAGTAGCAATTTTATAAATTATCCTCATTTTACAGATAAGGCAATTGAGGAAAGCAGAGGTTAAGTGACTTGCCCACAGTCAAGCAGCAGGTATTGTATTTGAACTCAGGTCTTCCGGAGTAGTGGATAGGACATTTGTTCAGTCATTTTCAGTAATGATCAACTCTTTGAGACCCACTTGGGATTTTTTTGGTAAAGATACTGGAGTGGTTTGCCACTTCCTTCTTCAGCTCACTTAACAGATGAGGAAACTGAGGCAGAGTTAAGTGATTTGTTCAGTCACACAGCTAGTAAGTGTCTGAGGCCAGATTTGTACTCAGGAAGATGAGCTTTCTTGACTCCAGGCCTAGTAATCTATCTACCGCACCACCTACTTGCCCTGGATAGGGCATTGGTCCTGGATTGAAGTTAACTTAGGTTCAGGTATTATATCTGAAACTTACTAGTTCTGTGTCCTTGAACAAATCCTATGACCCCACTTTGAAGAGTCTAGATTCAGTCGTCTGAAAGTAACTTTACCTCATAATCTATAATCCAGTGATCCTAATGATTCCTATCTGTGGGGCAATTGACATCCTTCTCAATTTAAAGACTGTAAGATGGGTATTTTATGTCAAGCTTCCAAAGAATTATAGGGTTTGATTGATCAATTACTGATCAATTTATTGAGTCTACTAGTTGCTAGGCATTTTGCTAGGTGTTGGGAATACGAGCCCAGAAATAAAATAGTCCAGGCCCTCAAGGAGTTTATATTGTCAGAGAAAACAACATGCACATAGAGCAACCACTAAAATAATGAGAAGCAGCATGGAGTATTCGATAGAGAGCCAGCCTTGAAAGGAAGCCCTGAGTTCAAGTTTCATCATTGATGGATATCTGCTGTGAGATAGTAGGTAGGTCACTTAACATCTTTAAGTAACTGAAAAGATTGTAAATCATACAGAAGGTGCTGATCTTCATAATAATGATTTTTTTTCTTTTTTAAACTTATTTAATATTTTTGCCTATTACATGTAAAACAATTTTAACATTCTTTTTTTTTCAAAATTTGAGTTTCAAATTTTCTCACTTCCTCTCCTCATCATTGAGAAGGCAAGCAATTTGATATAGATTATATATGTGTAATCATGCAAAACATATTTCTAAATTAGTCATGTAAAAGAAAACATAGACCATTTCCATGTAATTCATCCTGTGAAAGAAAACACAGACAAAAACCCAAGAAAAATAAAGAAAAAGCATCTTTGATCTATAGTCAAGCTGTACCAGTTTTTTTTATTTTTGGAGAGGGAAAGCACCTTTCATCATAAATCCTATAGAATTATACTCAATCATCGTATTGCTGAGAATAGCTAAGTTATTCATAGTAGATCATCATAGAGCATTGCTGTTACTATGTGCAGAGTTCCCTTGGTTCTGCTCATTTCACTTTGCATCAGTTCTTGTAAGCCCGGGTCTTTCTGAGAGCATCCTGCTCATAATTTCTAAAAGCACAATAGTATTCCATCACAATAACATACAATTTGTTCAGACATTCTACAATTGATGGACATCTCCTCAGTTTTCAATTATTTGCCACCATTTAAAAGAGTTGCTATAAATGTTTTTGTTCATACTCATAGCTCTTTTTTCCTTTTAAAAAAATCTCTTTGGGATATAGACCTAACAATGGTATTGCCTGGTCAAAGGGTATGCATGGTTTTATAACTCTTTGGGCATAGTCTCAAATTGCTCTCTAGGATGTTTGAATCAGTGTACAACTTTACCAAGAGTACATTAGTGTTTTAATTTTCCCACATCCCCTCCAACATTTGTCATTTTCCTTTTCTGTCATAGTAACCAATCTGATAGGTGTGAGGTAGTAGCTCAATGCTGTTTAAATTTTCATTTCTCTCATCAGTAGTGATTTAGTGCATTTTTTACTGGAAAATTGTTTTTTTTGTAACCAGAGTGGGATAGCTGGATACACAATTCCAATTTTGTTGGCAATATCTAAAGCATCATAGCCTGGAGGAAGTCAGACATAGGCCTTCTTCACTCCAAAAGGCCAGATCAGTGTGTTGATGTCAGCCATGTTGATGTCACATAGCTTCTTTACTGCCTGCTTGATCTGATGTTTGTTGGCCTTGATGTCCACAATGAAGACTAGGGTGTTATTGTCCTCAGTCTTCTTCATAGAAGACTCACTGCTCAAGGGAAACTTAATGATGCCATAGTGATCAAGCTTTTTCTCCAAGGGGCACTTTTCTGAGGGCATTTGGGCCACCTTTGAACTCTCGGTGTCTTGGGTTGTCATAAGGTGGGGCATGTTCAGATGTTCTTTTTTTGACTATGGATACCCTTCAACACTGCCTTCTTGGTTTTCAAGGCCTTAGACTTGGCTTCTCTCTTGGGAGGGACAATGGCTTCTTTCTTTGCATTTGGCGCCATGTTAGTGGAAAGGGCTAGTGCATTTTTTTAATATGACTATAGATAGTTTTGATTACTTTGTCTGAAAACTGACTGTTCATGTCCATTGACCTATTATCAATTGAGGAGTGGCTCTTATTTCTATAAATTTGACTCATTTTTCTATACATTTGAGAAATGAAATCTTTATCAGAGAAACTCACTGTAAATTTTTTTCACAATAATGGTTACCAACTATGTATTTCCCTCCACCTCATTTCCCCCTGTTTATCCTTCTCTCTCTCTCTTTTTATCCTGTCCTTTCTCTAAAGTGTTTTGCTTCTGACTTTTACCTCCCCCAAATTGCTTTTTATTCCATCAGCTCCTCCCCTTTCCCTCATCCCCTTCCCTTTCTATTTTCTTTTATGGTAATATAGATTTGTACATACAACTGAGTGTGTATATTATTCCCTCATTGAGCCAGTTCTGTTGAGAATAAGGTTCATGTGTTCTCCTCCTCACTTCACCCATTTTCCTGTCCCTTGAAAATCTCTTTCAGGTCTCCTTTATGTCAGGTAATTTGTCCCATTTTATCTCTCCCTTTCCCCTTCTCCCAGTGCATTCTTCTTTCTTATCTCTTATTATTATTATTTTAAATAATCGTACCATCATATTCAACTCATACCTCTGCTTTCTGTCTATGTATACTCCTGCTAACTGCCATAATAATGAGAAAATTTTAAGGAGCTATAAATATCATTTCCTCATGTGGGAATATAAATAATTTAACCTTATTGAATCCCTTATGATTTCTCTTTCCTATTTACCTTTTTATACTTCTTTTGCATCTTGTATTTGAAAGTCTAATTTTCTATTCAGCTCTAGTCCTTTCATCAGGAATTCTTGAAAGTCTTTTTTTTTTCATTGGATGTCCATTTTTCCCTCTAAGGGATTATACTCAGTTTTGCTGGGTAGGTGATTCTTGGTTGTAATCCTAGTGCTTTTGCCCTCTGGAATATCATATTCCAAGTCCTCTGATCCTTTAATGCAGAGCTGCTAAGTCTTGTGTTATCCTATTTCTATTTCACCCTCTGGTTTTGGAATATCAGGGCAGTTTTCCTTGGCAATTTCTTGAAAGGTGATGTCTAGGCCATTTTTTTGATTATAGCTTTCAGGTAGTCCAATAATTCTTAATTTTTCTCTCCTGATCTATTTTCCAGGTTGGTTGTTTTTTCCAATAAGATATTTTGCATTTTCTTCTATTTTTCATTGTATTGATTTTTTAATTGTTTCTTGATGTATCATAATGTCATTAACTTCCACTTGCCCAATTCTAACTTTTAAGGAATTTTTTTCTTTGGTGAGCTTTTTGTACCTCATTTTCCATTTGGCCAATTTTGCTTTTTAAGCATTTTCATTTGGCCAATTCATTTTGCATTCTTCTCTTCACTGTGTTTTTGTCCCTCTTTTACCATTTGGCCTATTGTTTTTTTTAAGGTGTTATTTTCTTCAGTATTTTTCATGTCTTCCTTACCAAGGTGTTAACTCTTTTTCATGATTTTCTTGCATCACTTTATTCTTTTCCCATTTTTTCCTCTACCTCTCTTACTTGATTTTTAAAATCCTTTTCGAGGTCTTCTGTGACATGAGACTAATTCGTATTTCTCTTTGAGGCTTTGCATGCAAGAATTTTGACTTAGTTGACTTCTTCAGAGTATGTTTTTTGATCTTCCCTGTCACCACAATAACTTTCTAAAGTCAGAATTTTTTTCTGGTTTTTTTTTTTTTGCTCATTTTCAGCCTATTTCTTGACTTTTAACCCTGTGCTAAAGTGGAGTTCTGCTTCCCAAGTGCAGGAGGCACTGTCCCAAGATTCAGGTTTTTTTGTGCAACTGTTTTCAGAGGTAATTCTATTGACCTGTAAGTTTTTGGCTCTTCCAGGATGGTATGATTTAGGGAGAGGTGTGTTTGCTGCTCTCCTCTATTTTTCACTGTACACTTGTAAATGACAACGAACACTCTTTTCGGTCCTGGAACTGTGACCAGGGTCCCTCCTCCCCTGTGGCCACAAGCTTTGCTATGTTAGTGCTCCCCCTCACATTGGGACTAAGACCTATGACTGAAACACAGATCCAAGTATAGGCAATGCCAACAAAAGAACCCCTGTAAATCAACTTCTCACCCATTGTCTGATCCTTTTACCATCTGTGGACTGAGAAGTTTGGAATTGCTACGGCCGCCACTGATTCAGTCACCCTGAGACCTGCTCCTGGTTTGAAGGGGCCTGGTCTGCTCTGGCATAGCCTATGCTGGACTACACTCCTCTCTCACTCTGGTGCAACAGGCCTTTCCTGCCAATCTTTTAAGTTGTCTTTGGCTAGAAAATTGTTTCACTGCATCATTTTTGGGTTCTATTGCTCTAGAATTTGTTTAGAGTCATTATTTAAAGGTGTTTGGAAGGGCTTGGGGGAGAGCTCAGGTGAGTCTTTGCCTTTATTCCACCATCTTGGCTCCACCTCAAGAATGTTTCCTTATCTGGCAGTTCCCATTACCAAAATAATGTTTGCAATATTGAAATATTTCACAACAGTGAAATCACAAATCACAGTCATTAACAACAATTAACATTTGTAAGGAACTTTCAGGTGGGCAAAGTACTCAACAATGTTATTTAATTTGAATATGTATATAAGTATAAATAAAATATACACCTCTGAGCAAGCTACTTGATAGGGAGAAGTTTATCAGGCTTCCTAATTGCACTGACAGCCTTTTTTTCATTTTAAATTTGTTTATTGTTGCCTTCTTGTCTGAAGCTTGAAACTGGCAGAAAGTGCCATAGCCTCCCTGGCTATTCTCATTCCACTAGACTGTTGCATACCTATAGCCTGGGGAAAGATTTTTGAAAAGGATTCAAACATATGTTAGAAAAGGCATAAACTGCTCATTCTGGTTCACAATGTTTTAATTTCAATGACAAATACAAGCAGCATAGAAGTCGACATGATGGAAAATATATCTCACTATCTATCTTTTTATCTCATTATCATTGCCTCACAGTTTCTGGAATCATAGATTTAGAGGTAGAAAGGACCTCAAAGGCCATCTAGTCTAATCCTCTGATTTACAGAAGGGGAAACTAAGGCCAAATGTGCTTAAATGATTTGCCTGGGGTCACACATGTAGTAAGCAGCCAAGTCAGAATTCAAACCAGGTCCTCTGACTCCAAATCCACACTTTTCTACTCTCTTTCTGCCCCATTATCTTTTGATCATCCCATTGCCTTCTTTCCTGTCTTCCTTGCCTTTCTTCATGTGGTCTCTTTCTCTCTTATTTTTGTAACCATTATTAATCTTGTATCTTTGAATCTTCATGATTTCCTCTTAATTCACAATATAAATTTCATCAGTAAATAATCTAAAAATCCAAGTTTCTCTTATTCCACTCTTTCTTGTATCAACCATACTCCATTAGTGGTGGGAGGTGAGGAGATGAGGGGAGGGATTCTTTTTACCAACGACCTCAGGAATCTGGTGGGGGTTAAGCTTAATTAATTAAGCTCAAATATTTCTAATAAAAGAACCATTCTTTTTCTTGCTAATTATCCTTCATGATCTTAGTAAATTGCAATTACCAAGGTAACTTAAATAGGTTGAGGATCTATTATTATAGAACTGAGACACTAAAATCTTGCACATTAGCTAAACTTGTTTTTAAATGAGATGTGGAGAGTGGGAAAGATGCCCTAATTGTGCATAAGAAGTGGAGAGATTGAGTGGAATATTTTGAAAGGCATTCAGAACATTTTGCTGAGACAATATTTAGTGTTTTCCTTGAGATTACAGATCTGTTTTCAGCTCCCAGATTCTCTAGGACAACCTCCTGAGGCCAAATGAAGAGTAAGTTTTATTACCCATCAGGGTCTACTCATCCTTTCATCTTTGTGAGTTAGATAAATTGTGTTCTCTACAGCTTACTATCTGTGGCTCTTTTTCATTTAAGTCCCAAAGCTCTGTTAGTTCTTCATAGGCATTTAAAAAATTCCATGACATTTTCCAGAAGAATTGGGCCTTTAGCATAGCTTTCCCAGTCCAGCATTACAGTGACAGAAATTAAAATCTTGGGAAAGCTGGAAACTTTGTTTCTCCCATATTGACATGAGTGCCTTAGGCGAAACTCTTTAACAAGAATAACATCTAATATTATTTATACTGCTGTGAACTTTTCAAAATGATTTCTCATCATCTTGACAATAACCTTTCCCTCAGGACTTCACGTAGAATTTTGATATGCATTTCTCTAATGCACTTAGCTTGTTTTACTATGTTTGCAATTATGTGTAATTGTGTTTTCTCTTATTAGTTGACTATATGTTAAGAGGATTGAATCACATCTAAACATTAGGCCTGGTCTCAAATGGCATTGTATCTTTCCTGAGCCTGGTCTTGAATGGTGCTCTGCACACAATAGGCCCTTAATAAGTGTTATTTGAATTAGATGATCTAATTTGGTCTCTATAAAAATCTCTATTGGGCTTGTTGGGAAAAGCTGGGAAATTGTCTCCATTCTATGGGGATGTACACCGAGAATCAGAGAATGTAAGTATTATGAACATGCCTATTCAGGTGGTTGGTGGCAAGTGCAAGATGAAAATCTAATGCTCTCCTAATGCAGTGTTTGGCTCTTGCTGTCATTCTGCATTGTCCAAATTGTAATAATACGTGTATATGATATATTGTGGAAGTATAAAACTCAGGCAAATGTTTTAAAATAAATGTAAAGCAAGTTATTGGAAAATTATAACAGAAACCACAATTTGCAGGAAAATAAATATAAATTTATAGTAACATAATAGAAACTTCTCCCAGGATATCACCATTTCTATCACAATTCCATGGAAAAAGATTAGAATAATATTAATGTTATCATTAATTTTAATAACATAATGTTTATACTAATATGAGTTATTATATGTAGTGGCTAAAGTGTTGGTCTTGGGAGTCATGAAGACCTGAGTTTAAATCTATTCTCAGACATTTAGCTATGTGACTGTAAGTGAGTCACTTAACAGCTACCTGCCTGAGTTCCTTTAACTATAAAATGGGGATGATCATAGCCCTACCTCCCACAGTTGTGAGGATCAAACGGGATATTTGTAAAACATTTAAAATTGTGCCTGGCATACAGTACATACTTAATAAATGCTTTTCCACTTCTCCTCTAAAGTGACTTGCCCATAGTTACGTAAGTCAGAAATCCCATAGATTGGAATTGATCCAACAATTTCTTCCTTTCAAAGCCAGCACTCTACATATTTAAATCATGCTGAAACCCAAGCCAATCAGAATACAGATAAATAAAGGTGAAAAAATGTCTGGCAAACCCTAGATTATGGGGAGCGGCAGTGGTAAGTGAGAACAACTAAAAGTTCATGAAAATAGAAGAGGAATCTTCCTCAGATCAGTGAAAAATGAGATAAAAGGAGAATCACTGACCAAAATAAAATAATTCAAGAACGCACACACAAAAAAACCCCAGCAAAACAAACAAACAAACAAAAAACCCCTTGGGTCCAGTGTTTCCCTCAGGGATTCAGGCTCAAATAAAGAAGGTTGGTTCTCTAGATTATTTAATGCTAATTCTATGACAACAAAGGTCAAAAAAGAAATGTCCTCCCATCAACTATCTATCTATCTATCTATCTATCTATCTATCTATCTATCTATCTATCTATCTATCTATCTATCATCCATCCATCTATCCATCCATCATCTATCCATCCATCCTTCTATCTATCTATCTATCTATCTATCTATCTATCTATCTATCTATCTATCTATCTATCTGTGAGAGCAGTTGTTCTCTTTTCAGCATTCATAAGACCTTTAGTATCCCCATTCTCCCCAGCCTGCCTTTCACAAGACACCTTGTAAATTTATCTCTCAAAGCAAATTAAGTTGTGTTGCTGCCATCAGGCATCTCTTCTAAATAACACTTGGTCCAATCTGGCTGCTTTGTTGTCTTTGTTTTCTTTGGTATTAGTTGTAACTTCCCTAGGGGCAAAAATCTAGGATTGAGATTTTATAGGGTCTAAGTTTGGTAGCTACATTGTCTTTGAGGTTAAAAGTTTCTTATTTTAATTTGAATAGAGTTCTGCCTTAATTAGACACACACAGTAATTGCCACAAAGATGTCCATCCCTTTCTCTTCCTCTCTCTCCCTTCTAGCTGGTAGAGCAGAAGAACTTCATTAAGTTAGTTTAAGCATTGATGATTTTTATGATATTGATCTGCAAGTGAATACAGTTCAATGTCTCAAATACTAGCCCCTAATATGTTCGTCATTGTGGTAATATACAATTATATAGGTAATTGTGGTAATATATAATATCGTCATTGTGGTAATATATAATATATAGGGATATAACAAAGTCTTTGTACCCAAGAATCTATAAAAGCTACAAATTCATTTACTTAAAATCAGGTCCAGGAACAAAAGACAAACTAAAAATGAAAAAAAAAATGTATGAGTTGCAAGGGTGGGGAAAGAAACTTTACTCACAGCCAGACTTTCAATCACTCTAAAGGGCATTTTAAAAGAGGGGTACTATAGTTACCTAGATATCCCATCGCCTCATTGACGGGTAAGCTCTACATCACCAACGCTTTCTCAGGAGTTAGGGCATTTATGTCCTTTTCTATTTGCAGAAAATTAAACCACATGCTCTGGGATGCAATATTTACAAATAATTCCTTAGACTGTTTCAGAAATTATTTTACAAGCACCACAATTTCACCTTAATTGTAAGCACGTTGAGGACAAGTTCTATATCTTGCTTAGGTTCTCTCTGCATTCCCCACACTGTTTAAAAAGGTTACTTGCACATAGTGGACACTCAATGCATGTTTGCTGAATGAATGCCTTCACCAAATACATGACTCATGAAGGAAACCTTGGGGACAGAAAAGCGCTATAAAACATCATTGTAAGTTAAGGCACCACTGGTTTACTGCCATATTCTAAATTCTGGACACTGTCATCACCTTCACTTCTCCTTCATTGACAGTTTTCAAGTCAGTGTTCTGAAGATTTCTCCTTGGAAAAACATTCAAATTTCATTTATCTGGAAGAGAGAATTTCTTGGACAGAAATTTGTTCCATAGTCAATCTTGTTGGAATGCATACTCTCCAAAATAAAGGGTACTTGGGGTACTTTGTAGTTTTTATAGTAAAATATAGGAAAGTTTTTATTGGGATATATTACCAGGAAAAAAAATCTCTTCTATATAACCATGCATAAACATCCAGTTGTAAAAAGAACTATATGCCTATGTTAGTCTTCTGGAACATAAAGAAAAAGTTCATTCAAGCACCAGAGAAGAAGGCAATGAAAAAAAATCAAAAATGTTTTTAATGAGCTGTTTTAGAAAAAAAAATTACAGGGAAGAAATTTTAGGTTAATCAGTGGAAGAAAAAAGTCAACATAATACATGATATTTAAATGCATATATACACATAGGTATAAATATGTATATGTATTAATGGTGGCGATAGTAAAGGGGAAGATGAAAAATATTCAAAACACTTTTGACATAGGTATATTTCAGTTTAATCAATAAAAGAAAACCAGTCATCATAAGATATTCATATATACAATATTTAGCCATCGTATGAAAGCATAACCTAATGTTTAAATTCATCTTCATCAGTTATGAGTAACCTAATGAAGACTGGAAGGTAGCCCCATTATATAAATCTAGCTAATTATTTTATCCTGATTAATATTAAGCAATGTTTTTCATCAGTGAAAGCCTCAATCCTCATAATTCCCTAGAGATTTCAGAATACAGTCAAATATTTGAAAGATAAAATTACATTCAAACATGCCAGATATATCTCAAAGAACTTCCGTACTATATCTCCTCAGTCTATAAGTCAAAAGATGATTTTCCTCTCTGGCATCCCTATATCCTCCATCTGGAATTTGAAAATTAAGCTGCTTTTTTCTCTTGCATCACCATTAGTCATGAAGATTTTATAGTTAAAACTTGGCCGACAGTGTAAGACAAAATAAAATCCAGTACTCTCTCTCTTGGATCTTTAATTCTTCTTCACTACTTTGGGAAACATATCTATTTCTCTTGAGGCTTTGACGACCTTATGCCTCTCAATCCTTTAGAAATTTTTCCTCATATGTGATATTCTGTCTGTCTGTGTAGCTTGTGTCCATCTTAATACAAAGCAGGAAGAACAGTGACATTCTAGTCCTATTTCTATGGCCTGCCATATTTCCTAAAAAATTGCTAAGAAGTCAACAAGCATTTACTAAGCTCTTACTATGTGCCAAGCACTTTGCTAAGTACTGGAGATACAAAGAAAGGCAAGACAGTCTTTAAACTCAAGGAGCTCATGTTGCTTCCATAATTTCTTACCTCTAGGACCTTAATTATATCTCATTGGGTCTCATCTCATTGGGTCTCAGTTTCCTCATTTTTCTAAATCAGGGATTCTTAACTTTTTGTTCATATGTGTCTTAGACTCCTCTGTTCATCTGGTGAAGCCTATGGAGATCTTCTCAGATGTTTATTCCTTATACTCATACTTGAAAGAAATAAAAATTTTTAGATTGAGGATAATTAAAATAAAAATATAATTTTATTTTCCACTGAAGTTCATGGACCTCCTGAAATCTATCCATGGACCCCTTTAGAAGGAGTTCAATGTATACCAGGTTAAGAACCTCTACTCTAAAGTCACTTTTAGCTCTAAATTATATTATTCTTTGATTTCCTGCTTATGTTTACTTGATTTTTTTGGCCCATGTTTCCTTTCTTGGCTTCTGCTGTCAATATACTTAGATATCATACATTATGCAACATATACAAAATATATTTTAAATATATAAAATATACACAAATATCATACATTATGCAAATAATCTAATAAATATTAAGCCAAATCTCATTTCATATAATGCCTCATTGTAGCTTATATGTATGATATAAATAACACCAGACTTAAAATTGGAACACTTAGTTTCAAGTCCTGATTCCCACACTATCTGAACATGAACAAGTAACTTCTCTGAATTAGTTTCCTCATCTTTAAAATGGGGATTAAAATACTTTTACTACTCATCTGACAGGGTTGTTGCTGGGAAAAGCACTTTATAAAGCATTGCATAAATATTAGAGAATCAGAAAGAAGACCTAGGTACAAGCCTTGTCTCTGACAAATATTGACTATGTGACCAGGAGCAAGTCACTTAGTCTCTTAGTGTCCTCAGTATCCCCAGTGCCTAGCACAGTGCCTGGGACAGAGTGGGTTCTTCATACATGCTTGCTGTTTGATTGATTGATTGATCTTTATCCACGCAATATCTCTCCAAGAAGGCAAGTTTTATTATCCTCACTTAACTAGAGAGGAAGTTGAAAGGGAAGAGAAAGGGAAGGAAGCAAGCATTTATTAAGCGCCTACCATGAGCTGGGTACATTGTTAAGTAATTTATATATATCTCACTTGATTCTCATTTGAAATTGAGGCAGACAGAGGCTGTCACATATTTTGTAAGTGTCTGAGGTTGGATTTGATTTAGGTCTTCCTGACCCTAGGCCTCATGTTCTATCCTTTGGGCCATCTAGCTGCTATAAGTTTAAATGTTGTCGTTCAGTTGTTTCAGTCATGTCAGACTTTTCATGACCCCGTGGAACTTTGTTCATGGGGTTTTCTTGGGAAAGATATGACAGTGGCTTGCAATATCCTTCTCCAGTGGATTGAAGTACAGAGAAGTTAATTAATTATGGGATCATAATTTTTTTACATTCATTATAAAATTTTAAGTTCCAAATTCACTCTCTCTCTTTTGCCCCTCTTCCACCCATTGAAAAGGCAAATGATATGATACTCATTATACATATGACATCATGCAGAACATGTTTTCATAAGAACATGTGAAAAAAGAAGAAAAATAAAGTGACAAAAATGTCTGTACTAAGAGCTCACCAGTTCTCTCTCTAGAGATGGATAGTCTTTTTAGCATGAGTCCTTTTATAATTGTTGTGGATCATTGTATTGATCAGAGTAGCTGTCTTTCAGAGTTGACTATCATTACAATATTGCACGATCAGCAATTTAGAGCTAGAACCAACCTTACAGACTTTACCTCTAATACAATTCCCCCTTGCCATTTTCCGAATGTGGGAAGGCTCCTTAGGTATATTGCCAAGAGCAAAAGTCAAGTCTGCTTTCTGCCAGTTTCAAAGGTGTGAGGTGGCAGTATAATTACCATTTTGTTAGTCTATGACTGAAATATCAAAGAATAATTGAAATTCTAGAATTGAAGGGGACCTCAGTGGACATATAATCTGATCCACAGCCTGGAAGGAATCTACCGTATGTCTGACAAGTATGTTTTCAACTAGTCTGTACCTAAACACCTCCAACTGGGGACAACCCAGTCATCCAGAGACATGATATTCCATTTTTGGAGAGATCAAATTGTTGTGAATTTTTTTTGCTGACTTCCACCCTGAATTTGTTCCTTTGCAGTTTCCATCTGATTCTGCCCCCTAGGATCAGAAGACAAGTCTAATCATGATTCAGTATGACAGTCCTTATATACAAAGACAACAACAATGCTTCCTTTCCCCTGCCCCCTTAAACCTTCTCTCTTCAAAGTTAAACATGCCTAGTTCTTCATATGTTAGGGGCTTAGAGGTCTTTACTATCCTGGCTGCCTTCCCCAAAATACTTTCCAGTTTATTGAACCCTTCTTAAACAATGGTAAAGGTGGAACTGCATATGATACTCTAGATATAGTATGACTATGAAAGAACAAAGAAATATACTTACTTCTCTGTTGCTGGAATCTCTCAATGGGGCCCCAAAATGTATGAGCTGGTTGGGCTTCTATATCATACTTTTAAATCATGTTTGCAGTCCACTTGTACCTTCCTCCCCTGACTCCCCCTAATCTCTTCCTTGCAAATTGATAGCTGCTAAGCTTACACAATAATATATTTGTGAAGGTTTTTTTTCAACCTAAGTGTAAAATTTTATATTAATCTCTATTGAATTACATTTTATTAGATTTAGTCCAATACTTTCAAAGCCTTTCTTATATCTTGATTCTGTTATCCCATATGGTAGCTATTTCTGCCAGCTTTGTGAAACCTGGAAATGTGATGAGAAGGCTGTCTATGCCTTTAGATATGTCACTGATAAAAATAATAAACAATACAGGGTCAAATACATATTCATTGGCCATTAGCCTTTTATTAGATACCCCATCTCCTGAATCTGTATACTACCCCTGGCTGTTCCTTATTTCTCTATTTCTTCCCCTCCTTTTCTCTGTGAGAGAGTTCACAACTTACAGCTTTCTCTCTCTCTCTCTCTCTCTCTCTCTCTCTCTCTCTCTCTCTCTCTCTGTATCTCTCTCTGTCTCTCTCTGTCTCTCTCTCTCTCTGTCTCTGTCTCTCTCTCCCTCTTTCTGACACACACACACACACACACACACTTCAGTAAAGTTTGAAGCAAGTCCTTCTGCTAAGGAGAGGGAACTGGAAGATGTGAGAAGCTTTACGAAGTGGAGTTTTGGTACAGCCAATGTGGATGGTATGAAAGAGAACTGGGAAGGAGGAAAAAGATTGCCTTGCTGCAGTGAGGATCCAATTAATGTTAGATAGCATAATGACAGAATATAAGGGACAAAACTAGACTCGTTGCTTGATTTCTTCCAGCCCTTCTCAGTTGCTTGTGAGTAGGAGTCAAGGTGACTAATGTTAGGAGTAAGCCAGGGCTGAAGTTTAAGACTGCTTTATAACTATTTTATTAGGGTATTTTTTTCGAAATTCACCAGTTTGAATCTCTGAGGATTTTCATTTGTTTTGTAGTATTTCAGAGGTCTTCCACTCTCTCCAATCCCATCTCCATGCCTGCCTTCTTGAGACATACCAGCAATGTGATCAGTGACATGACTCAGGAAGTTCTTTAAGACATTGAGTTATAGAGAATCTGACATGCATTGGTGAAGAAGGTGTTTGTTTTTTTATTATTTGAGAATTTCCAATAGCAATGAAATCACAGATCTTATCCTTACCCAATAGCATTTCATTAATAAAGATACAGACAAAATATGACAAAAATACTTTAATTGCTTTCTCAAAACATAATGAACAGGATTCATAAATTTATCCATAAGATTATTGTTGATTTAGTGCTGGAAGATCTCTTAGAGTTCATCTACTTTATATAATCACCTTACAGGAGGGCAAATTGAGTCACAGAGTAGTTAAATTACTCTACTAACACCATACAGACTGTGAAGAAGTACCATCATTTAGAATCTACCCTATGGGAATTCCATTCATTATAAATAATGAAAAAAATTCCTTCTTTCCTTGCTTCCTTGCTTCCTTCCTTCTTTTCTTCCTCCCTCTTTTCTTTCCTTCTTCCCTCCCTTCCTTTTCTCTCTTCTTCCCTTCCTGACTCTTTCCCTCCTTTCTTTTATTGCTTCTTTCTTCTCTCTTTCCCTCTATTCCCTCCATCTTCCTCCTTCTGTACTTTCTTTCCCTCTTCCTTCATCTCTCCCTACTTTCTTTCCTTCCTTCTTTCTTCTCTCCCTTCTTTCCATTTGTTTTTTCCTTCTTTCCTCCCTAAGTCTTTTCTTTCCTTTATTCCTTCCTCCGACCCTCCATTCTTTCTTTCCTTTTTCTTTCCTCCCTCCTTTCCTCCCTTCTCTCCATTTTCCCTTCTGCTCTCCCTCCCTCCCTTCTTCCTTCTTTCCTTCCTTCCTTCCATCATTCATTCCTTCCTTCCTTCCTTCCTTCCTTCTTTCCTTCCTTCCTTCCATCATTCATTCCTTCCTTCCTTCATTCCTTCCTTCTTCCTCTATCCCTCTCTCCCTTCCCTTCCTTCTTTCCTCTCTTCCTTCCTTTCTTTCATTCTCTTCCTCCCTCCAGTCTACTTCTTGTCTTCCTTTCCAAAAATCTAATGAGCAAAAAGAGAGGTTCGGATTATATAAAAAATAATGTAAGTTCATATATTTAATACTGGAACGGACCTTAGGGGTCATATAGTAGAAACTTAGAATTTCACAAATGAAAAAAATGAGATCCAGATAAGCAAATTGAATTAAAGTCACACAAATAGTAATTGGCATCTCCAGAAAAGATCTATTTTGTGTACATTCTTTGTAAATGCTGGAATAATGATTAAGCTTTTTTTCATTATTTTTGAGTTTTTATTGCTAAAATAATCATTGATCAAAAGGAAATCTCCATGTTACATCTAAGATCACAGGAATATAGATATAGAAACAGAAGGAGTTTTAGAGATAGAATCCTAGCATCACCTCCTTCATTTTCCAAGTGAAGAAATTGAAGGATTTACTGAGTGTACATAGGCAATAAATGGCAGAACCAGAAATTCCAACCTAGCTCATTCTCCACAGCACCATATTTGTTGATTGGTATATATTTAGTTACTACCATGTAATACAAACACAGTTCAGGGACATTTACATACCACCAGCATGACAGCATGACTTGGGAAATGGATAATTTTTAGTTTTCTCTGTCTCATGATCATTGTATATGTGAAGTGTGAAGTGTGAAGACATAGCATTCTCAGTTCTGGGTCACAGAAATAGGAAGGGGCTAGACACTATCAATCCTCTTTCTCCCTCTATTTCTATTTAGAAAAAAAAAGACTATAAGGTTTTGTTAAGTGTTGAAAAATAGCTTTCATTATCAATTACTAAGCAATTCACTTCATGCTTCCTTATCCCCCCCCCCCATTTGGATTTCCTTCCTCAGATAGGTTTGCTGATATGAAACATCTATTTTGTGCTAACTATTTTTCTGTTGAGAGAACATTCACATAACTCATAGGGTGATGAATCAGCTTTCCACAGATTTCCCCAAATTGTTGCTGTGGAGAGAGGCAGAAGGAGAGAGAGAGAGAGAAAGACAAAGAAGGAAATAGAGATGGAGTGAGAAAGAAAGAAATGGAAATAGATGAAGGACAGGAAGAGAGACACAGAGACACACAGAGACACACAGAGTCAGAGAGATAGAGACTAGGAGAGAAGGAGAGAGAGGCGTGAGAAAAAGGAAGGGGAACAGACAGAATGGGGAGAAAAATTGACAAGAGAGAAAAAGAAGAGAAGGATACAAAGATGGATATAGGCAGAGAGGGACAGAAAGTGATGTAGTGGGGAGAGAGAGAGTGAGAGAGACAGGGAGGAGGGAGGGAGAGAGAGAGAGAGAGAGAGAGAGAGAGAGAGAGAGAGAGAGAGAGAGAGAGAGAGAGAGAAACAAGCTTGAAAAATTTGGTTTCTCTAAGGACAATTTTTCAGAAACTTATAATGACTGACAAAAAGGATTGTAATGGATGGTGTCTTTCAACCCTAACTCTAGTAGGCACAACCTAAATGCTACAATTCATCACTTGACAGGCCCTGCTGTCCTTTAAAGTTCCACTAAAGTCTTTGAAGCTCAAATAGCCTGCAGCAAAGGACTCGCAAGAAAACCTTCTTGATAGGCACCACTAAACCACAGGGAATTCTCTTATCAAAGAAACATTTTGCTTTATGTTTGAGAGAGTGAATATAACTAATTCATAGTTTGTGATAATGTGTATGTAATTTATAAGAGATTAGAGGCCTGTCTTTATTGTGGATTGAAACACAAAGATTTTCCATTCTTGAGGCCAGAAATATAGTTCATTTCCAGCAGTGGGGGCTAGAGGGGTGGGTAGTATATTGTAGTAGAATGAGCATAAGACTTGGAGTCAGGAAAACCTGAGTTCAAATTCATTCTCAGACTCTTACTGGTTGTATGACTCTAGGCAAACCCCCAAATCTCTGAGCTTCTGTTTCTTCTCCTGCAAAATGGGAAAACTATAGCTTTTTAACCCTAATGTTGTTGTTCAGTCATTTCAGTCATATATGACTCTTTATGACCCTATTTTGGGCTTTTCTTGGCAAAGATACTGAAGTGGTTTGCCATTTCCTTCTCCAGTTCATTTGACAGGTAAGAAAACTGAGGCAAACAGGGTTAAATGACTTGCCCAGAGTCACCCAGTTAGCAAGTGTCTGAGGCCAGATTTGAACTCAGGAAGATGAGTCTTCCTGACTCCATGCCTGGCACTCTATCCACTCTGCTGCCTAGCCTGCCTCAAAACTTAACATAAATGTTAGGTTTTTTATTATCATTATATATTTTATACCATTTATAAATTTTATTGACATATTTTGTTTTGACTGGACACTTCACAAACTCACTATGCAATCTCCATCCCCCCACTCAAGTCTATACATAGAAGACAGTTAACCCAAAGTGTCCAATGGTATGATTCAGATTGATCCTAGATGACTACCTTTTTCTTTTGTAATCTGCTTATTGTTAACAGGAGGGCAAAATCTGAAGCTTGATTTTGATAGTTATCAACATTGTAGCTTTGCACTTGATATGAAATCGGTTGCTGTTTAATGTTGTCTTTGTTTACACTTTCCTGTTCTTTGTATTGTTATTTTCACTCTGCCATCTATACATTAAATCACTTCATCTTAGTCTCCTCTTGTATTACTTTGCATTCTTCCCATTTGTCATTCTTTGCAGAATAATACTATTCCTCTAAATCCATAAAGCACAATTTCCTCACCTGTTGGCATTGCTAATCTCCCTACTCCATGCATTTTCATTTGCCATCCTCCTTAGCCAAAACTTTCACATTTTTGCTCCTGGCTCTCTTGGCTTCCTTCAAGTTCTAGCAAAAAATCCATCATCTATGAGTTCTTTTCTAATCTCCCTTCAATCTCTTTTCTCTGTTGATTATCTCCAATTTATCCTGTATGTGTTTTTTGTACATAGTTCTTTGCTTGTTGTTTTCCTCATTCAAATGTAAACTCTTTGAGAGCGAGAGATTTCTTTTGCCTTTGTTGTGTCCCAAGCACTTATTAAGGAGCCTAGCACATAGTTGGCCCTAACTAAGCGCTTGTTGACTGACCAAAGATCCAGGGTGAAGTAACTTCCACTAACTTAGGTGACAGCACATTTTGGAAAGATCTTATTGTCATGAATTTGTCCTCTATGAGTTCCAAATCTGCCTTTCTATGTTATTTTCATTCATTGCTCACCTACCAAGCAGATCAAGCTGACTCACTTTTCCATTTGTCAGTCCTTCCAATAATTTGAGCCAGCTTTCATCTCTCCTTTATGTCTTTTCTTTCTCAGGCTAAATAAATATCTTCATCTCCTTAAGAAGATTCTTGTATATCTCACTTTCCTCACAATCCTGGTTATGTTTTTACTCCCCCTAGTTAACTTCCTTCCTAAATTATGACTTCCAGAACAGAACACAGCAGCCCAGTTGTGATTTGGCCCTGCAAGAATGCTGAATGCAGATCTATTTCAACATGTAGGGTATTGTCATTTGTCTTTTCATTTGGAGGGGGGAAAGCAGGGGATTTGGGGTTAAGTGACTTGCCCAAGGTCACACAGCTAGTGAGTGTGTCAAGTGTCTGAGGTCAGATTTGAACTTAGGACCTCTTGACTCCAGGGCCAGTGCTCTACTCACTGCACCACCTATCTGCCCCTTGTCCTTTATTTTCAAATAATATCATGATATTGGGGTCAGGGTACACTGTGTTCAGCTGTGGCTGATCAGTAAAATAGTGGATGATGAGTAATTTCTTGACTTGTGCATGAATTGGATTTAAGTAAAATAGAAATAGTGTGCAAAATTGTTATCCTTACTCTCTTTTCCAGAGTCATCAAACAAAAGTGGCAAGACAGAAGTCAGGATGTTGGGTGACGCAGAGGAATGCAGAAGAGGACCTTGGCAACTTTAGTTTCTGACTAAGCATCTGCTTCAGTCACCTTCTTTAGGCCACTGGGATAAATTGTTCTCTCTACCCATCCTACCAAGGGAACTCTTCACATGCTTGGGGTAAGACATCCTCTTAACTCATTAATGGATTTGAGGCCTGATGGTTACCCTCAATCAGCTTTAGCTCATCTGCCAAAATGGTTTTATTGGGTTGTGGCCACTGCACACACTACAGCTTCTTGGAGCCATAGTTGAGAGCTGGATAACTGATTAGACACCAAAGATAGATGAGCAGCCCTGAAAAAGGCTTGGGAAACCCTCACAGCACAGGTGCTAGTCCTTCCTGAACAGCCCATAAAACATATAGAAAAAAATACTTTATGGAAATACTACTTACTGGTTGTATGGTCTTAGGCCAATCTTAGCTTCTCTAAGTCTCAGTTTCCTTATCTTTAACATGAAGTATTAAGACTGGATGACCAGTTAAGGTCACTTATAGGTCAACATGTATGATATTTTGAACAATGAAAAAAATGAATATAATAGGAAGTAGGTATACATGGTATAATGGATACAATATTGAATTTGAATTCAAGAAAACTGGACTTGACTTCTGAGACATTTGCTAGCTACATGCTGTATATATACATATATATGTACACACACACACACACATACACACACACACACACACACACACACAGAGTAAATACTAAATTCACCATGTGAGAAGTTTCTTCTTCTGTAAAATAAAGTTAATAGTTACCATACAACTACGTTTTTGCCAAATCCACAAGTCTCTTAGCATTTCAAAAAAGCCTACTATGTGCCAGGCACTCTGTTAAGCAATGAGGATAAAAAGAAAGACAAACACAAAAAAAACCCATGCAAAAAACCCAGCCTCTGCTTTCATTGGATTCACATTTTATTCATGGAGATAACATGAAAACTACTATGTACAAACAATATATATGGATAAAATCAAGACAAATTGTCAGCATCAAATGAAATAATGCTTCTAAAGCACTTTGCAAACCTTAAATCATAGCAATTTGTGCTATATTATCTTATTATCATGGATAAAAATAAAAAGTGTTTGAGAAGGCTTGGATGAGTTTCAATCTATACCAATATGAAGAAGTCTCCATGTCAATAAAATCATTCATTCCCTGCAGTATTGTGTCATGTATTTGTCACAAAATGTGTT
Organism: Phalanger gymnotis; assembly: GCA_028646595.1. NCBI lineage: Eukaryota > Metazoa > Chordata > Mammalia > Diprotodontia > Phalangeridae > Phalanger > Phalanger gymnotis. The sequence goes on from CM053623.1 coordinate 278,790,436, forward strand.
TTCTTATCTTCCTTGTAGTTGTGCTTTCTTGTTTAAAAATAATACATGTAGCAAGTTGACAAATATTTTGTATGGACTGGCCAAATAGAAAGGCCTGCCTTTAACTGTATGACCCACAGACAATATCCACCACAATATTAGTTTAATTGCTAATAGCAATAACAATTTGTTTACTTAGTATATAATTATTGCCGGTTGCTTAAATCTTGATCATTTAAAATAAAAGCCATATATTCCATAAAGATTTTACAATAGAATTTTCAAAGATGTTCATTTGAAGTCAGTCACAAAATCAGCAAAGAATATTATGTAGAGGTTTACACAGATACTTGGATGGTCTGGCACATAGTAAGTACTTAATAACTGATTATTGAATGAATGAATGAATGAATGAATAATCCATTATTTCAGTGTTGTGAGTACTCCTTTCACTGGGACAGACTACTGCCTCCATTGTTCTTTTCCTTTGTATTTCTTATTCATTCCCTTCAATTTTCCATAGGTGATCCACATATTTTATAGCTCTAGTGCAGCTTTGGATTGTCCATGTATTATCTCTTGATCTCAATACATGACCAGGCTACCACTTTTTCTGATCATACAAGTACTCAATAATGTCTTCTAAGCCATTTATTAAGCACAATGCATTATTGGTAATATGTTGCAACCTACTTCTACATGTCAAATGTCTTTCCTTTGCCCTTAAAGTAACCTGGAATTATGATTATCCTGAAATCTTAATGTTCCATGATTTATACTTACATACAACCCCAGGGAGAATATTTAGGGGGAAGGAGAAGCTTGGGATATTGCAAAGCGTTGTTCATTTTCCCAAATGCAATCCAGGTTCTTTTCCTCCTCTTATTCTATCATAGACACAGGACATTATCTGTTCATGAAACATATGTATTGATCGACTAACTCAATGGCTGCCCCTTCCCATAGCATGTCACTAATCAGGTAATATTCATTATTTATCTGGTTGCTTTTTTCTATACGTAATGCCAGGCCAACCACTTCTGAATGGATATGGATCTCATTGTGGGGGCCCTGCAGTATTCTGCGGCTTGATGGAACCATCATAATGTTATTCACAAATGGGAGCATCTGGAGACATTTACCGTTTGTAGGGAATTCCTTTTCCATTTGTACTTTGTACCAGATCTCCTCTATGATGGAAATTAACCACTCTGGCGAGAGTGTTTCTTCTCTCTGTTTTATGCACTTATGATATTGATAATCAGAGCATCAATAAGCAAAACTATCCTTATGATGGTGCTGTATTTATAAATTAATCTTACAGAATTTTAGCATAAGCTTGAAAAGAATGTTGTTGAGGGAAAACATTTTGTTCTACCAAACCATGTGCTTATTATTATTATTATTATTATTACTATTTAAAAGCAATAGTGGAGTAAATAATGGAATTTTGTATTATCTACATCTCAATCAACTGTGTGGTCGTGTAGATCCTTTACTTTGGAAAACTACTTGTGAAAACTTGCTTAGTTCCCTCTTTTTTTCTGTCAAAGATTTCCTAGATAATACCCAAGATAACACCCAAGTCATTCCAGTAAAGTTTTATAGAGATGAGAGACCAGACATCTGGTCTGGTAGTTGCTAAGTAAGCCTTTTGGTGATAATATAATCTGTTATCTTTTTTTTTTAATTCCATGAGAATCCTTCCCTCTGAAATATTTTGAAAATGGATTTCAAAATAGCTATAACATTGTTTCTTCTCTAAAATTCTTCTGATTAGATTTAGTCCTTCCTTCTTACTTTAAATTCTGACAATTGATCAGCATAGAAACTCTAGCAAAAGTGTCTCATTCCAAGACTGCTTATTTCTATGTATAATGTCAGGCCAACCACTTCTAAATGGTTCACTTTCATCGATATATGGCCCTTGGATCATTTGGCTTATTTTAATCAATCCTTCCATAACTTCATTTTCCATCCATCAATCAATCAAGAGCACAAGTAATAAACAAACATTTATTAAGTGCTTATTATGTGCCACATATTGTTCTAGGAGCTGGAAAGGGAATAGCAAAAAATGTCTGCTTTTAAGGAGCTAACATTCTTTATGCTACTTTGTGTTATATGATACTCCTTCATATGCTCTTTCATCCTATGCCTCAGTAATGTCTTACAAATGAGCTTGCCTCCTAAACTAATGTTGGACCTTGTTGCTATGTCTCTTCTTATGTTGTTTGCTGGCTGAAGTAGTTTCTGAGCTCTTTTGGCCTCCTTATTGTGCTGACTTTTACATAGCTATACTGATTTAAAAAAGAGAGAGATAATAACCTGAGTCAGTATATTTAATTTATCCACCTTTTATTTTCCAGGGTGAATAGCCTGTTAAAATAGGTTGAATTAATTTTTTTTTAATTTTATAACTCACTTCATTCTCCATCCCCCCCCCCCAATTCGGTATATTTACGACCTACTATTTAAACCCAAAACAAAAAGGCAACAAAATATACCACATGGTCTAATAAAAGTACAATAAAAACTTAACTATATAGATATATTCAATCTCTCAGAAACCCATTTTAAGTTAATACAGGATTAATTAGATATTCTGTATTGTTTTAATTTATATAAATTCCATAATAACTTATTGAGCATGCAATAATTTTGAAGAATATACTTGATTTGTCAAAATGTGGAAAAAAACTAAGAAGACAATGCATTCCGTCCATATGCCTTTGTGAATGGGATACTCTATAACTGTTGAGGGGCTGCATTTATTTGAGTTAGGAAAGAGCATCACTCAGAAAACAAAATATGGACTATTCATTTTCAAATTGAAGTGAAATTAAAATTAGTTTGTCTTCAGAAATTCAATGTTTTGTGATTAGTGATGACAATTTGAGGTCACCTAAAAGTAGGTTTAGGAATAGCTTTTGGGGGCGGGGGGTGGAATTATTTTGCTTTTTTACTATTGGATCCAGCAGAGGGCAGCACCTGATTCCTCACCCTGCAAAAGTAGTTCTGATTATACACTGCAGATCTCTGATCTTAAGTCATGCTCGGGCTCCCTCTGCTGTCCTTTTAGATTTCAAATTAGGAAAAAAGAAGAAGAAAAAAGAAAATCTTTAACCCCCAAACTAACAGTTTTGCACATTATTTTTATATGAATTTCTGATGCACAGATGGCTACATACAAATATATAATATTTCCGAAATAAAGAATATACTAAAATTTCTGTACAATTTCCCCACTGGCAAATCAGTGTGAGAGAATAGTCAAAGATACTAGTCAAAGTTACTAGTCCTAGTTCTCAGACTAATTGTGCAACATTGGAAAGTGATCATTTATTTGGGCTTCAGTATCTCCATCAGTAAAGTCAGATAGGGTAAGTAAATAAGAATATTCTTAGTTTCTTTCATTACCCAAATTAAAGGATTCTTTAAATCTAAAAATAATCACAAATAGAATAAGGCTTGGATAAAAAAAAAATCTCTAAATAAATACCACCAAATAAAAATTCCCTAAATTTGAGCATGAGGAAAGACTTCTTTGGGCCTTGCATTTTATTGGAATGATATGAGTCACAAATAGATGCAGACTGGTTCTGCAAATACAGAGACCTTCAAGATTGAGGCAGGTAACCAGATAATGAAGACAGAAGGATTTTGTAGCTTGAATAACCCAGATAATGATCTCTGTTCTCCACTTTCTGTGAACATGGACACAGACTCTGTGCTGCCTGCCATGATTTTTGATCAAAGTTACTTTTCTTGGTCATTCTATTGTTTCTGTTGTCAGTTCTAATGAAGCCAAAGTGTCTAGGGTTTTAGCAAGACCTCAGAGTGAGTCTTTTAAATCTAATAGAACCAATATGAATTAGACTATGTCTGTACACATGAAAAGTGATGTAGAGAGTTGAGTCAATTATCTAGATAATTAAAAGCAAAAAAATCCCCCTAACAAACAAATGCATAATAGTAAGAACATAAATTTTGAACACTCAAAACACTCAGATCATAGAAGCAGAGACACTTAATCTTTATTGAATTAATTAGACCTGAAAATAATCTTAGAACTCGCCAAGTACAAACCAACTCTTTTTTTAAACAGAGGAGTTAATTGAGGCCCATAGTTCTTTAGTGACTTTGTCCTTTTTGCTCAAAATTTCACAAATCAAATCTTTAATAGTTCACCCTAGAAGTCACATCCTCTGACTTCTCATTTAGTGTATTTTCCCCTGTTTTCTTCTACCTGGACATTTTTTTTCCTCTTGGCTTTAATCATTAGCTCATTACCTAAACTTATCGCTTCATGTTATATGTGAAGTGAGTATGTATACACATACATAAATGGATGTCAGTGAGAAAACACCATTAAGGTTACTGAAATATCCTCTACTTAAGCTTCAAATAAACAAACTAACTGTTTACTTAACAAAGTTGGCCAAGCTTGCTTCAAGGATATTCGTGAACATTAATCAAGGAAACTATGTTTGCATTTCCCAAGTCTTGCGTTTTTTTTCACCAGGAAGCCAAGCCTAAGTCACAATTTAACATGAAAATACAGAAATATTTGAAATGTGAAAATATAACAGCTGTTGTAAATGATAATGAGTGCTATCAACAAATGAAACAGGAAAATTTGAAGGCAAAACTAATCTGCTGAAAGGATCAGTAACTGTTCCTCAAACACAATATGAATTCACAACATGAATATTGCTATATACTAAGTACCTTTCCTTAATACCTCGTAAATTAGAAATTAAAAAAAGAATGACTGAATTTGAATGACTAAACTGAGGAAGAAGAAGTAATTTTGTGTAAATTCATATGAAATGTTGAACAGATCAACAGGACTTGTAAAAACTATCAAATCTGATATTTACTATCTCTGTGTCTTTGGGCAGAGACGCTTAAACATCTGGGTCTCAGTTTCCTTATCTGTAAATTGAGGTGGTTGGCTTGGATGGCCTCAGAAGTCCCTTCCAGCTCTAGATCTTAAGATTCCACAAAATAGTCTCAGGACATGAATGTAGACCATCAAAAATACGCTTCTAGAACTGATATAATGGAAAAGGAAGTGAAAGTGACCAGAGGCAGAGGATCAGAATTAAAGTTCTATCTCCCACATTCACTAGCCTTGGAAACTCATCCAATCTCCTTAAGCCTTGGATTTTTTATGTTTAAAGTTAGGCAGAATGATAGTTCTTTTTCTTTACCTCGCAAGGTGTATTGCAAACAATAAATCAAATAATATATAAAAAACATTTAAAAATTTTAAAGCAGTATATAAATGGAAGTTCTTTTCTTAAATTCCAGTGATCAGGCTTATTTGAAAATCAATTTAAAATTTTTAATTTAATTTATTACTATTATTATTATCATCATCAATATGTTTTCTAAGTGCTTCACTTATGGCATCTGAAGCTGTTTATTCTTTGGAATGAACTCCTCATCTCTGTGACTCCAAATTAGGATATCTGGAGAGTCTTATTCCAATGAATTGACCTTGGAATTGGACAATCTTTTTTTTTTTTTGCACCTTGGCCCTATAATTTCCTGGGTCCATGATTTTGACATAATAATCTTTATTACTATCACATCATCAGGTCATCTTGAGAGTTATGGCAAAAATGCTCATCACCTTGGTGTGTATGATGCTGTTTTGTATAATGATCCTCTTGGAACTCAGCTAGATTGTCCTTGACTCAACAGGTACATAGCATATTAGTGAGGTGAGTTTTTGAAGCTTTTCTAGCTCAGTTAGACCTACGAGAATTTACACTTTACTGTCACGGTCTTTTAGAATGCAAAGTCTTCTCCATGGTGGAATGACATTAAGATAGGACTTCAGTGGAGGTTATAGGATAACAACAAAGATGATGATGATGATGATGATGATGATGACAATGATAACTAACATTTGCATAGTACTTTAAGGATTACAAAGTACTTTTTATATGTTATCTCATTTGATTTTCACAATAACCAAGGAAGATAGTTGCTCTCCCTGTTTTGCAGATGAGGCAGCTAAAACTGAGCAAAGCTGATTTGCTTGCCCAGAGTGACACAGCTAATGAGTATCTGAGCCAGTATTTGAACTCAGGTTTTCCTGACTACAAGTCCACTAAACTCAGAGACATCAGATATGAAGTTGCTAATTGCATGAGGCCTACAACCTTTGAAGGCACATACCAGATTAAAATGCAATTAAGAAACATTTACCAAAATAAATAAAATAAAGACAATTTTATAACAAGAAGTAAATAAAACAAAACATAGGTAACATTATACTATAAAACTAATTAAATATGTATCCACACCACTTCCCTATACCACCTAGTTGCCTGTTGGGTTTTGGAAAAACAAAATTGTTGTGTGATTAATGAGAAAGAATGGTGTTAGTATAGGTAAAATATATTTGATCACCAGATATTTGTAGGTAAATAAGTATGGATAACAAATATTACATTATTATTTTTAATATGCATTTAAAAGATTTTTCTAAATTTTCTTTTAAAAACATGAACATATTTTAATATGCACAAATAATTGAAGATTGTATGTGAAACTATGAAGCTCTAATATATATATATGGCTTAAAATACATATATACATGTCTATGAATATTTTATGTATATATTTCTATAATTTAAGTACCATTGTTGCCTTGCTTATCTAGTGTTTCCCTTTGTATATTTTTAAAATGTTTCTTTCATGTATTTTTTTTTCTTTTCTTCAGACACTTTTTATAAGATACCTTTTATTGATGGACAAGGAAATCACATGATTTATTTTTCCAAAGTTTTAACATAATTTCCATTAAAATCCTTATGATAACCCTGGATCCTTTCAAGTAGAGTTTAAGTTCCAGTAGGTCCAATTAAGCTGGAATGAACTCCCATTCAAATAGAAATGATATAGAGCTCCTGTCACTAGCAAATAAGCTTGCAGCAGAGTAGGTAGATAAGTCAGAAAGACCTGGATTTAAGTCCAGCCTGTCTTTCTCTCTCTCTCTCTCTCTCTCTCTCTCTCTGTCTGTCTCTCTGTCTCTCTCTCTAACTCTCTGTCTCTGTCTGTCTCTGTCTCTGTCTCTCACACACACACACACACGCACACACACAGTTGGACAACCATAAGCAAATAAATTATCTTCTGTGTCCTAGGAAACTCTCTAAGACTTTAAGATATAAATTCCTTGAGGGTGTATATTACTAGAAGGTATTTTCTTCACCAAAGAAATCTCATGTCTGGAACTCTTACTTCTTCGGAAAAAATCACCATGTTGTACAAACCTGTTTCAGAGTGTACAGATTTAAGTAGAACAATAACAGATAAGGGAGGAAAAGATTGTACCATTAGAAAATGGCTTTTTTTCATTTACTTAAATACAGCAGAATCTTACTTTTGACTTTTGAGACTGTCTGTGTTCAGGGAAAAGTAACTAACAAAGTAATGATGGGCTAGTCAAAAGAAACAAACTGATATTTAAAATTGAGAGAAAACCTATCCCTCTTATATTGTTCAGTCACTGAACGAACCCAAACCAAAAAACTTTTGCTAAGAATATATTTGGAACACTGTGCCCAGAGGCAGATTAGAAACTTATTCATAATTCATTATCTGAGATAGCTGGGACATTGAGAAATTATATTACTTCCTTATGGTAGGAACAAAGGAAGAAAACAAGCATTCATTAAATGCCTACAATTCTTGGAGGTCCAATGATTTTGACATTGTGGTAACCATTGTTACCATCACAGTATTCCTATTAATACTAATAATGCTATTATTACCCTCATTGGCCACTTAGAGCCCAGAGGTGTAATTGGAATGGAGGTCTTCCTGACTACAAGTCTAGCACTCTGTACGGTATTCTTGGCTGCCTCTGAAGAACAGAAGAATATGTCCATTAATAAAATCAGATTTTCTTATGCTTTTTACTTTTTGGTTCCATAATAATAAAGGAATATTGATTATAGCTTCTGTATTTCCTTCTTTTCCAGTTTTCTTTGAGGTTTATTTGCAAATCTTTCTTATGTTCATCATATAATAAAAGGTCTCTTCTCTCATTACCTTTTTTTAAATCTCCATAAAGCATTTTGAGAGTATAATTTTTATTAAAAATATTATGCTGAATTATGCATTCAATTTTGTTAGTTTTGGACCTGCTTAGATATAGTTATAATGGAATTTTGTTGCAGAAATCCCCAAAACTGTATGTTTCACGGAGGGAAAAATATACGCACACATGCACAAATGCAGAGTTTAAATTATTTTAAGTGATAAATATCACAGTAGTAGTAGTATAGTTTTACCTTGGAAGTGTCCGTAAGATTTACTTTGCATCAGAGTTGTACTTTGGCATGTTTATATGCATTTTCTTCTTTGCCTTACTATTAAGAAAGTGACTCAGGATCACAGAACAGTCTCCTTGCTGTGACTAATACCCCAAGTCTGGCCCAGAATTTTAGGCTGTATCACCTGCCTAGACCCGCCTATGGCCTCCAAATGTGGAAAAAAAGAAAGCTGAAATTCAGCAAAAAGTCTTTTTTTTCTTTTTGAAGAATGTCAACACATTTCCTGAGTAGATTTAAGTTGAAAGTATTTTTTAACATCGGCATTGAGCTATCTATCTATCTATCTATCTATCTATCTATCTATCTATCTATCTATCTATATATATATGTAAAATTGTGTCTGAATCGTGTATATATTTAACTCTTAAATATGCAAGTGCTCAAAATATTTTCATATATGTAGGTCTAAATGCTTATAGTCACATACAGAATATGTATCAATGTTAGTTCTTAGCTACTTTTTAGCTTCACCACTGTGGGTAAGGGTCTTTTCTAGGATCAATCTTGAGCCCTTAATAGAGAGAAACTCTTTCTCAACAGTGAGAAGGAATTGAAGGTCTGGATAATCTGAGCAAAAGTAACTTTATTGAAGTAAGTGAAAGTACTCTTTTCCTTCAAAGAAGAGCTGCTTACAGAATCCACATGATAAACCCAGGGGATTTCATTCAGACTACACTGAAAAATAATACATTAAAAATGTGATTTACTCTTCAAATGTTTCTATAGATAGGGAGAAGAGACTTAGAAATACAGAATATTAATATAAATCAAGAGATTTAATTTAGGGCTCTTTTATTATCTTTATGTGAACATTTTGTGAAGTAGTGTTAGTTTAGAGTTTTCTGGTCCACATTTTGCAATTTTATGCTCTGTAATCATTGATAGTATTTTAACATGGATTAGTGCAAGGAATAAGGTAATTAAGTCATCTTTCTGTATCTTAAAGAGTGGAGTATTTTGTTTTCTTGCATTTTAAAGTTAAAATATTACTTATGCCCTGTATATGCTGACATTGTTTGTGGATTTATCAACTGACTGGTAGCTTCACCTGCATCTTAATGGTGATTGTTCTGGGGGTGGGGAGCTGCAGGTGGCAATCACACACTGAAAAACCAAGAACCAAACCCAATCAAACCAAAAAAGTTTTGCAGTTAAAAATAATCTTCTGGCAAGTGAGTAGAAGATGTCATTAGTAAGAAATTTACCAGTCAACTTAATCTCCTGTGTGAAATAATTCCACCAGATGGATGAGTAGTATAGTAAATTGTTCCCTTTACAACAGGTTTCTGATTGGGTGAGAAAGCATAACAGTTTACAGGTTAGTACATAGTGATATAAACAACTTTATCCCTTACCTTTTCAGTCCCTTGGCAACTGCCAATTTACATGGCAATTTCCTCATCAAAGAGCTCCCTGAGCATCTTAATCTTCCTCATCAAATAATTTAAATTTTCCCGAAGCAGCTTTATTTTTGGTAGCTTTATAGTCTGACAGCAGCGAGGACTTTATTCTTTCCTATGCCTCTTTGGAGGAGTGCATATGAGAAGATGGAGGAAGGAAAGATGCTCTCTCTCTGTGTCTTGGAGCATTGCCAACAATCTGTGAGATATGGAAAGAATATCATTTGCCCTTTCAAGGAAGACTCTTCACTTTCTTATCTCCCAAAAGGTATTTGTTATTATATCTATTGTTTTATTATTTTTAAGTTATTCCTATTTCCTTTAGAAAATCTAGATGGGATTGGGCATGGTAGCACCTGCTTCTAGTCCCTGCTGCTGAAGATGCTGAAGTTGGTGGATTGCTTGAGTTGGGGGAGTTAGCCTTTCATTAAAGTTAAAGCTTGGTGGGTGTATGTACTAAGTCTGGCATTAATAAAGTGTTTCTCTGAGAGTAGAGGACCAGAACAGTGACTAAGGAAGGGGAAACTAGTTCAGATTGGAAAAACAGAGAAGGCCTGCTCCACTTTTGGTATGTGTGAGATGGAGACTTAGTCTTGAAACCACAACATAAATTAAAAAAAAATGTAAATGTGCTAAAAGTCAGATTACTCTGTTGTGCACCTGTGAACTTGGTAGGGTGGGATATCATAGGGTTCTCTCTCATATAAAACATGGAATAGACATTTGATACATATTTGCTGAGAAGACTCGGAGGTTCATAGATTTAGGGCTACAAAGTACTTTAGATGTCACTGAGCAAAATCTCATTTTACAGAGAAGGAAACCGAAGTGAGTCACACAGGCAGTAAGTAGAAGATCTGGGATAGGAACAAGGTTTTTTGTCTTCTAAACTTAAAACTTTCCATAGTATCATACATAATATAAATGAATGTTCAGGTTATTAATATATTCTCTAGTATGTGAAGGAAAGTAACTCCTCCCTTAATTTTAGAGGTGAAGCACCTCATGAGAAACTTGTCATACAGGTCTTGGAGGAAGTACAATCTGATGTGTACCTAAGGTGGATAAAAGAAGAGCCAGGTACTGGGCAAAGATAGAGATCTTATTGCAACTTTGACCAGCTTCTCAATGGATAAATGGAAATCAGCACAAGGAAGCTTTGATGTTCCCAAGACCTACCAGGCACTCTGGGAAAGGGTGAGAAAGAAGTGCCAGATAGCTTAATCAAATAGACAGCTTCTGCTGAACATACTCATCAAACGCCTTTATCCCTGTGCTGTGACTTTGCCTAAGTTCTGGAGTGGTATAACAAGTACAGGTGTAGATAAGATACTCTGAGAGACACAAATATCATTCATACTCAGGGCACCTTCCCCAAAGGGGATGGCTGACCAGTAATCACAGAATCAGAAAGAGAAAAGAAATGCCAAAGTGCTCAGGCCAACATAGCTAGAGTGTTTTAATGGGCCCTGGAATCTTCCATAATTCTAACCTTCTATCTTCTTTCTCATGTCATCTTTCAACACCAAATTCCATACGTCAGAAGTTCTAGTGTTGTTTACTCTGCATTTTCTTGACTTTGTATATTTGCTACAAAGGTCTTGTCTCTTTTAATGGAGGAAAGAGAAGATAAGTGCTTGCTAATTGAAAAATAAAATGAAGTTGGAAAAAAATTTGGAAAAAAGGTAAGTATGTCTAGTATATCAGTTCCAAAAATATAAGCAGGTTCTTTTAACTACTATTGAGTTTTAGAGGGAAAAAAAAAACAACCAAGCATTTTCTTGAACAGGGGAAAGAATATTTAGTGAGAGAAGGTTCAAGACGGTTAGTGGGGTGTATAGTTGGGACTGTGCATAATCAAAGAGAGGAGTTCATACTCTCATGCATTCTGTTTTTATTTGCTTATAAGTGCTTTTGTTTATCAAATGAATGTGTAAACTGAATCCTCAATAGCAATTATTAACTAAGAGAAATAAGATACATATAAAGAAATAAAAATTCAAGAGAATGTGATGTAAAGAATTTCAAATGAATGAATGAATAAAAATATTTTTTAAGCACCAAGAATGTGCTTAGCAAAGCATTATGCTAAGTAAGTCATCATAATCGAAGCAGAGGGACTGCAGTAATGGGCCAGACCTCTGATCTATGCATTTCAGTGTCCTATAACTTAGAGAGGTATGAAGGGCTGATAAAAATGTTGTCTGCCATTTGTACAGTGCTACAAGGTTTGTAAAGGGGAAAGGAGGTAGTGCAGTGGATAGAGTGCTGGGCCAGAAGCCAGAAAGACTCCATCTTATGGAGTTCAATTCTGGCCTCAGACACTTACTAACTGAACGACCCTGGGCAAGTCACTTAACTCTGTTTGTGTCAGTTCCTCATCTATAAAATGAACTAGAGAAGGAAATGGTAAACCACTCTAGTATTTTTGCCAAGAAAAGCTCAGATGAGGTCATGAAGAGTAGTGCATGACTGAACAACAACAAAAGTTTTGTAAGGCATTTTAACATATATTTATAAGAGCCTTAGAGAAAGGTGCTATTATTGTCCCTATTTTACAGATGAAGAAACTGAGATGCAGATTAATTGACCGCTGAGTCCAGTCTAGTGAGTTTCTGAGTGTGAATTTGAGCTGATCTCCTAGCTTAAAGTTCCACACTCTATTTACATTACACTGCTTCTAATTATATAAGGGTTGACTTCCTCACCCCCATCCTAATAAGATCTTAAGGACATTCTTTTAGTCATGGTGACTTGCTCTCCACCTTAATAAATTACTTAATTTATCCTTGTTAGAGCTCTGTCATCCATGAATCAATTTAAACTCAAAAAAATTGGTTAGGGAGAAGGCTGATGGATTCAAGGAGATTTTGGCAATGCTATATGGCTTCTCCTCTTTTAAAACACACTCACATGGTATATTCATGACTTACTGTATATCTCTGCACATCTACATTGATCCAATGGATGGCTGCATGTGTGCACATGAAGCCACATGCCTTCACAAGGGCATTTCTCTCCAGTTATAACCCATGGCCTTGCAGACTATTGCCCAACTTTCATAGCCTGAAGCATAAACAAACCTTTATTTCCCAGTTTGCTGATTTACGGCTCAATAGATAAGTATAATCCTAGGATCATGACCTGGCCTCTCCTTCTTGGTCTCCTTGCCAGCCAATGGGATGATAAGTTCTAGCATTGGCCATCCTGTGGAATGAAGATCGTTTATATTTGGCAAATTGGGGAATCTGACACCTCTAACCAAAGTATGGAATATCTGGGACCAGCAGATGTTCCTCTGCATAGTTCTTGACTAATGACCTTTCTTACCATGCAAAGATTGTAATGTTTCTCTCTTTTGTGAAGAAAACAAATGAGAACTCCTTCTTTGGGAAGGGATATAATTTCTCCAGGAAAAACAAATCGATACCAGCTCTCTAGTTTCAATACTTACAGTAAGTGCATATTTTACATATCTCATTCACAAAAGCATTCTTTTGTGCCAATAAATATCGATGGACACAGTAATGTATGGTCATTGCTCAACTTCCTCAACTGAGAAAGCTAAAGGTATTTTTTTAAATCCCTGCCAAGACTGCCTTAATTCATAAGAAAGTTGAGAAAGTAAAGCTTTCACACAGAGATCATATATATGTTTTGCTTTCATTGTATTAAGTAATCTAGAAATATGGTTGAAAAATATGTGCGCCAGTAGCCACCACAAGTGTCTGTATTACAGCGTATGTGGTTGAGCTGGAAGAAGAGTTTGTGGGTGAAACTAAGCTCCCAATACTTATACCAACACCATAAGAGTAAAAAGGATCACATAATTGTAACCCAAAGCAAAACTGCAAATTCAAAATTATATATTTAACTCTTAAGTTTCTGGGAAGCTCTAATCTTGTGCTGTCATGCTAATTTTGATCTGTATATTTTAGTTAGCTATCTCCTTTCTGTCTTTGTATACCCAGGTGGGCACAGCATATATTTAACAGGTTCTAGCTGATTGTTTGATTGGTTGAAGACATGAGACATGAATAGAGAGCTTCCTTCAGAGTCAGAAAAACCTAGCTTCAAGTCTAGCCTCTAATGGGCCTTGCCTGTGTTGCCTGGACTTGTCCATTTACCCTGTTCTTGCTTTCTGTTCCCTCTAAGACAATTTATTAGTTGCAGAACAATAATGTATTCCATTGGTGGAAGAAGCTGTGAGGAGCTCCCAACATAGATGAAAATACAGGATCCTACCAAACAGATACACTATATAGAGTTCTATTCATTTTTAAGTTAGGGCTATCCTGATGATATCTTTTTCTATCTAGTTTTGAACTATCGGTAGATAGTCTCCTTTATATATCCCTTGATTTCTTTCTTTTAGATATGGATTTCTAGATGTTTCCTTCTAGGATGAGATCATAGTTATTCCTTAAATTTTACTGTCATATTCGATTTTTTTTGGGGGGGAAGGGTGGGATGATTGTGTTCAAAACTAATTTTGCAGCTATAAAGATCTTCTCACTTGAAAACTCCTGCCAGTGTAGATCAACAAGTGTTTTGCACCTTATAGTTTAAAAGTTTCCTGGGGTGTTGAGAGGTTTGACCTGGCCAGGGTCATATAGCCAATGTGTCAGAGGTAGGAAATGAGCCCAAATATTCTTGGCTCCAACACACTCTCCAATATGCCATATTTTCTTTCTTTCCTGATTACTCTTTACTGGGCCATTATTCTTGTGGTTAATAAGTGGCTGGGGGAATAGGTCAAGGAAATTGCCTTATAAATTGTTTTTGAAACCACTTAGAAATTTTGTAAATGGCTGTGTCTCAAAGCCAGGAAGACCTGGGTTCAAATCCTTCCTCTGACAAATTATGTATGACCTAGAGAGTCACTTAACCTCAGTACTATAAACAGCTTCTGATAAGTTTTATAAATTACAGATTATAAATCACACGGAAAGAAACCATTGGGATTAGTAGAGAAAGCTTGCTCATCTAGGAAATCCCTTTGCCAAGAAAATCACAGGTCCAATGCCTATCTCTGATTCCTACCATAATGATGGCAAACCACGTCCAGAGAAGGCCATGTGGCAAAGTTTTGTAACTACAATGCAAAGCAATCTCTTCCCTCCATTATTGGTTTCCAGTCTGTAACAGTAGTACATTGTAAAGAACCCCACATGGATTCCAAATGTGCAGTCAATTTACATGCACTTACCATATATATCTATTTTCTTTCCTGGCCGCACTCACCACTTCTTTCTCTTCCTGTCTGACAATATGTTGCCGTGCTATAAAAGCCCTAATGCCCATTTTCAACGATTAGCTGTACATCAGTATTACCACCACAAATCCACAAGTTTCACATCAAGCATTAAATGGGATGAATATTGATCTGCTAAAGAGGATTTATTTATTTCTAGCTCTATCCAAAGATCAACCGCTAGCAGCTTTTGGAGGATCCGCTGAGCTCTCACAGCACAAAGCTCCTGCATACATGACACTGGACTTGACATTTCAGTTCTGGAAGAAAACCAAACAGTAAATTCAGTGCAATAATCCTAGATAAATGAGATGATCACTGGAAAAGCTGAGATAGTTAAGTGGTCTATCAGAGAAGTCCAACGGATGGTATCGAACAGTTGCTACATAGAATCCTTGCTCATGTCAATATGGTCCAAAGTGCCACCATATCAGATGCCAATATAATTACATTGAAAACAATCCTGCCTCTTCCTTAATTTCAGAATCTTGATTTGTCCATGTCTTCTGACTTTAAAAGGCTTATGTTAGTATATAAAGTGCCTAGGCCTAGAGCCTGAATAATTTGCATAGCAATGACTGAATTTTATGAGCAATTTGATTGTAACCAAGTCAATTATTTAGGAAATACATTAAGGTATACATCACATAAGGGCAGGTAGGTGGTGCAGAAGATAAAGCATTGGTCTTGGAATCAAAAAAACTTATCCTCATGAGTTTAAATCCAGCCTTATACTCACTAGCTGTGTCGCCCTGGACAAGTCACTTAACCCAATTTACCTCAGTTCCTCATCTGTAAGATGAACAGAAAATGGAAATGGCAAATCACTTCAGTGTCTTTGCCAAGAAAACCCCAAAAGAGGTGACAAAGAGTTGGACATGACTGAAATGACTGAAACACAACTAAAATTACTCAAAAATATGTATCACAAGCACTCTAGCACCATGTTTTTTACTGATTTTAACTGGTAACTTAGTTAAGATTTCCAGGTACTCCAGGTGGGATAATTTGCTAGCCTTGGAGTCAGGATAACCTGAATTTGAATAATACTGATTAGATGTGTGACCCTGAGCGAGTCACTTAGGCTCTGTTGGCCTCAGTTTCCTCAAATCTAAAATTTGAGGAAGGGTAATAATAACACGTCTCACAGTGTTGTGGTGAGGATCAAATGATATAATATGTAATGCACTTTGCAGACCTTAAAATGTTATACAGCTGGTAGCCATCATTATTACAAGATAAGAGCATATATTTATACAGCTTAACACTGGGAATTGTAGAATCATAGGAGAAACCGAATCTTAGCTTTAGAATTGGAAGAGATCACTGAGATCATGTAGTCATTCCCCTCACTTTATAGATGAGGAAATTGAAGCCTAGAAAGGTCAAGCAACTTCCTTATGGTTACAAAGGGAGTAAGTGGCAGAAGCGAACTTTGGGCTTTTGAACCCAAATCTTGTGTACATCCCACTGCAACAAATTAACACTGATGTGAATTTTATGGGACATGTACTTTCCCAGAAAAGTTCTTGCTCCACAAAGGTATTCAGCTAAACTAATCAGTTTATTTCATGAAGGCTGACAATCAGGAAAGATGTCTTTTGACTTTGGACTTCTTTAGCCTGCAAATTCATGGCTCTGGCTTTCACACAATAGAATTTTCCCCACAATTCCACTGGACATTTAGAACCCAACTTTTGCTTATGTCTAAACAGAAAAACTGAGATTTGTAGTTATTCAATGAAGTTGATGGACATAGACAGATGAATTTGAAGGCTAAACTAGTCTTACCTGAACTTTGGTCTATAGATTTAAAAAAAAAAAGCTATGAGACTGATTAATTGGTTCTGATGATCACTTTACTCAAGTTTCACTAATTACTAATTTTACTGAACAAATAACTTACATTTGTATAATACTTCACAATTTTCAAAGCATCTTCCTTGGTAGTTATCTGATTTTATTAGGCAATAACCCTGTGAAGTAGACAGGGAGTGACTAAACTAAGATCCCCTCAACCATATATGCAACAGATTATTGGTAATTATGTCAGGATGGGGAACTGTCATACATGGAGTGAAGGCCATCCATGATTATTTGAACAATCTAGGGGATAAGCGGTCTCCCCAGACCTATACATCTCAAAGACAGGATATGAGTCTTTATTCCAAAGAACCATGGGAAGAATTGGATGAACTGATACAGAATATGATGAGCAGAAATAGAAGGATCACTTATACTACAAAATCAATAAAAATGTACAATTTTGAAAATTTGTATCAACTGATGAAGAATCAAATGAACAGAACCAGGAGAGTAATTTATATAATAAAAACAACAGTATTTGTTGCTACCAGGGCAGGTAGGTGGTGTGGTGGATAGAACACTGGGCTGGGAAATAGGAAGCCTCCTCTGCCTGAGTTCAAAACCAGCATCAAACATTTACTAGCTATGTGATTCTGGGCAAGTCACTTAACCCTGTTTGCCTCAGTTTCCTCATCTGCAAAATGAGCTAGAGAAGGAAATGGCAAAAGAATCCAATATCTTTTCCAAGAAAACTCCAAATGGGGTCATGAGGAGTCAGATATAACTGAAACAACAGCAATAAATATGAACAAATCTGAGTGTTATAAGAACTCTGACCAATGTTATGATAATCTATGATTCCAGAGGACCAATGATGAGCAGGCCAATGATGAAAATTAAGCAGATCTATTTCTTGAGAAAGAGATGCTAGATTCAGGGTATGGAATGATACCTTTTTTTTTAGAACAGCCAGTGAGGAAATTTGTATTGCTCAGTCATGCGTATTTGTCACACCTTTTTAAAAATAAATTTCAATAATAGGATGGGGAGAGAAAAATAGATTTTTATTCATTTAAAAATTAATTTTAATTTAGAAAAAGCCCAGCACTGTATCTACTAGGCCACATAGCCTTCTAATATCAAGGCAGTGTACTGTTATAGAAATAGCGGTAGATTTGGAGTCAGAAGATGTGCTTAAATCACATTTCTATGACTCGTTAGTGTGACCTTGTGAAAATCAATTTCCTTATCTGAAAAATGAGGGGTCTGTAAGATCCTTTCCAGATTTATATCTATGAGCCCATAATTGCATAGTCCACAACAGAGAAATATTCAAATTCAGGTCTTCTAATTATTAGTCCTCCATAACCAGAATTTTTTTAATTTGGTTTTTCCTTTTGTTTGAATTAAAAAGAAAATCCATGCTCAAACTCCAGTTTGGGAT
This sequence comes from Phalanger gymnotis, assembly GCA_028646595.1. NCBI lineage: Eukaryota > Metazoa > Chordata > Mammalia > Diprotodontia > Phalangeridae > Phalanger > Phalanger gymnotis. The sequence goes on from CM053623.1 coordinate 278,808,676, forward strand.
AGTGCCACTTGTCATGAATCACAGAATGTAGCAGTGGTATTTACCTCAATAATCATCTAGTTCGAGTCACATGCAAAATGGATCTCTACTCTAACATGCCAGAAAGTGGTCTCCCAGTTTGTAGCCCTCCCTTGAGGTGAACCCATCAACTTTTAAAGCTGTCTATTCCACTTTTGGCCAGCTCTGATTTTAGGAAGTTTCTTTTGTATCAAAACTAACACTGCCCCTTTACAGCTTCCATGATTTGCTCTTGGTTCTGCCCTCTGAGATGAAACAGTACAAGCATAATTTCTCTTCTACTTGACAACCCTCTAAATTCCTCTAAAGGAAGCTCTCACATTCCCACTCTCCTTCCCTGAAGTTTTTTCTTCTGTAGACTTAGGACACCCACATCCATGATCTGATAGTGTCGATTTCTAACCATATACAGATAAGACTATATTACCATTTAAAATGTTTTTTTTAAATTTTTCTATTATCAAGAATGTATTTCTTCCCTTCCTCTTTCCACCACTACTGGGGGGTGGGGAAAGAAGTGAAAAAAAAGAATAATAAAACCTATGTATCATTTGAAGCTCCTTTGAAAACTGAGATTTCTAATGTTGAAATGTCAATCAATAAGCCTTTGTTATGTGCCTTCTATGTACCAGGTACTGTGCCAAGTGTTGGAGACACAAAGAAAAGTAAAAGACAATTCGTACTCTCAAGGAGTTCGCAGAATGATTGTCCCATTTTGGCTTAGTTACTTCACTGAAAAGAGAAAAGTCTTAGATTTCAAAATACAGCCATTTCTATAGCAAATACTATTGTACTCCTCTGCTATAAATTATTCATATTTGGTTTAATTATCAAGCCCTTTAATCTGTTTTAATACTGTGATTAATTGTGAGACAAGTTAAATTGGAAGAAATGAAAAGGAAACCAGGAAGGAGCAAGGACTCATGGGGAACACTGACTGTTCCAAAACATGATAAGTATCGTCTCACTTTGTAAGCTGAACATGGGAAAATCATCACCATTGAGGGAAAAATGTTCCTCTCTATTAATCACTGTTTAGTTGGAAGCTGAAAAATGATGCTTTGTTGAGGATATTTGAACCTTTTGGGTAGCTGAATATCCTTGGAACAGGTACCACTTAGTTTAATTAGGTTTGATTCACAGCCCTGAGTGTCTGGCTTGCCAAGGCCAAAATGATTTTATCAGTCTGAACAATGTAAGTGGGGGAAAAAAGAGGAGGGGGGAAGAGACAGATAGAGAGGGTGGGGGGGTGAAAGAGAAAAAGACAGACAACCTGGCATAAATATTATGCTTTCATAGAATTTCCAATTCATGCTAGTCATCCACCACATGATAGTAGTCTCTATATGAATGAATAAAAAGAACAAGGGGATAGAATATATGTAGATTGTGTAGGGAGGCACTTTGTTTGGATTGGTCGATTTGAAAAACATTTAAGAGCTGAGCTCAAAGTCAAAATGAAGTATTTTATATACAATTTTTTTCTACCAAAACGTAGCAGTAGTTTCTTGTCTGGAGCTAATTCCCCACATTACTGAATGGGAAAATACCAGTGTAGGAAACAGGTGTGACTCAGGAAATGAAGTGAGAATATCTTGGGGTCATGACACCAAAAGAAGAATGATTTTGTATTTAGGTCCAGACCATTATTATTTTCCAAACCAATGGTTTTGATACTCTGGGAAATCCTCAGAGTTTTACGGATGTTACAGGTTTAGTTTGTGGATACAATCCCAAGAGTGGGATTTTTTTCAAAATTTCTTCCATCTCATACCTAATTATTAAGTTGTTTTGTTCTTTCTTTTCCTTTCTTGGTCTTTTAATCTCCACCTATGTTTTAAAGAATCCTCTTTTCTGCTTATCTCCAAGTTTGCCTAAGTATATCTTTGGCTCATGTAAAAATTTGGTCATATCTTTCCTTTGTCATACACTTTAGAAATATACCCAATTAGGTAATGATTATATAGTACTGAGCATAGTGCCTGCAACACAGTTAGTACTTTATGAATTTTAGCTATAAGAACAATAATTACTATATAGTTTATTACATAATGATATTAAATTATGTAATGTAGTATTATACTATAATTACATAATAATAATAACAATTAATTCTAAATCTCTGATCTATAAATCACTTAATCTCTCCTTACCCCAGTTTCCTCTGTAAGATAGGGGTGTAGCACTCGAATATTCGTAAGGTGCCTTGAAATTCTATAGCTATGTCCCTGTGATCTAATAGGCTGATATGGGGTGAAATAAGATTTAGTGAAAAACTCTGGGGAAATTAGAGACTTCCAAGAGACTGAGAAACACCAATCTAATCCAACCACCAAAGCATTTTGTTATCATTGGAGGTAAAAGGGGGATTTTAAAAAGATGTTATACTCAAAGTAGTGATTCCCAGTTTCTTTTAAACATTTCCTGGATGACTGGAATCTGTTGTATGGGAACGAAGGTTATTTAAGTTAGAAATGACTAGAAAGGGTTATGATCTCATCAGTGTAGGATCCGTCTCCATCATTTTTACCCAAATCCTTCCATAAATCTTCCCTGCAGGATCTAGCCATCATGCTAGAAGATTTTCTCTAAATGTATGCATGCGTACATCCAAACACATACATGTATATCCACAGAAATGTATAAATGCATGGCTAAACACAGCCAAACAATATGCATGTATCTATATATGTATGTATACATATATAAAAATTATAATACATATTCCTGTCATTATTACATATATCTTATCCTTATCTGTTGCTTATTGTTATCATCTAGATAGGTAGATATAGACAGACAGACAAATAGATAGATAGATAGATAGATAGATAGATAGATAGATAGATAGATAGATAGATTCAAAGGATCATAGATCTTGAACTAGAGAAGACCTCACAGGCTGTCTTGTCCAACCTCTCCATTTCATAGATGAGGAAACAGAGACTGAGAGAAATGTGATTTGCTTAAGACCAAAGCATTTCCTGGATTCTTCTGCAGTATTTGGTGTGTATCCATACATGGACATGTGGACACATGTTGACACATGTGGACACACACAGACACCCCTAGACAAATTTATCCTAATCCTCCTCCCTATGACTCTATTAAATTTGGGGTACTCTTGACAAAGAATAGAACACCGAAACTCTTTCTCTGTCAGACAAAGTGCTTTTACCTCGCAATAACTTCCTTCTTTAAAAACACTTCATAACATATGCCAGGCTAAGACAGATTGCAGTGCTTGTGGTTGGAGCAACATGGCAACATTAAGATGTGGAGCGAACCTTCTTTTTTTTCTCCTTTCCTCCCGCATGCCTCCCCCCTTTCCCAGGATGCCTCTGGAGGCTCCTTCTCCTTTTTCCATTTAGTTCATAGCATTGTTCTCTAGTTGTGCTTCTCCCCTCCCCCATGTAGGTAAACCAAGACTATTTGCTTCATGTGCTGCTTTTGTTACTTGTTTACCTCCACTTGGAAAATATATGCATTTGCATGACATGGAGGGAAAAGAATCTTTCAAGCAGCAACCCGGAGTGTTGAGCTGGAAATTCCACTCGTGAACAATCACTGTCGAGGAATGGATGACTATTATTTTGCTGTGCATGATTTCTGAGGGTTACTCAGATCCCTGTTACAATTTTCCCAATCTTCTGTAAAGTACAAAGGAACTTGACTTACCTTTTTCCTCCCCCACTCCTATTCCCTGTGTTTTTCTTGTCTTTTTTTTTTAATTACCAAACATGTTGGCTACTTAAACCTTTTTTCAGTGCAATAGTAATGATGGGGATGGGTAGGAGTGAGAGAGGGCTGATAAGAATCCCTTGATCTAGACAACAGGTTTTTTTATTTCTTGAGAGCTATTGTTCTAGAATAGAATAGAACAAAGGACTGTTGTTCTCAACATGCCAGGCATGTGCTATCATAACCTATATGCCAAAAAAAATGATAGGAGGATTTTTTTCCCCCTCTTCCAAGCTCCATCTCCCAGAGCTGGCTGACAAAAGTCCTAGCAATGTAAAGTGATGCAATAAAGCTCTCTAACAGTAGCTGATTTGTATGCAACAATGACCACAAGGGTAACTCTTCAGTAAACCTGAATCTCATATATAATGCATAACAGTTAATAAATCATAGTAAAATCAGGTGGCTTAAAGCCAACAATACCTAACTAGTAATGGAAAGGGGGAAAAAAGATTTATTGAGAGCCAGATTCTGTCTGGATTTTGCTTTTAAGAAGCTCACATGGCTCACTAGAGTCCCTTGTAGAGATTTTTCACTGGATATATGTATTTTCTGTTAACTGGCCCTATCGTATCTGAGTAGACTTTGGCAGGCAACTAATCCCATGGTCCCTCACTCCCACCAGCAGGTGGGGCTTTTCCTATTAAATAATTGAGGTTTTCCTCCCCTCCTTTCTTTCTGGCCCAGAAAATATCTTATCCAGGGAAGAATCAGGAATCATAGTTCAAGAAAATGTTACTACTGAAGATGTAGGGATCTCAATGTCAAATAAGAAGCCTTTAGGCTTCCCCCTTTTAAGCTTCTGGCAAATATGCAAACTGAATTAAGAATAATAAGAAGAGTAAAACACCTTAAAACAGATTCTAATATAAGTTATCCTTTCCTGTGTCGAATTTAATTGGGTATGTATTCATTTTTGTTTCACAATGGAAGCTGATGTTTTCAAACAAAATGGTTTCAAAATGAGATTCTTTCATATACATATATACATATACCTATATATGTATATATATGTTCAATGTATCCATACTTTGGCTTTTCGTTTGCTTCTCCCTCTCCCCCATCTATGGCATTCAAAAATGAGAATGTTACAAAAACATACATACATCAGGAGGAAAGAGCTTCAAAGACAATAGCAATTGCACAGATTACAGGCAACAATTTTCCTTTAAATTTGTTTCTTATTTTTAATAGGTCTTGACTAATTTCTGATGATGTAGATGGGCTGCTGATCCATGTTGGAAACATGTTACCTCACTTAGGAATATTTTATCTCCTGAATGAAGTCCTTCCACGAACTCTTTAATATTATAAATATAAATTATCCTCAGACTGAGAAAAGTAGAGGTGCAAGCAATGGGAAATATTAATGAATTTAAATGGGCATTTGAGCAATTTTCTATTCAATACTAAATGTATAGCTCCAAACTTGTTTTAGTTTTTACTTCTAAGGTGCTCCCATTTAGGAAACTCCCTCCACAAATGCAGATTGCTACCTGCTTTGCACCTTTGTCTTGGAAAGTTGCCTGGAGTATTCAAAGGCTGTGACTGGAGAATGTTCTTGAAGTCAGTATTTATCAGGAATGAGTCTTGGACCCAAGGTCAGCCTCAATGAGGTTAACTTTTCCTCTGTTATGCCACATAACTATTACTTTTAAGGGTTTTGTCTTTGACACTGGATTTGGACACTCTGAATATAGAAATGAATTGGAATTTCTCAGATTTTTATTACTATTTCTACCTCGTCACTGAAAATAATTACCCTTATTTTTTTTTTCTCTAGGCAAGAATTGGGAATATGGTAGGTTAGATTGATAAAAGGAAAGACTAATTTCTGTCCTAGTGATTGAGAAATTCCTGTATAGACTCCCACTGACCACAAGATGGCAATGCGACCTTACAAAACATCTCTCTACCTTTCCAACTGCTGATATTACCAGGTAATAATAGGTTTCTGAGTTGGAAAGGGAAAAGAAAAGGAAAATGAAGGATCTTCTTCTGTTAGACAGGCAGCAAAATAAAACTGAGACAAGAGTTTGAGATAGCAGGAGGAGGTTAAGGCTGAAGGTAGTAATTCGTGTCTTTTTTGAAACTTTGCATTTTGAGACAATAAAAACTTCAAGGTAAAACGGTAAAGTGAAGAAATTAGGCAGTCTGGTAAAGTGAAAGGAGCCCTTTCTCTGGAGTCAGAAGACACATTACACTGAGTAAAGTATAAATAACATGCTAATTAGAACATAATACAATAAACTGTATGACCACCAACAAGAACTTTGAGCATGCCACTGTCCTAGACCTAAGAATTCTCCTCCAAACATAGGACTGATTGGGCCCCAGGAGTTATAATGCTCATTGTCTCAATCTTCCTCTGAACAGGCAAAGAAGTGAAATCACAATTCTGACAATTCCCCAAATACTTGACTAACATTTTCCAAAGAACTAGTCATCAGAGATAGATGTAGGAACTTTAAAGTCAGGGTCTCAGCTTACTCAGGAGTTCCAGGAACCCTGTTAACTGCTGGAGATACAAAAATAAAAATGAATCAGTCTCCTCCCTGTAGTTACCTTCTATGGGGGAGATAACATGTATATAGAAATAATGTCCAAAATATATACAAGATAAACATTAGTGGGGGTAGGCACTAGTAGCTGGCAGCATCAGGAACGATGACAACTAGAATGCAGTGTTTGAGCTGAGCTTTGAAAGAAACTAAAGGTTCTCCAAGTTAAAAATCAAGGAGGGCACACCATTCCAGGCATGAAAGACAAGTGACCATTGGTGATGGAATGTAGCTAAGTTGTACCCAGCATATGTTTCCTCATTGACTTTCGAGCATCATTCTTTGGGCATTATGGTGTTTTGAAATTCATAACTTCTCCAGGAGACCAATTGTGTAGAAAAGATGGATCTTTGTAAGGAGTAACAGCTTGGCCTCATTAAAAACACTGTCCAATTCCACCCCACCCCCATCCTCCCTGACATTTCATATTGGTGTTAAAAATATCCTGCTGTCATTTTAGAATTTATAGCTACTTGACAGTGCAATTAACTGGCTGTTGGCAAGCTCCAAGGATATGGTGCCTGTATGGTTTCTAGGACTGTGAGGTGGATTTTGATGAAAGGGAGAGATTCTGTAGACATTGTTGCTATTTATGATTATATTGTAAAGCCCATCAATTCTCCAACTTACAGAAAAAAATACACAATACATATACACTCACAGTCATATGTGTATATACACCTACTTTTCTGGACATTAAATACAATTAAGACCAAGCTCAACCATCAGGTGCTGAATAGGTCAGAAAAAGACTATAGGGTACAACAGATAAAGAATTTTTCTCACGAGAAGTTATTTTTTAAGGCCAAGGGAAAAATGTAAATTTATCTAAGCTTTTTCTTTCCCTCAGTTTTCAATATACATGTAAGTAGCATTGTGTTGTAGTGAAAAGAAAAATCAACTTGGAATAAGACTTGGGTTGAATCACAATTCTGTCATTTCTTTTTAGCAGTGTGACCTTAGCCCAGTCATTATATTTCCTAAGACTTTTTTTCTTGGCCTGTAAAATTAGGTAAGTATTACTTGCATTATTCTCATTATAGAATTGGTGTCCAAATAAAGCATATATAAATTTAAGTTAACATAAATATGCATGTGCACTGTGAGAGATGTGATTTTGAGGAACTCTTTATATGGGTAGATTACAGAAGTGGTGTCAAAGCCAAATAGAAATGGGGACCACTAATGAGTATATAAAGATCCTTGTGGGCCACATATTGACAGTTTTAAAATGCAATATAATCTATGTTTTATTGACTTTTCATTTATTTTATTAAATCTTTTCCAAATATATTGTAATCTGTTTTGAGCTATATTCAGGAGTGTTGTGGGATGTATGTGGTCCGTGGACCATGTGGATTATGGTATAATTTAAAATTGGCTGTATTTGTGTTATAATTTTCAGGATAATTTTTCATATAAATTAAAATCAAAAGTTGAATATATGCATATAAACATAAACACACATATACATGTACACATATGTATATAGATAGATATATACATTCCAGGAGCAATTTTGAAATTATGGTAAGTATACTGGAATGGCCACCAGAAACTCTGTATTCTAATTCTGGTTCTATCCCTAATTAGTTGTGGAACCTTAGGCAAATCAGGCTTGTAATATCTTTCAGGGCAGGGACTATTTTTCCTTTTGTCTTTGCATCTCTAGCAGTTAAAGAATACCTGGCACATAATAGCAATTAAATCAATGCTTATTGTTTGATTGATTAATTTTTATTGATTTATTAATCTCCCCCTCATCTGCAAAATGAAGAGGTTCAAATTGAGGTTCTCCATGGTCCTGTTTAGTGGTCATAAAATTATCCACTTCAAGCAACTTCTGCCCCTCAGATGATACTCACACAAGTCCCTTCGACTTGATCATCTTCTTTGTTGTATTGTTTTCCTTGTGCCTTTCTTTAGACAAGGTCAGGGGCAGCAGTGGTTGGTGCCTAAGGCTTCTCCTTGGATGCAGCCACGATGTTGGCAAGTTGACCTAGGACAACTTTTTGTCTTCAAGAAAAGAGACATCAGAAGATACGACCAAGGTCTAGAAGTACAGGTTAGCAATGTTAGAGAGATAGGCTCTGGAGGACAAGACAAGCAAGTGAAGTCTTAGGCAGGCATCCAAGGAGCTAGGTACCCTAGATAGGTTTGGACTTATACCCAAATGTCTATTTCCCAATTTGTTTCTGTTACTGCACTGACTGAGCTGATGTTCATCAAGTGAAATCCATAGTATTCTGGGATAACTGCCTTTCTTGGTCTTATGAAGGAGTTCCACCTGTGGATAGCTCCTTGTAATAGAAATAGCTGAGTACTCAGGGTGGCAGCAGCTATGTATCACAGAGGATCTCCATTCACTGGAGTCATCAGACCCTTACTAGTGTGGTGAAAGAATGGATGAACCTCATATGTAGAAAAAGGCCCACATATTTTAAGGACATGGCTGTTGTATCAAAGGGAGGGAGAACAGCCATCTCTATTTGCTCAGCATCTTTCTTCAAAGGAGACTTTAATTGTTGCCAGGAGAAGCTGGAGGTTGGGGCCAGAGACCACTGTGCTCTCCTCAGAGAGAGGGAATGTCGGGTTAGAACTCCATCTGTCTTCTGCCTTAAGTGTTATTAGTCTAGGAGATATAGCTGGGTTCCATTTAACTTTTGATCACTTTGCCATTTGGGGAGTAAGGGTGATATCAAGCTCTATATCTTTCCTACCTAATACCAGTTTCATAATGAACATAGTGAATAGCAAAGAAACCCATTTATATATAACAGACAATACAGAGTTAAGGAATTCTCTCTCTCTCATTGGGAGAAAGATAACTCTGCTCAACTTAGAGAGAGTGTCCTATATCCCACTCCTGTCATATCTTCCCAAAGTCTTTTCCTACAGCAACCTGAAGTGGCTAGAAGACAGAAGTGTCCAGAGACTAGATACTTAAAAATGACTTGACACTTGATGAGTACCCAAGGGGCACTACCTTGAGGAATCTCAAAAAAGACGATTTGAGAACTGAGGCATTCTATGTCTTACCAACTCTGCTTTGCCCTTCATGAAAAACATGGAATTCATTTGCACCAGTAAGGAGAGAGACCCATACCAATGGACTTTAAGAGATAGGTTACACTCACATTAGCTGTGTGATCCTGGGTAAGTCGCTTATCCTCTGTCTGCCTTAGTTTCCTCATCTTAAAATGGGGACAATAGCACCTCTTCCCAGGGTTGTTGTTAAGGGACAGATGGATCATATTCATTTAGTCCTCAGCACAGTGTCCAGCATACAACAGATACCTAAAATGCTGATTTTCTTCATTATTGAGATAATTGTCCCATAGTTCTCCCCGTAACCCATCTGACAAAGAAACAAATATTCACAGAATTATGTAGGTTAGATTGTAGAGTTTTACTGGAAAGAACTTTAGAGCAACCTGTTAGTTGAGAGGTGTCAAAGATGTGGTCCTAGGACAGTAAGTGGTCAGCAAAACTCCCTGGGGACCAGATTAAAATGTAATTGGGAAATGTTTAAAAAAAAATATATATATATATATATACCAGTGCAACACAGGTAGTATTAATTGGTGGTTTTTCTAAATCAATATGTCACCTGTAGTGATCTATTTTTATTTGAATTTAACACCTCTGCTCTAGTCCAAGTCTCATTTTACAGTTGGGGAAACCAAGGCCTAAAACGATGAAGAGATCTGCCCAATGTCATACAATTATTAAGTAGCCAGTATGACATTTGCATCCGGGATCATTGATTCCACATCCCACGTCCTTTCCACCACATTGTAAGAACTTCTCAGTGGTCCACATACAACCTTATGTGTTGAATGACACTGAGTGAGGGACTGTGACTGTGAGCCAAATTAATCCATTCTCAGCACATTTTTGAGAGGCAGCCCTGGTAAAGGGGATACAGAGCCAACAGCGAATTCACAACATTAAAGTCCTCTTAGTTTACTAACTGCATGTACCTGGGTGAGGCCTTGCGCTTTTCAATGGGCCAGACAATTCCTGAAAACTAGAATTTACAGCTCAACCGCTGATCTGGACAGATGGAGAGAGTTTCCTCAATGGGGGTTCTCTACATGAATAAAACCACAGAACCAACTTTGATAAAGAATGTTTCTGCAACCTTTTGTGGAAGAATATAATTCTATGGATAATTCCCACAGCTTAATTTATAAAATACATAAATTATTTAAACCCAATGAAGAGTCCTTCCTCTCTCCAAAATGGATTATAAATACCATGGTGCTCTTTTCATTGAGCGGTCTGTCTACCCCTCCTGTGTCTAGGCTCTCATTTATATCTTTGTGTGGGTTGTGACAGATAGTGGTTACAGAGAGTCAGACATAGAAATTTTCTGTGCTTTGAAGGTGAATAGAACATTTGTAAATAGTCATTACAGGGATGGACAAGGAGAAGGTGGCAGAGCTGGGGGGGTGTTTCAGAAATGTTGTAAACTCTAGATAGAAAACAACAACAGCATCAACAATCACGGCAACATCATCATCGTCAACAACAACAAAGCAGAACAAAAAATAAAACCCTCACACCCAAAGAAGAATGAAGTGAAATGATCAAACCTTCCAAAGCCTTCCCAAGGAGGCTTCTTAAAAGAGTTTAGCCAGCTTTGAGGATGAGTGGCTCTGGATTACTATTAGACAAGGATGGAGAAGCTTTCTGCTTACCAGATAAAAACTGCTTTGCTCTCTCTTAGCTAAGCTGTTCTCAATCGAGAAAGGATTTAGACCATTGAGGTTTCATAACAGAATTTAATAATAGTTGCTAACATTTGTATATCACTTCACATGCATGATCATTTAGTCCTATGAATAGTGGTTCATTAGGTGTTGTTATACACATTTAAAGAAACTGAGAGGCTGAGAGAGGTGGAATAGCTTGTTTACCATCACACAACTACTAGGAGTTGAGGGAGGATTTCAACTCAGGTCTTGCTTAGTCTAGGTTGAGAATTCTGTACAACATACCAACATACCATCTATTTGCTTCCCTAAGATTAACAAGGATGAGATTCAGGAAGATGGAGAAAGTATCACTAGCAGGAATTCAACTTTTCCTGGATTCTTTGACTTTCACCAGGACATGATGTGATAATAAATTCTATTTTTATTTCTCTACCTCCCCTTCTTCTTTTAGGACCTGCACTACCTTGGTGGTTAAGTCAAAATGACATGAGACACCTGACATTATGAAATTTATATCAAAGTAATATGCAGTCGTATTTTTGGCAAATAAGTAGAGAAATAAGAAACAAAGCTCAAAAGAAACTATTGTTGGTTGTGTGACAAGAATGAATTAAAATTTTGTTGTATTTTTCCCAGGCATAGATACTGTCTGTATATATAATCTCTTTTTCTCCTCTCCTCATTCTTCTTTCTTTTCTGTCTCTTTTATTTTCTTGTCTTCTTTCTCTCAATAAAGGAGTGAGAAAAGCTAGGTGTTGAAAACACTGGACTGACACAATAGGAAGAGGCCAGGACTTAAAGTCAGAAGATATCTCAATTTTACACTTCATTAGTTGTGTCAAAGAAGTTATTTTACCTCTGAGACTCAGTTTCCCAAGGATGCATTGTGATATTGCAGAAAGAACACTGACTTTGGAATGATAATAACTGAACTTGAATTTGGCCTCTGTCACTATTTGGCCAGATAACCTTGGCCAAGATGCTTTGGCTCCCTGAGACCCCATTCTTCTCCTGCAAAAATAAATGATGGGGTGAAATGGGCCAACTCAAAGTCCTATTGGCTAGGACTAACTTGACAAAATCACTTGACCAGTGTAGACAATGCTGAACTCTGCAGGCTTGAAGACTAGCCATGGCATTCCTTATGGTGACACTCCAGTAGCAGGAAGAGCAGCTTATCATTGAGATTTCAGTGTCACACTAGATATCAAAAGAACATGAGTAGAAAAGGCAATGTAGAGCAAGTTTTCATCAATCTCTTTCCATGTATCAGCAGGATGCAGGAATGTTGGGTAGAAATACCCTGTCAAAGCAGAGAGTATGGAGATGGCAATGTGCTTGTATAAGTCATGGCAAGAACATCTGTAAGGAATTACACCCCAGAAGGAATGGTAATTAGATAATACCCCTTAGAACTCCTGAGATTAAGGATTACGGATGACTGAGAATAGTTGACTCTACTATACCAGAGAAAAAAAGATGATGTTAGTCTATGCAATGCAAAGCAAGTCACCTCAGACTCAAGAAGATTCTGTTGCTCATGGTGGGGTTGGGTAGCTCTAGGTCACAGAAAAGTCTTTCATGTGTGAGCTTCTGTGGTTCTCTAGGAACTCATCAGGGTTTGCTGCCTACATTCATCTTATCTTAATAGCATAGAAGTTAAGATCCAAGAGTTCATTACATCCAGAGCTACAGAGAAATCTGAGCATGGGCCCAGGCATTGCAATCACTGATCATTTAACACTTTTGTCATTTAACTTCCTTCTTCTCTAGAAAATCCCTAAGTCATTACCCAGTTCCAGGAGTATGGCCCCAGTCCCCTAAAACATAGGGCTTGAGGCAACAGGTATAATTGGCTATACCTTAAGGATAATTCTATAGCTTTGCCTTTACTGTATCAGAATCTGGGACTGAGTTTTCTTGATTGGTGAGCCATTGAGTGCAAACTCACTTAACCTATTATATCCATCTGGCCTCAGACCATGCTTTACATTCCACCCACATCATTCTTCCATCTGCACCCCTTCCTCATTCCACGTCTTGCTCCAGAAACTGTAATCTAAGCAATACCATACTGCTATTACATATGGAAATGGTAGTTTCAGTCCCCATCTGTAATTTGTCAGACCAAAACTCCCATTCCTGGCTATATCTCTTCTATATATGCTGTCTCTCTCTATTAGAATGTAGCTTCCTCACTTTTGTCTTTGCATCTTCATAACCTAGCACAGGGGTGGGGAATCTGCAGCCTTGAGGGCACATATGACCCTCTAGGTCCTGAAATACTACCTTTTGATTGAGTCCAAGTTTTACAGAACAAATCCTTTAATTAGCACAATGTTTATAACATAGTAAATGTGTGATAAATGTTTTTCTTCCTTCCTTCCTTCCTTCCTTCCTTCCTTCCTTCCTTCCTTCCTTCCTTCCTTCCTTCCTTCCTTCCTTCCTTCCTTCCTTCCTTCCTTCCTTCCTTCCTTCCTTCCTTCCTTCCTTCCTCCCGGGTCTGCCATTTTTTGCATATTATTTGTATTTCTATGTATATAAAAATTCATTCACAGAGGACTCTATGTGGGATGCTCTCTCTCGTATGTATATAAGTATGCATGTATGTGCACACATATTTCTGAAGCTCATCACGAATGAGACATTCCACTAAGATAATTGAGAATAAAAACAACAAATAGCAAAGTCCACCGGGGTCTTTGTGTCTCATTTCCCAGGGCACTGTAAGCAGCCAATCAAGTTGATTAAGAAAGCTCCTCATCACCCCAGTGTAAACATCAAACATCTGTTCTGGGCAACCTGGGGCCCAGTTTTGATCTCTGTTTGAGACCCATGTTTCCATAACAATCCAGAGGCTGGAAGCACCTTTGACTATCACAGGAGAAATGTCTGCACACTGCCATCAATTTTGAGAGTTTAAAAGAAAAATAACATTCATAATTGCATAGGTTCTTCACTTTTTGTGTATATCAATCTTTGATACCTGGTTGAAACTTACATTTTAAAATGCATATTATCACAAAGAAAGCACATTCTTTTGAAATAGTTATCAAACTATTTTTAAAAGTTCAGAAACCCAAGATCTATAACATGTATCTTTAAAATAGCCTTTGTAAACTCAGTCAAGCATAGAATTGGCCATTAAAATTGAGAGGTGAAAAAGTTAGGATTATAGTAGCTTTTTCTTTTCTTTTAAGTACTATCATTTGCATGGTGTTAGACAAGGTGCTAATTAAATAAGATGAATCCCTGCCTATTAGAAATTAATTTATTCATTTATTTGTAAAACAACTCTAGGTCATACACGCAGGGACCTTGGGGAGCTAATGGAGAAAATAAGCTTATGTAAGTAGAAAAGTAGGAATAAATGAGTTGGAACATTTTGAAGAAATGCACATATCAACTATATAACACTCAATAATACTAAAAATATTTATTTTTCAAGATATTTTGCCATTTATTAGCTAGTTAAGGGCCTTTCTTAAATTAAATACATAAAAGTCCAAAGAAAACTAGAATAATTGAAAGAAAAAAGAGTGTTTAACAAATCTATTTGTATTATAACTATTTGTGAATAATAAACTGTAATGTACATAGAATGTAAGATCCTTGAGGTCAGGGACTTCTATTTATCTATCTATCTATCTATCTATCTATCTATCTATCTATCTATCTATCTATCTGTCTGTCTGTCTGTCTGTCTGTCTGTCTGTCTGTCTGTCTGTCTGTCTGTCTCTTTATTTATTTATTTATTTATTTACTTACTTACTTACTTACTTACTTACTTACTTACTTACTTACTTACTTACTTACTTATTCTTTTGGTATCCTTGGCACCAGCATATTGTTTGGAACATAGTAAAATGCTTTAGAATAAAAGCTCATGGGACTGAATGAACCATTTTGTTCCCTTCTCCCCCTATCCACTGGATTTTAGGCATTTTCAGGGGCTCTAGGAAGTATAAAATTTCTCATGTATCCTTATTAGTTCATCATTTAATGCTTTACATATAGTAGTAACTCAAATAATATTTTTAATTTAATTACATTTAATCCCATTAATTAACCAATGGTAACTTTCTTTTCAGCTTTCTTATGTGAGAAATTTGTCTATTAAAAGTAGAGAAAGATGATACATAGAAGAGGAATAGCTAGGCTATGGAAAATTTGTTTTATTTAGTAAACAGAAGATAATTGTGGGTGCTTCTCCCATTAGAATATAAACTCGTTATGAGTTGGGGTTGTTTCATTCTTTGAACTTGTATCTCTAGTGCCTAATATGGTACCTAGCACACAGTAGAAGCTTAATGTAATTGAACAATATTGGTCACTTAAATTAACCAGATTTTGATTACTTGTTAATGCTATTTTTGTTTATATTATTGTATTAATTTTGTACGTGATTTTCCTGGTTTTGTACACTTTATAATTTATGTCTTTATCTCTCTCTTTGAATTCCTCATGTTAACTGATTATTATGGCATAATAATAGTTATACTTGGATTATTTTGCCAACACAGAAAGTGCTGCTATGGATAAGTACATGTATGTGAGAACTTTATGTCTTTAACTTCCTAGAGCTATATGTCCACTGCATGGTGGGGAGGGGGGGAGGAGTTTGGTCAAAAGGTATAAACAGTTAAATGATTTTTTTTCTCAAATAATTGCATGTAGTTTTCTAGAATAATGGAAGTGGAAATGGAAATGGAAGTGGAAACAGAAATGGAAGTAGAAAATGGAAATGGGAAATGGAAATGGAAATAGAAATGGAGATAGAAATGGAAATTGAAATAGAAATAGAAATGGAAGTGGAAATAGAAGTGGAAGTGGAAAAACCACAACTGTCCCCACAGCATAATATTGTTCTCATCTTATTGTAGTCCCTCCAACGTTGACCATATCCATATTTTCTTTGCTTTGCTGATTTGAGAGGTTTTAGATGAAACCTTAGAGGTTTTTAAATTTGAATTTCACTTATGATGATGGATTTGAAGCAAACTCTTCTGTAAGAGTTTGTAAATTACAATTGTTTTGAAACTTGTTCATAACCCTTGACTATCTAATGGGTCTAATAGATTACTTTCAAATCTTTCTATATCTTAAATGTCAGATTCTCATCAGAGATATTTCATTCATTTTTCATTTGAATTTTATCTGTATTTTACTAACAGCATTGATTTTGCTCATGCAAAAGGATTTAATGTAAGAAAAGATGAGGGTGTACTTCAATCTTTCCTTTAGTAATATCTTATTCCTGTTCAATTTCTAGGAGATCAAATTGAATCATTTAAACTTTATTTATCAATGCATTAAAATTTTCTCATGATAATCATTTCTTCCATTCAGGGAGATTAGAAATCTATAGTGCCTTATAATTGGTAATTTTGTCATGGTTTGGGGATAATTTTCATTATAGTTACATTAATTCTATTGTATGGAATTCTTTTATAATTATTTGGTATTATATTTTTATTATCTACATCATGTAACAACTCTATTACATAAATATGATATCAATTATATTATAATTACACCATATACAATTGTATCATATCTTATCATGCATGTCATATAACATAATGTAACCGTGCCAGTAAGGCAAAATGGGCTTAGTTTAACGGTGCCCTTGAGGAGTTTGGCTTTTGTTTATTTTGAAAGTACTTTCGGCTGTTAAGTGCTAAGCCCCAGGCCCAAAGCCCTATCAGGTGTGAAACCTGTGTGGGCTTGGTTAATGACTTAAGAGGGGCCAACTCGGGAACCAATGGTCTCTGGTCTCTGTTCTCTGGTCTCTGGTCATTGAGGCGGGGCTTGAGAATGCCAGAGGCTTGGCTTCGAGGAGAGGTGAGAAATTACAGCTGAAGGCAAAGCAGAGACAACCTGTGTGTGGATCCAGGAGTTCAAACAAGGACTTGAGGCCAGTGAATATGATTTATGCCATCTTATTTTTCTGTGGCCTCCTGGCTACTCTTGTGAGGCGGGCCTACTGGGCCTGGAGGCTTGTGATCACAATATTGGAATGGGGGAGTTGGTTCGTGAATCTGTCACTCTGGGGCCTAAATAAATGTCTTTATGCTACCTACTTAGAGAATTCTATATACCTTGTGATTTTGAACCATTCAGATATATATATGATCCTTGTTGAGATCGTAAATTCGGCCTTCCTACTACAGTAACATATTTATATAAACACATATATGACATAACTATACATATATGCACACACAGGTATAATATACATACACATATACAGACACATGAATATACATAAGTATATTATTACATATACACACAAATACTATATATACATATGCATTTCTTATTTTAAAATTTTGTCAATTTCATGGGATCATAAATCTAGAAGTAGAGAAAACTTCAGTGGCTATTTAATCTAATCACTACCATTCATTTTACATAAGAAGAAACTGAAGCCCAGAGATGCTACCTGTCTTCTCTAAGCTTTCCATCAGGGGTAGAGTATCAACCCTGGTCCTCAGACTTCTGTCCAAAGCTGCCACCTGATTGAAAATATTTGTGTAATTGATGGCCCAAGTCAGAAGATAAGTACTTGGCATGAGTAAGACTTGCACCAAAGTCATTTAATTCAGGACCTTGTGCTCTTTCCACTCCATCATTCTACTTCTAAAATAAGGTTGTTTTTCTTGCATGTGAATTTTAAATAATCCTGGCATCCAATATTTTGAAATTTTAAATTGGGCATCAATTTGAGGTACACAAGATTAAAAATTGTCACTTTCTCTGACATTAAGGTAAATCCTTCCCTCCCCCCTATTTTTCCTCTCATTATTCCTTTCTTATTTCTTATCAAATAAGACAACAATTGTAAAAGTACTTAGCAGAGTTCCTGGCACATACCAGGCACTTAATTAATGCATATTTCCTCTTATGACTTTTTCTTTCTCACAATGACTTTTATTTCTCTTAAATCCCCGCCCTCATGAAATTTACTAAGAGGAGCATATGGTACTTGCACCTGTATCTGACACAAAATCTAGCATAAGTGCATAAAAGACATAAAAATTATGTGACATGAAAGGCAGAGGGAATGGCATGGAGAAATTTCTAAGTGGTAGGTGGTAATCATGGCTCTTAAAGGCAGGGTAAGTTGTAGGAGTTTAAAAGGTGCAACTGGATTGAGGGAGTAAGGGGAGACTGTAGAGCATGGGGCATTTACAGGTTCTAGCAGATAACCCAATTTGGCTGATACATAAATTATCTAGAAACTAATAGTATGAAATAAGATGGAAAAATGGAAAAGCACCAGATTGTAGAAAGCCTAAGATGCTCAACTAATGAATTTCAATTTTATTAGGTAGGCAAGAAGGAGTTATTGAGTATTAACAAGCAGACAGATAGATATAATCTCATATATTCATATGGAAGAAAAAATGAAGTGAAATTCAAACAAAACAAAACATTGGCTTTAGAGTCAAAAACTTGCTTTGAATACAGTTCTGTTGCAAAATGTGTGATCTTGGGCAAGTTGTGTTATCTCTTGGTCCTGCAGCTGCCTCATCAGTAAAATGAGGTTAGACATTAAACACAGCAGTGATGATAAGGACCAAAGGAAATAGTGGAGAAAGGCCCACCAGTGCTATAGTAATAGCGTCTTGATATGGTAGAAAAGTTCTCGTCTATGGTGCTGACCATGGCACATATGAGAGATCTTATAGAGGGACACAAATTTGATCTGTGGTTAAATATGGGCAATGAAGGAGGAGGAAAGCATGAAAGAGAGTATCAAGTTAAACAAGGCAGTGGTGCTAATGTATACTCAGTGCTTATAAGTGCTTGATGAATCATCTTGAATGAATCAATCTTTCCATTAGGTTAGAAACAACGGGAAAATCTAAAGCCATCCAACAAAGATTTTAAGTTCCCGGTATGTGCTAGGTGATGGGAAATCAAAGAGAAAAAGAGAAAAAAAAAAACAACCTTCCCTCAAGCACCTGATTTTCTGTTATAGTGATACAACAAATAACATAGTCATAGTCATGTTAATATAATATAGACATAGTATAGTATAGTATAATATAATATAGTATGCAATACATATATGTATTTTACATATATTATACATATAATCTAGTATAGTCATAACAATTTGATGTATGTAGAGAGAGAGAGTACTGACAAGTGGGGATGCACTAATGTGAGAGTTCATCCCTGAGATTAGTCTTGAAGGAAATTTGGGATTCTAAGATATATGAAGGGAAGGCATTCTGGTGAAGTATGAAGTACACTGTTAAAGCTACAGAAACAGGAGTTGTGGTAAAGTTTGGACAGAGGGAAGGGAAAAGAAAAGGGAAAAATGAGCATGCAAACATTTATTTCAGCTGTGATAGTCTGCTTTCAATAGCCCATTATTACTCATGTGTTAGTTTTTATATCCTTACTGTTTGGGACCCTGTAGACATAGAATAATTTGGATGCTCAGAAGATGAAAATCATATGGTAGCTTTTATGGAGGACTTGACTCAGCAGCATCAAAAGAGATTGTCTTCAGGAGCCACCAAACTAGCCAAACCTCCTTAGACTAAATGCTTTTTTTTTCCAATTCCACATCTTCATCTATATTCTAGAATGTCCCAGAGGCAGTCTGGCATAGTGGAAAGAATGTTAAACTCAGTGTCAGGAGAGCAGGGTTCAAATCTTGCTTCAAAAACATATGGTCCAGCCATACAATAAACAATCCACTAAACATCTCAGAGTTTTAGTTTTCTCATTTGGAAAAGAGGGATAACATTTGAACTAATGACCTCAGAGGATTGTTCTAAGGAAGGATCTAAATTGCAATATAAAATGAGTTATTGTTAGTAAGTACTACTTGTGGTCAGATGTAATAATATATTGTTATAACAATATCACATCACAAAATTTTAGAGTTAGAAGGGCCATCTGGCCCAAACCATACCTGTAAAAGACTCCTCCCTAAGATGCAACTGACAAATGATAATGCAACCTTCAACATGTGAAGTAGGTCAATCCCCTTTTGGGTATCTAAAGTTATTATTTAGGTTGTCCTAACACAGACTCTCATTTGGCCTCTGTCCAACTTCGATCTATCACTCCTAGTTTTATTCTCTGAATCTTAAAAAAACAAGCCTACTCCCGTTCCCCTCAACAGCCCTTTAAATCCCTGAAGATGGCTCTCTCTTCTCCAGGATAACCATCCCCAGTTGCTTTTATCAATCTCCATTATGGCATGAATTCAAGTTACTTCATTAGTTGCCCATTTCAATATTCCCCACATCATTAATGTTCTTCCTTAACTATAGTGACCAGAATAATAGCCACAGTTAACAGGTACATGGAAATTTAAGGTTTGCAAAACACTTTAGAAATAAGATCATGATTACTCCTTATCTGCAAAATGGGGGTGATAATAGCACCTACCTCCCGGGTTCTTGTGAGGATTAAATAAGATATTGAAAATGCTTAGTATAGTGGCTGGCATGTAGTAAGTTTATATAAAAGTTTTCATCATCATAATCACTTCAAATATTATCCTAGTATCCCTAGAAGATAGGTGTTATTATCATCCACATCAAACAGATGAGAAAACAGACATAGAGTGATTTGTTCAGGGTCACACAGCTAGTCATGTCAGAGGCTAGATTTGGACTTCTTGACTCCAAGTCCAATGCACTGTGTCACTTAGATGATATGTTCATTATTGAATATAATATTCAACATGCATTTTGAATGAAACAAAGGACAATGGGATTACTGCCCTCATATTTCTGGGAGTTTCACCTTTTTTAACATGCTCAAAGATCATGTTAATTGCTTGTCCTATCAACATCCTTTTAAATTATGACTTTGTCAAACATTGTGTCATTTGTATCATTTAGATACAGCTTTGTATCATTTAGAAATGAGATGACTCTCTCTGTTTCTTTTTCCAAGACATTGTTAAAAATTTTAAGAGGCACACAGTCAACTAGTCAGGCATTCAGTCAATAAGCATTAATCAAGTACTTACTATGTTTCAGCAACTGTGCTAGGTGTTGAGAATGCAAATACAGGTGGAAAGAAAGATAGTCCTTGTCTTCGAGAAGCTTATATTCTAATACAAAAAGACAAAACATAAAAAGAAATGGCGTGTGTGTGTGACAGAGAGACAGAGAGAGACAGAGAAACAGAGACAGGGAGAAAGATAGAGGCAGAGAGAGAGAGAGAGAGAGAGAGAGAGAGAGAGAGAGAGAGAGAGAGAGAGAGAGAAGGGTGAAGATTGACAAAGGTAACCTTTAGAAGGTCATGGTAGAGAAACTCTAGAGTGCAACCTGGAGCAGAATGGAACGCAGCGGTCTTGGACACTCTCCTTAAATGGATATTCTTAGAAAAAAATATCCAATCAGACAGAAAAAAAACACAAGAGCTCAGAGAGTATTTCCAATGTGTGGGCAAGAATAACTCTCAAGAGAAAGAGGTAGAGAACTGTAGATCCAGACACCAACCCAGAAGAAAACAATGATGTCAAAGCAGCTACAAGAAAAGCCTGAAATGTGAATTGGATAGAAACTCAACAAAATTTCCCAGAAGAGCTCAAAAAGGCTTTTAGAAATCAAATAAGAGAAGTAGAGAAAAAAATTGATATAATCAATGAGAGTGATGTAAGAAAATTATCAAAAGAATGTCAACATTGTGGTAAAAGAGGGACAAAAATACCGAAGAGGATAACATCTTAGAAACAGAATTGGCCAAATGGTAAAAGAGGCATGAAATCCATTGAAGAGAATACCTTATAAAGCAGAATTGGCAGAGTGGAAAAAGAAGTACAAAAATTCAGTGAAGAAATAAATTCCTGAAGAAATAGAATTGTCCCTGGTAGAAAAAAACAGAAGAGAAAACAGAAGCAAAATAATAAATTGGAAGCTCTGCCTTTTTTGTTATTAGTCGTCATTATTCCAACCACCCCCAACAGTGTTCTTTTTCTTTCTTTTAACTCACTCTTTATTCTTCAACATATTTTTCCTTAGCTTTCCTCACTGTCCTCAGCTCATTTTGAACTTTAGTCCTCATTATTTTTATAGGATCTGCTATGTTCTTTTATTCACATTGTGTTATCTTTTTTCCCCATATTCCTTTCACTACTGCATTTACCCGTGAGTTAGGCTTGTGATGTCTATCCTGAGCTCTTCATCTGCCTTGCCTTTCTATCCAAGTGGTCTTCAATATACTCTACTGACAAATTTGCTTCTGTTTCTCTCTCTTTCCATTGATTTTCACTTAAATGTCCTTCTTCTGGTTCCTAGAAATCCTCATATGAATATGTCTTCTTAATATATACAATGGTGGTTTATCCCAACATATTTGATCACTATAACTTTTAGCTCACATAGAGCCATATTCCAGTCATGAGTCTCATAACATTTAAGTGTCAGTGAGTTACAATTTGCCATCAGGACCCTTGTCTTGTCTTTTTGGTTACCTAAAATTTGCATTTGCCTACAGGGACAGTAAGATGGAACAGTGGCTTCAGACATTTACTGGTTATTTTTTAAAAAGAAATATGAGGATTTGCATTTTATAACTAATTCTATTCTTGTAAATTTGTCTCTTGGTAACTTTGAGATTCATAACTACTATTCTTTTGTGCTACATCATAACTACCCACTATGGTATCTAGCTTGGTATAATTCTGGAGGCTGTTTTCTCTGACTCTCATCCTTATAACTGAAAATCACTTTTGATTATATTTCAAAACATTGGGTAAATTCATTCTCAGCCTGTGTTAGTTAGGTATACTCCATTCCTGACTAGGATATTGTCATTCCTATATTTCAAGCTGTGATCTAAAAATCTAAATCCCATTCTGAGATATCATTTTCTCAGGCAACTATTCCCATTCCAAATCAATATTTCTCCCCTTCATCTTGTGTTGCCATCAGAGTCTAGCAATGATTAAAACAACATCTGTGCCACTTTGACATTCTGCTTCCTTTCCAAGATTTTGGGTAATGACTTTGTCCCTATGTGAATCCCATCTATCCAATAAGTCCTCTGTCATCTTTTGAATATATGCCCTGGGAACATACCACAGGCTCTCGATTATTGTTATCAGGTCAAAAAAAAATCTGTTTCTCTGAGAAAGGAATCACCAACCACCACTTTCTCTCTCTCTCTCTCTCTCTCTCTCTCTCTCTCTCTCTCTCTCTCTCTCTTTTTCAGTAACATTTAATAGATAATCTGTCACTTAATAGGACCTGAGGATCCGTTTTATCATTTCTTGGAGGGCAAGGGGATACTAACTTCTTAGAGCCTCCCACTTCCTCCTCTTCACAAGAAGTTCACATTCTTTTTTTTTTTTTAACTTTAAGAGTATGAGGTCAATTCTTCCTTTCTTTCTCTAAGTGACATATATGATATTTCACCACTCTCCATATTTCTGAAATAGGTTATAACTCTTCAATCCCTTTTCTACTTTTTTTTAAATCTAAGATCCTCTTCAATTTGTTTTTGTTTGTTTGTTTATTGGGACGACAGGAGATAGTGTCAGAACTTCATTTTCTTTAATAGCCTGTGGCATGAAGAGACATTTAAGGAAGACTTGCTTTGTAGCTTTTTGTTGAGTCATTTTCAGTCATGTCTGATTCTTCATGATCCCATTTGGGATTTTCTTTGCAAAGTTACTAGAGTGGTTGGCCATTTTTTTTCACTCCAGCTCATTTTACAGATGAGGAAATTGAATAGGTAGGGTTAAATGACTTGCCCAGGGTCCCACACTGATAAGTGTCTGAGGTCAGATTCGATATCAGGAAGATGTTTTCCTGACTTCAGGCCCTGTGCCACCTAGCTGCATCTTTTTAGGTAGTGGAACAATGTTCTGATCTTGGAATCAGGAAGAAATAAGTTCCAATCCAGCATCAGACACTTTAAAGACACGTGATCCCGGACAAGTCACTTATTTCTTTCCTGGTCTAGAAAATGGAGATAATAATACTATCTACTTCAAGGAATTTTTGTGAGGCTCAAAATATAATTAAAGCAGTTTATAAAACTTAAAGCCCTGCATAAGGTAAGTATTGTTATTAGTCTCTTCTAGGAGATAGCCCAGCCTGCCATTTGAACACAATTAGCAATAATTTGATTTTGGCATAAATAAAAAAAAAACCATCCATACTCAATGTTGCTTCAAAATTCTTTATTTTATCCTGAGAACTTATCTTTCAAATTGCTTGACACTTGCCTCCAACACGTCACATCAATACCTTTATCTTCTCATTCAACTTGACCACCTCACCTAATGATCTTTTCCTTCTTTCACTAATTTCATATTTTACCCATTTGTTGTGCTGTTTCTCACATCCCTTTTCTTACTTTTCCTTGATTCTTTTTATTCTCTTGCTCCTTTCTCTCCATTTCCTTTGATCCTTCAATTCTAGTCTTTCTATTCCTTTACTTCTAATTCTTCTCATTCATTTTTTTCCCTTAAAATTAAATCCTTGGATTTATTCACAAGTTGAATATTTCCCAAGAAATTTTGTTATATTTTCAAAAATGAAACAACTGAATTTCTATATCTTAAGTAGATTTCATGCCAGGAGTCCAATGTGGTAATAACTCTATTCAAGAAATAAGGCTTAATAAATTAAATGATTAACTTCACAACGTAGATAATCATAGTTTATGGATTTGCTAATTATTCTAATTTACTAATTTGTTCATTGGCATTGAGATGGCACAGTGGATAGAGTCCTGGGATAAGAGTCAGGAAGACCCTCAAATCTGGCCTCAGACACTTACTGCCTTGGAGAAGTCACTTAACTTTTGTCTCAATTTTCTCAACAGTAAAATGGAGATATCAGTACCTACCTTCCAGGATTGTTGTGAGGATAAATGAGATACTATTTGTAAAGGTCCTATTTTTAAAGATTTTAGCACAGTGCTTGAAACATAGTGTGTATATATATGTACACACACACACATATACATATATACACGTACATATTTGTATACATATACATACACATATATATACATATATGTATATGTGTATATATATACATATACATATGCATATATATGTGTATATATATATATATACATATATATATATATATTCCTTTCCCCTTCGTCTCTACCATTAGCAGTAGCCAATGTGGAAAAAAAAATTCCTTGCTTTTGATTCGAATTTACAG
The DNA here is from genome assembly GCA_028646595.1 of Phalanger gymnotis. NCBI lineage: Eukaryota > Metazoa > Chordata > Mammalia > Diprotodontia > Phalangeridae > Phalanger > Phalanger gymnotis. The sequence continues at coordinate 278,833,882 of CM053623.1, forward strand.
GCCAAGTAATGTTTTAGAAAATTTATGGTATTATGATGGTAAGGCATGCTTTTCAACTTCTATGAGAATACTGTAGATGCTCTTAAAATAATATGACAATGACTCTTATCTGAATAACTCTTTATGCTTTACAAAGTGCTATAGCAAGCTTTGGGGAGTCCCAGCAACAACATTGTAAAGCAAGCAGGGCAAAAATTAATATCACCATTTAACAGATGAAAACATACAGATACAAGTCCAAATATCCAGCTTAATGTTCCATAGTTCTAGAGTGATGAACTTGGAACTAAAACTTTGATCTCTTGTGTTCACCCCTCAATAATCATAATTGGTAAAGTAGCCTAAGGCAATGTATTGAGCTTGGCACTTTCTGGCAAAATTAAAAAAAAAAACAAACAAACAGGGAAATAAATAATAAATATAGAGGAAAATGTCACATATTTTGTTTTTTACTTAATATTTATGATATATGAATACATGGCAAAATACCTTGATATATTTATTCTATTATCCTTGGCTTGGAAAAAAAACTTTTTAAATTTACTGATTTCAAATCAAGAAAAAATCGTCATCATATTTCAACCAAAGAACTGACATGTAGTTTTAAAATGTGATTAATAGTCAGGTCCTACAGTATAAAGAGTGAACGGTTTATATTACATTTTCCATATTTTCTACTACTCTTTGAACAACAACTAAAATACTTAAACTTTTTCTTATTTACTCATTTTCCTGTATTTTGCTATGCCTTTAGCACAAAAAAAGAAAATCCTTCCATATTTGAATTTCATATGAAAAGCTTCCCATCATCTCTCTTCAGGCTTTGTCATTCATCTGCCCCCAAAGTGAGGGTGGGGGTGGGAAGCTAAAGGATCTACTTCAGGCATTTAGCATTGGGAAACACTTTAACAGCCCACACAAGAAGAAACATGTTGGTTCAAACAATAACAAGTAAATGCTAGAAGATTGGAAGTCTTCTTGGTAGAAAAAGATGCCTGGATGAACTGATGGCATTAGTGTCTGAAAGCAAGCTGACCCCATTACTGGTAATTATAGTTAATCAGCAACAATTGTCTTGACCAAGATACAGATCAATGTTGAGCACTAACCTAACAGGACCTAATAAGGGTAATGGAGGGTGAAGAAAGCCTGATTAAACTTGCAAGACATTGAATGACCTGAGTAGATGATGCTTTCCCTGTCTATTTCCTTCTGTTTTCTCTGGAAGGTGCCAGTTTTCTTCAAATCAGGTATTATGATTACACTTCCTAGACAATATGAAATACATTGAATCATTCTTTGAAAAATAGTTGTTTAATTCAGTGGCTAAATAGCTATTTGCATTTCTTGCCATATTTTAGTGGAGATGCTCAGGCTCCTGAATAAAGGGATTCTGTGGAGTTAGCTTTTATGTTTTCTTCCGGCCACAGCTAGCCTGGCACATCTAGAATTTAATTTCTTTTCACAGATGGATAGATGCACACTCTATACCACTGTTACAACTGCAGCCTGAGAACAAGAATTGGCCAGTTGACTAGAAAAAACACATTTTCTATTGTTCCCCTAATCTACAATGGAATTTAATGCTCATGAAAAGGATTAGCTAATGGCCTTCAATGGAAAGGAAGAATGGGGTCGGTCTTTTCAGAACAGTATACAAAACAGACAAGATGGCATAAAATTAATGCATATTTAATTTACAATGAAATTCAATTAAATAAATATTTATAAGGTGTCCATTTTATGTGGGGCACTGTTTTGATAACCTTCCCCCCAAAAAAATAAAATCCCACATCATTTTATGAATATTATCCTTATTTGTTAGTGGACAAATTCTATCTAGTAGACTCATAGATCCACATCAAATCTCTCTCTCTCTCTCTCTCTCTCTCTCTTTCTGTGTGTGTGTGTGTCCTCCCTTTCTCTCTCCCTCTCTCTCTAGCTCTTTCTTTGTCCTCTCTCTCTCTGTCTCTGTCTCTGTCTCTCTCTCTCTCTCTCTGTCCTCCCTTTCTCTCTCTCTCTATCTCTCTAGCTCTTTCTCCCTTTCTCTCTCATTGTCTCTCCTCTCTCTCTCTAGCTTTCTTTGTCCTTCTCTCTCCGTCTCTGTTCTCTCTCTGTCTCTCTCTCTCTCTCTCTCTAACCCTCTCTCCCTCTCTCCCTCTCTTTCTATATATCTTGTTCTTTGTCTCTGTCTGTCTGACCATCTCTGTTTCTGTCTCTCAGTACTGTGAGTAGGTGACTATCATCATCATTTCCATATCATGGATATTAATGAACTTTTGAGTCATGTGTAAAGGCAATCAGTGAATGGGAAGATCTTTCCCGCCCATTTGAGTGGGCTTCAGGGGCGGAGCTCTCAGGGTCCTGGGGGGAGTGGCTAGGACTGGAGTCAATGGTAGGCACATGAGTTCTGGTCCACATGATGACATGAAGCCTGTGGTGGGAGGAGCTTGCTGAACAGCTGGAGCAGAGCTAAGAGGCAGATGGTAAGGCACTTGGTGAGAGCAGTTAAGAGCTGAAAGAGAGAGGAAGCAGTCAGCTAGCTGGAACACAGCTTGGAGATTGCAGCAGAAGTGGTGGAAGCAGCGCAGCAGCAGTGGCAGCAGGAGCTACAAAAAAGCAGGACTGTCCCTCGTGGAGACTGGAGAGAGCTGAGCAGGGGCTTGAGGCCAGTGGGTGGTCTTCTTGCTGGAGGGCCCTGGCATTAGAGGAGAAAGCACCAGTATGGCTTGGCTTGCTGACATAATGTTTTTTTCTGTGGCCTCCAGGTCACTATTGTGAGATGGGCATACTGGTTTTGGAAGGTTTTTGCCAGGATGTCGAACTGGGGACACTGGTCCATGGGTCTGCTACTTTTGAGTTTCAATAAATGCTTTAACTCCTCTGCCTTTTACTTGGAGAATTCCTTATATCTCACTATTCTGGACCATTCAGGCATATTCATGGTTATCTTTGAAGTCATGAATTCTGCCTTAATGATAAACTCACTTGGCTCTTTAATGGCAGAGCTGTGAATAAAAGTTATCTTAAACTTTTTAACTTGTTATTCCATTCATTCATTATAAAGAATATCATAGTTTACTCTATCTTATTAGTCCTTTACTTCACTATTTGAATTTTACATCAAGAAATTATATATGCCATTTTTTTGCATCACTATTATGGTTCTTAGGACAATCTTAATGTACTCTCGAACTAATTCCGATTAGGCCTATCAATTTAAGAATAGAAGCATTACGACTGATTATTTGGCTGATGTAAGCATTCAGTATTTCATACATTTTAGAGAAAGGCTTTATGGATATACCATTTGTAGAAGTAAAATCATTTAATAAATAAAATTCACACTTATGAGTTATGGAAATCCAAATATATTGCTCATTCGTCCACGTCATTTGGCAAAAGCCTTAACTATACATGGCCTAAATATGAGAAAATCATAAAATCTCATTTTAAGTTCTTAATATATTTTTGGTTAACTTGGGAGTTGGGTTTGGGAAGCATTTTCTTTAGCAGAGCAAGGAAAGGGGAAACTCCTTAAAACTCGTGAATTAAAGTTCTTTATCTATTAAATAAGAATGATTCTTCCTACTGGTTTCCTTATGGGATCTTTATGAAAGCTGATTAAATGTGATTTCCTTTGAACATTTCTTTGAGTGGCCCAGAAGAATAAAGGCATAGAAATATTATAGGAAGGACAAGTGGAGAAGTGCTATTTAGTACAAAATGGTAAATCTTGCACAATTTCCTCTAGATCTGTTTTCACTGTTGGTTCTGCTTCCTCAAATTCATACTGAGTTATCTAAATTGTTAACACAGTATCTTACCACTTTACCTACAGATAGTCCTCTAGCTTCAATTATATGTCAAGGTTAATGTCAAGTGCTGTAATTTTTAATTTAGTCCCAGTTAAGTGGATGTGATTAACTGAATATCTTGTCGAGTATCTGATTCTTCAGATGTTAATAGTTCATTTTTTATAAGACCCAGGCCCATACATGCATGGGTGCATACATTTAAAATGGTGCTTATCCATTTTTGTTATATAATTAAAATGTGGAATCTATTCCAATGAACAATTTAGTTACATGGCATATATTTTTAACACATGCAGAACTACAATACTCTCAGTGCCAATAACGGCCTCAGACAAGTATGGAAGGACCTCAGGACCATTAACTTTTTTAGCTCAATAGGGGCATGTTAAAGAGTCAGAGATCACTTTCTGAGAAGTAATCTATAGCTTTTCAGTTTTAAACTGATACTTCTAAACATTCCAGAGATACAGTGAAAGTTTATGAAATGTTTGGTAGCAAAAGTTTTCATTGTAACCATCCTAGTGCCAGTTATATGTTTCCCCTTTCCAAATGTAAGAACATGTTCCTCACTCTTTTCTCTGAGCTAGTTGTGATCGTGATTTCTAGACAAGCTTATGAAAGTCTGCTGAAAATTGGCAGCACCTGAATGAGAATTGCTTAGATGGTGACTTGAGGCTTTCTTCACAATGTGGAGAATTAAGGAAATTCTTCTATATTTCAAAGATCCCTATATGTGTGCCATCTCTGGTGCAAGCAAACTTATTTATGACATTCAAAATGTCTGCATTTACTGTAACCAATGGTTCCACATATGGATGGTTCAATGCTGGCTGGTGGAAAACTGTTTTCTTGTTGTTAACTTTCAGTCCAAAATTAGCACAAGTGGCAGAAAATCTGTCCATAGTCTAGTGCATCTCAGCTTCAAACACAGCATTGAGTACAGAGTCATCAGCCAACAAAAAGTCATGCACCAACTCTCCCTCCATTTAGTCTTGGCTAGTAGCCTTTTCAAGTCAAATAATTTACCACCATGGTGATATCTGACTTCAATGCCATTTTCATCCTTGTTGAAGGCATCTGACAACATTGCTGAAAATATCATACAAAAAGCATGAGAGTAAGCACATAGCCTTGTTTCACTCTACTGGTGACTGGGAAAGCATGAAATCATCATTCATTATCCAGAACCCATGCAAACATGCCCTTGTGAAACTGGCATACAGTGATAATGAGCTTCTTCTGGCAACAAAGTTTTGCCCTGACCTGCCACAGGCCTTCACAGTTGGCAGCATTAAAGACCTTGGTCAGATTAATGAATGTTGTCTATAGACCTCTCTTCTGCTTCTGACAGCCATGGCTGACTCTTTGTGACCTCATTTGGGATTTTCTTGGCAAAGATACTGGAGTGGTTTGCCATTCCTTTCTACAGGTCATTTGACAGATGAAGAAACTGAGGCAAATAGGATTAAGTGGTTTGTCCAGGGCCATACAACTTGTAAGAGGACAGATATTAACTCAGGTCCTATTGACTCCATGCTGGTACTCTAGCTGTGCCACTTAGCTGCCAATATATGATACGTGTTTTATTCATATGTGTTTTTATTCACACACATGTGTTTTATACATGTATGCATATGTATTTTATTCCTATATACATGTATATGGTTTTATTCATGTAATATATTCATACATATGTGTACATATATGCACAGTTTTTATATATGTATACATATGCATATGTACATATGCATGCATACATACATACACATGTATGGGTTGTGATCTTTATCTTTGGGGAAAGACCCAACATGAATAAACAAATGAATTTTGGGTAAATGAATGACTAAAAAAAAAAAAAGATGTATTGAGAGCTTACTATATGCCAAGAGTTATATATACTAAATCCTAGTGAAACCTGACTTTGACCAAAAGGAGCTTATTTTTTATCATAGACAGAAGAATGGTGGCCATGGAAGAGCACTTTGGTTTAGAAAGTTACAGGCATGGTCAATAGGATAAAAGAGGAATAGATTGATATATCCCCTAGAGAAATAATGACAAAGTGGATTTGATGGTGGTCCATGTTTCCAGAAATGGGATTTATGAAGGCATGCTCATGGTAGTGATTCAATTGCAAGGAAGCTGACTAGTAGGTGGAAAGAGAAGAGAGAGTGAAGTGAACCATGAGCCCAAGTCATGTGGTTTTGTCAAAATGGAATCACTCCCATGTGCAACAAAACTTGCTTAACTGTATGTAGTTGTTTTATTCTTGGAGCAGAATCAATTAAAGTAGTAAACATAAAATAAACCATAAGTTAGCATTCTATAGTGGCTAGAGAGTTAGCCTCAGAATCAGGAAAACTTTGATTCAAGTCTCACCTTTGGAATTTTCTTTAAAATAGAAATAGTCAATTAAGGGAAGGGACAAAGGGGCAGAGTTACCTTCCAGTGCAAGAAAGCAGCTGTGGAGGTATATGATATTATTTCCTTCTTTTACAAACCAGAAAACTGAGACAAATGGCAGTTAAATGACTTTCCCAGAGTTGCACAGCCAGTAAACGTTTGAGGACAAATTTAAATTCAGATCTTGATTATAGGTCCAGCACTCTACTCATTGTGTCCCCTTGTTGGCCTGGATTCTTCCAATATCCTTCTGCTTGATCTCCGTGCCTTGACTCTCTTCTCACTCAAATCCACTCCCACTTGAAGATCCAAAATGATTTCCTTAAATGTTATATCTGACTATGTTACTTCCCATTCAGTAAGCTCCCGTGGCTCTCTAATACTTCCAAGGTCAACTAAAAAGTCCTTTGTTCAGCATTTAAAGCATTTTGCAACGTGGTCCATTCCACCCTATTTGGTCTTTTCAGACCTTACTCCCTTTGACCCACTCTACAATCCAGGTACACTGGGCTACTTGCACATGACATTCTATATCCATTTCCAGTATCTGGTTCTTTGTATGCCATAGCTGGATTGCTTTCTCTCCTCATCTCTGCTTCTTGACCTCTCTGGCTTCTTTTGAGACAACTTAAATGCTGCGTTCAGGAGGAGGTATTCCTATCTATTCCAACTACTTGAGCCTTCCCTTATATGGTTTCCTTTTTTTATCTATCTATCTATCTATCTATCTATCTATCTATCTATCTATCTATCTCTATCTGTCTGTCTGCCTGCCTGTCTGTCATCTAGTTATATGCATGATCCCTCCCCCATTAGAATATGGCTCCTTGAGAGCAGAGAATATATTTTGTTGTATCCCCAAAAGATAGAACAGTGCTTAATAGATCATTGTGTGTTGATTGATTATACATGTGCATATATACACACACATACATATATACATATGTTATGTTATATTACATATATACATGCATTCACAGATACATGGATCTACTCATGCATATGTGTATATGTACATACATATATATATTATATATATATATATATATATATGTACACAAAGACAAATAAAATATATAGTTATTTCTTAAGGACTAATCATAGCAAAAAATATTTATGCCTAGTTAGCATAGCTAGAAGTTTAAAAAGAAGAAGAAACTATAGGAATACTTCACACTGATAGATCTCTACATCCTCTTCTGGCCCCTCTTTTCCAACCTTTCCTTATTACCATACCAGCCTTCAGTGGTGATAGATAAGAAAGGAATGGAAGCCATGATCCAAACATCTATCTACTCATACTAGCAAAAAAATCCAGTCAGAAAATATGTACAATAAACTATCAATTATTCAATACCTCGTTATCAATACTTGGTAGATGGGCAGCTAGGTAACACAGTGGATAGAGCACAAGGCCTGGAGCCAGGAACATTCACATTCCTGAGTCCAAATCTATTCTCAGATGTTTACTAGCTGTGTGACCCTGGGCAAGTCATTTAATCCTGTTTGCCTCTGTTTCCTCATCGATAAAATGAACTAGATAAGGAAATAGCAAACCACTCCAGTATCTCTGCCAAGAAAAATACCAAATGAGGTCAGTCAGACATGACTGAAAACAACTGAACAACAAGTATCTTCCTAACCTTTAGGCAGTTAGGTGGAGCAGGAGGTGGAGTGCTGGACTTGGTATTAGGAAGAAAACTTCAAATCCTCCCTGGGATACTCACTAGTTGTTGCCCTGGGTAAATCATTTAACTCCTTTTATCATCATTTCTATCATGTGGAATAGATAATAATGCCTACTTCCAGCATTGGTGTGACTATCAAATGAGATGAGAGATGTAAAAGATTTGGCAAACTTTAAGTGACATATAAATGTTGTTTTCTTGCTGTTGCCATTAGTAGTAGTAGTAGCAGTAGTAACCATGGTATTTTGGTCACTTCATCTTTACTAGTATATTTAGAGTGGGAGAGAAAGGATGGAAAGAGGAAATCGGTTAATTTTTAGAAACTGGTACATGAGAGAGAGAGAACGTATCAGAGAAAAGTGTTTGAAACTCTTAGCTGCCATGAGGCTTTTTGGATTATCTGTGACTTTAATTTATCCATGTGATGCTTATGTCCTCCAATTTCATGAATAATTGAGTTAGAATAATTGAGAGATGTTTCATCCAATTTCAGTATAATACCTACATGTTAAGTATTTGAGGCTTAATTATCAGATTAGCCATGATAGATATATTCACCTTTTGGCTCAGTTAGGACTTCTCAGTGGGTACATGCCAACACCCAGATCAGAAAGTGCTGGAGATCTCTCAAGAGGCACTGTTCTTATTTGATGTGAAACTAGTTTTGTAATTCCAAAAGAGATGCTGATGATCTAAATAAGCCATTATAATTATCTAGGCCAATCACAGCTCTTTACCATTCCTGGAGTTCACAAAACATTGAGAGGTAGAAAGAAGTTAAAATCCTAAGGGACTGCATATTTGAAATAGGTAAATATAAAGGAAAGTTCATAAACTTATTTTCCCTATAATACGAAATGCTAAAAATCCCATGAGCACATCCTTACATGTTTTCATAAGAAGATGAATATTTAATGCATATTGGGTTCTAATAGTTGTTAAATTAACTTTATTTTTTTATTGAACTATGGAGAAAATTAATTCAGAAATCTTACAGTTTGATGTCATGAAATTCTTTGTTCCAATGTATGATCTCTTTGTAAAGATCAGTTTTCCCTTTCATTGTTTTTGGTTGTTTACTGAATATGCATATCTCCTACATTATGTCTTCCCTTTCATCTAACTCCCAGCTGGAATTAAACATCTTCTGGGTAACGAAGAGGTTTCCACTTGTACTTAATGGAAATGTGATTCAGTGAATTACACATCAGCATATTTCATCCTATACAAACATATCCTGCACTTGTGAAGATAATGACATTTGCTTGGTAGTTTCTTGTATGATTTTGCGCCCTTTTTAATGAACAAGGCCCTTGGGCTTCCTGTAACCTGTGAGAGAAAGGATGTGGCCTCAAATCTTGATTCATTACAGGATAGGAAAAACAACATAATTGGGGTGGGGGAAAGCTTTCTTAAATTCTATCTGCTAAAATTTCAGATGGGGACAGGCAAATTCTGAGTCTTAAAAAATTTGAGAAAAAGCTAGAGCAAGGAAAAAGGATAATAGAACAACTAGTTATCTAGAATGAATGCTAGAGCCTATGAATCAAGTCAAATTTCAGGAAACTTTACAGCTGCTGCACAATGATGATATTACAGTCACACATAAAGGGTTTCCCAAAGCTTTAATAGCATAAAACTGCACTAAAACTTTTGGGACACCTTGTTAGTTGATAATGATGATAATAATTTTCATACAATATGAAACTTTTGGGACACCTTGTTAGTTGATAATGATGATAATAATGTTCATACAATATGAAACTTTTAGGACACCTTGTTAGTTGATATTGATGATAATAATGTTCGTACAATATGAATATTTACCAATCTCTTTTTTTTATAACAACCTTATGAGATAGGAAATGAAAGTATTATTATTCCAGTTTAACAGCTGAGGGCACTGAGGCTCAGAGGGAGTCTGAGATTTCACCTTGGTCATACAACTAGGGAAGAGAAGAGCCAAGAATTGAACCTGTTTCCTCCACCTCAAAGTCTAGCATTTTTTTCCTCCTGTGCCACACTGCTTCTTATCAAAGCTCGAAAATAGGAAGGCCAATTGTGAATGATAAAAAGTTATAGAAAAGGCAAGGGGACTGTTTATTTGATTCCCTATTTTAAGACTTGAAAAGCCCAGTGGGTTTTTTTCCCATAAAAGTAATCTTATACCAGTAAGTATGTAATAAGTTATATTTGATTAACAGTTTATGAAAATGATAAAATAGTTGGATTTTGAATATGATACTAAATTATTAGATCATCTGACAGTTACTTTTTCTTCCTGCCCTGATTTATTAAATTCATGTGCTATTTTATTCTTGTACTGTATTCTCTTTACATGTTCTCCTTGGCAGAGAGTGGTGGGAAATGGGTGACCATCAAATGATAATAGACTTGGAAAATGGAAAGAGGCCTTAGAAAAGAGGCCCATCAAATCAACCTCCCTCCCCTCATTTTACAAATGACAAAACCGAGAATGAGAGAAGTTCAAGAACTTAGCTAGGGTCTTGTTGCAAGCATTGTGCATGAGATTTTAACTCTGGTTTTACAGACTCCAGGTCTGGCATACCATCAATGACACCATGAAGAACACAATTTTTGATAAATTTCCCCACTGTGAGCCAACTATATGCTTATAAATTTGGAAATATGCAAAAAGACAAAGGTCTTAGTTTTGCTAAAGAGAAGAAATTATTTCTTAGTTAAGTAACGAGAGACAGTGTGGCAGAGTAAGACCTACCTTTAAGTCCAATCTTTGATGTACCTGGTTGCATGACCATAGACAAGTAACAACCTTCTGGTATCCCAGGCTGCTCTGACTATAAGTTTCAGAACATACGCTAATCTAGTAATCTAATAATAACAGTTCCCTCTCAGGGTTGTTGTTATGAGATAATATTTGCAAAGTACTTTCTAAACCTTAAGAAGTGCTATAAAATGCTAGCTATATTATGATTAATGCTATTATTATAATTAATAATCATGATTAGTTTGGTATTTCCTACTTGAGAGTCCCCTAGATCACTGAAATCACACGTCTGGTTCCCCATCTCCCTGGATGGCTGCACTACAGAAAACAGAAAGAGAATCATGTGAGTCTTGTTAGCTAGTTACCCCAAGCCTTTTTTACATCTAAATGGACTCTTTAGGGGAGATTCCTGTTAGAAATGTGAGAGCTTATTTGAATGCCTTTCCTCCCTTGGCTAAAATAATAATCACGTTTATAAATTATTTATGATTTACAATATACTTTGCTTGCATTGTCTCATTTCATTTTCACAACAACCTGTGGCACAAGTACTTTAGGCATCATTATCCTCACATTACAGATGAGGAAACTGAGGCCCAGGAAAGGTTAATGGTGTTTGCTCAGTCACATCACTAGTAAATATCAGAATTGACCCAATCCCAGCTGACTCCAAGTTCTGTATTCTTTCTAGTACGACATTCTTTCTTTTTGTACAAGTGCAAGGTAAAGCTATGGGCAGGTCTAGAGGGGAACTTGGCGATATCAAAAGCCCCAAACCTATGACTTGAGAAAAACCATTACAGATAGATATTCTGCAAGGATGCTTTGCAAATGTGGATGCCAGACACCTTACTTAAATTATTTATTGTTTTCAAATTTTGTCATGGATTCACCTTTGATTGTTAAAAAAATAGTCTTCAAAGTCAATTGTGAAGGGATATGTAATTGAACACGAATAATTAAAAAGAGCATTTTTAATACTTCTTTATAGTGTACTGGCATAAAAGCTCATGTCAAACACTTGAATCTGTCTATACCTTAGTTTTCACACCTGCAAAATGAGAACAATACTTTAATTCGTTTTCTTAACACTGTTAAAAATAGTAGTTTTTAATTTTATTTTTAAAAACTAACAAACCCACCAAGCACAATAAAACACATACATCATCCAAAAAGGACTCAAAATAAGAATATCTTAAAGGATTTGTCAATTTCTATGGATCACTTTCTCTACCGCCAATAGATCATGGCTTCTTATTTTCTGAAGTCACAATTTCCTAGGAAGGCAAGTATTCCTGGAATTCTGGTAGCTCTGAAAAACCATCAGTAAGGCACGGGAAGTAGGAAATAGTACATTTACAAAGTAATGAATGATCAAAGATCCTTTGAATTCTAAAGAATGTTGCCATTTATTGTCAGTTTTCTTCAGCGATGGTGAGGATGATAATCAGAGGCAGGAATGATATCATAATACCTCCAATACGCTACAATTGAATAGAGTAATAGAGAGATGGAATGGATATGTGATTTCATTGGCATAGGTAATTCCTGGGCAAGGAAATCCCATCTATCAATGCAGGCTGACTATTTCTCTGACATTTATAGTCAGAGAGTTCCACAGCTCATAGAGAATGTAACTAACTACCTAAGTCTAAACAGCCAGTGTGAGTCTGAGGCAAGACTTGAAACAAAGTCTTCCTTACTTTGAGGCTGATTCTTTTCTTGGCCATGTTCTATTTCGTATCACTTATTAGAATTGTACACACAATTATTTATAAAATTAAAAGTTATGTAATATCTTGCTACTGGAGATGGAAATAGAAAATCACTCCAGTATCCTTGCCAAGAAAAGGGGTCAAGGAGAGTTGGATACAACTGAAAAACGATTTAACAAAAAAAAAAATAGTATCTTGCCAATAGGCATATGCCTCAAGGAGGTGTAGTATCAATTGAGTTGAGACTTCCTTACTATTTTAAAATGATTAATTAAGTGTCTTCGAGTCTTACTAGGTGCTAAGCCCCAGGCCCAAACCCCAATTAGGTGCTAAACCTATGTGATGTGACTTGGTAAAAAAGGTGGGGCCCCAGGTGGGGCTAACTAAGGGAGGGCCTAGTTTACACATGAGTTTGAGTGATAGGTTTGGGACATCAGAGGCTCTTTGACCACATGGGTTTAAGTGGCCTCTTTGTGACGATTTTTGGTCACATGAGTGAGTCGCATGTGTGACTCACCCTTGACCCTGAAAAAGATATAAAACCAGGGGTTGGCTTTCTCCTCCCCAGAGCTCTTACTCACAGCCGTGACTCTGGACCAGCCCTCGTTGTGAGCTCCTGGGCTGAAACTAGATGTTGGTAACTATGAATCTGTACTTGGTCTGTCTGTCGATGTTTGTAATTTGTTTAGGGCTCTCACTTGTGCTGGTGTGCTGATGCGGAGACTCTGGGCAGCTGTAGCTAGGAGCCCTCCAGCTCGTAAACCCGGATTTTGGGACTTTGTTAAACTCTGGTAACTATGTATTGGGATTTGAATCAGACCAGGTCTGCCTGTTGATGTTTGTACTTCGTTTGTATTTTGCTCTGAAGTTCAGGGTGGTGGTTTTTTCCCCTGAACTAAGTGAATGATGTTTTTATGCTGAATGAAAGTAAGCTCGTCAACCCCTTAATGTTGCTTTCCTTACTAAAGCAGATCAAAAGAACATGTGCTTTTGCAGCATGCTGGTAGCTTTCTGGGTGCTGGCTGTTGGTGGATCTTACACCCCCACAGAAGCTCCTAGCTGGATTGTTGCGACAGGGGATCAAAGATAAGCAGTTTAAATATACATCACAATATTCAAAGCACTTTTATAGTAAGAAAAATAATAAACACAAACAACAATCTGGACAAAATAGATTGCTATTATTATCAGCTAATGATTACCAAGTACCAGATACCAGTACTGGTGATGAGTTTACAGTTATTATCTCATTAGATCCTCACAACAACCTTGAGAGGTAGGTGATATTATTATTGTCTTTTTACAGATGGCAAAATTGATGCAAACAGAGATTAAGTAAATGGCTCAGGGTTATACAGCTAGTAAGTGCTGGAGGTCAGATCTGAACTCTATCGTCCTGATTCCAGGCCCAATATTCTATCCACTGTGCCACCTAACTGAAACAACTAGGTACCCACCATTTGGGGGAGGGGTGTGAGTAAACATGCAGCATATGAATGTTAAGTAATATTGCACTATGAGAAACAATGAATGCAACAAATTTCTACTAAGCACAGGAAAACTCATGAACTGGTACAAAGTGAAGTAAGCATAATGAGGAAAATAATTTACTTAATGACTCCAACCGCATAAATGGAAAGAACATTAACAACCCAATGATGTTAACACTATGTAATTATAATGACATAACTTGGTCCTGAGGAAAAGATGAAAAAACGAACCTCCTTTTCATTGTTAAAGAGGTGGGCAATTATGGGTGTGGAATATGGTGTATACTATGACTCATTTGGTGTGTTGGTTACTTTTGCTGAAATGCCCTTTTCCTCTCCTCTTTTTTTTTAAATTTTAATTTTATGTTCATATACTTTTCATTTTATTACTTTTACAAAAGATGGTTGCTCTGGTAGGGAAGGGAGGGTTCATTTGGAAATAAAGGGGATATATGTATATATATACATATATATGTATATATATGTCACTAATGTCTTAAAAGAGCTTCTTTATTTTTCATTTGATTTTTATAGTTCTATGAGAAGGGCAGAACAGATACTATTATTTCACCTTTCATATGGGGAAGCTGGGGTTGAAAAAATTTAAAGAATTCATTCCGATCATCAAATGGTAAGTGGCATAGCCTGAACTAGTAAGCTACTTTTTAAAACTATAATTCTATAAAGACTTGTAATATCATAGATTTAGAGATGAGAAGGACTTTAGTGATGATTGTAGTCCAAGAAACTCATTTTCCATATGAGGAAACTGAAGCTACCCAAGAACTCACTGGTAGTAAACACCAGAGGATAGATTTGAACCCAGATCTTTTTGCTTCCAGAGGCAGTGCTCTTTCTTCTAGAAGATACTGCCTTCCATGCAGTAAGCATTAATGTGAAAAGGTGCTTTGTGCTGTGGTAATTTCATGGTTCATTTGGTTATTTTAATCCAGTTTTTCAGATCTTTTGAGGATGGGAGATCATGAAAGAGAGTAAAAAAAAAAATTCAGCCCAGAAGGGGCCCGCCTTTGTATCTACAGCAGTTTACTCTGGAGAATCAAGATGTGCACTCATAACAAATTGTTTTACCTCCAGGGAAAAGAGTTTCCAGAGGATGTCAAACCTTTCTTTTCTGACAGTGACTGAAACTCCCAGGGATGGTGTGGTCAGATATTGTAGAGATGAGCAAATCATTCTCGGTAATTTGCACATTCAGTACATTTGCACATCCCTTGTTTAATTTATACCCTAGCTAATATTTCATTTAAAGACACAACCAAGACACAGCCTAGCTATCTATTTATATGCACGCTGGGCCTTCTCAAGAGCAAACTAAATTATTTTTCACATTTGTCAAATAATGAAGATGTACCATCAATGTGTAGTATGATAGAATATGTCAGCTTCATAATCCCTCAGTTCTGTCATGAGATGTCTATTTATCTCTCTTATCCAAAAGAACATCCTGTGTTTTTACTAATTGGAATAAAAGACTCTGATTTCAAAGGTAGAGCAAAGAGGGAACCAAATTTTTACCAGTTTAGGAAGTTTTAGCAGTTAGAGCTATAGCATTTGGCATTGGAAGGTTGCGAAAGACTTTGCTTATGTTCCTCTTATTTGATCCTCACATCAACACTAGAGCTGTTGCTGCCTGCATTTTAGAGATGAGGAAAATGAGTCTAAGAAAGTTTAAGTGGCTTGCTCAAGGTAACACCGTTAGTTTGGGAGGCAAGATTTAAAATATCTCACTCTATGTCCAGCATTCTTATCTGTTATGCCAACTAGCCTGCCTGTACCAATAAGTCAAGAAGAAAGATTTGACACAGACACAGACACAGATATATAGACATGTGTGTATGTATGTATATGTGCATTCATGTTTATATATACATATATGCACAGATTTCTCTCTCTTTTTGAGAAAGACTCAAAAGTAAGTTAATTTTGAAAATAACAATGACAAACAAATATATCTAATTGATACTAGGTTTTCTCCAGGTGAGCCCTTTAAATGATTAAAATCCAAGTCTGACTCATTGGTGAAGAATCTTTGACCTCAAGCCCACATGTGGTGCTCTAGGTCCTCAAGTGCAGGCCTTTGACTGAATGCTAACTTCACAGAACAAATCATTTTGTGTTTGAATTCAGTCAAAAGGCTGTACTTGAGGACTTAAAGGGCCACATGTGGCCTTGAGGCCAAAAGTTCCCCACCCTTGAAAGAGCATAACCAAAAAAAAAATCTTATATGGATAGCATCTATTTAAACTCAACCAACAATATGTCAACAAAGAAACGTTGAAAAAAAGTCACTGTCGTGTGGTTTTGTTTACAGAAATGGAGGGGTTTATGATATGGACATAAAACTAGATCATTACTTCCAAAAATTTCAGACAGGTCGTCTTTAAGCAGCTGAACTCCTTAATTGATGATGACTTTGAGAAGAAATGGTGAGAACTGTGCTACATGTCACTCTAAGTTACATAAATTTAGCCCCCACCAAATACCCTGAAAGACAGGTTCAAATGGCCAGAATAATTTGCCAGAATCTCATTGTTCTTCATTAACTAATAGATTTTAAGTCCTACACATCTCCTACAAATACAAACTGCAACGTATCTTTGAGAATTCATCAAATTAACTATACTAGAACTAGAAACCTTATCATCAGGACATAGTTATACTTTTTCCGGGTCTTATTCCAAGACAAGCAAGCCAAAATCACCTAAAAGGTACAAAAGTCAGCCATCCTAATTAACTTTACTGTATAGCAGCCTTTTCTCTCCTTATTTCATCCAACTAAAGCAGCTTTTCCTTACCAACATAATCAGGGTGGGTGGGTTAGTGAGGGAGGCAATAGCACTTACCTGTGAAAGCTTTTGTGCTGTCCACCATCTTAGTACTGAACAAGCCAGCTACTCTCTCCATATGGTTCTATTCATGGCACAGACACTTTTTGCTAAACTAATGTATAATTAGCCCCCTTTATGACTACCTTCCCTCTCTTCCTGTCCTTTGGAGATAGAGTATGAGTTGACCTCTTTATGTGTATCTGAATTGGCACATCAGGAAGGTCATGAACAATCTTCCCATGAGAAGAATGTTGCCATACATTTGCCAACATCTCCCTCCTATTTCTTGGAACTGAAGTGTAAATTGTTCTCCCATTAGTGAGTTTCATCTGAGGGCATCCATGTGGGGAATGGAGCCAGGTTAGGCATGCTTCATTTTCCTACAGTTGGTACTTCTCTGGATTTCACTACTGTGCCCTGGGAAGGGAGGTACCTTCACCCCCACTCCTTTTCTGTGTTGTTTACCTCATTATAATAGAAATTCTTTGAGGGCAGGGACTGTCTTTCTTTTTCATTGTATTTCTACTCCTAGTGCTTAGCAAAGTGTCTGGAAAATTGTACATGCTTAAAAATTGTCTTCTCCTTGCTTGGTGCGTGTCACAATGCCATTTTGTTCAGCATTCTTTTTGATTAATCTCTCTTATCCTTCTTTCAAAGGGCTGATTAGCACTAATGACCACCCCAATTATTCTCTTTGCCCTGCCTATCACTTAAGCATTCTCCCAAGAGGGACAGACTGACAGCTTCTGTATTTTCTTTTCTTTACACTTTCCCTTCTGAGGTAAAGGCTTGAATTTAAACATTGCTTCTTCTGGTAGCTCTTCTTCACACTTGTAATCAAATCTGTTGAACTGCCCTATTCATAGCATGAGGTTGGGCTTCTCTCCCTTGGTCATTTTGACTCAAAGCTCATTCTTATTTGTTACAGTGGAATCTCAGGATGACTAAAGTTCAGGGAAGGTATTATGGAGGCCTTGTGGATTATCTCCAAAACTAGTTGTCCTGAACACGCATTCTCAATAAGTGGAATGGCCTCCTACCAGACCAACCATCCTCCTAATACTACTTTCCTGCTATAATGGTCAGTCTTCACATAGTTGTCCCCTACAGAGGTTTATATTACCAAGTTTTAGGCCTAGGAGACAATCAGGGCTTTTTTTCATTTCGTCTTCCCTTGTCCTTGGCCAACACCTCTTCCAACTCAAAACTTAAAAATAAAACAATGTTAAAAATTGTTTGAACATATAATTGGGATAAAAATTAAAATATTATTTTTTTTAAATCTTGCATATGTTTGGGGGCAAGTATGGAATTAATGGTGTCTATTGCCTTGGTAGTATTTCTACAATGCTCCCATATTGGTAACTCGATTGATCCTTTGTTTATCCTTTTGTAATACTGATATGATTGTATCTTCTTCAAAATGAAATCTGTCTGATCCCTTCCTGACCACTCAGTCCTTCCCTATTCTATAATCCCTTGTCTGGACTCCCTGCTTGTACTCAGTTACATGATCAGGAAATTATACTTGACACACATGCTGAGTTCATTATTGCCATCTCTGCCTAATCCTTGGCTCCAAGGCCTTGAATTCTGCTGCCACCTAAATGGCTCAAAATATTATTTATGGTCCTATGTCTGTCTTCTCTATTTCCCCATACTACAGATGAATGTTCAGTTCTTCAATCTGATCATTCAGCAGCACCAAATTGCCAAGCATAGGATACCTTGCTAAGCCTTTCTTTAAGTCCTCATAGCCCTCCAGAAAGAGTTTCAACAGCACTGCATCTTTACAAACTATATTAGTTCCCATCTGTTAGAACTCATTAACATCATCTAATAATAAGCAACTCTCTTGTTTCAGTCCTCAAATGAGTTACAACTATATTCTGCTCATGATAGAAATACCTCAAAATTCACCTGCTGCCAGATCCCAAGCATATTTCTTTCCCCTACCACCAGTAGAAGGAAAGTAGCATTTATTAAGTGACTACTATGTGCCTGGCACTGAGCTTAGTACTTTACATCTATCATTTCTTTTGATTCTCACAACAACTCTGCGAAATGGGTGCTGTAATGGTCCCCATTTTATACTTAGGGAAACAGGTGAAATGATTGGTCTAGGGTCACATATCTAATAAGAGCTTGAGATGAGTGTGGAATTCAGGTCACCCTGACTCCAGTGCTCTATCTACTGCACCATCTAGCTGTCCATTTTAAGGCAGGTCTTCCTAATATCAGTTTTACAAAACCACCTGCACTTGATTTCTCACAAAGGGATTATGAAAGGCTAAAGTCATCCATAGCATGCTTCCACTTCACTCCATTTAAAGATGGACTTAAAAAAATAAAGATGGATGTAAATGCTGTAGTGCATTCTAAATGGGATAAAGTTGTATTCCCACTTGTAGTATTACCACAACTTGTAGTATTATTGAACAGACCATTGTGATGGAAATTTGACTAAATGACCTTTAAAGTTCTTTTTGGTTCTAAATTATATGAATGGATAGATAATTCAACTTAGTGGTTATGATCTCTGGTTCCTAATATTATTCTTACAGACTGTAAATCACTTTTACCTGGCCATAGAGAATGGTAGTGAGAGCAATGAATATAGTTTCTATGGTTTGCTGATAGAAATATCATTTGGATTTTTAAAAATTTTGCCATTTGAGTGATAGGGTAGAGTCTCAGACTAATAAAGGCAAAACTTTTCCTGAAAGGCATTCTCATTATAGGCTCAGTCCATTCTGGTACACTAAATCCTTGAAATATAGGCATTGCCCTAAGCACTGTCAAAAGAAATCAAGCATATGAGGGAGGGATACCCGTACTGGCATAGCCTTCCAGAGACTCTTCCCTATAGGTTAATATGCCAAGAAAGATATTAATATCAAGCAAGCTTCTCCTTATAAAATCCAATAGTACTTTTGTCATGCACTGAATACTTACTTCTGTCTTACTGCTTAATCTGTGAATGATCCCAAACTGCCTGAAGGCACAAAGTAAAGCAAGACTAATTTAACCCAACATTTCCAATAACAGCTTAGCACACTGCTACAATGACAGGGCCATTAATAAATCCAAGTTGCCATGCCCTAATATACTAGAAGAAACTTTATACTGATGCCTGAGATCTTTGAATGTCTACGGAATGTTGGACATGTGCCAGCAGATGATAAAGGTGCTTATATCTCATTTGGAGAAAAAAAAAAAAAGCAAAAGACTTAATGTATAAACCAAAGGATTCACTGAGCTGTCATCAAAGCCAGGTTATGCCAAATCAACCTTATTTTCTTGTCAATAATTATCAGGTTACTCTACTGATAGAGCAGGATAATTGGATAGAGAAAGTGTATCATACCCAGATTTCAGCAAAGCATTTAGTAATAGTAAAAGTCCCTGATAATTAAATAAAAACAAAAATGATAATACTAATGATGGGGTGATAACTACTATTATTATTGTTACAGAAATCACAATAATAAAACTATCGAAAATTTCAACAGGCTTCTTTGTAAGAAAGTGAGTTCTCTCCTCCTGGATGTCCTTAAGGGGAAAGTTCCTTGATTTTTCATCGGGCGAGTGATTTAATCATCAAATGAGAGATAATCACAGAATTTCTAAGTTAGAAAGGACCTCAGTGGCTATCAAATCCAACCCATACCTCTTACCCTCAAATCCCCTCAGCAATAAAGTCAACAATTATTCAGCCAAGTGATGAAGATCTCCAATAAGGGGAAACTCATAAGCTTTGGAGGAATTGTATTCCACATTTGGAAGGCTGTAATTGTTAGAAGTTTTACCTGACAACATACTAAGTTCATTACTTTACAGCTCCCATCTACTGATTCCTTGGGAGGCAATCAAAAAAAAAAGTTTAATCCCTCTTCTACTTGACATTGTTTTAAGCACATTAAGATAACTATTCTATTGCACCTAAGTACTCTGGAAAGTCCCCATTAAGTCCAAGTCACTCTGGCTTTCACTGATTGGCCAATAATAGGTCCCAGCCCAAGACTCACTTTCTCATTGTTTGGGTTTTTATAGCTCAGAGTGAATGTAAATAGCAATTATTTTTTTTTCCTGATAGAAACTCTGGGGGTCTTCCCCTCCCAGATTGATTCTTTTATGAAGGCAATCTTTTTTCCACAATTCTTACCTACCATTTATTTACTGAATGGCCTTTGACTCAGACAAACTGAGAACTGGAAAAACAAAACAAAACAAAACAAAAATAAACAAAAAGAGCAAAAAACAAAAAAAACAAACAAACAAAAACCTAGCTTGAAAAGGTCAAGGTTTCCTATTGCATTGGGGCAATCAAAAGTAGTCTTGACTGACATCTAGCCATCTGACTCTGATAGCTCTGGAGGAGAGAACGAGGCTGATGACTTTGCACTGCCCTGCTTCACTTAAATCCAATTCACTTTCAAGTCAAGACATCTCCCTCCTGATGTCATTGTTCCTCTTTAAGAACAAAGGCAGAGCAACAACACCATGAAAGATTCTATAAAGAGTATTAAAAATGTCCAAGAGGATGACTGCCATTCAGGAGAGAGGCAGGAGACCAAGATTATAATCCTAACTCAAGTGGCTATTAAAGATTTACATGAAACCTCTCTGGGCTTCAGATTTAGCTATGAATAAATGAGAAGGCATTTAATAGATTCACATCTAAGGTCACCTCAATATCCTGGCCTCCATATCTGACTTTTTTTTTTGCCGCATTTGACACAATAGAAGCAATAGCAGTAACTCTTGCTGACATAATGGCCAGAAATCTAAACCTTTGGTTCCACTTTTATGGGAATTGAAAAATTTCAGCCATGGTGTACTAGAGTGTAAAGGGTGGAAGCTTTACAACTCCCTCACTTATTTGTCCCTGCTCTATTTCCCTTTTTAAGTCTACCTGAGAATAACAGATCTCAAAATGATATGAAAATACTTAATAGAAAGCCATGTTTCTCCACCCTCTCTCATTTAGACCAATACACTTGATCCTTGACTAGAAGGTGAACTGTATAGCTAGCTAATAAACCGGGATCCTGAGGATCAAAAGATTTAGCACTGGAAGAATTCTTAACCTTTTTATGTCATTGACCCCTTGGGCAGCCTGGTGAAGCCCATGGACCCCTTTTCAATGTACCATTTTAAAAGGCATAAAAATTCCTAGGATTACATGGGAAACCAATTTTATTGAAATCCAATTATCAAGGCTGCTAAGTGGTACAATGGATAGAACACTCTGCCTGGATTTAGGAAGACTCCCCTTACTGGGTTCAAATCCAGTCTCCAACAATTACTAGCTGTGTGACCCAAGGCAAGTCACTTAATCCTGTTTGCCTCAGTTTGCTCACTTGTAAAATGGGCTGGGGAATAAAATGATGAACCATTATCCAATATGTTTGCCAAGAAAATTTCAAAATGTGGTCACAAACAGTAAGAAATTGTTGAACAACAGCAATAATTATCAAGATATCTTTAAAATGCAGGTTTGTGTACCCCCCAAGTTAAGAACCCCATGGTCTAGACTAAATCTCTCATTTTGCTCAAGAAAAATTTAGAGTCAGAATCCCCTACATGGAACAATGAGCAATCATTACATAACTTTAGTGGAAATGTATATTGTAACAGATAATAACTATTTTATTCACGTCCATCTTAGTAAAGTTGGTAAAGGTACCTATGACTCAAGAAATATTGGTCACCATGTTTATGAGAGCCAAAATACAAATTTACTTTTTATAATTAGGTCATGATATAAGTAGCAAAAGGGGCCTTTGGAATCTGTAATGTTTTTATTCCAATTTTATGGAAATTGGACATGCTTAAGAGAGAGACTTGCTTGAATGCTTGAAGCCAAACTCATGATCTTCAACACATGAATTCATTTATCAAGAATTCCCTCATGAGATGCAGCATTGCAAATAAAATGTAAACAAACATGAATTTCATCCATATGATAGTAAAATAATTTCCTTGGTTGATATATATCATATTTATATATAGACAATGTTTATTACTTTTTCAGGTATTAGCTCACTCAATCACTTGAAGTAAAACATTTTTCACATGGTTTTTCTAGCATATATTGTACATATCAAAACATTTTATTCTATTGGAACAATTTTTTAATTAGAAAAAAAACACTAGATAAGGCTAAGTGATTCTTACTCACCTCTACAGGTACAGTTCTATGAAGTCTAAAAGTAAACTCTCATTTATACAGGCTTAAACAAAAATCATTATATCTTTCCAGTTTTTCTTAATACAAAGAAAACTAAAACACTATTTTTAAATAAGTTTGATTCACTTTAATTTCACAAATATTTATAAAGTGAATACTATATTCCATGTGCAAAGACAAAAGTGAATTGGTTCCTACCCTCAGGAAGCTTTCATTCTATGAGCAAAATATTGGGTTATGCTATTAAGTGCCTTCTAGAATCTTAATGTTGCCCTAGGTAATCTTCACTGTTTCTCTCCATCATCAAAATTTTTTTTTTCCTGAATTTAGTACTAATATAGTAGACAATGTGATATGACCACAGAATTAGTCATTTCATACCTATTTTCTTTTGGGAGGTGGGTGGGTAGACTTAAACTTTGTTGTCATTGCTGTAGGGAGCTTCTTGTGAGAAACTTCTACCAATGACCATGTCAATAATGTCACTGTGATTTAAATATGTAGAGAATTCCTCAGGCAACTGAGAAGCTTAGTTATTTTTTTCTGATGATGTTGCACAATCTTTACTTAGAGGCTGGAATTGAACAGAAGGCTTCCTGTGGAGACACCATCTGGCAACTGACTCTACAGGTGATAGCAGCCCCCATCTCTTCAACAACCATCCCTATTGAAGACCCGAGAGAGAAGGTTCTCACCAGTGAAATCTTTGGTATAATTAAATATTTCAACTATCAGAAATGGATATGACTTTTTAAAATGGAAATGAGGCTGAAGAGGATGGATTGCCATTTACCTTCCTGCTGGATACTAAGAAACATTATGTCCTTCCATCTTGTGTTTTTATGTGCAGCAAGACCCTCCTATTTCTGTTGTCTGCCTTTATTAGAATGTTAACTCCTTAAGAGTAGGGACTATCCTCCTTATCTTTTTGACAATGCTTGGCATGTAGTGTTTAATAAATGCTTTTTAATATCTTTCTTCATTTATAAAATATTGCAGTATTTTCCTAGGTTTTCTCTTCATTCATTTTAGTTCTTTCTGGTCTGCCCTATGTGAAACTTCCAGAATCACTTTCTTGAGACACCATTTCATAAATTTTTTCCCTAGTATAATAATCATCAGTGACTTTTTCCCCCACTCCAGTCTATGAAGTCCAAATGATACCATAAATGTGGAGGCTTCCAAGCACCTATTAGTCACCATATCTTTCTGATTTTATATATTCTTTCTCTCTCTACATAGCCTCCATAATCTGGTGAAACCAATCTATTTGTAGTAATCTTGTAGTAGTTTGAGAGGTTGTGTCTTCATGCCTTTGATTATACCACTTTACCTTGGAATTATAATTACTTGCAATCCCTTCCCTCTTCCTTGAGCTCATCTTATCCTTTCAAATTAAAAGCTTCTAGCTTTGCTAGGAAGTCTTCCTTGAAAGGCCATTTCTATTCTGATCATTCTCTTGTTCACTGACTCTGATCAGTAGAACATTTTACCTGTGCTACAGAAGAGTGTCATGCTTTAAGAAAATACAGATTGATAAAATGGAGAGACTAGGGAACAATTATCTTCATGACAAAAACATTCTAGATTTAAACATGATACAGTTTAACAAAAAGAAATCATTTTGAATATTACCTTATAGGATATATATGTATATACGTATATATATATACACATATATATACATATATATACATATATATATACATATATATATACATATGTATATACATATATATATATAATTTTCAAAACACTTTTAAATACATTATTTAAGGAATCATTGTATCATTTGTTTTTCACATCTATGTATGTTAGATAAGTCAAATAAAACCTTTATTCTCATTTTACAGATGAGGAACCTGTGGTTCAAAGAAGTTCAATAATTATCTAAGGTCATAGAGTTAGTAGGTGACACAATTTGGATTTAAGCTCAAGTCTCTAGAACCAAAGTCAACACTTTTCTCCCAATTGTGTCTCTGAAATCTATATAGTAAATGTACTCAATGAATGCTTATGCTATTACCAAAAAGCAAAAACTTATCAGGTGTCTTTTTTTTTTTTCATTAAGTTCTTACAATAATTGTTGTTGCTCTGAAATATACATAATATTGGGTGGATTTCAGATTCCTTTTAACTGCAAAGTGTTTTTGAGTTTGAAGTCTGCACTGTTTTGTGTATAAAATATAGATATATATTTTAGAATTTTTCATATACGTATATATGCATTCTAGGATATGTTGCTTCCCGTTGCATCAATTTCATCTCACTTAAAATGTGGAAAGAAAGAAATCTTCATTAGTTCACTTAACACGGATTTTAATTTTTATAAAAAGGTATTTTATGAAGATATTTATTTAAAAAAAATTACAAGAAGGATTGATTGTAGATTACTTTAACCCATTTCAGTTATCTTATGTACTTACTAATGAACTCTTCTCTTAATCCACAAATGAAATCTGGGATCACTCAGCATAGATTGTGGTGCTTGGGCTGGATTTTTCCCTTGATTCTCCTTGACAAACAAAGAGGTCTTTCTTTGGGTTCCAAGTACATTAGGATGCCACTCAATGCCACTACTAATAATTCCTTGTTTCAGGTACTGTCTTGTTTTGGTTCTTCATGGAATGGGCTTTATGTCCTTTTTGGGCATTGTGTGCACTGTGTACAGCACAATGTCACCCAAAATGAAGGTTTTGTGGTGATGAAATGGCTTCCATTATCAGTGTTCATCAGTTATATATTGGAGCTACAATGCTTTACTCTTATTCTCCATTTTTTATAAACATAACCCTTCCTCTTCTAAAGTGTGCTAGGCATAGGCTTATTTATTAAAATTAAAGTGGATAAAAATGTTCCTTTTTGAGAATTCATTGCCTATGGAGAAGCCTTTAATGTCACTGGAAAACATAGGTGACATCCCAGAGTGTTGTGAATTAGAGGGAAAAACACTGGTGTAGGCATTTTATTTTTAAGTAAACATGAATGGACATTTTTTTCCCATTTGTTTCAACGATATTAAAAAAAAAAAGAAAGATAGCTACTAAATTGAAACTGATTAGAACCCATTTAAAATAAAAGTACTCACCATCTTGTCTCAGCCATATGAACCTACATTCTTTACATCTTTTAGACTGAGAGACTAGCTACTGTTGTTATGTTCACTCTGATTTTTGGTGATGGTCACTACGTTGCTGATGAAATTTGGATAAATTCACAATTTGAAATATGACCTCAGTTCACTGGTGGCATTTCATTGGATTTTTTAAAGTGCATCAAAATATCATCAGGCAATGTAAAAACCATATTACTTTAATCAAATGAGATAATATTTGTAAATTGATTAGCACAGTGTCTCACACGTGGTAGATGTTTAATAAATGCTTATTCCCTTCGCTTTTAATCCATTTTTCGGTGGTACCACAAAATAGAAAACAAACAAGGTCTCTCTCAATAAAGTCATCTTCTCTACTCTATCACAGCCACCCCAATCCAGTTCCTAATCACCTCTTTCCTGGAGCATTGTAATAGCCACCAAACTGTTTTCCCAGATTCCAGGTTCTGTATTTTTCCAGTCCATTCCCTACAGTGTTTTGAAACTGATAATGCTAAAGTGCAGTCCTCATACTGTCACCCCAAAATGAATCAATGCTTCCCTATTGCCAATAGGTTAAAATAACATATTAGTACTTAAAACCCTTCACATATATAGCTGCAACCTATTTTTCCAGGCTGATTTCAAATTAATCATGTCTTCTTATGCATTTGACACTCTAGCCAAATTGTCCTGCTTGCTTGCACTTTACCAAACCTGGCATTCCAATTTGAGCCTCTGGGACAATGGGCGGGTTGTTTCCCATACATACCTACAATGCTTTCCTTCACCAGTATCTCTTGGCAGCCCTTGCTCCTTTTAAGATACTATTCACATGCTCCTTCCTTCAAGAGGCCTTTCTTGATTTCTCCCAGCCTGTCCCATTTTATATTTGTTTCCTCTGTTGTCTAGTGCAATGCATGGCACAAATCCAATGCTTAAAAAATTCTCATGTATTTGTGTGTGTACATGCATAAATGTGTGTGTGTGTGTATGTGTGTGTGTGTGTGTGTATATATATATGTATAATGCATATATGTATAGCTATAGTGAATTAGTGTATATATGTGGACACTCATATATTCCATATCCTTCCATTTAGAGTGGACATCCTGGTTACCACATGGAAATATGTCAGAAAGCAAAGCAGATACCAGCTAGGAAAGGATGTCTTGATTAGAGCCTGGAATAGTAAAAATCACATAGATTTTGAAAACAAACTGCTAGTTTCTGAATCCCAGTTCTAGTAGTTCCCTGTATAAACTTGTCACTTAAACTCTCTGTGTTTCCATTCTCTCATCAACATGATAAAGGATTTGGACTACATCATCTCCAAAGTCCCTTTGAGCTTAAAATATATGGTCTTAAATATACTAAGTCTCATTATCATACAGGCAAAACCAGATGCAAGGCCAATGTGTAAGTGAAAGATCTTTTCCACCCATTGAATAGGCCTCTGGTGGGGCCAACAAAGGGAGGCCTGATTAGAGGCAGACCCACACCTTTGTCATGTTGATCAGGGATTAAAGACTCCACCCTCCCCTCCCCACCATAGACCTCAGGTGGTGCCAACAAAGGGAAGCCCAATTAGAAGCCTTTCACTAACTTACACTAAGTAGGTATGAGTCCCCAGGCCTCACACCTTTTTGCTAAGTAGACTCTGAGCCCTCAGGGCCCTGAACAAAGTATAAGAGCTTTGAGGTTGGAGGTTTGCCTTTGGGAGCACATTTATTGAAAGAATGTTGGTGAGGAGACTCTGGGTAACCTTTTGAAGCAGCCCCTCTTTCCCCCACTTTGAAAACCCAGATGTTGGTGCTTCTCTGGTAACTATATATTGTGATTTGGTTACACAGAAATATTGATCTGTTCATGTTGTCTCTGTTTATAATTTCTGTTTGTATTTGCTCTGAAGTTTAGGGTTCTGGCTTTTCCCCCTGAACTAACTGAATGGTATACATATGTTTAATTAAAATGAGATTTTTCAATGCCTTAGAGTTGCTTTCCTTAGAAAAGCAGATCAAAGGACCTGTGCTAGCAGCCCTTCTGTGTGCTCTTCTTGTTGGTCTTTCACTCCCACAACAGCTGCTAACAACATAGTTGGCAAGATCTACAGATTAAAAGGAAAGTACGGGGTTTTGGGTTCCCGGGATAGTGGTTGGATATTTCCCAGTTATTGGGTTGCTCTTTATACTCATGGGAGCTATGGTTCTGTGGAGCCCCAGGAGCAGCACAGGCCTGAAGGAAAACAAGCAAGTAGCAGTGAGGGGAGTGCTTTTCCTGGTAGATAACCTCTCCTTCCCTCTCCCTGCCCCACTAGCACTCCAGAGGACACAGGCCAGAGAAGCAGCTGTGAGAGGAAAACAAACAGAAGCTTGCTTAGCAGGGATGGCCAGAGCCAGGGCTTCACTAGATTAGCCTGGCTCTGGACTGTGCAAGAGGGGTGGATGTCCTGCAATTGTATCATGTTTGGGGCCTTGAAACAGGAGGGAGAACTACCTTTGTTCAGACTTGAGGCCAGGGGTGGGGAACCTGCAGCCTGGAGGCCACCTGTGGCCCTCTAGGCCCTCAAGGGCAGCCCTTTGACAATATTTCATGGACAGAATCCATCAAAGGGCCACCTTTGAGGACCTAGAGGGCCATATGTGGCCTTGAGGCCTTAGGTTCCACACCCCTGGACCATACCTTTCCTGCCCTACCTCCTGGAATGCTTCCCGTAGTTCTTTAGCAGCCCTAGTTTCCTCTGAGACTTACTTTAAGCACCATTAAAGCTTGGCCTGATTCCTCCAGCTACTAGTTCCACTGGCCTCTGCCCCAAACTACCTTGCATTCATTTTAAAAATCTTGTGTCTATATACTTGTATGCATGCACCATTAGAATGAAAGCTTCTTACGGAAGTACTGTTTCGATTTTTCTCTTATGCCCCCACCGCTTAGCACAGTAACTGACATATAGTAGGTGCTTAATAAATGCTTTTTGGTTTATTGATTCTTTGTGTGGGGATAGCTGGAGGAAAGCATACTCTTCCTTAGTCATAATTTTCACTCATTCCTTTATTTTTGCACCCATTCCTTTATTGAACTGATTTTTCTTATAGTATATTTACCTATTTGGGCTAGTCGTGCTAATCTGGGGGGAATTCTTCAGTGCTACTATCAACACATGTGTATGTTCTTATAAAACACAGAGAGGACCATGAAACGCACTGGCCACATTATCAGACTGAGAAAATCATTTATTCTGTTGAGAACCAAATCTAAACTTAGGGAATTCGAAGTTCAAAATCAGTGTTCAGTAATTTCTTAAGAGACTTCTTTGAGGCTAAATATTTTCTAATGAGTGTTCTTCATTGAACACTATTGTTACAGAGTTTGTTCTACTTCCTATCAGGATTAAAAAAAAAATCTTTTCCACATGCAGTTTTATTTAGTTCTCATCAAGAAACATTCCAGTTTGATACAAAGCTACTGTAGTCTATTCCCCAGCAGAACTCCAGGGAGACCTGGCAGTAATTGGAAGCAGGTTTTGAAACAATGATTATCACACAAGAAAGCCATAGTATTCAATAACTGATGAAGGCATTCAGTTTTGGTGGCCTTTGGTGAAATCCATGTAGGGTGCACTGTTTGTAATTTAGTCTTTTCATTTTCATAGTTTGGAAGTTGTGGTATTTGAGTTGGTGAGGAAACTAGAAAGAGGTGAAGGAGATTCTTAAATTAAGAGGTTATCTGTGACTCCCTTTGTTTGGAAATTGTACCGACCTTGATTAGTGGTTGATTTTATAATCGTCATCACTCATGAACTCCCCATTAAAATCACAAAGCCGTGCACAGAATTCAGGAGGAATGTTATTCAGTTGAAGATACTGTGTGTCAGCATTTCAAAGATATGCTATAGATCTCCTTTGGCTAACTTTCAATTTGTTAAAAGTATGATTCACACTTTCCTTGTTTCTAGAGAGTTGCTTGGGGTGTGGTGGTGGGGGTGGAGAATGGACTATTCAGTATGAATTATATCCAATACCTGGATTTTGTAACAAATCAAGACAAGTCTTCCAAATCATTTCACGTTCCTATCTGAAGCCTCTCACAAACATTTTTGCTTAGCAAAGCTCTGATGACGAGTCCTTGAAAACCAAGGCCTATTTTCTCCCTTCAAAGCAGCGTAATGTTTGCATGTTTGTAGCTCTTGAGAAATCATAACTGTCTAAGTCACAGTATCCCAGGATTAATAAAATCCTGACAAAAGCTATCCTGCTGGACAGCATTGTCTGTTATCCAGATGCTATAATCTAGGTGTCAGTAGAAACAATACTATTAAATTAAGCCAAGAGATTCAAAAATGGCTAGAAACACTTTGCGGCAATTTGGCTTTGACCATTGCCTAAGAATTTATTTCAAATATAATTTCAACTCCTTTTTCTCAGAACTCTCTATGTCTTCTTCAAACTCATTTAATAACCTATTATAAATAAAAATGGGTTGCCAACCTCACCTGACATTTATGAGAGTATGTCAAATGTCAATTTAGATCCACGACCAAAGCAACTCAACTTCATAATTTGGATTACAGCAAACACGCAGTTTGCTGCATGTAACTACAGGTTGGGAGAATTGTCCATAATTAGGGGGCAGGTGATTGAGATTCCTTGTTAGACCAAACAGCTCCCTAACCCCAACTCCCAATCATTCATAATATGGTGGCATCGAAGTCATTTCAACAAATAACATCTAAGTGTTCTTAATTGCAGTGCAAGTGTATATAATTTATACTGTTTTCCTGTGGGCCTGTTCAAGCAAAGCACCAATTTCCTGCCCAATGGTAGTGTTTGGTGAAAGATATACACTTTAAAAATATCATAATACTGTCATTGATATTGGCAATCTATGCTTTGCCACTGGACCTACATGGTTCTGGAGAAGGGAGTGGGGCTGGTTACTTCACACAGCCCTGACTCACTTAAATCCAATTCACTTACAAGTCATGAAATCTCCTTCCTGAGGTCATGGTCCTCTTTGAGAATGAAAGACAGACAACAACAACACTACTGTTATTAATATTGGAAATACATCTTTATATTGTCTCTTTTTTCGTATTGTTTTATATAGTAATCTATTTAAATCATATTCTATGCAGTGATTAAAAACAGATACAGACTGATTCTGTTTTTTTGTTTGTTTGTTTGCTTATTGGACTAAGAGTCAGGAAGCTAAAATGCAAGTTCTGCCCCAGACAGTTACTATCTATATGACCCTGAAAAACCAATGTCTTCATTTGAAAAATGGGAGAACTTTTGTAAAGCACTTTGCAAACTTACTGTGCTATATAAATGCTAGCTGTTATTATTAGTAGCAACAACAGTAGTAGTAGTATTCTTCTCCTATTATCCATTTTCTATCAGCAATTGTAGTTTTCAAATATTCCAAAACTTAAATTCAAGTTTTTCTTGAAAATTTGAATTTTCAAAGACATGGTAATACTTCAATCAGTCCTAAGTTATATCACATTGTGAAATCATTCACTGTTACTGTATTCTCTTAATGACTTTTTTTTCCTCTTCCTTTTTTTCAGTCCCTTTGCTTTCATATTCACGATCTCATGTGAATTACTCTTTGTGCCTCTTTTCTATATTTTCTTCTGTTTCTCATTCATATACTTCCATTTCTTTTGACAATTAGAGATCGATAAGACAGAACATCTTTTAAATTTGATTAACTTTATTGAAGTGTGAATCCATAACAAAAATTTACTTAAATTTGTGAAACCAATCTATTTCTCTCCAAAATCCAAATACTCATGCCTCGTATGCACTCCACAAAATAAAGTCCTTGAATATGTGTAGAGATGTATTTCATGTCAATTTTCCCTCCAGATTGGAACTCAAAAAAGAAAGGCGAGTAGGTGGAGAAAAGTGGTGTCTGTGTCCCTGACAAGGATTGTTCTTTGAAAAACAGAACACAGGGGAACCAAGAGTAGAAACTGAAGCTGTACATTTTCAAGTTTTACTTGTAAATGTTGCATTAGTAACAGTCGGAAAATTAGCAACAACTCTATTCAATCATTTCAAGTGGAAAACAGTGGCAATCTTAATATTCTCCTTTCTTACGTTTTTATTTTCTGATTAGTGAAGAAAAATAGGTCTTCAGAGAGACTAAACAGTAGTTCCCCAGATTTAACATGCATTTTCAAAAGAAAACCACTCCATCACACCCTGGAGAGAAAAAAATAGCCTGACAGACTTATGCTGATGACATACACGATGGTGGAGACATCGCATGTCAGTTTAAATACACATTTTAGAAAAACCTCTAACATAAGTATGGATTTAATGAGCACATTAACAAATGAAATCAAACTGTACTATAGCCTCATATTACTTCATCAAGAATGCCACAGGCAGACACAGCCAAGTGAAGTCATGTTTTCTTCCTGTTTTTGTTATACATTGTCAGACTTAACCCTGATTATTCTAATGATGATCTATTTTGTGGTGAAGTACCAAGTGTGGGAGAGGAAGGAAGAAAGTGCTTTAAGTGAAGTCTGAGATTTCTACAAAAGCCAATTCAAATTAACAATTCACCATTAGAAAAGTACCTTTCAGGGGGCGGAGCCAAGATGGCAACTGGAAAGCAGTAACTGGCGTGAGCTCCCCACCAAGTCCCTCCAAAAACCTATAAAAAAAAATGGCTCTGAACCAATTCTAGAACTGCAGAACCCACAAAGTGGCAGAGGGAAGCAGGGCTCCAGCCTAGGACAGCCTGGATGGTCTCGGGGTAAGGTCTGTCCCAAACGGAACCCCCAGCCCCCAGCTGAGGGGAGCAGAGCTGAGCCAAGCAGAGCCCAGCGCACGCGGCGCGGCGCAGAGCGGCGCGGCAGACCACGGACCCACGAGACCAGGAGTGGAGCGGAGAGTGCCCTAGCATACTGAATTACTGAGCTGTGGCATGTACCAGACCTCACAACCCACAAACAGCAAAGACAACACAGAAGGTTAGAGGGAAAAGTTGCGGGACTGGATGGAGTTTGCGGTTCGACTACCACCCCTGAGGCAATGGAGGCGGGGCAGCTTTAGAAATTCAGCTGCAGTTGCTTCTGGCCCCAGGCCCACCTGG
>CM053623.1:278876840-278905681 GCA_028646595.1 Phalanger gymnotis
GAGTTCAAATTTTGCCTCAAATATTTACTGACTATGTGGCCCTGGGAAAATCATTTAAGCTCTCCCACACTGTTTTTTCATCTTTAAAGTAGAAATTGTAACATCACTTACCCATTCAGAACCATGAGGATCAAATGCAATAAGTTTTGCAAAACTCAAAGTGCTCTATTAATGTTAGTATTATTACAAGTGGCAGAATTGACTGAACTGCATTAATACAAGCAGTTTCTTCCTTGGAAAGTTCCCTACACCAAGGAAATAAACCACAGTTTCTAACCGAAGCAGATAAAAAAGAAGAAAAAGAAACAACCAAACACAACATGGACAAGTATCTATTTAGTAAGAAATCATTGAATACCTAAGCTGTACAGAAGACCTCATGGGAAGCAACAAGATTTCTTGGAAAGGGCATTTTGAATCACTTTCTCCAACTAGACTAAATTTGTATTTTGTTCAGTAAAGCAAGGTAATGATAGTACCATAGCAACCACTGCATTCATCATTCATGCCTGGGGCCATCCACAGTCTATCAGAGATTCATTCAATGCTATCTCAAAGCTAGGTAACAATAATACTTTGCATTTATATAGTGTTGTTTATTGCAAAATATCCCAAACCACTTCATAAACTTGATTTGTAGCACATACATTTAAAGATGAAATGTGACAACATGCCAGGCAATTTTTTTTAAAATGAGAGGAAAACTTAATGGGGGGGGGGGCTGGGTGGGTATAGTGGAATACAAACTCTAGTGGAAAATGCAATTCCACATATCCATATTGTGATTGAATTTGTTTCAACCCCTTATCTGTTGCCTTTGTGGTACAGCTCTTGCTATTGCCAATGCTAGGCAGTGACAGGTAGCCAGCCCAAGGTAAGGCTATGAATTCTAATCTTAATGAAATTATTCATCTCACTATACTTGTTTGATGACTTTATCTACTCCTGTGGTTTCAATTATCTCCTCTATGCAGAAGATGTCCATATTGCTCTCTCTGATGCTAACTTTTGCATTCAGATTCTAGTTTTGAAATGTCCAAATACATGCGTGAAATCTCTACTCAGCTACTCTGTAGCCATCTGAAACCGAATTATGTCCACACTGAAATTCATCATATTATGCCACAAAATTTGCTCTTCCCTTTAATTTCTCTCTTTTTTGTAGATGGTAAAATCATTTTCTCCATTACCCTGACTTGAAACCTTAAAGATATTTTTAATGCTTCCCTCTCTTACACTACCCTCCATTCCATCATTTGTCAGATCTCATATACTCTACCTTCCAAATTTGATCCCTTACTATATCCATACCTAGTTCAGGCCCTCATTGCCTCTTGCTTATATGTATTTATTATTACTTTATTATTATAATTAATTATTTTATCCATATCTCTTAGTGCTTCTAGACCAGTCTTTCCTATATCACTGTCACAAAAATGCTTCATTGTTTCTCCCTTGCTCACCATTTGAAATATACATTCTTTAGTCTGGCATTGAAGTCTTTCACATTCTGGCTATCATTTGAGTTTAAAGGGCTATGAAAAACACTCCAATTGCTATAATATTCTACCTCCTTTTTGAAGTTTGACACTATTAATTTTCATAGCTTTAGCACAACTCTTCAGCATAAATTTTGATCATTCACTGTACCCAACTCCCTTGCATTATGTGTAATCTCATTTCTAATCTTTTGGAGTGTTTGGTATTCTATTATCTATAGCCACATGGCAACACCAAATGGCTCTTGATGTCAAAAAGATGAGCATTTGTTTCAGTGAGAAGCTTACAGATTATAAAGCACAATGAGTGGGTTTCCCCAAATCAATCTAGCCCACTTTTCTCCCATTTCACTTGGAGATCTCATCAATAGATAGAGATATGTCTATAGATGCAGATATGAATATGTATGTGTATGTGTCTATACATATATGTGATCTATATTTCTACATACACACATAAAAATGTAGAGATGGTAGTTCCAAAATGACATAATAGAGAGGTGATAACCACAGAGACTGAGAGCATTGGGCTCAAGTCACACAGATATAGGTACCTATGGACTGTGCAACCTTGGCAAGTCCATTAACCTGAAAGAACTCTAGGTAACTCTCTAAAACTAATTTATAGATAAAATGATGACCTTCATTTGAGTCATAGCGTGAATTTCCTCATCCAGGAGTTCCCTATGTTAATGAAATCCTTACCTTTTCCTTCTCTAATTCACACACACACACACACACACACACACACACACACACACACCCACCCACACACACCACAGCTTTACTTTTCTCTTCTTTTTTCTTTTCTTTTCTTTCTTTCCACCCATCCTTCCTTCCTTTCTCCCTATCTCTATAGAATGGCATCATTCTATTATATATCATAGTATGCAAATACAAACACAAATGTTCCTCATATATTTGGCTTTTTCTGAGTGGCTAGTTAATTTGAACTTTTAAAAAAAATGTTTACAACTTCTCCTTGATAAAAATGCAAAGTGTCATCTGTTCTTAGTCTTAGCAAATGAAAGCTAAGGACCACAGGCATTTAGGTCTTGTCATTGGAACCACCCTGGACTTTGGTGATCATTCACCATACCTTGGCTGGAACCAGTCGTCCCTTTCATTTCCTGGCCACTAGCTTCAAAATGTGTGGCTACAAATGCACCCACCTTCTAGCTCCCCCTTATGTATTGTCTTCCTTTCTTAGAATGTAAACTCTTCGAGGGTAAGGGCTCTCTTGTTTGCTTCTATTTATGTATCTAGTACTAGCAGAACAACTGGCACATAGCAGTCATTTGATAAATACCTCTCTGTCTGTCTTTTGAAGCAGAAGACTAGAAATGTTAAATAATGGCTTAAGGACTGGAACTATTATCTTTTTTCCTAGATGGTCTAGTTTTTAAGCCACTAGCCTCACACACAGTATGTTGCCATATGAATGGACATAGATTGTACCCTCAGAGTGACATGATAGCTGTCTTCAAATACTTGAAAGTTTATCATATGGAAGAAGGATTAGACTTGCAATGTTTTGGACTTAGTACCGAACTATAGACAATGGGTGGCAGTTGCAAAAAGACAAATTTAAATTTGATATCAAGAAAGACTTACCAACAAAGCAAAAATTGAGAGAAGATCTTTACAACCAATGTCTCTGATAAAGTCCTCATATCTAAAATATACAGGGAACTGAGCCAAATTTATAGGAATAAAAGTCATTCCCCAAATGAAAAATTCTCAAAGGATATGAACAGGCAGTTTTCAGAGGAAGAAATTAAAAATATTTTTAGGCATAGGAAAAAAATGGTCTAAATAACTATTGATTAGACAAATGCAAATCAAAACAGCTCTTAGTACCACATCTCTCCTGTCAGATTGGCTAACATGACAAAACAGGAAAATGATAAATGCTGGAGAGGATGTGGGAAAATTGGAACATTAATACATTGTTGGTGGAGTTGTGAACAGATCCAGCCATTTTGGAAAGCAATTTGCAACTATGCCCAAAGGGCTATAAAAATGTACATACCCTTTGACCCAGCAATATCAGTGCTAGGGCTATATCCCAAAGGGATCACACAAGTGGCAAATGGACCTGTATGTACAAAAATATTTATAGCAGCTCTTTTTGTGGTGGCAAAGAATTGGAAATCAAGGGGATGCCCATCAATTGGGGAATGACTGAACAAGTTGTGGTATGTGAATGTAATGGAACAATATTGTGCTATAAGAAATGAGGAAGATACAGACTTCATGATAACCTGGAAAGACCTACATGATCTGATGCTGAGTGAGAAGAATAGAACTAGGAGAACATTATACATAACCACAGACATTTTGATTCTGTGATGACTAACTTTGATAGATTTGGCTCTCCTCAGCAATACAAAGCTCAAAGTCATCTTCAAAAGACTCATGATGGAAAAAGCTGGCTACTTTCGGAGAAAGAACTTGGAATCTGAATGCAGATTAAGACAAACTATTTGCTCTCTCTCTCTCTCTCTCTCTCTCTCTCTCTCTCTCTCTTTGGTTTTGTTCCTTCTCTCTCATGATTCATTCCATTCATCATAAATCTTCTTTGCAACCTGACTATTGTATAAATAAGTTTAATGCAAAGATTTATATAGAATCTATATCGGACTGCATGCCATCTCAGGGAGAAGGGGAAGAGGAGAGAAGGGAAGAAAATTTGAAAGTCAAGAACATGTAAAATTAAGTGTTGAAAACTAAAAATAAAAAAAAAATCTTTTTTTTTTAAAGAAAGGCTTACCAACAACAAAAATTGGCCAGTCTTGGAACAGACTATCTTGGGAGGTGAGTAACCTTTTGTTAGATGCTGTTGGGAAGACTTTTTCTGGACTACATCTGACTAGATGGCCACTGAGGTCCCTCCCATTTCATAAATATTATCTGTGTTTTTACTATTGATTGAGGAAATCAGCACATTTCATGAAAACCCATAAATAAGAGCATCTGGACAAAATTGTTCTATCTGGGTTCTGTGCTAGACATCCTTCATAAAAGTGGTAAACATCTTTTGTGTGTACATGTCTCCCTGTTTTATATGGTTAGGGGATTTTCTAATAAAGTGATCTCTGCTGGCTTATGTTTCAAAGAATCTTTTGTGAATTTAACATGTATAGGAGACACTTTGTTGGAATAAAGCCTTTGAGAAAAAACAAACAAACAAAAAAAACCTTTGCTGTATTTTATGGAATCCTTTTTTTTTTTTTTTGGAGGAGAGAAGGGAAGGCAATTGAAGGTAAGTGACTTGCCCAAGTTCGCACAGCCAGTAAGTCTGTCAAGTTTCTGAGGCTGGATTTGAACTCAGGTTCTCCTGACTCCAAGGCTAGTGCTGTACTCACTATCCTACCTAGCTGATCCTATGGAATCCTTTTAAAGCAAAATTGTTAACACCTTGTGAGGACAGGGAGATCATACCTCCTCTATACCTTTCAATTATGTGACTATTTGTTTCCACAATCTGGCTAGCAGCTTCTGTGCGGGTGTAAGATCCATCCACAGCCAGCACCCAGAAAGCTTCCAGCACCCGCCAAAGCACAGGTTCTTTTGATCTGCCTTAATAAGGAAAGCAAGGTTAAGGGGTTGGCAAGCTTACTTTAATTCGGCACACAAATATCATTCACTTAGTACAGGGAAAAAAGCCAGCACCCTGAACTTCAGAGCAAATTACAAACAAAGTACAAACATCAACAGACAGACCCAATACAGATTCATAGTTACCAACTTCTAGGTTTAGCCCAGGAGCTCAGAACAAGGGCTGGCCCAGAGTCACGCTGGCCACTACCGCTGCGGCAATGAGCTCCAAGGAAGAGGAGGCCAACCCCTGGTTTTTATATCTTTGTCAGCGTCAGGGGTGAGTCACACACGGGACTCACCCACTAAAATCGTCACAAAGAGGCGACTTAAACCCATGTGGTCTAAGAGCCCCTGCTGTCCCAGACATGTAAACTAGACCCTCACTCGAGTTAGCCCCACCTTGGGCCCCGCCTTAGTTGCCAATGCACACCCACATAAGTTTTACACCTAATAGGGGTTTGGGCCTGGGGCTTAGCACTTAGTAAGATTCAATGAAATAGCTGAATTACTCAAAGCAAACATAAGCCAAACTCTTCAAGGGCACTTGTTGAACTAAGTGCTAAGGAGCCCATTTTGCTTAACAACACACTATTTGAAAGGTGTCCTCAGCTGCCAGCATTTCAACTATCATTCCTATTCTCCCAAATGGACATATCTAGCCCTTATCTTTCTCCTAATCTTCAGTCCCAAATTTACAGCTAACTGCTTGCTATCTCTACCTTGACATCTAGGAAGTGTCTCAAAACCATTATGCTCCGAGAAAAACAAAACAAAACAAAACTCATTATCTTTTTTTTTTTTCTCCCTTTCTCCCTGCTACTAACTTTCCTATTTCTATTGAAGAGCACCATTATCCTTCTAGTCATCCATGTTCACAACTTTGGCCATCCACAACTCTTGACTCTAACGACCCTGGAATATGCAATCAATTCTCAAGCCAATTCCACCTCTCAACATCTAATTAAAAATCAAAAAGAATTAGATAGCAAGAAAAAATATGGGAGCTTTCTTTATATCTCTTTTGGAACTTGCTAAGTCTATGACTTTTCTAATGGGTCTTATGCCACCAGTCCAA
The DNA here is from genome assembly GCA_028646595.1 of Phalanger gymnotis. Classification (NCBI taxonomy): domain Eukaryota; kingdom Metazoa; phylum Chordata; class Mammalia; order Diprotodontia; family Phalangeridae; genus Phalanger; species Phalanger gymnotis. The sequence continues at coordinate 278,883,018 of CM053623.1, forward strand.
ATCATTCTTGTGATGTAAAATTTGCCCCCTTGCCTGAGGATTTCAGGTTATCTTAGCTTATAGGCCATACTTTCTGCATTGGTTTAGAGATGAGAAGCCACTAACTCATTACTCAGTCTTTTCTTTTACTGTATATCTTTTGAATTTGTGGATATCTCACTTGTTATTTATAATCCTAGATTAAATCTGCTCCTCATTTCTAGACTGGTAAATATACACAGGCAATTTTCTATCTTCTTTCTTTTAGTGTAAATTCATTTTAATTGTATCCATAAAACTTCAAGCAAATGCATTCTGTCACTGTCCAAAAGTTTATATTCCTTCTTATAACTTAGATCTATGCTCTGGGAAGACTGTAGACTTCTTTCTTGTTTTTATCATTAATGAATAGTTGCCTCACTACCCTCAACCAATCACCATTATTCCTTTTTATTTTCTTTCTCTAACCCTTACTGGATACTCTCTCACCTGGCCTCACCTGTAGTACTATAGACCATCGCTTCTAATTGTAAAAGAAACATAGTGTTCCCACTGAGTAGCTAGCTGGCACAGTGGATAAAGCACCAGGCCTGGAGTCAGGAAGACTCACCTTCCTGAGCTCAAGTCTGACCTCAGACACTTACTAGCTGTGTGAACATGGGCAAGCCACTTAACCCTATTTGCCTCAGTTTCTTCATCTGTAAAATGAGCTAGCGAAAGAAATGCGAACCACTCCAGTATCTTTGCTAAGAAAACCCCCAAAGAATCAAGTGTGACTGGAATGAGTGATCAACGACAGTATTGTCACTGATAACTTGATGCGTGAAAAAGTGTTCCATCCATCCATCCATGAATGGATCTCTAGTTTATGAGAGCCTACACTTGGAGCATTAATAGGAGTTACTTGTTTGTCATAGAAATGCAATTAGACACAGAGTAAGTCTCTGCAGAATTTCCCCTCCTCTCCATACTATCTAGAAATATGATTCTCCTTTTAGGGGATTACAATTTCAGAACTATCTCTCCCTAATATCTTTTTTTAATATAATACCACATTAATATCTCTTTAACACTGCTTAAAACCTTTACCCTTCCCTACTTCACTTTCTCTTCTCTTTCTTATTTTCCTTCTTGGGTTTTCTTCCAGGATTCCTTCTTCAGACAGAACCCTTCTCTATTGGCTCAAATTCTCCCTGTCCTCTTTAGGTCCTTCTCTTTGAGTGATTCTTCTTCTTCTGATCAAGTATTGCTTCATATTTAGTTCTTTCAGCTCAAGTTCAGGTGTTCTTCCAGTCTTTTCAGTTTTATCTTTCCAAAATTCAACCTCTGGCCATCTACACAGTTCCACAGCCAACCCTTCAAGTCACCCTCACAAATTACCCTCTTTTTATTTAGCTTCTTGATGATCAATATAATTGCACACTATTCAGATGTGTTTTGTTGTTTTCCAGTGACACCCTGTAGTTATTGTTCATATGCACATACATATGTGTATACATAGGCTAATTATGGTCCGGCTTACTTCACTTTACATCAGTTCATGTAGGTTTTTTTGTATGCTTTTTTGTATTCATCATATTGCCATTTTTATAGCACAGGAATGTTTTCTTACATTTATGCATCACGGTTTTAGACTTTCCCAAATCAAATGGCATACAATTCATTTTAATAGTTTGTTGGCACCACAAAGTGCTATTATTATATGCTCTCCTACACACAAACGTGTATGATTTTTTCTTAAAATAATTGACCTCTATGATATATAAGACACACAGAAGCATCTTAGGTTATGAAGAGTATACTTAAATTAGTCATTTTCTTAATATGTTTAAATTTATTTTCATAATTTTTCTATATTGATTTCTATGTTGATATTTCCATCAACAGTACATTTTTTGTCAATTTGCTTTACATGTGAATGTACCTTAAAATTGTTTTGATTTTTTATTTCTTTAATTGATTTGGAGAAATCTTCTTATGGTTATACATAGTTTGCAATTTTTATTTTAAAAGATGTTTGTTCATATTATTTGACCAATTGCTACAGAGGGAAGTGGCTCTTGGTCTTTGTTAAGTCCCTGTTTGTTTAGGACAATAGACTTTTATTAGAAATTTTAGGTGCAGTTTTCCCCCCAATGCAACCTTTCTTACTAAATTAATTTTTTATCCTAGCTAAATTTTATTTGTGGAAAGCTTTGCGCAAACTAAATAATTTTTTATCCTAACTAAATTCATTTTGTTTGTGAAAAGCTTTTCATTTTCATGTAATCAACATTCCCTTTTCCTTGCCTCTCTTTACATTTTATTATTTTTTTAAATTTTCTTCCTTTCCCTTTTCTTTTCTTCTCTTCCCTTACCTCTTACTTTTGACTTCATATAGCATTAAAAAAAACCTTCTGACATATTTATTTACAAGTGTATATTTAATGATCTTCCATGTTGCTTTTTCCACTGTCAGAAAGTAAACTTGATGAAGGCAAGGAGTCATCTTAGTTAAATTTTATTTTTCACTCAACCTCTAGTACACTGACATGCCCACATTGGGTATTTAATGATTATTCTTTATTGGCCAAATAGCTAAGAATTCTGCAGAATAGTTTGACTTAAGCCATTTCTTTAGTGTTGGAAAATGTATTTGTATAAGGTACATACTTAATAAATTAATTCCTTTGTTTAAACTATAGCTATTATGTAGTAAAGAAGGCACAATACAAATGAATTCACATCCACACTTTATCTCTGCTTGGCAGTGTAAAGACAAGCTATGTGCAATTTTTATTTTCTGAGTTCTAGCATTTGTTAGAAAAGTATTATGTTTTAAGGTAGCCCCAAGTCTTCTAGACAAATAGATAAATCTTCTAAGTAAATATGTGTAAGCAAAAAGTACACTTTGGCATGAAGCTGGAATGAAACCATAGGCGAAGCTAACACAACAAAGAAAGAAAACATGTGTTGGCCTCCTTAGCCTTTCCTTTTGTGTTTTAATTAGGGATTTTTTTTCATATGTCCAAATAATCAAATCCCACCATTTGGACACAGTAACCAAAAAAAATGCACGAGAGAAATTCATTGTGGTATTGGAATCGAGAGTGACAGTGCAAGAAATGTCCTTCTGAAGTCATTCTACTGGGATTCTTAGCAACTGGGGTTAGTGAGGATGATTTTTAAGCTCTAATTATGACAGACTCTCACAGAAGTGTTTTCAACTACTTTGAAAATTTCTTCTGATCCAGAGCTCATATAGTCAGATCAGCATTACATTAGAATTATTGGCCCTGGTCAGTTGTACAATTGTTTTATACATTAACTTCCTGGGATTTAATGAAATTGAACAATCTGAATTTATCCTACCTTTCCTTAACCAGAGATGCTCGTTGTATATAATATGCAGTTTATGATAGCTTACTTTTGCTATCAACAGCTTAACTACAACTGCAGAATGATTTCTGAGAAAATGAAACTGAAATGCAAGGGCAAAACATTTTCTCTGTGCCTTTGAAAAGTAAAAATAATAGTAGCCATGGGAATATATGTATATATGCATATATATATATATATATTTTTCATGAGATGTGTAATCTATGTCACTAGGTATATTTTTTTCACTAGCAAAAAGAAATGGACCACCTCCATCAAGTATAGACACAGAAATCGTGTTCTAAAACTTGCTGAAAATCTACATCATAAAGGCAGTCCTGGCTTTCCACTTGTGGGTAGGTCAAGCCATGGTACAAGGGCACTTCCCCTGGTAACAGATATTAGCTTGCAGGGACAGGTATGAAAGGGAATTTTTTCTGTCACTGAAGTGGAACAGAAAGCTAGATGACAGAAGATCATAAAGAGAAAAGTACAGTCCATTGCACTACATACAGTTTATCTACCACAGAAAGGCTGTATTGACCACAGGGGGATTTAAACCAATCGTCCTAAGGAATTTCAAAATGTCGAACCTGCTGCTTAAACCTTGAGCCATTCTCCTGTGTTTATTCAATGTGATTCTTACACTGACCTCTGCATATTAGAAAGACCCATCTGCCCTTGTTCTAGGCTTTCCAGTGACTTCCATTATTAAATGAGTTTGTTTAGCACTGACTTTAATAGTGATAGTAAACAGTATTTCCTATCTGAAAAGCAGAGAATGGGCTCTGGGGTAAGCCTCTTTGGTTCTTTTAATGTCTCAAATGATTTTCCATTTTGGTAGATGGATATGAGAACCCTGAGGAAAAATGTACTAAAAGTTGAAGCCATCAGTTCTTAAAAATCCTTTCCCTCTTATCCTTTTAATAGCACAAATGTTATTTTATTGATGCCATTTGATTTTGGGGAATGCTCTGGAGCCCATTTCACCAGATTTTCCATATTTTTTTCCTTTAAAAAATCATTCCTTTTGAGATAAATGCTCAAACACATGAACTGAATTTGTATTCTATTCAAACTCCATTCTTCACATAGAACAACACTTAAGAGACCACTCAGGAGCTTCAGAAAGTGCTGAATGCTGTGGTCGGCCTGCTTAAATAGATTGGCCACATGTAGCATGTTACACCTGGGCTCCTTGGGCTATACTCATTGCCTTTTAACTTCTGAGTGCAATTCAGGGTGATCATTTTAATCTCCGAGGCCCTATATGGCTGGGGACCCATTTATCTAATAAATTGCTTCTTTCCCTGGGCATGGCAATTAATACCCACTAAAGTACTTTTCTTAACAATTCCTCATTCTCAAACTGGGTAGCAGATGATACGGAATGTTTTTACAGAAGAATCCTTTTGCCTAGAACTTCTGATCACCAATAATTTGGGAAAAGTTTGATTGGTTAATATTTTGTCCAAAGTGGCTTCCATGAGGCTCATGTTATTAAAAAAGTAACCTTAAAACAATTTTGAGGATGTATTGTATAATTATATAATTTATGACATATATATGTAATATATAAACTACATGTAGTTATATAAAACAATATATATCCTATGTTTTTGAGTTGCTTCAGTTGTATCTGACACTCTGACACCATTTGGGATTTCCTTGGCAAAGATATGAGAGTGGTTTGCCATTTCCTTCTCCAGCTCATTTTATAAATGAGGAACTCAGGGAAGCAGGATTAAGTGATTTGTCCAGGGTCACACAGCTAGCAAGAATCTGAAGCTTGATTTGAACTCAGGTCCTCTTGACCACAGGGCCAGCACTCTATCCACTGTGCCACCTATATGACCATATAATCTCTATGCTATATATATTCCTGAATTACACACATATATGCAAATATGTGTGTATAGTTCACCTTTGTTCCAGAATTATACACATATATGCACACATATACATACCATACCATACACACACACACATATATATATTAATATAACTGAATTATGTAAGTGTTTATGTATATATGTATATTCCCATATGTTTAGTTGCATTTCTGAATTATATACCCATGCATATGGCACATAATGTGTGCATATATATGTATTACTTATGACTATAGTCTTATATTTGAGTGTATGTATGTGTGTGTTTGTGTGTGCGCAATTCAGTTATATTCCTGAATTTCTTTTAACCGGTGGCTTAATTTATATTTATGATGTTCATCCAGTGAACTTCAGATGATATTCACTTTTTTAATTTAAAGGTACTGAATTATACGAATCAGAGGTGTCAGACAAGTAGATCATAGGTCATACTGTAGCCCTAATCCCCACCAAGTTCAGCCAAAAAACCAGATCAATGTATAATAGTTAATATTTAACAAAATAAACCAATATGTAAAAGAATAGAAATAATAGTAAATATGTGACTTTCTTAGTCAATAGGAGACCCAGAGGGATCTTTATGTATAGTTTAATGGCCTCCATTTTTATTCCAACATGGTGGATGGGTCATATGAACAGATATGTTATACCTAGAAGAGATCATGTGCAACTACTCTGAAAGACCTGAAAGATAGGACAGTCATTGTGATTGATAACACATATAAATAATCCATATTTACCTTTCACAAAATTAATAGTGTTAGTTTTAAACACTAACAAATGAGTCATTGAGTGCATGTGATCTGCTAAAATGCATTGAAAGTAAAGGCATTATTGTTATATACTTTCAGTTTTAAAGTATAAACTCATTTCCAAAACCACATGAAGGAAGATGACAGGAGATTACAAGTCAAAAGGGTGTTCATAGAGCATACCCAACCCATGCTCTCTGCACATCACTGACAAGAGGTCCTTCTACTGCACCATGTTACCTCATCAATCATCATCTTTCTTAGACTTTTCATAGCATTCGATGTTATTGAGCACCCTCTCTGATATACTCACTTCTCCCTAGCTTTTTTAAGGCACTACTATCTCAATTCTCATGTTAAGGAGGTAATATGTAAGGAAAAGAAGGCTGTACTAAATGTTACAATCAATCAATCAATACATCAGCATGCCTGATCATCTGTGTAACACCTTTCTAAATTGTCCACAGGAGAAGTTTACCATAAGAGAGCCATCCAGAGGTGGGTCTTCCTCATAACATTGTGAATATTTGAGTAGAAAACTTATGTTATAACCTGCATTCCCTCACTCACTCTTGTCACATTCCCAAGCCATTTTTCCCATATGTTTCCTAAATAACGTTCTTAATTTTTATTCTACTTTGAAGTTTATTCTTTGTTATATGTAAACTCCTTGAGGGTAGGGATGGTTTTGTATACCCTGCATCCAGCACAGTGACTAGCATATAGCTGGTGTTTACTAAATGCTTATTGATTGCTTTTACCTTGCAGGCTGATTTAAGACACCATGGACCTTTCTATTATCTTGAGCATTATATTCCTTTTAAAATACTGAGATACTATTAGTATTCTGTGTCTGTAGTATAACTCAGAGCCATGCAGCAAGATTGGTAGCAAAGTTGTTGTTTCTGTTGTTTTTGATAAGTTTTTGTTTCCAATTTTTTTCTTCAGTTATTAAAGGAGCTTTGGGATATCCTGAAAGCAATATGCTTTCCTTTTCTTTTGTTCAATGTTGGGGATCAACTCATCCATTTGCACTATTTCAACCAAATATATGTGCTGATGGACAAGCCTGATAGATTGCATATTATCTCTATGCTGATGATTCTCCAATCTGCTTTTCCTGACAACTTCTCTGTTGCCCTTCAGTCTCTCACCTCTGACTTCCTTTTAGACATCTTGAACTGGACATTCTGGCGACATCTTAAACTTAACATATCCAAAACAGAACTCATTAAGTTTTTCCCTAGCCTCTGTCTCTCTTGAGGGCATCATGATCCTCCAGGCTCACAAACTAGATGTCATCCTTCATTTTCACTATCTCTCACTCCCCATGTGCAATATGTTTTCAAGGCCTGTTGATTTTACCTTTGTGACATCTTATAATAGTGTCCCCTTCTTTCCACTGCCACTGCCACTACTCTGGTGCAGGCTCTCATCATCTTACACTTGGACTACTGTAGTAGCATGTTTCTGGGTCTGTTTTCCTCAAGTCTCCCCACTCCCCAACTCCAATGCATCCACCATTCAGCCACAAAAGCGATTGTGCTAAAATGCATATCTGATTATATGTCACCCCCTCCCACCCCTCACTCATTAAACTCCAATAGCACCTTATTGACTCCAGGATCAAGTTCAAAATCCTCTGTTGTCAACTACTCTGTCCACTATAGTGGAAAGAGTGATTTAATAGGTCTTAAATTTGATGGGAGAAATAAACCTCAATATTGTAGATTCCTAACCTGGGTCTATTTTTTTTTTAATGTTATCCCTTCTTATCTTCATCTCCTGGTTTCCTTGGCTTCCTCCAATTCCCAAATAATACCCCACATTTTGCAAGAAGTATTTTCCAGTTCCCCTTAACTCTAGGGCCTTCCATCTACTGATTATTTCATTATTTCCTGTATATAGCTTGTTCGTACATAATTATTTGCATATTGTCTCCCTCATTAAAGTGTGTGCTTCTCAAGGGTAGAGACTGTATTTTACATTTCTCATTATTCTCAGTACTTATCACGTTTTCTGGCACAACTCAACGATTTATTGACTGAAAATTTTATTTGAATATAATTAATTTACTTTGATTAATTTACTTTGTAATTTTATTTTATACATTTAAAAATTATTCTGAGAAAGAGTCCATATATTTTACCAAATTGTCAGTGAGGTCCAGGACACACACACACACATGACTTAGAATACTTGTCCTACAGGGATTTTTCCCCCAAAAAACAGTAATTCTAATTAAATGATTTTTTATGAAGAAAAGATCAATAAAACAACATTCTTTTTTTTTTTAAAAAAGGTTTGCTTAGAACTTCAGATTTACAGTATTACAGCTAGCTTTACTATAGTGCTTTAAGTTTTATAGGAGAAGCAACTAGGTATAGTGGATGAAGATTCAGTCTCAGAGTCAAGAAAACCTCAATTCAAATCTTTCCTCTGAAAGACAATGACTGTGTAACACTGGACAGTGATTTAAAATCTAAGTGTCTAAGGCACCCTTCCAAAACTATAAATTATTGGTCAGGTACAGGGCTACATTGATAGAAGGAGTTCCTTATATTTTCCTTTACCAATGAAATCATGGGTCCAGGTGAAAACAAGCTAATTAATTACCATATATACATTACCACTTGGGGCAGCTAGGTGGAAATTTGGATAGAGTGCTTGGTCTAGAGTCAGGAAGACCTGACTCAAATTCAGGCTCAGATATTTACTAGATATATGACCGGGGACAATCACTTAACCTTGCTTGCTTCAGTTTCTTCACCTGTAAAATGATCTGGAGAAGGAAATAACAAACCACTGCAGTATCTTCATCAAGAAAATCCCAAATTGGGTCACAGAGAGTTGGAAATGATTAAAACAATTGAACAAGAACAACATATATGACTACAACCGATTAGCACAATGTCACGTTGAACTAGTCTGAGTATTATTATACCCATTTTCAAGATGAGGAAACTGAGTCTCAGAGAAATCAAGTGACTTATCCAAGGTAAAGTCTTCTCCAAGTTCCATTTATACTATGCTGTCTTTTATTACATCCTACTGCCATTTCCGAGAATACCTGTTTCATTCTCATACATTAAATTCACATAATACCTCTGAGGTCCCAGTCCATGAATATCAACTCTCTTCCATTCACCGTCCTCACAGTACCTAAGGCCAAATCTATTGATTCACTTTCTATAACATTTCTGAAGAGTTTATGAATTTCACTCTTTGAGGATGTAAATTCATCCCATCTGCAGGATCTTTAACTAAAACCCTAGCTTCTGACAGTTGTTTAACATAATTTCTTTCCCCTCACTTAATAGCATTTAATTTTCTTCCAATTGTATGTAAAGATAGTTTTCAGCATTCAATTTTATAAGATTTTGAGTTTTGAATTTTTCTCCCTTCCTCCCTTGCTTCCTCCTTCCCAAGACAAAGAGTAATCTTATATAGGTTATACATGTACAATCATGTTAAGCATATTTCCACTTTAGCCATGTTGTGAAAGAAGAATGAGAACAAAAGGGAAAAACCATGAGAAAGAAAAAAAGGGGAAAATTTTATGCTTAGATCTGCATTCAGACTCTATAGTTCTTTCTCTAGATATGGATGGTATTTTCCATCATGAGTCTTTTGGAATAATCTTGGATCATTGTATTGCTGAGAAGAGCTGTCTATCAAAGTTGGTCACCACACAATGTTGCTGTTAACTGGATACAATGTTCTCACATCACTCAGCATCAGTTCATGCAAGTCTTTCCAGATTTTTCTGAAATCTGTCTGCTCATAATTTCTTATAGCACAATAGTATTCCATTATATTCATATACCACAACTTGTTCAGCTATCCCCCAATTGAAGGGCCTATCTCAATTTTAAATTCTTTGCCACCAAAAAAAGAGCTGTTATAAATATTTTTCTACTTGTTCATCCTTTCCCCCTTTTATGATCTCTTTGGGATGCAGATCTAGTAGTGGGATTGCTGAATCCAAGAGTATGCACAGTTTGATTGCCCTGTGGGGCAATCCATGGCTCCAAATTGCTATCCAGAATGATTGGAATAGTGAACAATTCCACCAACAATGCATTAGCATTCCAATTTTTCCCACATCTTCTCCAACATTCGTAACTTTCTTTTTCAGTGATATTAGCCCAGATGATATAAATGAGGTGTTAACTCAAAGTTATTTTAACTTGTGTTTCTCTAATTAATAGTGATTTAGAACATTTTTACATACGACTATAGATAGCTTTAATTTCTTTATCTGAAAACTCCCTGTTCATATCTTTTGACCATTTATCAATTGGAGGATGGCCGGTATTCTTACAAATTTGACTCAGTTCTCTATATATTCGACAAATGAGGTCTTTATCAGACATGCCAACCATAAAAATTGTTTCCCAGCTCTCTGCTTTCCTTCTAATCTTGGTTACATTGGTTTTGTTTGTGCAAAAACTTTTTAAATTTAATGTAAATAGAACTATCCATTTTGCATTTCATAATGTTATCTATCTTTGTTTGGTCATAAATTCTTCTCTACTGATCTGAGAAGCAAACTATTCCTTGCTTTCCTAATTTGCTTATCACCATTAATGCCTAAATCATGTACCCATTTTGAGCTTATCTTAATATATATGAGATGTCTGCCACATTGCTTTCTCAGCAGTTTTTTTTTTTTCAATTTGAGATAATCATACAATTTCTGTTGGTTTTGTTATTGATATGGTCAACTATGTTGATATTCTTTCTAATATTAAACCAGCCCTGCACTCTTGACATAAATCTCATCTGGTCATAGTGTGTTATTCCTATAGTAAATTGCTGCAATCTCTTTGTAATATTTAATTTAAAATTTTTGCATTAATATTCATTAGTGAAATAGTTTTCTTTCTCTGTTTTATCTCTTCCTGGTATAGGCATCAGCACCTTATTTGTGTCATAAAAGGAATTTGGTAGGACTCAGCCTATTTTTTCAAACAGTTTATTTAGTATTGGAGTTAATTCTTCTTTAGATATTTGGTAGAATTCACTTGTAAATCCATTTGGCTCTAGAGATTATTTTTAGAGAGTTCATTGATGGCTTTTTCAATTTCTTCTTCTAAGATGGGACTATTTAAAGTATTTTATTTCTTCTTCTGTTGATCTGGACAACTTATATTTTTTGTAAATATTCATTCATTTCACTAAGATTGTTAGATTTATTGGTGTACAATTGGGCAAAATAGCTTTTAATTATGTCTTTAATTTTCTCTTCTTTGGCCTCAAACTCATCATTTTCATTTTTGATACTGATGATTTGGTTTTCTTCTTTCTTTTGTTAATTCAAATAGCCAAAGGATTATCTATTTTATTGCTTTTTTCATAAAACCAGCTCTTAGTTTTATTTTTTAGTTCAATATTTTTCTTACTTTCAATTTTACTAATATCTCTTTTGATGTTCAGAATTTCTATTTTTGTATTTAATTGGGTTTTTTTTAATTTGCCATTTTTTCTAGATTTTTTTAGTTGCATGCCCAATTCATTGATCTTTTTCTCTATTTTGTTCATATAAACATTTAGAGATATGAAATTTTCCCTAAGAAATGCTTTGGGGGTATCCCAAAAATTTTGGTATGTTGTCTCATTATCGTCATGACCTTTGAGAAGGTTATTGATTGTTTCAATGATTTGTTGTTTGACCCGCTCATTCTTTAGGTTTAGATTATTTCATTTCCAATTAATTTTTAATCTATCTTTCCATGGCCCTTTGTTAGATATAATTTTTATTGCACCATGATCTTAAAAGGATGCATTTAATATTTTTGCCTTTCTGCATTTGATTGTGAGGTTTATATGCTTTAGGTACCTGGTTAATTTTTGGATAGGTGTCATGTACAGCTGAGAAAAAAAAATGTATATTGCTTTCTATTCTCATTCAGTTTTCTCCAGATGTCTTTCATATCTTACATTTCTAAAATTCTATTCACCTCCTTAACTGTTTTTGATTATTTTGTGGTTGGATTAATCTAGTTCTGAGAGAGGGAGGTACAGTATTAATGTGATCAAAGATCTTCTCCACCCATTCAATAGGCCTCAAGTGGGGATATGTGGGAAAGCTTCATTATATCTTTGTTTGTAAGTAGGCCTAAAGTCTCTACTTACCAGTTACTAAGCTGATTTGGGATTGAAGCCCTCAGGGACATAAGGGGAGTTGCTAAGACTAGAGCCAATGATATAGGCACTGAGTTCTAGTCAATCATGAATTCAGTCTATCAGAGAACTGAATTTTAGCCAATCAGATTCCAACTAGGACTACATATAACAAGAGCACAGAGTGTGAGGGAACCAGAATTGAAAAGGGACAGAAACTAAAGAGAAGCAAAACTGAAGGGAAGCAGAATTGAAAAGCAGATATCAAGAAGACATTGAGGCAACAGACATCAAGGGAGTACTGAAGAGCAGACATTGACATTGACAGAGTTGTGGAATAGAGTGCTGAGTGGAGAGTTAGGCTTTGTGAGTGATTGTTTAAAGAAAGGCCCTAGCAGAGGGGAAGGTTACAGGATGACTTAGTTCCTTGCTATAATACTGTGTTATAATTTCCTTGTTGCTACATTGAGGTGGGTTTACTGGTTTTGGAATATAATTACTGCTGTATCAAATTGGAGTTATTGGTCTTGGGATTGGATACTCTGGTGTCTAAATAAATGTCATACTTCCTCTGCCTTCTATATAAAGAGCTTATCATACTTTGTGATTCTAAATCATTCAGGCATGTTCATGGTCATCCTCAAGGTCATGAATCTTGCCTTACTCATATAGGAGATTGAGGTTCCCCACTAGTATAGTGCTGCTCTCTACTTCTTGTAACTCACTTAAGATCTCCTGTAAGAATTTGCATGCTACACCACTTAGTGCATACGTGTTTAATATTGATATTATTTCGTTGTCTATAGCACATTTTTAGCAAGATTTAGTTCCCTTCCTCATCTCTTTTAATCAGATTTATTTTTGCTTTTACTTTGTTTGCGATCAGGATTGTTACCTCTGTCTTTTTTTTTTTTTTACTGCAGCTGAAGCATAATAGCTGGGCTCCAGACTTTTACCTTTACTCTGTGTGTATCTCTCTGCTTTAAATGTGTTTCTTGTAAACAGCATATTGTAGGAATCTGATTTTTAATCCACTCTGCTATACATTTCTGGTTTATGGGAGAATACTTTCTATTCACATTTACAATTATGATTATCAACTGTGTATTTCCCCCCATCCTATTTCCCACATTTATACTTTTTTCTCTCTTTTCACCCTGTACCTCCTCACCAATGATTTACTTCTGACAGCCACCTCCCTTAATCTGCCCTCCCTTCTTATCAGCCCCCTCCCTTTTCTTTCCCCTTTCCTCTCCTACTTCTGCCCTCTCTTCTGTCAGCCCCTCTATTCCTGCCTTTGCTTTCCCCTTTCTCCTATTACTTTCCTATAGGGTAAGATAAATTTTTATACCCAACTGATTGTATTATTCCCTTTTTGAGCCAAATCTGTTGAGCGTATGGTTCAAACAGTGCTCGCCTCTTTCCTCCTTTCACTCATCTGAAATAGATCTTTTGTGCCTCTTAATGTGATGTAATTTATACTATTCTGCCTCACCCTTTCCTCTTCTCCCAATACAATCCTTTTTTACCCCTTAATTTTTTTATATCATCACATCGAAGTAAATTTATAACCATACCCCTTGTCTATATATGTATATATACATAAATATGTATATATATATATATATATATATATATACACATATGTATTTACATATACTCCTTTTAACTGCCCCAAATAGAGATACTGTTGTCAAGAGTTACAAGTATCATCATCTCATGTAGGAATGTAGATAGTTTAACCTTATTAAATAATATGTTTTTTTTTCCTTTCTTATTTACTGTTTAATGCTTCTCATAAGTCTTGTATTTGGAGATCAAATTTTCTGTTCAGTTCTGGTCTTTTCATCAGGAAAGTTGGAAATTCCCATATTTCATTGAATATCCATTTTCCCCTGAAATGTTATTTTACTAGGTAGTTGATTCTTGTTTGTAATCTAAGCTCCTTAGCTGTCTGGAATGTCACATCCCAATCCTTAAATATAGAAGCTGTTAAGTCCTGTGTAATCCTGACTGTGGCTCCTTGATATTGGAATTGTTTCTTTCTTAATGCTTATATTATCTTCCCCTTGACCTGATAATACTGGATTTGGGTCACGTTGCTCCTTGGGATTTCCATTTTGGTTTCTCTTTCAGGAGGTGATTGATGTATTCTTTCACTTACTATTTTACTCTTTGGTTCTAGGATATAAGGACAGTTTTCCTTGATAATTTCTTGAAAGATGCTGTACAGGTTCTTTTTTTATTTTGGATCATGGCTTTCATAATTTCTTAAATTATGTCTCCTGGATCAATAATCAGATCAGTTGTTTTTCTCATGCGGTATTTTACAATTTTACAATTTCTTCCATTTTAAAAATCCTTTTGATTTTGTTTGACTGATTCTTGTCTTATAAAGTCATTAACTTCCACTTGTGCAATTCTAATTTTTAAGGAATTCTTTTCTTCAGTGAACTTTTGTACCTTCTTTTCTATTTGGCCAACTCCACTTTTTAAGGAGTTGTTTTCTTCAGTCACTTTTTGTCCTTCCTTTTCCAAACTGTTGACTCTCTCTTACATAACTCACATTTCTTTCCCTGATTTTCCTGCTACTTCTCAGTAATGGTAATCAGGCTAGGACTTTTTTTTTTGCTCTTTTCTCTTTTAGAATTCTGAGGTAATCAATACCTTTGATGAGTCTTGCCTTTCAAATATAATGGCAGGCAAGCAAAGAGGGACTTTTTAATTTTTTTAGTGCTTCTCAGCACTGGAGAAATCAAATATCTTTGATAAGTCTTGCCTTTCAAATGTAATGGCAAGCAAAGTGGGGTCTTTTGGAGTGCTTCTCAGTACTGAGGCTATCAGGTGTCTTTGAGTCTTGTCTTTGTTTGAATTAAGTCACTTATTGAAAACAACATATATGATGTTGTGCTAGTGATTAAAGATCTTTCCCACACCCCTTTTGCTGAGCCTTCAGGGCCCTGAACAGGGAATATGAGCTCTGAGGTTGGTGTTTTGCTTTTGGGGCCTCTCACTCACTGGAAGAGAGTGATGTGATTTCACCAAATTAGACTCTGGGTAGCTTCTGTTAAGGAGCCCCCCCAGCTTTGAAAACCCAGTTGTTGGTGCTTCTCTCTCTGGTAACTGTTTATGTATTGCTTGGACAGACAACTAGAAGCCTGTTTGCTGATATGTGTTATTTTGCTCTGTTGATATAATTTCTGCTTGTAATTTCTGTTTGTATATTCTCTGAAGTTCAAGGTGCTGGCTTTTTCCCCTGAACTAAGTGGATGATATATGTATACTTAATTAAAGTAATATTGTGAACCCCTTAAAGTTGCTTTCCTTAGAAAAGCAGATCAAAGAACCCGTGCTAGTAGCCCTTCAGTGTCCTGGTGTTACATGCCTTACACCTCCACAGCAGCTGCTTATCTCATTGATGTTATACTCTCTGATTTTCAAAATCCTTTTTGAGCTCTTCCAAGAAGGCTTTTTGGGCTTGAGACCAATTCGTATTCCCCTTTGAGGCATTTTGACAATGTTGTCCTCTTCTGAGTTTGTGTTTTGATCTTCCCTGTCACCATAGTAGCTTCCTGTGTTCAGGAAGTTTTGTTTGTTTGTTTTCTTCTTATTATTATTATTTTATAGTCTATTTGGCAACTTTTATAGTTGAACTCTGCTCCTGGGGTACATAGGGCACTGTCCCAAATTTCTGGCACTGGGGACCAGGGGCTGGTCACTGGCTTTCTTCACTGGAGTCTCAGGTGCTGGAAGTTTGCCCACTGTGCTGAGGTAGCCTGGGCTAGTCAGCCTGTTGTGCCCAGGGTTCTTGTGGCTTGCATTTTGTCTTCCGTACTAGGGCTGGAAGCCTCATAGCTGTCCTGTTGTGCCATTGGCCTCCTGATCCAGAACTGAGGGACCTTGATTGCTGATCTGTGCTGTGACTAAGGGCCTCCTGCTTGCTTGCCTGGACCATTTGCTCTGGGCTGTGCTCCCTTTTTACCTAAGTGAGACAGACCTTTCCTGATATCCTCCTAAGTAACCTTAAACTGGAAAAATGTTTCACTCTGTCTTTTTGTAGGTTTTGTCATTCCAGAATCAAGTTAGAGGCTTGATTTAACATTAATTCTGGAGGAAACTGGGGAAAGCTCAGGTAATTTCCTGGCTTTTCTCCATCATCTTCCACAAATTTCATAATGTTGGATACAAAGATTACTTGTTTTATACTTAAAAAACCCACTAATGGGATAGTCCTTAGTTTATTTCAAATTATAATAGTAGCCAAGTCAAGATTTTGATGTTTTATAGCTCTGTGCATAAAGAGAGGTGTATATATTCATTTTTAGATATCTGTACATTTATTTCATTGATATTTTAAATTATGTAGCAATCTACTTGACAGGTGTGAAAGGAAACTTTGATTTTTGGCATTTTCAAAACTCATATAAGAGCATTTGGATGGAATTTTTAATGTAATATGATGTGGCTGATTTTGTCCTGCAGAACACATCCACTTGGCAACAGTCTGAGACTCCTTAAATCCTTCTGGTCAACCACAAATTGCTAATTTGCCATAAAAATATATGGGTTGGAAGCATGACAGTCATACCTGCTAATAATCCTCCTGCATATTTTTCACTCAAAGTCATCTTTTATTGGGGGCCTTTCCAAATTGGGATGTTTTATTAAGTTCTTTTTGAATGTGGAGAAAAAGGGGTATAATTCTAGTCTTAGACTAATGGATAGCTTATTGGTGGTTTATGAACTTGTATTAGACTTATTTGGGCAGTGGATAGAATGTTGAACCTGAAGTCAGGAAGACTTATCTTGTCAGTTCAAATCCAGCTTCTGGCACTGTGTGACCCTGGGCAAGTCACTTCACTCAGCCTCAGTTTTATCATCTGTTAAAAGAGCTGGAAAAGGAAATTGCAAACCACTCTAGCATCTTTGCCAAAAAAAAAAAAAAAAAACCAAAACCAAAACCAAAATGGGATCACAAAAAGTTAGCATGACTGAAAACTAACTAAACAACAAAAAGTACTGCCAGCTCATGACTCAGGCTATCTAATGCCATTAGACTCAGACTAGAATTCTACTCCTATATGTATCATTTATGATATTAAATAGTTCAATAACAACTTCTCTGATGGGGAAAAGTAATTGTTCCTACTTCTCAGAGTTGTTACAAAGATCAAATTCTATCACATATGTGGAGGGTTTAATGTGCTATATAAATATGACAATATTTTTTGCAGTTACAATGTGTGATCACTAAATATTTGTTGACTGATGAATGTCTTTGGTTTAATAAATATTTACTTGATTTTAGGGTAGGCAGACATAAATTACTTTGCATGTTGGCATTTTGTTGTTGTTTCTTTTGCTTATTTTCCCTTGGATGAGTCTACTTACAACAGGGCAACTGTTTATTTATTTATTTTTTTTTACTTTATTGTCTACTGAACTACTGAGAGATTTATTGGTGAGCATGGAAAGGAGGAATAAACTATTCCTAATATCAATTTGAACTGACATTATCATTTGAGAAAATTCCCTCAAGCCCTTCACTAAAGGACATTGATCCAATCTGAATTGTTAGTAGACTCTTTTTGATACTTCCAGGCTATAAGCATCATTCCTTTAAAAGTAATGGATGTTGTCTTTGGTCTCATTTTACCAATGCTCTTATCTCATATAATCAAACAGATTCACATTCATTTTAAACAATTTTCCATAGTGTTCAAATAAACTAAAAAGCAACCTGTTACATATGTACGTATGTATCCTATATAAGTGTTGTGTTCGTATGTATACATGTGGATATATAACAAGTTTTATATATGCGTATATATACATATATTCATGACATATATATGTAAGTCATTATGTGTACAAATATGTACATACATATGTAACAAGTTGCTTATATGCATATATGCCTATATATATTATAATACATAAAGGAAAATAATACATATTTGTATATACATGCACACACATATACACATATATGATATATATGCATGTGTGCATATACACATATATGTGTACAATTATGTGTGTGTATGTGTTTACTTTAGTTTCCAGACTGAAATAAACACAGAAGCATGAACCATAGAATACACGTCAGGTCTGCCAACTGGAAGAGAATTCAGATCCCGACTTGGTAACTGATCATTGTGAGACTTTGGGCAAATAACTTTATTTCTCTGTCCCTCAGTTTCCTGATCAGTAATATTAAGGAGTTGGGTAGATGCCTTCTAAGAAATTTCACGCTCTAAATCTCTAATCCTGCCATAAGTACCTATCAATCACTCAGCCTTCTCTGTTTGACCTTTTTATGTGCTTACCACATTTTAAATTGCAGTTTATTCATTTACTTGTTTATATATTCTAGATCCATAATGGATTGAAAGTGTTTTTTATTTATCTCTGCAATGACTAACAAAACATGTTGCATAAGTTAAGTATTTAATACATTTTCACTGAATTAAATTGTCCAGCATATATCTGGTGATTGGAGCTTCCCCTAATCCTAAAATTAAAATAAACAAGCAAAAATAAGTTCTTCTTGACACAATGATTGGTCTGAATGTTCTTTTACAAATGGTCAATGAAAAACTAAAAAAAAAGAATGGCATTCAAAGGTCACTGTTCACAACCACTAAGGGCTGATAATGAAGTGTGCCTCCTAGATGTTGGAGTAGAGGATTGTAGGTGTGGAATGACACATACAATTTTAGCTGTTGCCAGTACAATGTAAAATAATTTAGCTTGATTATACTTATTTGTTTCAAGGGAGAGGTTTTATGGGGGGGAGGGGCAAGAGTATATAGGGATAATGAAGCTGATTCCCTTCCACCCAAAAAGACCTTTGAAAGTGGTAAGAACTGTAATCAATATAATGACCATTCATGATCCCAGAAAAGCAATGATGTCACATTTTATTCATGACAGTAAGATAAGATAAGGATAGAATATTTCATCAGTGATCCTCTGGAATCATAAGGGATCATTTTATTGATCGTAGTTCTTAAAACTTTCACACACACTATCAGATACATAGATGAGACAGACAGCTAGATAGTATTCAGACTTTAAGGAAATGTTTTACTTGATTATTCGTATTGTACCGGAAATTTGTTTATTTTTCCCCCAATGGGTTGTTTGAAGAGGGCAGAAAACAGATTTATGTTAAGTTTTTAATGGAGAGCTGTATGCCAGATGCTATAGATGTGGAATATTGCATGCACTTTTAGTTGAGGTCATTGAACTATTAGTTTTATATAATTGTAGTATTTTGTCCCAAGATACTTCTCATAGAATAGGGGTGATTTGCAAATATTTTAATATAAAAACAAAACCCATCAATAAAACTTTAACAAAAAAAGAGAATTACTTTGAGTTGGGGAAGAATGTCAATAAAACATTTTATAATGTCTCACACAGAAGAGAACAGACAGACTTAATATAAGAGGACACCAGAAAGCAGGGCATTGTTGGGTATTTAATATAATTTAAAAAAAAAAAAGCAGTAACAACTGCTATGTAATAGATTCATGGCATTACCACAAACCAACCAACCAAACAAATAACAACAAAACCTGTTACCAGGGAGCTGTGGCTACATTCCATAGCTGGAGAAAGATGCAGCCAGGGAAGGCAATTGGTGTTACTGGGCCAGATTGCATTTGAATTAGACTGCCAGACTTGGAGGACAACTGATAGAGGGCACATGTCCCTCTGTGTTTTATTTTAAATGCTCAAAAGGGCAACTGAAAGATGTATCATGAGGGCTGAGGCACGCTTGTTCTCTTGGTGTTGATAGTCTTGGATTTGTGATAGGCAACACTTTTTGGGGCTTAGCTTCCAGCACACTTGACAAAAGCTGGTGCTGAGGATGGGGATGCAGGGACAGATTGGAACATAAGCAAGGCTCTGGACCACAGTTGCAAAAGGATGCTGGAACATTGTTTGAAATATCTGGAGGAGTGATCTTTTGTTCCTGTTTTTTAGTAGAGCTGAGACAATGAGAATCACTTTCCCATAAGGACAAGCATGGTGTTTTGCCTTTTCTTCACATTTCCAGTCCTTAGCATTGTGAATGGAACATAAGCATTCAAAAGTACTTCTATATTGATTGCTCTCTAATCCTAATATGAGGTAACTGCCTCAGTCCTGTCCCCATTTTCTTGGGAGGCACAATGTCTATAATAAGACACTAAATATATCAGTTAATGCTCTCTTCTGTTCTAGTGCTGGTTCTGGGAGACTGGCACGATGGGAAACATATCATTTTATATGGGGTTTCTGCCTTGGGTGAAGGCTTGATTCATGGATTGTACAGATTATGTGGAGTATATAACACATATTCAATGTTTTTAAACAAATGTAACAATCTATTTAAACTATATTTCAATTATGACCTTGACTTACTGAAAAAAGAGAGGAAAAGAAGAGACATAGCTAAAAGAAGGAATGACTCATATTCCTATATAAAAGTCTAGTCTATTAAATTACCAAAAAATATTTTATGAATTAGAAAAAAATAATAAAATTCATTTGGAAGAACAAAAAGTCAAGAGTGGAAGAAAATTGTCAAGACAGGAAGTTTAAGAGTACCAGATCTTAAACTATTTTATAGTGCAGTAATTATCAAAACTATCAGGTATTGTCTAAGAAATAGAAAGGTAGATCAGTGAAAAGAATAGACATACAATTCACAGAACCAAAGAAAGATAGTAACCTTGCATTTGACACATGTAAAGACCTAAGTTTTTGGGAAAAGAATTCGTTATTTGGTAAAAATTTTTGGGAGACCTGGAAAGCAGTGTGGCAGAAATTGGACACAGACCAATATCTTACACCATTTACTGCAATAAGATTAAAATGATACTTTACCTAGATACATAGATGTTATAAGAAAATTTGGAGAACATGAAATATTACTTATCAGACTTATGGATAAGGGAAGAATTTGTGAATAAATAAGAAATAGAGAATAGTGTGAAGTGTAAAATGTTTAATTTTGATCACATCAAATTAAAAAAGCTTCTGTACAAATAAAACAAATGTAGTCAACCTCAGAAGGAAAGCAGAAAATTGGGGAAAATTTTTTATAGACAGATAATCAGATACAGATTTCATCTCTCAGAGAGAGGCAGAGCCAAGATGGCAGCTGGAAAGCAGGGACTTACTTAAGCTTCTCCCTGCCCCAGGTCCCTCCAAACACCAATAAAAATGTTTCTGAACAAATTCTAGAGCAGCAGAACTCATGAAAAAGAAAAGGGAAGCACGGCTGCAGCCCAGGACAGCATGGATGGTTGCTGGAAGGGTCTATCGCATGGGGCTGAGAGCAGAGTGGAGCAGAGCCCAGTGTGGGCTGTGCCAGGCCCAACCAGACCAGGAAGCAGGTAGAACAGGTGTAGCACACCAAATTAGTGAGCTGCGTCACTTACCAGACTTCTCAACCCACAAACGCCAAAGACAAAAGAGATGGTTAGTGGGAAAAGCCGCTGGGACAGATTGAAAGGAGGTCACAGTAGGTCACCACCCTGGGAGCAGCAGAGGTGGTGCAGCTCTGAGGCTGCTTCCAGAGCTACAGCTGCAGTTGCTTCTGGCCCCAGGCCCACCTGGAGGGGAGAATTAAGATGTGGGTTAGAGTGGGAGGGCAAAGCCTGCTTTGGGCTGCCTGGACCTGGACCACAATCCAGGTTGACAGTTCTTGGGGGAGAAGGAGCCCTGGTATGGCAGAGCTTGCTGTGTAGAAGTCACTCTGAAAATAGCAGTGCAGCTCCTCAAGCTTGGGACAAAGTACTCTCTACTCTACAAGCAGTCATACCCCTAAAAAAGCTCAAGGGTCGAGTAGTTGGCTAGAAACATGAACAGGCAGTGAAAATAGTCTCAGATTCAGACTCAGATTTTGGAATCTTTTTTTTGGTGACAAAGAAGACCAAAATTTACTGCCAGAAGAAGTCAACAAAGTCAAAGACCTACATCAAAAGCCTTCAAGAAAAATATGAATTGGTCTCAGGCCATGGAAGAGCTCCAAAAGGATTTGGAAGAGCAAGTAAGAGAAGTAGAGGAAAAATTGGGAAGAGAAATGAGAGTGATTCAAGAAAACCATGAAAAACAAGACAATGACTTGCTAAAGGAAACCCCAAAAAATACTGAAGAAAATACCACCTTAAAAATAGACTAACTCAAATGGCAAAAGAGCTTCAAAAAGCCAATGAGGAGAAGAATGCCTTGAAAGGCAGAATTAACCAAATTGAAAAGGAGGTCCAAAAGACCATTGGAGAAAATACTACCTTAAAAATTAGATTAGAGCAAATGGAAGCTAGTGACTTTGTGAGAAATCAAGATATTATAAAACAGAACCAAAGGAATGAAAAATGGAAGACAATGTGAAATATCTCATTGGAAAAACCACTGACCTGGAAAATAGATCCAGGAGAGATAATTTAAAAATTATTGGGCTACCTGAAAAAAGAGCCTAGATATCATCTTTTAAAAAAGTGTCAAGGAGAACTGCCTTGATATTCTAGAACCACAGGGCAAAATAGAAATTGAAAGAATC
>CM053623.1:278906181-278964526 GCA_028646595.1 Phalanger gymnotis
ACTGAAATTGAATGGTTTTGTTTACATTCCCACATGGAAAGATGATGTGTGTAATTCATGATACCTCAGTATTAGGGTAGCTGAAGGGAATATACATACATACACACACACACACACACACACACACACACACATACACACATATATACAGAGGGCACAGGGTGAGTTGAATATGAAGGGATGATATCTAAAAAAATAAAATCAAATTAAGGGATGAGAGAGGAATATGTTGAGAGAGGGAGAAAGGGAGAGATAGAATGGGGTAAATTATCTCACATAAAAGTGGCAAGAAAAAGCAGTTCATTAGAAGGGGAGAGGGAGCAGGTGAGGGGGAATGAGTGTATCTTTCTCTCATCGGATTTGACTTGAGGAGGGAATAACATACACACTTAATTGGGTATCTTACCCCACGGGAACGACAGAGAAAGGACATAAAAAAGGGAGGATGATAGAAGGGAGGGCAGATAGGGGGAGAAGGTAATCAAAAGCACGCACTTTCGAAAAGGGACAGGGTCAAGGGAGAAAATTGAATAAAGGGGTACTGGATAGGAGGGAGCAAAATATAGTTAGTCTTTCACAACATGAATATCGTGGAAGGGTTTTACATAATGATACACGTGAGAACTATTTTGAGTTGCTTGCCTTACTAGGGAGGGTGGGGTGGGGGGAAGAGGGGAGAGAATTTGGAACTCAAAATTTTAAAAGCAGATGTTCAAAAACAAAGTTGTTTTTGCATGCAACTGGCAAATAAGATACAAGCAATGGGACATAGAAATCTATCTTGCCCTACAAGACAGTAAGGGAAAAGGGATTGGGGGAGTGGGGCGACAGAAGGGAGGGCTGACTGGGCAGTGGGGCAATCAGAATATATGCCATGTTGGAGTGGGGGGAAGAGTAGAAATGGGGAGAAAATTTGTAATTCAAAATCTTGTGGAAATCAATGCTGAACACTAAAAATATTAAATAATAAAAAAGAGAGGGAGAAAAAAAGATTTCATCTCTCAAATATGTAAACAATTTTGTCAAATCTATAATAATATGAGTCATTCCTCAATTGATAAATGGTCAAAGGAAGGCAGTTTTCCAAAGAATAAATTAAAACAATTTATGGTAATATGAAAAAATACTCTAAATCATTATTGATTTGAGAAATACAAATTAAAACAACCTTGAGATATCATTTTCCACCTATCAGACTGGCTAAAATGCTTGAAGGATAAAGCAACAAATGTTGGAGGTGATGGGGAAAAATTGGGACATTCATTCACTGTTGGTGGAATGGTAAACAAATCCAACTGTTTGGGAGAACAATCTGGAATTCTACACAAAGGGTTATTAAACTCCCTATATCCTTTGACCAAAAATACAACCACTAGGTCCATTTCCCAAGATAATAAGGTTAAAAAGGAAAAGAACCTGTATGTTCTAACATATTTATAGCAATTCTTTTTGTGGTGGCAAAAATTGGAAATTGTGGGGATGCCCATCAATTGGGGAATGGCTAAACAAGTTGTAGTATGTGATCATGATGGAATTCTACTGTGGTCTAAAAAATGATGAGCTCAATGATACATGGATAGACTTTCATAAAATAATAATGAGTGAAATGAGCAGAACCAAGATAATTTTGGATCCAGTAATAGGAATATTTTTTTAAAAACTTTGAGCGACTAACTCATTTTGACCATTATAAATACCCCAAATGACTACAAAGGAGATAAGAAGCAGGATGATATCTACATTTAGAGAAATGACTTATAAATAGAAGTATGTGTAGAATGGTTTTACATATACATACATATTTATGTCTAGTGGCAGCCATCTATAGGATGGGAAGATGAGAGAGAAGAAAAAAAAGGGAAAAGTTACATAATGAATTTATTATATATTTAAAAGGAATATCATGTTTCATGTAATAGATTTGCAGTTCTATGTAATATCTCTTTTTCTATTGTACTACTTTAGAGAAATGCTTATTTTATTTCTTAAGTTTAGAATAAAATAATTTTTTTTTAAAGCCTGGGGCATAATAGTAAGGGCAGACTACTGATTAAATGATGCTTATGTATCTCCTGGGTCCTGGGTATTTATAAAACCCACTGTTACACTTATTTGCCTTGTAAATTCACCAAACATCTACTATATACAAAGCTAAAAGAATTGTATTATTTCTGCTCACTATGCTACCTACACTCAGGCCATCACAAGTATCTCTTCTTTGCTCCCTTCTCCCACCACAAACATGGACTCTACCCTTGCTCTATTGGCTTTGATAGGGAAGCTTTTGCCTTATATTGCTGGGAACCAGGCCTGCTTGGACACTTACCAGATATCTTCACACCATGCAGTAGGGTATGGTCTCCTACTCCCTCCTTTCCAGCTCCATGTTTGTGTGTTATCTTCCTTCATTAGAATTCAGACTACCTGAGGGAAAGTTTTTTTTTTAACCTGCTTATGCTCATTTCCCCAGGGTTCAGCATAATTCCTGGCACATAGTAAGTGTTTAATGAATCTTAAATCCATCTCTCATGAGGACAAATATCATATCCTACAGAGTAATCACAATAGCAACAATAATAACCAGCTTTACATATACTCCCTTATTGTTATTCTCCTAAGAGCCCTGGGAGGCAGGTACTATTATTATCTCCATTTTACAGATGAGTAAACTGAAGCAAGTAACACAACTAGTTGGCGGTAACACAACTAGTAATTGTCTAAGGCCAGATTTTAGCTTAGGCTTTCCTAATGCCAAGCCTAGCTCTATGTCTCCTGTGCTACGTGAATGGAGAGAAGGCAAAAGGACAAAAGAAAGATTCAAATAAAGTGGTCGAGAAAAATGGAGAGAATATTTATATAAAATTTGGTGTCGCAGTTGTTAAGTTCCATGCTGAGTGACAGTATAATAGCACGCCGTGCTTTGGTAACCCAGAACGTCTTTGCTAGCAATCTAGAGAGATCCATTTTTTCCCTAAAATCCATTGTGTCAGAAATAATGTTATGGAAAATAAAGCAAAGCTGCTGGAGCGTTAGGAAGCAGTGCAGTGAGCTCTCCCCTCTACAAATTACTTCAAACAGATCTAGAATATGCACAAGATCTAATCCTAAGGGGGAAATCCAGAAAAAAAAAACATAACAACAAAATCATGATGAGTGATATGTCCAGCCCAGTTCTGCGTTGGGAGACAGAGAAGTTTGTGGATACTGAGGAATGAGTCAGGGCAGAAGGACACAGCATGTTATGCCAGCATCCTGGGAGAGACTGTGCACTAGGGTTAATAGGAAATCCCAGACCCATACAAGGCACCACCAGATCCACACAGGATATTCCAAGAAAGACAGGCACAGACTGGTAACTTTGTCACCCATTACCCAGTTCTGGGCCACACATGCAAGGCAGAATGAAAAAGGGACTTATAGCACAGAATGTTCCTACATAGGGAAGCCTTGGGAAGTTTACAGAGAAAAGAGGGCATTAAAAAAAACAGGAGTAGCAGCAGCAGTGTGGGTCAGATACCAGGAGCAGAATAGGGTCTAATTCCATTCTCAGCATCTGGCCTAGTCTGCACAGGAATAACACAGATAGGAATCCCAAAGCAAAAGGAAACTATCTTTCTGCCATTCTGACTATATACTTTTCCAAATGGCTGATAGAGGCTGAGACTAGCAACAGTATTCTCTTGCTCAGACCCAAACCCAAGCCAGAAACTTGTAGAGCTTAGACTATGGGGGCATTGAACAGACTTTGCCCTGGATCAGACCATTCTGGGAACACTGTAGTTTTCCCTAGTTTGTCCCTCAAATCCTGGAATAATATAACACTCAATACCTGCAAAAAAGAAGCAACCCCGGGAAGTGCCAGAGAGCCCCACCCCAATATCAGGTCCCAAGTCAGGAAACAGGTTGGAAGAATGAGAAAAAAAAGTCCACCATAAGAAGCATTATGGTAACAGGGAAGTTCATGACACAAACTCAGATGAAGAGAATAACCAAAAAAAACCAAAACAAACCAAAACAAAACAAAACAAAACATGTAATCTCAAAGGAAAACACACTAGGGGAAAGATTGGCTAGAATTCCTGGAAGATATGAAGCAAGAGTTTTGTTCTTTTCAGAGAATTATTTTTTTTAATAAATGAAATTAGACTGATTAGAGGAATATGCTAAAGAAATTATAGTTATAGAAGAAAAATTGGAAAGACAATTAACAGCTAGGGGCAAGGGGTAAAAAACCTTACCCAAACAAGAAAGTCTCTGAAAGATGGAATGGAACAAATAGATATGAATAACTCTATGAGAGAACAAGAAATATTAAAACAAAATGAAAAGATTGAAAAAATAGAAAAAATATTGTTAGGTATCTCATAATATTCCACCCCTCCCTCCCCACCAATGCCCCTATCTATACTCTTAGTTCATCACTTCTTTTTCATTAGGTTGGCAGAATCATAAGTCCTCTGGAGTTGTGGTTGGTCATTCTGTTAATAAAAGTTCCTGCATCTTTCAAAGCTGTTTGTCTTTTACAATATTGTAGTTATATAAATTATTTTCCTTTTTTTTCTGTGCTCTTCTCTCTACATTATTTCATACAAGTCTCAGATTTCTCTGAAACTATCCCCTTAATTTCTTATGGCACAATAGTTTTCCATCCCATTCATATACTGGTTCAGCCATTTTTCAAGTATTGAGGACCCCACCTCAGTTTCCAATCTTTGCCACCAGTAGAACTGCTACACATATTTTTACACATGGATCCTATTCCTATTTCTTTAGCGTATCTACATCATTTTGTAAGCAGGAATATTGACTCAAATTTATATTCAAAACTGTATTTAGTTATTGACAGTAGATTCAAGCTGAGGAAGTAACTACTTCCCAATAACTCATAATAAAGAAAATAAACAAAATTCCTTTTTGAAAATGAAACTGGATGTGGACTGATCTAATGGCTCTGGAAAACAATTGGGAACTATGCCCAAGGGGCAATTAAACTGTATACCCTTAGATCCAGCAATACCATTATTATGTCTGTATCCCAAAGACATCATAAAAAAGGGTAAGTGTCCTACATATACAAAAATATTTTTATCAGCTCTTTTTTGTGGTGCCAAGAATTGGAAATTGATGGGATGCCCATCAATTGGGGAATGGCTGAACAAGTTGTCATATATGAATATGATGGAATACTATTGTGTTATAAGAAATGATGAGCAGGCAGATTTTTGAAAAAAAAAAAAACTAGACTTACATGAACTAGTGCTGAGTGAAGTAAGCCCAATGAGCAGAACATTGTATACAGTAACAGCAATATTGTGCAATGATTAACTATGATTGACTTAGCTCTTCTCAGCAATACAATGATCCAAGACAGTTCCAAAAGATTCATAATAGAAAATGCTATCCAAATCCAGAGAAAAAACAGATGGAATCTGAATGCAGATTGAATCATACTATTTTCTCTTTCTTTGTTTTCTTCTTTCACAATATTACTAACACGAGATATGTTTTACATGACTACACATGTATAACCTATATCAAATTGCTTGCCATCTTGGGGATGGAGGAAAATTTGGAACTCAAAATCTTATAAAAATTAATGTTGAAAATTGTCTTTAAATGTAATTATAAAAAATAAAATATTATTGAAATATAAAAAGATGATTCAACAAGAACAAAAAAAAGAAAATGAAACTAGACCTACACAAGCATAAAAACCCCCCAAACATAGACAACCATTATATCCAGAATGGTAGAAACATATCTGAAACTTCAATTTCCTATTATCTCTTGGGATAGTTCCAATGCTCAATTGGTGAGTAATAGCAAGTACATTGAAACTCACTGAATACCATTCAATAAATTTTGAAGGGTACATGAACTATAGTATATACATATACACACATACATGTACATATGCATATACATGCATACACACATACATACATATACATATGGACACATATACACACATATATACAAATATATACATGCATGCATATGTGCGTGTGGGAGTTCTTTGAGATAAGAGTCAGGAAGGAATCTTAAGATGGCCAAGTGCTGGCATATGATGGAGTTGTTTGGCTTTGTACCTCTCTAACTTCTGTAATGTTCTTTTCTGAGAGATTGCATAGACTAGGCTCAGTCTCGGGGTTTTGCCCATCCTCCAAAGTATATCTCTGGATCATTTTCCCCTACCTAGGTTTTCCTAGAAATCTCAGAATTTGGCTTGTCTTCCCCCAAAATTTTGTTGGAGAGTCTCAGAATACTGCTGTGTCTCATTATCTGAAACTGCCCTTTAATGCCTCTATGATATTGGGCCTCTGTGAACCGATTATTTCCTCATCTGTAGAAAAAGGTGCTGGAATTACATATCTTCTAAGGTACCGTCCAACTGTACCTCTAAAATTCTCTGATCCCATGATCCTAGTAATAGTTGATAAAATTTTCCTTCCCTCTCCAGGGAATCCCATTTTCATCACAGGTACCCATAGAGACTTCTAGACAAACAGTCTTCAATGAGTGGGTCCCCAAGACCCTTTCAAGAACTCTATGAGGTCAAAACTGTTTTCATAATAATATTAAGATATTTGCATCTTTGCTTCAGCTGAAACATGTAACGATGTAACAAATGTTGAAGCAAGGGCCAGGCAAAAGGTCTTAGAACTCCTGGAAAGTGAGGGAGATTATGCCAGGCCAGGTTGCCTGAAATTCTGAGGATATGCTAAGAAGCATGCCAAACCAAGTAATATTAAAATTCCTGGCTTATATACAATCAACGTTCAGTGATAGCTATTTAGTCAAATTTATCTCTGTCCTTTTTCTTGTAATGTGGAAGAGAATGGATTCTCCAATAGCTTGTAATGAGGTTATAATCTATTTTATCTTAACAAATAGGATTTTCAGAATTATAATCCAACCAGGCGATAAGGATATAATCATGGTATATTTACTGTATTATATACTCATGATGTATACTTAAGAGCTTGAAAATATAAAGAGAAAATAATTGGCCAGTTCCAACTCTCAAAGAATTTAGGCTGTTTTGGAATCTAAATATAGCCCCAACCATGGCACAAGATGCTATGGCTTCTAGTAAAGGTAAGTGACAATGTTCTTTACATACTCTTTTAATAGTGGCTTTTTTGCTCATTCAGGGGAAAAAAATAGTATCTAAAATACAAAGTGGAAGAGTTTGTGACTTAACAACTCATTATTGTTTCTAAAAGTAGGATTTCATTTGGTCTCATTCTCTGGGCTCCTTCTAATATACTAGTAGGTTGATTACTCAGAGAGTACCTGACTACTTCTCTCATCATTTTATAGGTGAGCATAGTTTTTTTTGGGTTGTTTGTTTTTAAGCAGAATGTCCCTTAGACTTCTCCATCCAGTATGCTCACTATGGATTGTCAGTCTGACATAATGGTTTTTGTTGAGTGTGGTGGTGGAATTGAAATCTTAATTTCTCCCTCCCCAAGCCAATTCCATTATTTACTCCTAGAATGGAATACTTTTTGTGGAATACCTTTGCTAGATTTTATTCTGAATTAATTGGCTGTAATATACAAGGGCCCTAAAGTCCATCTGATTCTTCCAACAAGTTTCGGTACCTTCCTTCCAGTGCTTCATTTGATTCTATCCAAATTGATAAGGGCCTTTGCACACCCAATTAACATTTCTGAGTGATCAATTGATTCATAGAAGTTTCTAGATCTTCTGTGATAACACTGTTTGGAATAGGGAACATTTTTATTATCCTAGAAAAATACGCTATACCACATAACAAATGGACAAAAATGTAAAACACTCAGATTACATCTATGTGACATTAAAACAACCTGATAACTATCTCAAGTGATAAAAAGAGAAGTTGGTGTCAATTTTATAGAAAAAAATCTATTTGCTTAACTGACTTTAAAAATCAACCAGCAATTTAACATTGGAGATAAAAAAAATCTTTTCCAAATATTAAATCCAAATATAAAATGAAATTTTGCTTAGGTGTGGAGTATAAGATGAAATTTTCTATCCTACTACATGTGATATTCTTTTCATGTTTTAAATATCTTTTCATGGTTAAGATCATGATTATAACTAAAAATTATATTATTTTTAATGGATGTCTGAGTAAGCTAGTGGTAGAACATATTTTGAAAATAATACCCTTTCAAGTGTCTTTCACCCTTGGTTTTGTGCACTATGTACCAAAAATATTTTAATGATTATGATTTTATAACTAAGTCTTTCGATTACAAAATACCTGATGGAAAAAATTGTATATTGCAACTACAATTCATCCTAAATTTTAAATATATACTATAGGGAAAAGGGAGATTTATTTTTTTGATGTATCTAGGGCTCATGCTAGAAAATTAACTCAGACATTCTTTTCTTTCTCATTTTCATTTCACCACTTGCCTGATTTCTTTTAGGTCCTGACAAAACTTCAACTTCTACAAGGTCTTTCTGGATTCCCCTTAATGCTTGTCCCTTCCCTCTGTTGATTATCTCCAATTTGTCCTGTATGTAGCTTGTTTATATATAGCTGCATATTGTCTACCCAATTGAGTGAGTTTCTCGACAGCAGAAACTTTAGTGTCTGACACATTGTAGGTGATGCTTGATGAATGTTTTTTTTTAATATTGACTGACTGATTTAGAGTCACACAATGGAATTCCTAAAGACACATAAAAGTCTAAATAATATCTTCATTTTCTTGTGACATGTCATTCTCTTTCCAGACAAGTTTAAGGCAAGAATTTTCACTTTAGTCTTACATTTTTAGCTTTTTTAGGGGGAGGATACTAACATGACTCCACATTCTTTTCCATACATTCCTAATGATACCACCATTCATGGAGGAGGAAACCAAAAGGCTATGAAGAACATTTCTACCCATTGTTTTACAGTTCCTTAATCATAAAGGCCTGTTTTGTCTCAGAACAACTACAGTGCACTGTTTGTAATTATGGAGACATCTCTGTGGAATTACAAACACCAAGAGAGGAAAAGCTATATGATCTGACTATTACTGTAAAGAAGGGAATTTTTCCATGAAAATTCAGAACACATTGGAACACAAAAAACCCTGAGTTTCATACCAAACTTGAAATTTGGAGTAGGGAGGCATTGGGATGGAGGTGAGGAAGGTAGTGGTGATGGTGAATATAAGATAGTGAATTAATATTCTATATCTAATAAAAAAGATTTTAAATCTTTTGTAAAAAAAAAAAGAAGTATTATTTGGAAAGTGAATGGTTCCTCCATAACATCAGTTTAACAAATAAGTGTAAATTAATCTGAAACATATGAATTACAGTTCCTTTGAAATGCACAGCTTCGAATATGAAGGAGAAATGTGACAGGTCAAAGACATTTGGTGTTTTACTGAGCCCCAAACATTTCAAAATCAATTTGAGTTGGTACAGTATACTAAAGGACAGAGTGATCTGCTAATCTCTAGCTACCTGTACCTGCCAAAGGCAAAATTGTGAAGATTATTTTCCTGATAGTTTTGGCAAAGCACTTTGCTAATTTGCTTGATGGTCAACAGAACTAGATTTGCTTCACATATATTATAATGGAACATCTCACTTCTAGTTAACTGGTTTTTCCAGGTTTAGGTAGAGTCAAGGGTGATGAGGTCCATGGGGAAGTGTGCAGGTGGAGAACCAGGAAATTATACCCTTGAGAAACTCTGGGGTTTTTAATCATTGAGATCTGACCCATAATGACTGATGAAAATGCTCTGTTCCTCACTAGTGAGTTGCAGATGGTAGGATCCAGTTTGAACTAATTTTACTTCTTTCTTCCTTAAGAGATCAAGCAGACCTTTGTGTGTGTGTGTGTGTGTGTGTGTGTGTGTCCTTGCATATGTACAATTTAAACAGCTGGTAAAAACCTTACTCCTATTATTCATGAAGAATAATACATTAATCTGATGAAAGATTTCTGCTGTCTTGAAAAGAATGAGCCTAAAAAACCATTGGCCACATGTCCAAAATCTGAAATAAAATAGAAATGTCTATTTAAAAAAAATAAAAGTCCAAGTAAGGATGACATCAGACAAACAGAGCATTAAAAATGTTGGAAGAGTGAGATTCATAATTATGAATCATTAATGGTATGTGGTCTGATTATGATTTGTAAGGTGCTTTGTAGCTACAGCTGAAGACAGAAGGGACGGAGATCTGGCAAGCTGAGAAAAGTCAGAGATATCTTTCCTACAACATATCCCCCACACTCTGTAATCTATGTAAACATAATTAATTTTCTGTTGAGGGATGCGGGAACTCCCATTTTCCCTCTCTTTTTCTCCCTGGTTCATAAGATATTTGGAGTACTCTTCTACTAAAAAAATAAATTTGTACCAAGGCTTGTTGTCGACTTGAAACATAAATCATCATTCTCACGATAAGATAATGATGACATAAGGTATTAAAATCATTGTGTCTTCCTTCTCACTTACTTTAGGGTCATATAACATTTTTATTGGTAGTTCATTCAAGTACTTTATCATCTCCAAAGCCACAATAAAAATAGGCTTTATTGTGTAGCTAATTGCTCTAATGTCAAATTCATTTTGCTTGTGGGAGGGCAGTCATCAAATTTGAATGTGGTTTATAAATCTGATTAATTCATTTGGTTATCTGATTATTTTAGAAGTTATACATTCCTTTTGGGGGAATTAAATTAAATAAAACTAAGGGTTTGGGGAATGGATTCTGATAAATCCCTTCTCAGAGGATAGCTTTGACTGTTGGTTATATTTGCTATAACTTCTCCCACTTAAAGAGCCACCTGTAATAGTTACATTAAAAAAAAAAACTTGTCATAAATAATTCAGCTCAAAGAATTTTCTAGAAAGCTATTTTTCCAAAATATTATATAGTAATAGGTTGTAGCTTTGAAAAAAAAAACATTTATACTATTGTATGCTTTTAATAAAATAGGTGATTTTTATATATATTTTTTTTACACTTGGCATTATCTGATAGCCATATAAAACACTTAGAACACACAAAAAAATCATGAAAATTAAAAAAAAATCCACTAAGGTCAATCCTATGTTGTACTATGAATATGATATCAAGTTATAAAGGAAAAAAGGGTAATTATAGTCCTTAGGTCTAGTTATGTGGTGGCACTATGCATGAAAATATAAGGCTTATCCCACATACAGCTTTCTCTTTTCATAAATTGTCAGTTCTATAAACATTTGTCTGTTTTCAAATATTCAGTCTTGCAAAATAATTAGCAAAATGGTAAAATCCTTAAGCCTAAAGACTTCTCTTTCCACTTTGCTGTGGCTTAAAGGAATAATATTTTGGGTGGGGGAGGAGTGAGTGAAAGAGTGGGGTTATCTTTAATAACATCTAAGCTAATCAACCAATTCTCATTATTTCATTATCTCTAGTTATGTCACACTTGTATGAATCTAGCATTTACAACAAATTCTTCTTTCACTGGCATAAGTGAGGTCACTTTCCCTTAATAACAATTTCAGAATAAAAGAGAAAAAATCCATATTATACCACTTGTCCTGAGGAATGTTGTTGTTGTTTTTTAGAATATTGCATGGAACAACAGTTTTATTCATTCTTTTCCATGAGCTCCTCTGAAGTCTTTTCCATTCATCAATTTTATCCTTGCTCTACAACATAGCTTATCTATATCCCACAATCAGTAATGGTTAATAATTTCCTAATTTTCTTCCTCAATTACTGCAATAGCCTGTTGGTGGGTCTTCCTGTCCCAAATCTCCCCCCCCCCCACTCCAGTACATTCTCAGCCACTAAAGTGATTTTTCTAATGCCCAAGTCTGACAATGTCACCCGCCCTGTCCCCATCCTCCACTCAATAAATTATAGTAGCTTCCTATAGCCTCCAAGAACAAATACAAAATGTTCTGTTTGCCATTCAAAGTCCTTTATAACCTAGCCCTCTCCCACCTTCACAATCTTCTTATACCTTCTTCCTCAATATGTACTCTTTGATCCAGTCACATTGGCCTCTGGCTGTTCCATGAATATGACACTCCATCATTCAGCTCTAGGCATTCTCTTTCTGGCCCCAGATGTGGTGAGAGACCGTGGACTTTTTTTAAGCTAAGGTATTTCCCAGATCTCTGTTTAACTGAGCCAATGTCCATTCAATTATTAAGGCTAGGTAATAAAAGAGGCAAAGAATGGCCCTTTTTACCTAAAAAAAAAACCCATAAATTTAGGAGGACAAGATCCTTAGGTTTTCTGGCCAAAATAGAAACAATTGCAATTTCTACTCACTTTAAGCCGACATAGCCCAACCAACGAGGAAGGAAGGAAGGAAGGAAGGAAGGAAGGAAGGAAGGAAGGAAGGAAGGAAGGAAGGAAGGAAGGGAGAGAAGAAAGGGAAGAGGTTGAAAGGGAGAAGCTGTGTTGTCTACCTGGAACTGCCCAGCTGGGTGGCCAGTGGGGCAGCCAGTGCCTGGCACGAAATAGATACTTAAACAATGTTTGTTGAATTGAAATGAATTGTAATATCTTCTCTGGGGTAATTCTCCCAACTGTGCTGTCATTGTTGTGTGCCTTTTCCCATTGGGCAGCTACTACTTACTCTTAGGTTTCTGTTAGATAATCTTTGGGGATAGGGTTCTAGCACTATTGCTCTGGACCCCCAACAGTGTGCTTCCCATTGATAATCATATAGCATCCTCAATGGTAAGCTTTTGTTGTGAGAACAATTGGTACAAAATATTTCCTTCACTCTCTCCCTAGATACACAGGGTCCCTGTGGTAGGAAAAACAGGCTGTAAATTAAAGTAAAGTAGAAAGGATGTGAAACACATGTGACTAAGAGCAACCAACCAGCTCCTTGGCCTAGAAATTCATGTTTCCCTTTATCAAGTTCTCATGATGCTCCCCCTATTTGTAGCTCTCTATAGTCACCGTCTCTATGACTTAATTTCTCTGAATCTCAATTCTTTCATGCAAATGAGGGAACCACATTCCTCAAAATGAGGGGGTCAGATTAAAATATCTCCAAAATTCTCTTTAGCTTTAAAGGTGTTGTCTTACAGTACTAAGCAAGAAATGAAATTTAAAATTAATGAAAAGTAAGTTTATGAAAATTTTTCACATCTTGAGAAGCACAGTGCCTTCTTTATAAAGGCAATCCTAATGGTAAGATTGGAATTGCCTTCCTCCCCATTCCCTTCATGCTAAGGGCTGCAAGCATGACAGTTCCCAGGTTAAAAATAAATTCATTTTGTATGGATGAATCAGATGCAGAGTCCAACTGCTCTGACACTGATTGGTAGTTTTGGCGTATCTGGGGCTGATGGGTGATTCACTGGGACTTTATCTTGTTCCCTTTTTGACTAGCCATACAAAATAAACTGGCAGGCATTATAGGTGAGAACTCTTCAATGATGACTAAAGTGTCATTGGATGTCACTTGGAGTACACCAAAATGTTCCAGAAGACATTCTCAAAAATATTTTTACCCTTGAGCATATTCTTTAAAGAAAAAGATCATAGTACAATTTAAGGAACATTGAACTTGATGTTAGAAGAAGTCTAGGTTTTTTTCCTTATGTGGACATTTACTAGCTGTAGAGACAAATCATACAAATGGTCTGAAGCTCATCTTTCTCATCACTAAAATGGCTCTGCCTTCCTCATAGAACTGCAGTGAGAGCCAAGTGAACGACAGTCTGGGAATCATTTGGTAAACCATAAAGGACTATATAAATACTATGTGTATTATTCGGATTTT
Source organism: Phalanger gymnotis (assembly GCA_028646595.1). Classification (NCBI taxonomy): domain Eukaryota; kingdom Metazoa; phylum Chordata; class Mammalia; order Diprotodontia; family Phalangeridae; genus Phalanger; species Phalanger gymnotis. The sequence continues at coordinate 278,919,935 of CM053623.1, forward strand.
TGATTCAGAGGCCAAATTTCCTTTTTTTTTTTTTTTTGGCTTTCCAAATCTTTACCCATCTAGCTCCTCTTCTGGCTATAAATAATCTCTAAGCATCTAATAAGTATTTTTTTTTTTATCATTCACTCTATTGATCTATCTATCTATCATCTCTCTCTCTTTTTCTCTTTCCTCCTTTCCCTACAACAATTAGAACTTTCTTTTCTGGCTAACAGTGAAAAGTGCACTAGATAGAATGTTAAAAGAACTAGGCTTAATTTCACTTCTGATGCTACCTGTGTGATATTGGGAATGTCATTTCACCTCCACGTGTGTCAATTGCATCATCTGTAAAATAAACAAGGTGATGTTGATGCTTATTTTCTTCCCTTTCAGCTCTAGATCTATAAACAAAATGGTAAACTTTTACATTTCAAAGTGGGCCCGAATTCACTTAAATGTGTTTCCTAAAGTAGATTTCTTAGAAAATTTTTTTATGTACTTAATACTTGAGTTTTCATCTATCCATCTTTTCATTGATTCATTCATTCATACCTACATAAATAAGAGCAGGAAGCCACGAATATACAATTTAATCAAATATGCATCTTTACATTATTTTATTTTTAAGACAACATTTTGAGTGCTGAATGTATTTTTCATATGAACATTTTGCCTCAACTTTAGGCCCACAGACTCTTTTCAACAAGTATATTTAAAATAAAAATCCTAGAGGGTCAGATCTTTTGGACTTTTTTAATGTAGTAGCTAACTCAAAATGGTTGATTTTAACAACCTCTTTTTTATTCATTCCATTGTATGTTGCAGTGTTACTTTTCAAGTAAAGAAACTAAACTAGAGGGAGGAAGTTCATTCTGCACAGGGGCAAGCCTTCTGTGAATACATGAAGGGCAGACAAGGTCAATGCTCTAGTATGTCTGACTAGTGTAGTTTTGATTCTCTCCACCAAGAATGCCAGTTGCTGATTTTCCAAAGCCTTTCTTATTTTTTGGAGTTGAACCAGCAGCACCCAACTAGTCCCCACTCACTAGGTGGCATATTCCTTTTGCAGTTTCATGTTTTCCACAAGTAGCGACCAGATTTATTTTGTGTCTTATTTACTTTGCAACGACCTTGCACCAACAACATATGTCCTTGTAACCACATGGTTTGATTGCTCTTACTCCCCCCAATAGAGCTTCCAAAGCAGTTTCTCCATCAATCGCAGCTTGTGCGGAATGCAGCAGGCTGGGCTCTTAGAAGTGTGAGTAGCTGGGCTCATATTTCCTCCCTCCTCTGGGCTCAGCTTGGGCTGTCTGCAACGCGGTGGACTGGCTCTCAGTTGGCTTTGCAGATTTTTAATGAGTAGCAAACATCATCTGGGAGCAGCACAGCTGAGGAGCACGGGTCTGTTGGAAGATGTTATTTTTGGCTGATCTGGTGGCAGGGCCAGGCTCACAACAAACAGCTGGGCAGAGAGAACTTATATTCAAGGAACTCTCTGCAAACCTGGAGAATTCAAAGTGATTTGGTTCTGCTGGAGAATCCTCATAGCAGAGACAATCCAACACCTGTGAACTGTTAAGATGTTTTTCATTAGAAGCATTGTTCTTCCAAGGTTTATAGAGGACTCACTTTTTAGGAGAGCCCAGCACTCTATGGGCTACTGTTAATATTATTGAATTTTTCTTTCATTATTGTTCCTAATTTGGGGTTTGTGGATGTAAAAAAGGTATTTTGATAAAAGTATTTTGATATTTCAGTCAAATCATTTCTTTGTAGTCCTATGTATTTTATATATTTTAAACATTATTTTGACCTGGGATCCATAGGCTTTACCAGAATGCCAAAGGGGTCCTGACACAGGGAAAAAAAATCTCAGAATGCCTATATTATGTTGTCATTGAAACTTTTTAAATAATAATTACCTCAAAATGGCGTTTGAGGATCCTTCATTTTCTCTGGGCATGAAAGCAGAATAAAACTTCCTAATAGACACCATTGGGTAGTAAATAAAGGACTGGCCCCAGAGTCAGCAAGACCTGCGTTTAAGTCTTGTCTCTGACACATAGCAGTTTTTTGATATAGGTAAGTTGCTTAACTTTTCAATTCTCTAAGCCAGCAGGCCTCAAGATGTGACCTAGAAACCTCTGGAGGTTGCCAAGACAATTTCAGTGAGTGCACAAGATCAAGAATATTTATATAATAATTACAACATTTAATTTCTTGTATGGTAAATATGAAGATATATGTGGGACATATATGTATGTGTATATATGCATATGTATACAATATGTATATGTATTTATCACACATAAGCAAATTCTTTTATGGGCTCATTGAGAGTTTTTAGGATATTAAAGGGCTGTTGACACCAAAAAGTTTGAGCACAACTTCCCTTGGCAAGACACAGAGTTGCAGAGCAGGTGTCAAATCTATTTGGATTGGAAGATATAGTTTAACTACTGAATGTAGCAAAATGTAAAAAAAAAAAAGCAAAAACAACAAAAACCCCCTGACACCAAATTATCAGATCCAAAGGGAATGTGGCAGGGCAGCTTGAGATCCCCATATGGAGGAGATCAGGAATTCCTGGGTTTATGTATCACCTAAATATATCAGCCTTTTGATCCTGGGCAAATCACTTAAATCCTTGGTACCCCAGACAACTTCAGAATCATAAAGTACATAACAGTCACCAATCTGTAGAGTTCTCCACACTAAAAATTCACATCCTTAAACCCCAAATATGATAAGCAAAAACTTAATTAATTCATACTGAATTAATTAGAGATTTGAGAGAGGAACTAGCCTGAACTTGGCCTTTGTACTAATCATAAGTATAGGGCTGGCTAAACAGAATCATAGCCTAAGCGACATCCCAGAAGGGTTGTTTAAAAGCTAAGATAACAAACTTTTGAAAAGAGTATTAAAGTGTTTTATAAACACTCAAATACATGTACAAAATGGATATTATAATTAAAAATATGAATCATTCTGTTCATTTATTAAAGCTAGTCCCTTGGGATCCTCTCACTAGGTAAGGCTTTATTATGTCTTTCAAGTGCTATGGGCCCTTGTTCAAAATGGTGTAACACCTCTTTATGAAAGATACTATAATTCAGATTTTTTAATTATTCTTTTTTTTTGCAAGCCCGTTAATGCAAATCAGTGAAATTCTACTATACAAGTTTTCTTCTATAAAAACTGAAGGCAATATTTTGAATGAAGAAATGCTAGGCATAGTTGGATTTGATTAGGATTATAGCATTATCTATATCTAGACAGTCTGTTAAAAAGTGTCCTAGAATGAGATTTTAGTCTATATTTATGGGAAAAGAAAGCCCTCTTGACACTCAGTGATCTCTGCCCCAACTCTGTGCTTTGGCATTGGTTCAACTCTGACTCACAGGGAAGAGTGCCATCTATTGAGTTTCTGAAAGCTTTTCATAGCACCTGTGTTTTCCTTGGAGGTCTCCCGGCCTAGGCCAGACCAGGCCAAGCCATGCTTCACCTTGCTTAACTTGTGAAAAGGAGTGGAATCAGTCCCTGTCAGAGGTGTGCCTGTTCCTCAATGTCTTCTCCTTTTTCCATTTTCTGCTCAACCCAGGTAGGAATTTAATAAGATTCTCTCCACTATAAATGCTGTTAGTCTGCTGGGATGGCTGAAAGGAAGCATTTTTCCCCTCACTGAAAGTAAGAAGATACTCAAAAATTGTTAGGTAGAGACTAATGCCATATTTGTTACAGAAACTGAATATCACCAAGAAAAAGTAAAATGAGAGATGTACACATTATATACTATGCAGTGTAGTCTGCTCCATAACTCTTGCATTGGCAGAAACAATCTACAAAGAATTCTCTCATTATATAAATATGAGATTCAACGAAAACAATTTAAATCTCCTTCATCAAAGACCATTGTAAAACTAAAGACTTCTGTTGATATGAGTAAAGTTCAGTATGTGTCAATTTCCACATTACTTGTATTGGTTTGTCTGTAATTACTATTTGGACAATAACATTATATAGCTTAATATTTGAACTCATGTCTTCCTGACTCCAGACCCAGTGCTCTATCCACTGATCTACCTAGCTGCCTCCATATAATTTCTGTTTTGGCAAGGCGGCAGTAGATAATGGCAAGCCTGATGTTAGGAAGACATCTTCCTGAGTTCAGATCTGACCTCATACATTTACTAGCTTTGTGATCCTAGGTGAGCCACTTGACCCTGTTTGTCTCAGTTTCCTCATCTATAAAATGATCTGGAGAAGGAAATGACAAATGACTCCATTATCTTTGCCAAGAAAACCTCAAATGAATCACAAAAAGTTAGATCTGAATGAAAAATGACTGAAGAACAAGTTCAATATTTGAAAAATAATTTATCACTGGTACATAATTTCTACTTTTTTTACTATTGAATCACCGGAAAAATGTTCGTCCTAAATTATCTTTATTTAATAATTCACAATTGTTATATTCAATGTTCAATTTGGTCAAAGACAATATCTTCCAGCTTTTGATTGTTTTCTAGAACTCAGATATTCCAGAACCGTAACATGATTCTTTGAGCAATGAAGTGTTTTCGAAATAATGATACCCTCTTAGTGTTTCACTTTAATTTAGTGCCATATTTACAGGAGACTCATAAGAGTAGAATTTTAAGAAGATTACAAATTATTGCTCTAATCATATATGTCATAGCTAATGAACACTGGGTTCAGCTTGTTTCTGTTAAATTTTCTCTTCTTGAGACTTGTGGTTTGTTTGTTTTGACCGAGTCCTTGTGTTTTCATTAGAGTTGTTTCTTCATGAAATTCTTTGTTGCTGTCCTGAGTATGAAGTAATATTTTGGTGAATTTTAAAGCATCTGGTGAATTTTAAAAATATTTTTATTTAATAACGCTCGTATTTAGGGCATGCCATTTACTTTAACAAGTAATTCTTTTAATTCAATGTAGTAAGTACTTTAAAGCATCTACTTCATGCTAGGTGTAGTGAATACCAAGACAAAAATGAAAGTAGTCCCTACCATGAAGTAGGAACTTTCTACTCTCCACCATATCTAGAGATAAGTAAATAATAAGCACATTAAAAAGTAAATATTAGATCATTTCAGGATAGGAAAGCATTTGTGATATTTTCTCTGTCTTTCCTCCATATCTGGAATACTCTCTCTCTCTACAACTTTGCCTCCTAGATTCCCTGACTTCCTTCAAATCCTGACTAAAATCTTATCATCTGAAGAAACCTTTCCCTATCCTTTTTATTTCCAGTGACTTGCCTCTGTTGATTATTTCCCATTTACCTTGTATATAGTTTGCTTGAACATATTTGTATACATGTTTTCTCCCCATTAGATTGTAAGCTCCTTGCAGGCAGAGACTGTCTTTTGTCTTTCTTTGTAGCTCCATTACTTAACATAGTGCCTGGCACTTAATAAATGTATATTGGCTGATTGAGTGACTCATTACTGGGGAAATCTGAAAAGGCCTCAATCACATACTTTGTGTTTGTTTGTTGTTAACACACATGTGCTGTTTGGTTCTTCAAGCTTTTGATGAACCTTACATATTGTTATTGGGAAGTGATTCTAGGATGCATCAGACATTAAACAGGGATGGATGCCACCAATTATATTAATGAAAATCTGAGACTTTCATAACTACAACTATAATCCACCAAGAAGAACAGATAGTCTACCTGCATGTTGATAATTCTTTACTCTGCCTACTTAAAGTTGGTTTTATTGTTAAATTTAATTGCATCATAACTCATCTAAATAAATACTTTTGAGGGTGAATTAGAAGTTAATCCATATTCACTTAAAACTATGATTGAATAATTATGAGCAGAGAGATTATCATCCAGTCGTGATCCTCATTTCTCTGTATATCTTTATATTGTAATGTTATTGTTTTCCCTTCCTATCACCCAGAGATAATTGTCACTGAGAATCATAAGGAAAAGCTTGTAACTCTAAAATAAAGATGTATATAAAAGTGGGGAACAATATTACTACATAATCTTTCTACTCATGGTTATTTCATTAAATGCTATGGGACAGAGAAATGATTCCCCCCCGCCCACATCCCACAAACCTTTGTGCTATAATTTGCAAAAAAGAAATCATAATATACTTTTCCATCCCACATTTAATAGGTAATAATTGTGGACTTTCCTTATCAAGTGTTATTAGGATGTTCTCAATGTGTAATACTGCAATTATTTCTAAGATAATATAAAGGGGAAGCTAAGGGGTTTAGTGGATAGAGCATCAGGCCTGGAATCATGAAGACTCTTCTTCCCGAATTAAAACCTGTTCTCAGACAGTTATTAGCTGTGTTATTTAAATCACTTAACCTTCTTTGCCTCAGTTCCTCATCTGTAAAATGAGCTGAAGAAGGAAATGGCAAACAACTCACAGCACCTTTGCCAGGAAAACCCCCAAATGGGGTGACAATAAGAATGTAAAGAGGTGTAGAATTTCCTTCCTAAAGCTTAAGTTACTTAAAACAGCATGTGGAGTTATAATATAACTTCAGAAAGGTGGCCTGATCATTTTGCAAGGGCATTTCATAACTTTTATACAGGCCTTATGTTCTCCTGATATCTGTTCAATATAAAGAAAAATAAGAAAAGTACCCCAAAATGTTGTGTGGACGTACTGTGAAATATTTACCTAGACAAAGACAAGAGTGTCACCAAATGAGAGGTCAAGAGATAAAAGGGGATAGGCTAATGAAAAGTAATTAAAGAAAGAAGAATGCAAGAGACAAGAAAAATTAATGCACAGTTTATCTAGGATAAGAGGATAAAAGAAATTTGAATTCCTAAGTAACCATCTTCTCATAACATTCTACAAGTTATTTGGGATTTTCTTAGTGGCTATGTTTACGCATCTTCTGTGTTTGTGTGTGTGTGTGTGTGTGTGTGTGTGTGTGTGTGTGTGTGAGCTTGCATTTGAATAATATGAATCCATATGTGTTTTTAAGAGTTCTTAAAGAGTCTGTCTTTTTTCATTTATGATTATGCTCAGGTTTTTCCCATTTCGTGTTGCATCTTGAGATCCTTTGCCTTACAGAATATCTTATTCCTTTCTCTTCTGTATTTTCCAGTATATGCAGAATAGTCTTGTGTTATTTAAATTTACTTTCATTTATATTTGAAGTTCTTTTCCCTGTTTAGTCATAAAGTTTGTTAGTTGTTATTAGATATAGCAATTTTAACTACTATGTCTTTTGAAGTTTGAAGCATAATTTTCACCCCCACTCCTAGCTGATCAATGGATCCTTTCAATTTTTTTTTTTATTCAGAAATTCTAGGCAGCTTTCTTGACTCTTTCATTATGATCATTAGGTTTTTTTTTACTTGTCATGTTATTCCTTTTGTACTAAGATCTTTAAATTATTTCTGCTCTTTTTTGCTTCAAATTCATTGTAGTTTGTTGCATCATATATTCTTTTAATGTTATTGTTTGGATTTTTTTTTTGCTTCTCTGCTTCCAGATTGACCTTCATTTCACTGTATTTGTATCCTTAATTAGTTCTCCATTTTGCCTTTTTTCTGAGACTCATTAGTGTAGATTCAAGCTTTTTTTCTTCTCTAATAATTATTCATCCAGAACAGGAAATAAGATTTTTATGTCTTCTCTGAACCATTCTGAAACATATTGATATGGTCTTATGTTCTCCTAGTAATCCCCAGAGTTTTATCTTTCATCAGGTATTGACTTAATGCCCCTTTTCATGCAATATTGCTTTGGAGACTTAAAGTGTCTTGGTACTGGTTTTCTCCTTTAATTTTAGTACCTTCTCTGTTGATTTACTTTCTTATGTTCAGGTTTTTAACTGAATTTTCTTCAGTTAAAAGTCTTTAAAGATTTTATTCTTTTTTCTTGTAGTTCTCTATCACTCATTTTCTGACTACTTCCCCTTATACCTTGAGCTCTCCAGTAATGGGCTTCTGTGGGGACAGGCCCATTTAGATTGTAGTCCCCTTTCCTTCATTATTGGAAAATCCCCAAGGATGGTATCCTAACTTATTCCCTCTGTTCTTTATTTATCTGGCTTTGATTTGTTTCCATCTTTTTTAAATGCTTAAAAGAGGTCAAGGTGGATTAAAAAAAAGTTTCTGTCTCTTTGGGTTGATGGTACAATTCTTCCTTCTATACTATTCCTTCCATGCATTGCCATGCAGATCTTCTGTAGTATGCAGTTTTTTTCAAAAGGATGGTAGCAGAAGGGTAGGAACAGTGTGCACTAGTAGAGATTGCAGAAGGAACACAAGCTCCTGAGTTGCACAAAGTACAAGCCTACATGTTGACTTCTATGCTGATTTGTGGAGGCTGTTAAGGGAAGGATGATGAGTGAGTTCTAAGGACTAATGCTGTCTCTAGTTAATTTATAACGGTGTTACCTTGTAAGGATTATTGCTATCTTATCCCCTGGAACTGTTGTAATTGTTCTACCTCTGGCACATAATTCCTTTTTGGCATTCTTTTTGAGAATTATAGAGAACGGAGAAAATGTCCAGTTTTCCATCATGTTGGTCATGTAACACTAGTGTTTTACATAATAAACATTTAGATGAGGAATGTGATGAATTGGAAGGAATATAAAATAAAGTCTTGACTACTAGGAATTCTTCATAAATGAGTTTTCCTATATAACTGAGTTTTCTAAATAAATAAGGCTATGTAACCTTTTGAAAGAATAAAGGTTAAACTATTTTGGAACTAAATTTTTAAATGTACTATATTATTTTCTTTTTCTTCTAAAAGAGAATGTATTGAATATAATTTAGATTTTTCTTGGAGCTGGGTCATCATTATAAACATCAATTTTTTTACACTGTTAGGATATAGTTACCCCCTTGTGTTATTGTTGTTGCTTTTTTGTTTGTTTTGCTTCTGCAAATTGCAAGGCTGAACGCTTTTTAATGATAATGGATTCTTTTGATGAAACTCTATAATATTCTGTAGCTTACTGGGAACAGAGATGCAGTTTGAATACAGGGTGCTTCAGTTATCGAGTATTTCAGTTGTTCTGTTATTTCAGTTGTGTCATACACTTTATGACCCCATTTGGGGTTTTCTTGGTAAAGATATGGGAGAGGTTTGACATTTCCTTCTCCAGCTCATTTTACAAATGAAAAAACTGAGGCAAACAATATTAAGTGACTTGCCCAGGGTCACATAACTAGTAAGTGTCTGAGGTCTAAATTCAGGAAAAGGAGTCTTCCTGACTCCAGGCTTGGCACCTACGCACTGTGCCACTTGACTGTTTTGAGTATATATAGACAAATGCTATGTGGCAATGTTGGAAAGCTACTTTGGAAGCAGGTTATGAAAAGCTGCACGAAAAGTTTTTCCTTTATTTTTCAGACACTGATCATACAGAGGGGTCACTGAAAATTATTGTTTTCAGAAAATGAGGAATATGATCAGATTGATGCTTTAGGAAAATAATGTAGGCATTACTTTGAAACATGGATGAGGGTGTTTGGTTAGATGAGCAAAACAGACTGAGCTAGTATTTTTGCTGTGATAGTGGAAGAATGGGACAGGTGTAAGAGATATTTTGAAGATCAAAAGGAAAGGAAATCAGAACTGATTGTAGCATAAGAAAGGAAAGAGCCAACATGACATTGAACCTAGAAACCTGGATGACAGAAAAAAAATTATGACAGTCTTAAAAAAAAAAAAGTAGTGGGTGGAGCCAAGATAGCAGAGTGAAAGCAAAGACTCACCTAAGCTCTCCCACAAACCCCTCAAATACCTCTAAAAAGTAAATCTGAACTAACTCTAGAGCAGCATAATCCATGGCAGCCTGGAAGGTCAACAGCAAGGGTCTGTTCCACCAGGCTGGGAGAGGAGTGCAGTCTAACAAGCAGGCTGCATCAGCACAGACTCAACCATAGCAAAGCCAGAGTAGACCCTAGCAGACTGAATCACTGGTAGCAGTGGCAATTTCCATACCTCTCAATGCAGCAGGTGGGTCTATTGGAACTGCATTGAGAGAGAGATGCATAAAAAGGGAAACAGGAAAGGAAAAACAAAACAAAACACGTTGTTCAATAAGGACAAATTGTTTACATCCGTACATGGGAAGATGATGCCTACAACTCTTGAGAACTGTATCTTTATTACATCATATAGAAAGGACATAAACATAGACAGAGGGAGTGTGTTTAAGTTGATTTCAATGCGACGATTAAAAAAAAAATAAATGCTGAAATGAGGTTATAATGGGAGAAGAGAAAAGGAGGAGGCAGAAAAAGGTAAAAAGGTAAACTATATCACATGAAGAGGCAAAAAGACATATTACAGTTGAAGGAAAGAAGGGAGGGTGATGAGCATTGTTTGAACTTTACTCTCTTTGTATTTGGCTCAAGGAGGAAATAACATAGGCATAGAAATCTAACTTGCCCTATAGGCAGTTGAAGGGGAAAGGGAAAAGGAAAGCAAGGGAGGGTTAGAAGGGAGGGAAGATGTAGTAAGAGGAAAGAGAAAGAAAAGGAGAAGGGCTGATAGAAGGGAGGACAGATTGAGGGAGACGTCTCAGTGGTCAAAAGCAAAACTCTAGTGAGGAGGGAAAGGTAGAAAACAGAAAGAAAAGCATAAAGGGTGTGGAGGATAGGATGGAGAGAAAAACAGATAGTAATCATAACTGTGAGTGTTAATGGGATTAACTCTCCCATAAAATAGAAGCAGATAGCATAATGGATTAAAAATAATGATCCTACAGTGTTGTTTACAAGAAACACATTTGAAACACAGGGATACACACAGAGTAAAGGTAAAAGACTGGAGTAGAATATATTATGCTTCAGCTGAAGCAAAAAAAAAAATAAAAGCAGGAGTAGGAATCCTGATCTCACATGAAGTGAATACGAAAATAGACGATCTAATTAAAAGAGATAAAGAAGGAAACTATATCCTGTTAAAAGGCACCATAGACAATGAAGTAATATCATTGCTAAATATTTATGCATGAAGTGGTATAACATGCAAATTCTTAGAGGGGAAACTGAGGGAGTTACAGGAAGAAATTGACAGCAAAACTGTACTAGTGGAGGACCTCAACTTCCCTATTTCTGAACTAGATAAATCAAACCACAAAATAAATAAGAAAGGATTTAAGGAGATGAATAGAATTTTAGAAAAGTTAGATATGGTAGACCTCTGGAGAAAATTGTATAGGGATAGAAAAGAATATACAATTTTCTTGGCAGTACATGGCACCTACACAAAAATTGAACAGGTGCTGGGGCATAAAAACCTCACAAACCAGTGTAGAAAGGCAGAAATAGTAAATTCATCCTTTTCAGATCATGATGCAGTAAAAATTATGCATAATAAAAGGCCATGGAAAGATGGACTAAAAATCAATTGGAAAAAAAAACAATCTAATCCTAAAGAATAAATGAGTCAAACAATAAATCATAGAAAAACCAATAACTTCATCCAAGAGAATGACAATAGTGAAACAATGAACCAAAACCTATGGGATGCAACAGCAGTTATTAGGGGAATTTTTACATCCTTAAATGCTTACATGAATAAAATAGAAAAAAGAGGAGATCAATGAATTGGGCATGCAACTAAAAAAGCTGGAAAAAGAACAAATTAAAACCCCCCCAATTAAATATTAAGTTAGAATGATTTAGAGCCTATACTGGATTGCATGCCATCTTGGGGGGAGGAGGGGGAAGGAGAAGGAGGAGAAGAAAATTTGGAACTCAAAAGCTTGTGAAACTGAACATTGTAAAGCAAAAATAAACTAATTAAAACATAAAAAAAAACAAATTAGAAATACTGAAAACCAAAGGAGGGATTAATAAAATTGAAATTAAGAAAACTATTAAATTAATACATAAAACTAAGATCTGGTTTTATGAAAAAACCCAACAAAATATATAAACCTTTGGTTCATTTGATTAAAAAAAGAGAAAGAAGAAAAGCAAATTACCAGCATCAAAAAAGAAAAGATTGAATTCACCACCAGTGAAGAGGAATTAAAACAATAACTAGGAATTATTTAGCCCAACTATATGCCCATAAATTTGAAAATCTCAGTGCAGTGGATGAATATTTACAAAAACAGACATTGCCCAGATTAACAGAAGAGGATGTAAAATACTTAAATAACCCCATGTTAGAAAAAGAAATTGAACAAGCCATCAGTGTACTCCCTAGGAAAAATATCTCCAGGGTCAGATGAATTTACAAGTGAATTCTATCAATGTTTAAAGAGCAACTAATTCCAATATAGACTATTTGGGAAAATAGGCAAAGATGGAGTCTTATCAAATTATTTTTATGATACAAATATTGTACTTATACCTAAACCAGGAAGAGTCAAAACAGAGAAACAAAATTACAGACCAATTTCCCTAATGAATATACATGCAAACATTTTAAATAAAATATTAGCAAAAAGATTACAGCAACTTATCATGAGAATAATACACTGTGAGCAGGTAGGATTTATTCCAGGAATGCAAGGCTGGTTCAATATTAGGAAAACTATCAGTCTAACTGATCATATCAACCTAACAGAAACCATAAAACTATTTCAATAGATGTAGAAAAAGCTTTTGACAAAATATAATACCCATTCCTATTAAAAATACTAGAGAGAATAGGAATAAATGTAATCTTCCTTAAAATGATAGGTAGCATCTACCAAAAACCATCAGCAAGTATTATATATAATGGGGATAAGTTAGAAGCATTTCCAAGGAGATCTGGGGTGAAACAAGGATATCCATTGTCACCATTGTTATTCAATATGGTATTAGAAATGTTAGCTCTAGCAATAAGTGAAGAAAAAAAATTGAAGGAATTACAACAAGCAAAGAGGAAACAAAGTTATCCCTCTTTGCAGATGATATGATGCTATACTTAGAGAATCCTAGAGAATCAAGTAAAAAACTACTTGAAATCATAAATAACTTTAGCAAGTTTGCAAAACAAAATAAAACCACATAAATTCTCAGCATTTCTGACAAGAATGTTGCTAGCAGCTGTTGTGGGGGTGAAAGAACAACAATAAAAGCACATGGAAGGCTGCTAGCACAGGTCCTTTGATCTGCTTTTCTAAGGAAAGCAACTTTAAGGGGTTAACAATCTTACTTTAATTAAACATACGTATACCATTCACTTAGTTCAGGGGGGAAAGCCAGCACCCTGAACTTCAGAGAGAATTCAAATAGAAATTGCAAGCAGAAATTATATAAACAGAGCAAATAACACAAACCAGCAGACAGGCTTCTGGCTATCTGTCCAACACATCAATACATAGTTACCAGAGAAGCACCAACATCTGGATTTTTCAAAGCCAGAGAAGCTGCTTCAATGGCTACCCAGAATCTCTTCACCAACACTCTTTCAATGAGTGTGCCTCCAAAGGCAAAATGCTAACTTCTGAGTTTATATACACTTCTGGGTAAAAGAGCATCACAGCCATGAGACTCAAACTCACGTGACTTAGGCTTTCCCTTGACATGTGCAGGTCACCAAAGACTCCTGATTCAAACAAAGATTCCTCAGTGCTGAGGAGCACTCCAAAACAAAGACAATAAATAGTCCATTTTGCTTGCCATTACATTGAAAAGCAAAACTCATCAAAGATACTTGATTACTTCATCATTCCAAGAGAAAACAGTAAAAAAAAAAAAAGACCCACCCGATTTACCATAACAGCATTGCATATATGACTAACAAAGCCCAACAGCAAGAGATTGAAAGAGAAATTCCATTTTAACTTACTACTGACATTATAAAATATTTGGGAGTCTACCTGCCGAAACAAACCCAGGAACTATATGAACACAATTACAAAAAAAAAAAAAACTTCACACAAATAAAGTCAGATCCAAATATTTGGAAAAACATCAGTTGCTTGTGTGTAGGCCAAGCAAATACAATAAAAATGACAATTGTACCTAAATTAATTTACTTATTCAGTTCCATACAAACCAAAATACCCAAAAATTATTTTATAGAGCTACAAAAATAATAACAAATTTCTTCTGGAAGAACAAAAGGTCCAGGATATCAAGTGATTTAATGCAAAGAAATGCTAGGGAAGGTTGCCTTGACATACCAGATCTTAAATTGTGTTGTAAACCAAAAATCATCAAAACTGCTTGGCACTGGCTAAGAAATAGAATGGTGGATCAGTGGAATAGGTTAGGTACACAAGACACAGTAGTCAAGGACTGTAGTAATCTACTATTTGATAAACCTAAAGACTCCAACTTCTGGGATAAGAACTCGCTATTTGACAAAAACTTCCAGGAAAGACCAATATCTTACGTTGTATACCAAAATAAAGTCCAAATGGGTACATGATTTGGATTTAAAGGCTGATACTATAAGCAAACTGGGAGAGCAAGGAATAGCTATCTGTCAGATTTATGGAGAATGAAAGAATTTATGACCAAAGAAGAGATAGAGAACACTATGAAATACACAATGGATACTCTTGATTACATTAAGTTGAAAAGTTTTTGTGCAACCAAAGCCAATACAACCAAGATTAGGAGGGAAGAAGAAAACTGGGAAAGAATTTTTAGAGCCAGTGTCTCTGATAAAGGCCTCATTTCTAAAATATACAGAGAAATGAGTGAAATTTATAAGAATACCTGTCATTCCCCAATTGATAAATGGTCAAAGGATATGAACAGGCAGTTTTCAGAGGAAGAAATTAAAATTATTTATAGTCATATGAAAAAATGCTGTAGATCACTATTGTTTAGAGAAATGCAAATCAAAACAATTCTTAGGTACTACATCACACCTGTCAGATTGGCTAACATGACAAAATAGAAAAATTATAAATGCCAGAGGGAATGTGGGAAAATTGGAAGACTAATGCATTGTTGGTAGAGTTGGGAACTGATCCAACCATTTTGGAGAGCAATTTGGAATTATGACCAGAGGGGTATAAAAATATGCATACCCTTTGACCTTGCAATAACTTCCAGGGCTGTATCCCAAAGAGATCATAGAAATAGGAAAAGGACCCACATGTACAAAAATATTTATCGCAACACTTTTTGTGGTGGCAAAGAATTGGAAATTGAGGGGAGGCCCATCAATTAGGGCGTGGCTGAACAAGTTGTGGTATATGAATTTCATGGAATGCTATTGTGCTATAAGAAATGATGAGCAGATTACTTCAGAAAAACCTAGAAAGACTCATATGAACTGATGCTGAGTGAAGTGAACAAACCAGGACAACATTGTATACAGTTACAGCCAAATTGTGTGATGACTCTTCTTGATAAACTTGGCTCTTCTCAGCAATTCAAGGTTCTACTACAACTCCCAAAGGCTCATGATGGAAAATGCTATCCACATCCAGAGAAAGAATTATGGAGTCTGAATGCAGACTGAAGTATACTATTTTCCCCGTATCTTTTTTGTTTTGTTTTGTTTCTTCTTTCTCGTGATTTGTTACATAATTCCTCTTTGCAACATGACTAAAATGAAAATGTTTAATGTGAATGTGTATGTAGAGCCTACATCAGATTGCACCCTGTCTTGGGGGTGAAGAGAAGGAAGGGGGAGAAAATTTAAAACTCAAAAACTTATGGAACTGAATGTCGTAAACTAAAAATTAATTAATTTAAAAAAGTAATTAATGGAGGGACACAGCTTTTTGGCGACGATAAAGAATATAGTTTTGTGCCCTAGAAAAGAACTTGGCGCAGTAGAAAAAGCATTAGATTTGGAATAAGAATCAAGTTCACATTTCAAATCTGCTACCTATTAGATTTGTGTTCTTGGTGAAAGTCATTAACTTTTCTGAGCTTCAGTTTCCTTATCCGCAAAAGCAGAGTCCTGACTCAATAATCTCCACGATCACTTCTAACTCTGACAGTCTAAGTTTCTAGGTTGAATTTGATCTAGATTTGGGAGTTGCCTAAATAGAGGTGGTAACTGAAGCATCAAGAGAAAATGTAGAGAGAGAAGAGAAAGTTTATGATGCCTAAGTCTCTTCTCACTGGAGGATGTGGTGTCCACCATACTGGGTCCATATTCTAAGTACTCTATGTGGGGGTAGAAGTTGTTGTAACTATTTTGGGTCCCCTTTCCTTCAGGCCAGGGTCAGTCATGCATTTATAATTCTCTACCTCATTTCTATCCTTGTATTTCTTCCTTTCTCCCTTGTGTGTAGAGTGAATCAACATCTATTTTTTTTAATAGTGAAGGGTGGGTGGGGGTTGTCCTTTAGGAATAAATAGTTTCAACAACCTTGAGGGTCCCTACCCTAGGAATATATCTCAATCATAAGACATCATATTTTTTTCAAACAGCCCTCCCTGCCTTTTCAAGTGGTGGCAGAGTCAGTGTCTATTCATTATAGGGTGAAATAAGAGCAAGGATATGTGCCAGCAAAGTCTTTGCAGCAGGAGGATTCCTTGGTAGGCTCCAGTTACAAACCTGTGAGTTAGCTTGTGTCCCTGATGTGGGAGAGTGAGGCTGGTGGCAGATGAGTCCTGAGTGCTTTAAGGTTTAGAATTCCTTATTTCTAATTTGTAAAGATGTTTCCTTGTTGTGGTTCTCTCCTCTTTTGTCCTGTGGTTACACACTCTATATGATTACTTCACATTTATTACTTTTTTGTTCCTTTTTAGAAAGTTGTAAAGGTACAGGGATCTGGAAAAAAGTAATCTTCCATCTTTTCATCTTTATGTTTCTATAGCATAGAAGTTTGGGGGACTAGTATTACATATGCAAAGAGAGATATTCAGTCTCCTGAATATCAGAACACCAACACCATATTTTCAACTGCAGTAGTTCAAGGATGTATTTTGTTATCTTCTAATAATGCAGATCATAACTATAAAGCTTACATAATTTTAGTAGATAATTTGTAAGAGTTGCTATGGCTAATAAATTCACTAATCTATGACTAGCCTTATATGGAAGCTCTCCAAACTTATCTAGTTTCTTCCTCAGATGAAAAATGTATAATCTGTCACCCAGTCATACAAAGTATCATCCTGGAAAGACCTCTTAGAATCTGCACTATACTGACAGTGAAGAACTCATAGTCATCTCTATACCATGATGAGGCATCAGAAGAAGTGTTTAGTATTTAACTTTTTACTTTTACTATGTTCAATAAATATTAAAAACAATTTAAAGGAACTAGTCTTTAGATATGGGTCCTGAATTATTTTAAAGGACCCTGACACTATAAGAGATTTCGTCACCTTATATAGTATCCTTACTTTATTACTTGGATACTATTACTATCCAAAGTGCTTGCAGAATTCATTTGAAGTGTATATCGACTAAAAAATACATGATTTTGTTGCATTCCCTATTCTATGTTTATTTTTCCCTAGTTGGATACATGTCTTACTTATTCCTAGTCTCTTTCTCTTTCCTATTTCTCTTCTTCTTCTTCTTCTTCTTCTTCTTCTTCTTCTTCTTCTTCTTCTTCTTCTTCTTCTTCTTCTTCTAACTTTCTGTTTCTCCTCCATTTTTTCTTCTTGTTCCTGTTCTTCCTTCTTTTTTTGTAGATGTATTGTGACTTCATTCTTTTAAGGAGTTTCCAATGAAGAAACTCCTTCTAGTAAGATAAGTTGACACCTTCTCTGAACTATACATTTTGGAGAGTTGCCTAGTATACTGAAAGGCTAGTGACTTGCTCCAAAACATATAGCCAGTGTGTCAGGTTTAGTCCTTGAACCTGAGTATTTCTGATTCCAAAGCAAGCTTGCTACATTTGTCATATTGTCTTTCTCTGAGAATACACATTGAAGGCATTTAATTAATTTTGCAGATAAACCATCAACTCAACTTTCCTTTTGCTGGGTCATCATTCAAATGGACTTTATCCAATTATAAACAGCAGTTAACATGCACTTGTACTATAATGATGTCATGAGGTTCTCTCAGGTTCCCCTTCAAGCACAATAAATAACATTTTATCAAAAATCTTTCTCAATCTCTTTAATTTACTTTCATGTACATAAAAATTGAAATCCTTTCCCCAACTGTAACTCTTTTTAGTTTGCGAGTGTTGAAAAGATGAATGAAGGAGCACTAGTTCTGGAAAAGAAGGTCAAAGGATCCGTTAGGAAGACAGAGTGTATATCCCACTACAAATGTGCACATTATTTGTTTTATTTAGCTTTCATTTTTGTCCATTTGTCCAATATCTGGTAGCTTCTATTATTGTGGAAAATGGAATAAAAACCCAGTAAATTTAGAGTATGCTTAGTATTGCCAATATTACTTATATTTTGTATTAATGTAAGGTGAACTAATTGAATGTAAGTTGATTGAGGGAAAGCCCTGTTCTTCATTTTGTTTTTAGTCCCTAGTACCTACTACCTTCATTGCTTTCAATTTTTCAATATGAAAAAATAAAAACAATATTTGATCAGATAATCTGTAAGATCACTTCCAGGTAAAAATTCTTTGGCTTTATTGTTTTTTTTTAAATATTAATCATGATATCACTCTGCATTTTCATCACACTTCTCTGTCCTTCTAACTCTTTGTTTGTTAGTAGGAAGTCATGGACTTAACTGGAATCAGATGATGTGATTCCCCATGAGTTAACCAAATGGATGATTATGAAATAATGTTGTGAAGACAACCGATTCCGTGGCCTCTAAAGGGAATAACCATCGCCTTGAGCACCAGGGATACCATTTTAATGCAAATTGATCCAGAACCTTTAAAATTATACTTTTAAAAACACACCTGAAAATAAGTCTAATTATTTAAACAACGTAAACTCCCTGCATGACAATATGTGTCCAACTTTAACTGTAAAAGTTCAATGACGTGTAAAATGAGTCTTGAGCAACATTATTAGGTCCTATCAGCTTCTGAAAGTGTGTGTGACAAGAACTGATAACATGTTGAGGATCAATGCATCTGTCCTTCTTGCATCTCTGCTCTCCTAAAAAGGAGAGGGGAAAAAAAGCAACTGTCAGTTTTAGTGAAGAGATCACAGTTGCTGAGCAACAGTAACAAATGTACTGCTAGCTTTGACTTAGAGAAAAGTCATGGTGGGGGGGATTCCCCCCAACATACTTTTAAATAAATATCACTGAATAGAAGAAAATATTCAGAAAAGGTTTTTATTACAATAGAATGAGTGCTCAGATGCCAATGTCATAGTCTACAGATTAGATTCAGCAATATTCATGGACACATGGCTCATTTAAAAAAAAAAAGCCAAACAAAGGAAGTAATTATCATTTCAAAAAAGCATAGGCCATGCAGATAAATAATAAAAATCACATGTTATCAATGAACACTTATCTTGAAATTGAAAGGGATTGATGATACATAGGACTTTATGAAGTTAACAAGACATTTTTTACTTTCCGCTACTGGTCTGTTCAGTATAATGTCAAGGGTAAAAAGAGTTTGCATACTGTAGTAAGTATGGAAATGATTCAAATCAGTCACCAATTTGAAAAGCACTTCACAGCTCCAGTTAAATAGGGAAATGGATATTTGGGAAGGCATTGGATTAAGGCCCAATTTACTATATTTGCCTTTCTTCTTATAACTGGACAACTGCTTGTGTTCTCATAATTTTTGAATCATAACCCAATAAGTAGGAGG
The DNA here is from genome assembly GCA_028646595.1 of Phalanger gymnotis. Lineage (NCBI taxonomy): Eukaryota > Metazoa > Chordata > Mammalia > Diprotodontia > Phalangeridae > Phalanger > Phalanger gymnotis. The sequence goes on from CM053623.1 coordinate 278,939,530, forward strand.
TCTTTGGAATGAGCTTCCTGAATCCCCATCATTAGTTAGCAAATTTAAAGTACAGGGTGCATTGGACAAATCTCCATATGCAAACCAAATGAAATTAAATCATCTAATGTAACAAAGGAACAAAATGAAATTATTTCTTGCCATATCCTTTGTTTGTCGATTCTTAACCACCACCTTAGAGAAGTGTAAATTAAAAGTTGAAATGATTTATTTCAGAAACTAAATAAATAGAGACCACTGCTGCTTTTTCATTTCATTGTGTACCTTTACTTCTGGGTTTTTCCAGCCTACCCTCTACTCACCACCCCCCTCCCCTTTCCTTGAAAGGGCTATTTCAACAAGACCATGTAAATGTCTATAATTGCAAGGGAAAATGTTAATATAACATTTACACAGTTCAACAGCTTCAAAGCTGTTTCATTGACTATGCTTTAAAGGGAACTTACACACAGAGGCCCCAAACCCACATAAATGCTGGTTTCGTGGGACATTTGGTGGCAAAGCCTTAAAAGCAGAAACAAAAAGCAGGGAAAATCAAACAGCCCCATCTTCCAGCCTAATTCAAGCCATTTAGAAGCTCTGTGCTTAAGCCAAGGATTACTAGTGATACCATCTACTTTAGCTTGCAATGCAGGAAGAAAATGTCCGTCTTATTAAAAAAAAAAGAAAGAAAGAAAGAAAAAGAGTTTAAAGCCAAATAATTCAGGCTTGCATAAATCTTTAATAGGCTCTCCTCTTCCCGGATTGGCTGTACTTTCTTTTCTCTGCCCAGGGGAAACACTATATGTCTTAGAAGAGAATAATGGTAACTCCATCTTGTGTGTTATATGATATCTTCAAGTAATCCTGAGGATTTTGGCTTTGTCTGCCATAAACAAAAGGCCACCCATACATAATGTGTCAGGGCTTTTCCAGACTCCTCACCTTAGCAGGTGACACCCACAAGATGGACGCACAAGACTAAACCCATTTGTAGCTGGGGGCAGTTTTACTCCAAAGACAACTCAGAAAATGTAAAAACAAAAAGCAAATTCTCTTCTTGTAAGAACAAAGTGTGATCAACCCCCTGTAGTTGTGTCAATTTTCTGGGGCTTTCCTTAGGAGTTGGAATGGAGAGCCAAAGGATATGCTGTTCTTTTTAACTGATGAAGAAAATACTTTGGACTAGGCTTATTAGTTGACAATGAATAGACAACCTCTTCCACCTGCTTTTCTTATCCCTCCCCCCATTGAACATAAAACACGTGAACACACACACACACACACATATACACAAATACACACGCACACACACACAGGAATTCTAGGATTTCAAATGGATTTCTACTGAAATACAAATGTACCTACACTTTCATTTCCTTGAGAGCAATAATACAAAGACTATATGCAATCACTTTTAGGGGAAAAGTCCATTTGATATTTTTTGATGTCATTTAGTGTATTGCATTCATTCTCACTGACACCAGCTACCCAACCTAGAATTGATATAAATGTAATTTTTTCTCCATTCAAAAACAAGGCAGATATACTCTTCACATTTACGTCACCTGGCTGACAATAAAATACAGATTTAACAAATTGAATCTGTTTGTTCAAGCAAGACAACATGGCATGAACGTTCAATGCCACCTATTGATTACTATTGTTAAAATCTATTAGTTAAAATAAAACAAAAACAAAAAGAGATAAAAACTTGAAAAAGATCTGTCTCTCTTTGATATCACTGACAATAAGAAGGCATTAGGAAGCATCCATACTGATGAACTGAGTTAAAGTGAGATGTCTATATTTATTAATATACCCTTGCCTAAATCAATCAAGATATTTATATGTGTTTTAGCAAATAACTAGTTAAAGAAAAAAAAAGTTTAATAATTCTTTTCCTGTTCCTTTCTCAGTACAATAAGCCATGTTCTTCCTCTCTCTCTCTCTCTCTTTCTCTCTCTCTCTCTCTCTCTCTCTCTCTCTCTCTCTCTCTCTCTCTCTTTCCCTTGTTCTCTCACTCTCTCACTCTCTTGCTCTCTCTCTCTCTCTCATATATTTTCTCTTGTTTTTATTTCAAATTCCCAGAAACAGTATTAGAATGGGAAGTAAAAAGCTTAATCAATGTCACAAACTCATTTTGAGGGCAGAAAAGAAATACAATGTTGAGTCTACAGTGATTCTAATATTTGCTAGGTACTAGAGCATAGACCACAGCAAAAACTGCAAGAGATGAGTCAAAGTTTTTTTCCTACTAGGAGGTACAGAAGGGTAAGTAAATTAATTAAGAAACTGTGACTTCTTTTTTAAATACAGGGGGCCAAATTATACCCTTCACAACACTTCATTAACTTAAAAGGAGTATCAACATTCTCACAAAATTTTCGCCTGTTCCCCAAAATTCTCTTCATTGAATGTTTCATTCACCAGTATGCACCTCATGGGCTCCTAAAAGCTAATACTGAATGTCTAACAATCCAAGTCATTGCTTGGCTTCACTCAGTTCTTAATCTCTTGGGGGAAAATAAATAAATAAAAGGATAGGGGGAGAGAGAGAGACAGACAGAGACAGAGACAGAGACAGAAAGAGATAGAGAGAAAGAGACAGAGAGAGAGAAAGGGAGGAAATAAAAAAGAAAACTAAGTCCTCAAAATGATCCAGATAACAATTTTCTTGTTAAGAACTTTTAATCTTTCAAATGACAAAGAGTTTTTAAAAACCTACAATATATCAAGCACTGAGTTTGGCACTAGGAATTGCAAAAAAAATCATTTTTTCCCTCAAAGAGCTAATATTCAATTATTCAATCATTAGCACATAAATACTATATATGAGTGTATATGTGTACATGTATGTATAAGCATACACAGAGACACAGACACCTATACATATATACATACATATATATGTGTATGTTTATGTATATACACACACATCCACATATAAAACTAGATAGAGATCAAAATTACATTTTACTCACCTCTTAAGAACCCAAGATGAGGCTTTCAACATTCTTACCATATTTCAGAAATTCTTCAACTTGGGTGAAAACCTTAAACATCTGAAAATTTTATAACCATCTGACCTATTATTCTTTTCATTAAAACTGAGCACATTGAATTTTGGTCATTGCATTAACGTTTGCATTTAATTTAAAATTTGGAATTTAACTTAAATGAAAAGAAAGGTATTATTACGGAATGAATTCTTTCCCTAAATATATAAGCTCCTTGAGACCAGGAACTTTTTCATTTTTGCCTTTGTATCTCCCCTACCTGGCACTGTTCCTGACACATAGTGTGTGCTTAATAAATGTCTTCTGATGGTATTTTTATTAAAAAAGAATACTTGTTTTGAAATTAAGATAGACTCATTCATTAGACTTACTGGCTACATGATGCTGGGGAAGACCTTCAACCTGGCTGAATCTAGTTCTTTTTCTACGGGTAATAAATAGTTATACTCACTGATGACTCTATCAAATTCTGGACTAAGATTGGATAATTTCATAAAAATGTGAGTTTCTTAAAGTACACTTTGATGAAGTCAGAGAAGGGGATGTAAGGGCAAGCAAAGTGGGACTTTTTGTTGTCTTTTGTGTTGGAGTGTTTCGAAGCACTAAGGCAGTTGAATCCCTTTGATTCAGTCTTGCCTTTGTTTGTAGAAAGGCCCACACCCTTTTGCTAATTAGGTCATGAGAGGCGTGAAACCCTCCAGAGGTGCGAAGTGCTCCGACCCTGAAAAAGGTTATATATACTCTGAAGTTAGAATTTTGTTTGGGGCTCATTCATTGGAAAAGTGTTGGTGTGGAGACTTCGGGTAGTGGTTAAGGAGCCCCTTTTCTCTCTGGTAACTATGTATGTAACATCTTGGACAAACAGCTAGAAGCCTGTCTGCTGATTTGTGTTATTTTGCTCTGTTTATGTAATTTCTGCTTGTAATTTCTATTTGTGTTTTCTTTGAAGTGCAGCATGCTGACTTTTTCCCCTGAACTCACGTGCGTGTGTGCGCGTGCGCACACACACACACATGTTTAAGTGAGATTGTAAACCCCTTAAAGTTACTTTCCTTAGGAAAGCAGATCAAAGAACTTGTGCTAGCAGCCCTCCTGTATGCTGGTGTTATCCACAGCTCCACAGCAGCTGCTGGCAGCATTGTTGTTACAGGGGAGTCAACTGCCCAAAGAAGGAAGTTCTTCCAGTCTCTTGACTCATCTGATCATGGGTTGATTTCATTCAGGGAGATATACTTTCCCCCGGTAAGGGCAGATAACTGGTAGTAGCCTTGCCAATGCAAGTGTCATGTCCATGCCTAGCTTCATGCTAGACTATACCCAAAGGTGTGCTGATGAGTGTTTAACAAAAGATTCTCAGAAAATGAATTGTATATTTGAGGTTTAATCTGAATTACTTATATATTTTTTTTCTCTTTACTTTCTAAAATCTAGAAATCGGTATAACAATAAGTCAAGTTCTGATGTACAACATTTGCCTATTTCCAAGGCATGAATATTCATACTGAAAATTTAATATTCAGCTCTCTCAAGCTAGTATGAGCTACCTTAAAAAACACCCCTAAGTTGAAACCTATCGGTAATGGTAGAAGTAGCTTGTGACCTTCTCCAGGTGAAGTACTACCTTTTGCCTTTTTATATCCTCAGTGCTTAGAATAGTGCCTGGCATATAGTAGGGACTTTATAAATGTTTATTGACTGAAATGTTTATTGACTGAAGAATTATGGGAATGTCAAGTGCATAGTCAACAGATCAAAAGTGTTAAAAAAAATTCTGAAGGTGAAGTTATACTAAAGTGAATACTGGAGAGAAGTCAGAAAAGTGATGTAGGGTTCCAAAATGGCTGTAAATGCAACATTCAGACCACCATGAGTCTCACTATTATCTTAACCCCCTTTCATCAAGTGGTTTCCAATTCAGAACATAAGGGCATTGTTTTTATGTGAACAGATCTCTAATATTAAAGTGAAAGTCAACAGAAAAAAATAAATTTACTGCTAACTTTTCTGAAATTCTTAGGCTTCATAAAGTGAGGGAATTATATGATAAAATATTTGTGTTTGCAAAGTAATCTATAATAAATCAAACTTATGCCTGTAGTGGGCAACTATTAGAATATTCACTTTTTAACTTGAAGCTTCTGTTCTTCCCTTTTGCAGCTGATCATTTTTTATCTCTTCTCTATTCATCACTCAGATATAGCCCAGGAAGGTTATGGACTATTAAACTCTACTTCAATTTTGATTAAACTGCTTCTTTTTTCTGCTTGTGTTTGGTGAGCTTTCTCTGACATTTCTTTTTTTACTACAACTACTGGTAAAATTACTACTATTAGTACTACTAATATAACTAGTACTAATACTACTACTACCACCACCACTACTACCATTACTTTGGTTTCACAGATGTCACTTTTGATTTGGTTTAAACATAAAACCATAGTATCTTAGATTTGGATGAGATATTCAAGGTCAGCTATTTTAACCTCTTCCCCCAAACAGAAACAATATTCCTGAAACAGTGTGATGTAGTCTTTGCTTGAACTTCTGTACTAACAGTAAATTTCCTACTCCTCATGGCATCCCATTGTAATGTTGAACAGCTCTCAATTGGTCTTCATTATTTTGAGCAAAAATCTGAGTCTTCTTAATGTCCCCCTACTGATCCTTGGACTCTTCTGTCAGTCAAGGTAACCTTCCTTTACACAATAGTCCTTTATTTTAATAAAATGAGCTCCCAAGTCCTCTGTTTTCCAGATGAAACAGTCCAAATTTCCTCATTTATCTGCCATGTGGCCATGTTTCTAAAATTTCCTCTAGCACGATCTCCTTTTAAATAAAATAATACATATTTATTAATTGCCCACCATGTGAAAGGTGCTTTTCTGGATATGGTATAGTGAGAACTATGAAAAAATATCATACACATAGCAAGGTTTTCAAAGTGATCTTATTCTTAAAACTATAGTATTCATTTCTGCATTTGTTTGGGTAGAACATCTTAGGACTTAGGTTCTCTGCTCTCTTCAAGGCCTCATGCTAGAATAAAAATCAGAATGAGAGACCATGAAATCATCACTCTATGCCCCAAATATCTCACCTTTTCTCCTCAAAATATAAAACCCTGCTTTCTGACTAAGAAAACTTCAGGAAATGAAGGTTTTCTAACTGCCTAGAAACCCTTGACAAGTATGAACCCTTTATGGCCAGCACAATTTCTTATATTAGTGGGACGACTCTGATTATAAAGTAGACAATTTTAGAGAGCAGTTTTCTCACCAAGTTTCCAGCTTTTGCTTTTAACTTCACATGAGTCTTTGTTTTACTGGTCTTCTCTAATGACTAGCTGGCATGCCATTTGCAGTTCTATCTGATTCTTAGTTCACCAGATTCAGCGAGGAACTTGATTCCTTCATCTCCTACCCTGCATTTACCTTCCCTTTTTTAAGCTGAGGACTCCTTGCTTTTACATGTTCATTTTGACCCTTATTCTTTGGCTGCCATATAGAACTACACATACCTCTACTTGATGGCTGGCCCTGCAAACTGCGTTGGCAATTCACTGAGGAAGCTTGCTCAGCCTACGTTCCTCTAGACACCAAAAAAGTTGTTTCCCTACTTCTTCCTTGAAGTTGCCCTAATTGTGTCTGACATGCTCTAGGAAGTTTTCATAGCTATGTCTTTCTTATTTACAATCTTCTTTTGAAAAGAAACTTTATTATGGCCTTGACCTTCTTGTCTGAAACATGTATTCCTTACACTTAGGTGTTATCTTAAAATATGAATTTATTTGTATCATGGCTATGGCTATTCTTGATATCAGTGAAGATCCGTCTCAGTCTCAAAATGAAAGCATATGATAGATGATTGGTCTTCTCCCCTTGACATAATTATATTACACATGCTTGTAGCTCCATCCAAACTCCAAACTGACCTACCATTTCAATGGCATTGTTTATATCACAATTATAGGATTCAGACCTATAAAGGAAATGAAAGATCATCTAGCTATATCCCTTCATTGTACAGATGAGGATACTGAGGCACAGAGAAGTCAATCAACTTAGTTTCACAACTAGTATAGCAAGTGGTGAATCATTACAGCTGCTATATGAACCAATATGTTCTTCTGGAATAGTCAGTCCTCTATTCATAAGTCCAAGATTATTTTCATTAGACCATGCTGCCACTTCATCTAAACACATATATCACAATCAGTCAATAAGCATTTATTGAGTACCTCTTAAGTGCTTAGCACAATGCCTAACATATAGTAGGTGTTTAATCAATGTCTATTGAATTATTAATTGAATAGTGCCAGGCATTTTGATAGATGCTAGGAATGCAAACAAAAATGAAATATTCCTTGCCCTCAAGGGACTTATAGTCTATCGTGAGAAACTATATACACACATATATGTATACACATATATGTAAGTATATATGTACACACATATACAATGTATATTTTCAAAATACACATGAATTGTGGTTTTTTTTTTCTTTCTTTTGGGAGGCGGGTAAGAATACTAGCAAACGGGTGGATCAAGAAAATCCTCATGTATATAGTGAACTTGAGATGATATTCTAAGGAATCGAGAGATTTCAAGAGGAAGAAATGAAGAGCAAGTGTATTCCAGGCATGGGTCACCTCTGCAAAGTCAGGTAGACAGGGGATAGAGTCTTGTATGTAAGGAATAGCAAGATGTCCATTTTAGCAGGATTATAGAGTGGATGGAGTAATATATCATAAAACTGAATATTATGGAGCCAGCTTGTGAAAGACTACTAATTTCTTCCTCCCTTCCTTCCTTTCTTTCTTCCTTCCCTCCTTCATTCTTTCCTTTCATGGAGATGAAGCAGCAGAGATGCTTGGAGAGGGATGAAAACTGGAGGTCCTAGGTGGAATCAGCCAACCAAGATGAGGCAGCAGGGTCAGGGAGGTTGCTTCTAATGTAACAAATAAAGACTAATTATTTCCACAGAAATAATAATGCCTGATTGAAAGAAAGCCTTCCCTTGGCATGATAAGTGTTGTTCTCACCAAATGTTCTTTCACCTTCCTTAACCCATTTTCTGCTGACAGCGTCTCCATATGAAATCTAACGTCTTTGATGAGAAAGATACTGATCTAAAATAATCCCTGAAAACTCTGGTGAGATGAAATTCTTAGGTAGGTCTTTCTGCACACATGTACTTGTGTTGTATGTGTCCCTAAGGAAAGACTAGTGCTTGAGGTCTTTGGTATACAGTATGTCAAGTGATAAAGCAGTGATGACTCTCTTTTACATCATTAGGCTCTACCACTGCCCTTGTCTGAGGTACTCCCTATTCCACAAGGTCATTCCCTATTCCCTTGGATGAGCCAGGGTCATGGCTATATAATTGAGCCATGAAGGTTAAAAAGCCACAAGCCTCTGAAAATAGTGATGATTAGGAAAATACAAATGTTTTTAAGATGTCTGAAGAAGTCAGGTATGATGCCTTCTTTATCACCCAATGAATATATCTCAGTGAGCATCTAAGAATAATTCTTTTCATCTCATTAAGAACTGCTTCAGAATCCTCTTGACTGTTGAATATTTGTGGTGGATGCTGCTGCTGATTGTGTTTGTTGTTGTTCAGTGATTTTAGTTGTGTCCAATGCTTTACGACCCCATTGGGGGTTTTCTTGGCAAAGATACTGGAATGGTTTGCCATTACCTTCTCAAGCTCGTTTTATGGATGAGGAAACTGAGGCCAAAAGTGTTAAGTGACTTGCTCAAGATCACACAAGTAGTAAGTGTCTGAGCTAGTTTGACCTCACAAAGATGAATCTTTCTGACTTCAGGCTCAGCACTCTGTCCACTACACACCAGCTGCTTTGAGTACTGATGGTAACAATATTATTTAGTTTATAGCATTCTCTCTCCATATGCTATAAAACATTTTAAAATAAGTGTTTTCCAACATTCAAAAGAGTGTTAGGTCAGATCCTCTCCCCCTGTGTAGTGATGTATGAATACTGGTTGTTTCCCTACTACTGTTCTGGAAGGCCAAGTTTAGAATATAGCTTCATTTCCCTGAAGACTTAGGTTTACTATGACTTATGACCCCCTTGCTTAACTTGCTAGATAATTATTTTATTTAAAAAGTTTTTACAAAGTTACATTTCCTTCAAAGGGATAGTAAGCAGAGAAGTTACAAAACTGTCTCCCTAAATCTTAGTGACACACTCTTTCCTATGCCATGTTGGTTTCTGGGAAGAGTGAGCTCTGACTTTATATAGTTTCCACATAGTATTTTCTTGACAAAGTTCATTTCCTAATGAAACATGGCCAGTAGATGGATGGGCTACTTCAAGCAAAAACACTTGAGATATTATCCCACTTCTAGTAAGTCTTGTCATGGACTCTAAATTCAAGACTTTAATGGCTCACTGTCTTGATATTTTAATTCTCATAAGATACCCGCCACTTCCAACCTCCTGCCCCTAGTAGCAGGTAGGACAGAACAAGCACAAATAAGTAATTAAAAGAGACCTATTTCCATGGGCCACATGTAGACCTCATATGGGAGAGTCTAAGATCTTCCCCTATAACACTGACTTTCACTTTAATACAGCTTACCAAAAAAAAAAAAAAAAAAGCTAGACAAAGAGCTAGGTCTTGGCTCATATCTGTTTTCATGAGACCCCACCAGCTTCCCTAGAATGCTTCCATGGCTTTGCTAAACATTCATTTATTTATATCTGCTTCCTCTGGCTTCCCTGACTCAGCTATTCTTTCCATCTTATAGCTGAGTTAAGTGATCAACTCCTCTATCCATCTCTGTCAGTTCTCTTATTTACCTGAGCAGATACCACCTTCAATACTGATACTTATTTTCTCTCCTTTATTGGCTTTTGCCCTCATGATGAGACTCCAGGTAGAAGTAGATCTCCAAGCCCTTCAGCATGCTAAAGTAAATGAGAAGTTTGAAATATCCCTGGAAGGATTGCCACATATGAAAAGGGTATCTAAAAAATTCAGAATAAAACAAAAATTGAGCAAGCCAAAAAACGAAATTCCAAGGAAAAACTCCTAGAATTGATTATTTTTAAAATATTATTTAATATTTTATTTTCCCCCAATTACACATAAAAGCAATTTCAACATTCTTCTTTCTCAAACCTTGAGTTCCAAATTCTTTCCCTCTTTCCATCTTCTCCCACATTGAGAAGGCAAGCAATCTGACGTTGTCCATATATGTGCAGTCATACAAAACACATTTCCATGAAAGTCACTCTGTGTAGGAAAATAGACCCCCTCCCCAAGAAAAAACAAACCAGGAAAAGTAAATAAAAAAGTTTCATTGATCTGCATTCAGGCTTGACCAGTTTGTTTTCCTTTGAAGATGGACGATACGTTTCATCATAAGTCCTACAGAATTGTCTTGGATCATCATATGGCTAAGAATACCGAAGTTATTCATAGTAGATCATCCTACAATATTGCTGTTACTCTGTACAGTGTTCTCTTGGTTATACTCATTTCACTTTGGTTCAGTTCATGTATTTCCACATTTTTCTGATAGTATCCTGCTCATCGTTTCTTAAAGCACAATAGCATTTGATCACAATCATATGCAACAAATTATTTAACCATTCCCTGATAGATGGACATCTCCTCAATTTCCAATTCTTGCCACCACTAAAAGAGCTCCTATAAAATATTTTTTACACATAGATCTTCCTTTTTTATAACTTTGGGATACATACCTAGTAGTGATATTGATTGGTCAAAGGATATGCATGGTTTTACAGCCTTTTGGGCATAGTTCCAAATTGCTCTCCAGAACGGATGAATCAGTATAAAAGTTCAGCAATTGTACATTAGTGTTTTAATTTCCCCACATCCCTTCCAACATTTGCCATTTTCCTTTTCTGTCATATTAGCTAATCTGACAGGTGTGAGGTACAAGCTCAGAGTTGTTTAATTTGCATTTCTCTAATGATTTAGAGCATTTTTACATGGCTATAGATAACTTTGATTACTTTGAAAACTGCCTCTTCCCATAGATCTTTGACCATTTATCAATGGAGGAATGACTCTTATTTCTGCAAATTTGACTTAGTTTTCTATATGTTTAACTGAAGTCTTTGTCAGAGAAAATCACTGTAAATTTTTTTCACAGTAATGATTATCAACTATATATTACCTTCCATCCTATTTTTCCTTGTTTATCCTGCTCTCTCTGTCTCTGTCTCTCTCTGTCTCTCTGTCTCTGTCTCTCTCTCTCTCTCTCTCTCTCTCTGTCTCTATCCCATCCACACTCAAAAGTATTTTGCTTCTTTTACTGACCTTTCTTCTATGTGCTTCCCCTCCTTCTCTTATCCTCTTCCCTTCCTACTTACCTATATGGTAAGGTAGATTTCTACACCCAACTGAACGTGTATGTTATTCCCTATTTGAGCCAATTTTGATGAGAATAAGGTTCATGTGCTTTCCTCCCTGCTTCGCCCATTTTACCCTCCATTGTAAAACCTCTTCCTGGCCTCTTTTATGTCAGATAATTTATCCCATTCTTCAATCTCCCATTCCCCTTCTCCCTGAACATTCTTCTTTCTCATCCCTGAATTCTATTTTATGTTTAGATAATCATACCATGACATTCAACTCACACCTCTGGTTTCTGTTTATTTATACTCATCCTAACTTCCATGACAATGAGAAAGTGTTTAGGAGTCATAAATATCATTTTTCCCAAGTACAAATATAAATAGTTTGACCTTATCAAATCCTTTATGATTTCTCTTTAATGTTTACCCTTTATGCTATTTTCCTATCTTATATTTGAAAGTTAAATTTCCTATTCAGCTATCGTCTATTCATCAGGAATGCTTGAAAGTCCTCTCTTTCATTAAATGTCCATTTATCCCCCTGAAGAATTGTTCTCAGTTTTGCTGGGTAAGTAATTCTTGGTTTTAATCCTAGCTCTTTTGCCATCAGGAATATCATGTTCAAAATCCTCTGATCCTTTAATGGAGAAGCTGCTAAATCTTGAGTTATCCTGACTATGGCTCCATGATATTTGAATTATTTCTTTATGGCTATTTGCAGTATTTTCTCATTGACCTGATAGTTCAGGAATTTGGCTATAATATTCTTGGGAGTTTTCATTTTGAGATCTCTTTCAGGAGGTGATGGGTGGGTTCTTTCCATTTCTATTTTGCCCTCTGGTTCTAGAATATCATGGTAGTTTTCCTTGATAATTTCTTTAAAGATGATGTCTAGGCTCCTTTTTATCATGACTTTTAGATAGCCTAATAATTCTTAAATTATCTCTCCCATATCTCTTTTCCAGGTCATTTTTTTTCCCTTGGGATATTTTGCATAGTCTTCTATTTTTCTATTATTTTGATTTTGTTTGATTGTTTCTTGATGTCTCATGAAGTCATTAGTTTCCCCTTGTCCAATTCTAACTTTTATGGAATTATTTTCTTCAGTAAGCTTTTGTACCTCCTTTTCCATTTGGCTAATTGTACTTTTTAAACAGTTCTTCTCTTCAGTGAATTTTTATATATCATTTTCCCATTTGGACAATTCTGCTTTTCAAGATATTGTTTTCTTCATTGGATTTTTGTGATTCTTTTGCCATTTGGTCTATTCTGTTTTTTAAGGTGTTATTTTCTTCAATGCTCTTTTCTATGTCTCCTTTACTAGCTGTTAATTCTTTTTTTCTTGATTTTCTTGCATCAGTTTCATTTCTCTTCCCAATTTTTTCCTGTACCTCTCCTACTTGATTTTTAAAACCCATTTTGAGCTCTTCTATGGCCTGAGACCATTGATATTTTTCTTAGAGACTTTGGATTAAGGAATTTTGACTTTCTTGTCTTCCTTTGAGTGTGTATTTTAATCTTCTTTGTCAACATAGTAGCTTTCTATGATCAGAAGGTTTTTTTTTCTATTGTTTGCTCATTTTCTAGCCAATTTCTTGACTTTTCACTCCATGCCAAAATAGGGCTCTGCTTCCCAAGTGAAGAGAGCGTTGTCCCAAGCCTTGGGTTTCTTGCAGCAGTATTGAGAGATATTTCTAAGAAGCCATAAGTTTTTAGCTCTTTCAAGATGGTATGATCTGGGAAGAAGTGTGCTTACTACTCTCCTGTATGGTGCACTAGTTTGGGAGCAACCACTCCACTTCAAATCCTGGAACCATGACCAAGATGCCTGCTACCTGTGAGATGCAAACTCTTCTGTGCTAGTACTCCCCCTCACATTGCAACTAAGACCCAGGACAGCAACCCAGATCCAAGTATAAGCCATGCAACAGAGTCTTGACCCTGGTGCTAGCAAAGGGCTCCTTGTAAATTTCCTTCTGACCCATTGTCCAGTCTCCTTAATGTCTGTAGACTGAAAGGTCTGGAAACTGCCGCTGCTGCCACTGATTCAATCACCCTGAAGCTTGCTCCTGATTTGCCGTGGCCCAGTCTGGACTGGCATGGCCAGAGCTGAACTATACTCCTCCTCACCTTGGTGCAACAGAGCTTTCCTGCCAACCTTTTAAATTGTCTTGGGATGGAAAATTATTTCAATCTGTCTTTTTCTGGGTTCTGCTGCCCTAGAATTTGTTTAGAGTCATTATTTAAAGGTATTTGGAAGGGTTTAGGGGAGAGCAAGTGAGTCCTTGCCTTTATCCATAATAGAGAAAGGTATTATCCCATCAAATTATTTTTATGAGACAGATGTGATTCTCATTTGCAATCTAGGGAAAGTTGGAACAATGAAAGAAAATTATAAACCATGCTCACCAAGAATTTTGATGCAATTTTTTTTAATTTGCAGCAATGTGTCAAAAAAATTGTTCATTATGTTCTTAGACATATAACATGCATGTATGAGTGGTTCAACCTTAGAGGTAATTTGAATAATTAGTAACATGATAATAAAATAATCATATAAAGAGATGCAGTAAAACTATAAAACATAGCACTTATATGTGGAAAAATTGTTTTAAATGATGAAATAAGTAAAACAAGCATGAGAATTCAAGGTCTGCTTCTTATAATGGTCAAATATGTATCTAGAAGACTGCAGATTAGAGGAATCATGAATTCTCTCAATATTCTCCTACAAAAACAACTTTAAAATAATGCATCATATTTAATTCTGGAGTGCCATGCCCAATGAAAGATTGATGTGATGCATTTTTCTAGCTCGAGGCAGCTTAGGAGGTCAGAAGGAGAGGTCTGTGACACTAGGTGAGGGCTGGCCTGGAGCAGGCATGGGGGTAACCCCAGCTGTGGGCCTTAGATGTTGTAGTCAGGACAGCATAAGCAGCAACAGTTCTGGGAGCTATTACTGCCTCGAGACAGTAAAGAAATTGAACAATTGGTCAGAAAGAGATCACTAGCGACTCCTGTCTGGGTAATGGGTGTGGGACCAGGCACTTCTTGGCAATTCCATTGCTGGTTACAAAGTTCTACATCATAGTTCCAGATCAGAGTGAAGAGTGCTAGTATTTGCTATTGCAAAGAAGGAGAGGAACTTCTTGGGTAAGGACCAAAGCACAAACTACAGTGACCACACCTCTTCCCAGCTCATACCACCTTGGAAGTGCCACCAACTTATAGACTCCCAGAATTAGTTGTATAAGTATCAGAGCAAAAAAGACTGGAGTTTGGGACAGTGAGCACTCTAATACTCCATTTATGGGAAAACTAGAGATCAGTTTACCACAAAATAAGTTTACAATAATACCTCACACCCTATACAAAAACAAATTCCAAGTAAATTCTCATTATCCAAACTTAAAAAAGAACTTTAGATCTGGATTTCATCTACAAATGAAAATTGCAACATATTCATGCATGCCCATTTGTGTCTCTTGCCCATATACGTGCTCCTCCCTTCCCTCAGAAGTCCAAATTATTTTACCTTGGATAAGTAGATTCGTAAATTTGGTAAATCATAATTTAAATAAGTAGAATATCAATTTTCTCCTCTTTAAAATTAGATTTGGACTATATGATTGGTAAAGTCCATTTCTATACTTGTCAAAATTCGTTATAATTACTCTTAGTATGTTTTTGATAGAGGCTTAAAACAAGAAATTTTGCAATTCTCATTACTAATTTTTATCATCATCTTTAAAGACTTAGTTATATTATCTGGTCTTGAATATACCCCATTTTCTACATGTACCCCTATCAGAGTATGTCAGTCAATGGTTTTAAACTCCTGTTCCTCCTCAACCACATCTCTCACAGAGGTGCATTCCTGGAACAAAGGAAATTTGGAAATGTATAATTCACAGCTGAAGGAGGAACTAGTATAACCAAACAGGATAATGAAGTGGCACTCGATAAAAATGGCAAATTAAACATTTGATTCAGATTTAATAATCTCAAGGAATTAAGTCTTTTATATATTGTGATTCAATGCACTATTTCTCTAGTATTAACCTTACTTCTGGTTTCTTTTTTTTTTCTCTGCCAAAATAATGATACCGAAAGGGGGATGTATACATTTTTATTTAAAGAATTAGACCATAAATGACATATGTTGCTAACTCATCAAACACATAGATGGACTTATCTAGAAAGAATGCTTTAACCCTCTCAATTAATTTAAAAAGCAATATATGGAAGTGATACACACATATGTGTGTATATATAGACATGTATGCATATACATATATGTATGTGTACATATAATCCACATGACAAGATTTTGTTTTCCTTCTAAATAAATTTTTGACAGCACTATTGTCTCCTTCATCATCCTAGACAATGTGTATGTTTCATTTAATTAAACTAGTTCTAGTTCTTTTAAGATAGCCAAGACCAAAAATTGTGTCGAGGAAGGAGATAGAAAGCAAGTTCATTCATTTATTTCCTTGAAAAGATTTTTTTTAGTTCACCTTCCAAAATTGCTTCATGTGATACCTACCATACTTTGACTAGAACACAGACATGTTAGCTATGAACCCAATTAACAAATTTGACAATCGTTTCAACAAGTGAAGTGTGAAGGTCCATTTTAAAGTGGCACTTCTGACAAGTGTAAACTCATCATGCAAAACAGGCTGGTGCCATTACTTCTGAAAGAAAATGCCGGAAGTGGATTCTTCTGTCAGCAAGTCTTCAATCAGATACAGTATAGTTAGTTAGTTATTCCTGAGAGCACACATGTGAACACGCAGAGGTACTGAGATGGGGGGAACTTGCTCCGAGCATATATTGGCAGTGCAGATTGATGGGCAGGAATTGTAAAAGCCAATGCATGTGAAATGCACTTATTCTGTTGTGATACGCCAAGAGAAGAAAGGTATAACATATTTGGGAGGAAGAGAAAGTGAGATGGAAGGGAATCATACGCCTAATTGCAAAGACATATTAAAATGGACAATCCGAATTTTAATAATCGTTAAACATAACCTTCTCTGACCCATTTTGCGCCCTTGTCCTTTTATCATATTTCTCTAACAAGATTGAAAGTGGAATGGACATTTTGTCTTCCGTTTTGGGGTAGGGGAGATGTGGAAATTCCTTTTGAATATCACAATCAGGATTGAAATAGAACATTACAGACCAAGGCAAACAGAGAAGATGGTGGGAAGCTACATTTCACAGCCACGTAGCTATCTATTGTAACTTTCCTCCCACCCTCTAGTCCTCTGCAAATCAGCACCTTCCCATGCTAGGTAGGTAACCCTCACAATGGACATTCTGTTTCTTGGGCGATTAAAGTGTTAATTCATTAGGCCAGACAATATCCGCCATTTTCCACCTTGGCAGAGACAGACTCTGTCATCCCCTTAATAGAACTCCGCTGGAAATCAAACACAATTTTTATTCCAGGGAATGATTACTGTGTCTTGTTTAATTCTTGCCTAACAAATGTCAGCACTAATGTATTACAGATTATTCAGTCAATTTGATGGTTCCAGGTGAAAGAAAAGAACACAAATCTCTTCTTTTAGTGTAAAAAGGGTCAGCTGGATGACTTCCTCAGCAGGAGCTGAGATGAGGCTTGACATGAATCAATCAAGGGGGCTCAATTTTACAGTTATAGTGCCTAATGCCTAAACATGAGCGGGCGGGTGGAAATTAGCACCCGATTATGAGCATACATGATCTTCCCCTGGAAGACAATAATATTGGCATTAAGCTTCTCAAGAGGGAAGATGCTTCTGGTTTTTAATATGTCTTAAATTATGTCAGGAAAAACACTGGAACATCACACAAAAGCCACAGTCAGTGTATATTGCTATCTCATAAAGCTGGAGATCTTTACAACAATATTGACACAGGAGCAGGCAAGCAAATGTCAGCCAATATAACATATGAAATACTTAACGTAACCAATTTTCAGCTGTCAATCAGCAGGGAATAATGACTGATGCAAGGAATCAATACCCCACAATTGAATTCCAGCTCACAAACTTGTTTCGTTCTGCGCTATAAAAGACTGTCAAATGTCACACCCCAAGAGATGCAACAGGATTCCAAAGATTTATTTATTTCAAGCTCTGAAGTCTATTAGCAATACCGCTCCTTGTGCTATTGGAAAAGGAGCTTCGATGACATTAAATTTTCAGAAATGACAACTTGTTGTTTCAGTGGCCAATTAAAGATGGCATATTCTACTTCCTCAGGCCTAGGTTCACTTATTTGTTTATTTATTTATTTATTGTTTGGAAGGGGGACAACATAAAACAAATATGATTACACTCAACCAATTATTGGGCTCTCAACAAGCAAATCTTTGACAAAAATTTTCAAAGAATCCGTTCATGTGGCCAATTATTTTAAAACGATTCCTTTTATATGACATTAAGCCCAACTTATCCTGCCTTTAGCTTGCATGTACATGATTGTTTCCCCTATTAGACTGTGAACTCTTTGAAAGCAGGCATTGTGTTTGCCTTTCTTTGTATCCCCTCACCTTAGCACAGTACTTGGCACATAGTGAGAGCTTAATAAATGTTTGCTGATAACTTACATAAAGCAGCTAATGTCTAAACATTAAGCCTCTCCAATGCAGTTTTGAAGTAAGGCAAGTGACTAAAAGTGAATGGACTTCACAAACTCTGCCATTTTCAATTATTAGATTAAGAAAAGATAATATTTTTATTTCATATTTTCTACTGCTTCTGTCCCATGAGAAAAACAGATTAAGCTCAAAAAAAGCAAATCCCAAGATCTGGCTAATTACAACCTAAAGTCCAGGGAAATACTCTTTGTCACTGGCCTGATTTTGGAACCACTGGATGTTCATGGGCTTCCAAAGTAACAAACATGTAGAGTGTGCATCATATCTTTCTATCTCTACATTTATCTGTATATTTCTTTGTATTTGCATCTGTTGACACAAACATGGAATTTTATGGAAGCATTCAAATTTGTAAAGTTGAAATTTTAGATAGCATTATTTTCCCAGTCATAGCTTGTACTCCGAAGAATATTACATATGCGTGTATACATACATATATATACAAACATACAAACATACATACATACATATAAATATATACATATATATATTCTGAATGGAAAAAGAGTGACAGCTTCCTCTGTCCCTTATGTTTCAGTATTATTGTATTGAGTTTGTTATTGGATAATCAATTTATCCTTATGGTTTCATTTTATGTTATTGCGATAAGGAAAAACCAAAATCTGCAACACTTTATAGTGTGTGGTTAACACAGAGCTTGGTAATTTGGCATAATTGTCATAGCCAGTTCTCCAAACTAATTTTTGTTTCCTTCACATGTACCCATATTTTTTCATACCATTCTTCCCAGGCTTCACTGTGTAGTTACATGTATCTCATGGACTACCATTGTAACATTAAGTACATGGGGGGGAAATATACTTCTCTCTCATATTCTTGTAATCAAAGATGGCAGAAGGATATTTTGAATGTTTTTAGATGATGTTTTCTTGGTACAGAATTTAATTCAACAAACTGCCATTATAGCCCCTGAGCATAAAAAAAAAAAAAAAAATTAGTCCCTGCCCTTCAGATACTTATGTACTATTTTGGGGGTAGGATAATACAATAGATAAGGAAATAAGTATATCTATTTATCTATCTGTAAATAAATAGGTGTGTGTGTGTATATATATATATATATATACGTATATATATATGTATATATGAGTATGTGTATAAATGTATATATGTGTATATATGTATGTATACACATATACGCACACAAAATAATCTTAAGTGCTTTCAAGAGGAAGAGAGTACATCAGTTGGGGCATGGGGTTCAGAAAAGGCCTCTTTCAAAGTCCTTTAATTGTTCTTTGAAGGAAGCTAGGGATTCTACTTGGGGACTGATGAGAGAGTATGTTGCAGATGTGGGGAACCCTTCATTTAAAGGTACAGAGGGGAGGATGGATTATTGTATATGGAGAACATGTAGAAAGACAGTTGGATTAGAAGAGGGTATCTGGTTGGAATAATCTCAAATAAACCATAAATACAAATATAGCATTGCAGTGTCATGCTCTCATTATGTGCAGAAATGCAATGTTCTTCACAATTTATAAATGGGAATAGCATACAGTAAAGACAGAGTAAATCTGAATATGCTGATTAAAGCTGGCAAAGAGCATCTTGGACTGCACTCCTGTGTCCTTCATTTGTTCCTTTCTGAGAATAACACTGAACTGCAAAAGTTGAAATGGAAAAGCCACTCGTGTGTTGTCTAATTTCAACCACAGAAGCTGCTCTGCTCTCTGGGTGACTTTATGAGGGAATAAGATTACAGGCCACAAGAGCATCTTTATTTCCCACCTGTAGCTTCTAACAACATTTTATTAAGGCTTTTCTCATCTTCTCTCTTTGACCTACAGGGGATGAAAATCTAACAGCTGTTACAGGACCCTTAGCAAAGTGGCATTAACATAAATTAACAATAGGAGCTATATTTATGTGGCTTACTAATATTTTTACAATGTCGGTAAGACAAAAAAAAGTACCATTATATAAACAGAAAAAAGATGCTTGATAAGATTAAACATTTAAAGAAATATTCTTCTCTTCCAGAAAATGTCAACATTGCTATTTAAAAACAAGTGCAAAACACACATTTTGGATGGTACATCAACACTATAGAAATCATATTGCTGCTTTTTTTTTTACCTGTTTAGACAGCTTTTAAAATGTGTAATTTCTTGAACATTCCTTTGCATCAAAATCTAATAGGAATAACTATGCGGAAAATGGGCAACTAGGTAGTGAAGTGGATAGAGTGCTGATACTGGAGTCAGGAAAACTTATCTTCCTGAGTTCAAATCTGGCCTCAGACACTTACTAGCTCTGTGACTTGGGGCAAGTCACTTAATCCTGCTTGCCTCAGTTTTCTCACCTGTAAAATGAGCTGGAGAATGAAATGGAATACTACTCCAGTATCTTTGCCAAGGAAATTCCAAACAGGGTCCCAAAGACTCAGACAGAAACAACAAAAATATGAAAACCAAAGTTAAATGAATATATATTTTAGTAGGATGGTTACGGAGATCGCGAATGACTATCTGAGTAGTTTGAAGAGCATCTAGACTATGTTTATGAAACATTTGGAGGGAAAAGGCACTAATTATACTAGTAGATAGTTATATAAAACTTTAAGGATGCAGGGCACTTTATGTAGGGTAACTCATCAGAGATCTACAAAGGCTTGTGAGGTAGGTGTTATAGGTATTACTAATCCCATTTTTCAAATGAAGAAACAAGCCCAGAGAGATTAATGGATTTGCCAGTTTTACTGAACCAACCAATATCAGAGGCAAAATTTGAACATGGGTCTTCCTGATGCTAAGTTCAACATAGCCTTCACTATACCATACTTCCTTTGACCACCCATGGTAAGCCTTAGAGTTGGAAGACCGTCTTAGATGATTACCACTTCTTCCCTCTTCAGTTTTCAAATGAGAAAAATGAAGCCCAGAGCATTAAATGACTTGCTTATGGTCACAGAGGTTGTAAATAATAGGACTGTGATGCCTTGATGAGACAGCCTAATATAGTAGAAATAACATTAACTAGAACTTGAGATAAAAAAAAAAAACCTGGCTTCAAGTACCGGCTCTGTTGGGCAAGGTGTTTGTAATTAGTTTACTCTTCTCAAAAATAGAAATCAAATTTGCATCATGTAGTCATAGCCCTGTTGTGTGGATCGAATGCAGTGAGATAGGAAAATGGATTCTTAACTTTAAAGTGTTCTATAACTGTAAGCAGACAAATATCTGTATCTCATAAATACAATGGCACAGATACACACAATTAAAATATGCAGATAGAGACACAAAATAACAATAACATTTTCTTAATTTCTACAGTACATTCAAAAATTAGGAAAAATGCATGTTATCAGAAAGACTTCTTTTTAAATGTTGATGCTTAAATTTTGCAGTGTTTTTGTAGCGTCGACGTCTTTTTTTTCTTAAAAGGTAAATGAGTTTTCCAGACATGATCACACTAATTTTTAGTCACTTTAGCGCATAACGATCTATTAAAGACTATCACTTTTAGAGACTGTGGGTTTCGTTCTTGAAATATTTGTCTACAAATTTTGCTACTTTTAGATTCATTGGACATGACTGAAAAAAGACTGAGCAAAAACAATTAATAATACTACACTACTTATTTTGATGTGCCAATTGAATCCATGGCAACTGATAAGACCACAAAAGGAAGGAATGTAGAGAAAGAAGAGGGCCAGGGACAAATGCTTATTTCAAGAAGGTATATCAGGCAAAAGGATATTTGAAAGAAAAATAAGTTTAAGAAACTCAAGGTTGTAGAGCTTAACCTATACCCAACAGGAATCTCCCCTTTAATATCATAAGAAGTGCACACATAGTTTCTATTTAAGGATATGCACTAAAAAGATTTCTGTTATCTCCTGTGGCAACCCATTTTAGTATTCTTTACAGTTGTGATTATCATGAAGGTTTCTAAAATATAGAGTTGAAACTTCCTTCTTCTAAAGTTCATAGTTTAACCTCTGGGGCCAAGCTGAACAAGGATTAACCCCTCTACTGCATAACAATGCTTCCAATATTTGAAGTCAGTCATTGTTGTCATCATCGTTGTTGTCGTTGTTGTTGTTGGTTGTACTTTGTTCTCAAAGGGAACCATGACATCAAGAAGGTGATGCCATGACTTGCAAGTAATTTGGATTTAAGTGAGGAGGGCTGTACAAAGTTATCAGCCTCACTGTCTCCTCCAGAGCCATCTGGGCACAGTGGCAAGATATAAACCAGGATGACTGGAGATGGCTATGGATGCAATGGGAGACCTTGATGTCTGTAAACTAAGGTGCTTCTCAAGTCACAGTTTGACTGAGGCAATGCCCATTTAGGGATTAAGACTAGGTAATAAATGAGTCAGAGAATGACCCCTTTTACTTAGTTAAAATTAAAAAAAGGAACAATCTGGGAGGGGAAGATCCTCCTCGTTTCTGACTAAAAGAGAAACAATTACTAAATCTAGCCAGTAAGCCCCAACATATCTTTTTAAGTTTGAGGAATCAAAATTTACATTCTTTTGGGAAGAGCACCCTCAGGTAAGGGTATAATAGTCTATATGGACAGAGAGAGAGGAAGGAGAAAAGAAAAAGGGAAGGGAAGGGAAGAGAAGGGAAGGAAAGGGAAGGGAAGGGGAGGGAAGGGAAGGGAAGGGAAAGGAAGGGAACAAAAAAGAACTGACTTGACCAGCTGGAAGTGTCCAGTTGGGTCCCCAGTGGGATAGCTTTTACTCCTCCTCCTCCTCCTCCTCCTCCTCCTCCTCCTCCTCCTCCTCCTCCTCCTCCTCCTACTACTACTACTACTTTTACTACTTATTTGTTCTTCTTTCTTGAAGAGGATCACGATATCAGGAAGGTGATGCCATGACTAGCAAGTGAGGGAGGGCAATGAAAAGTCACCAGCCTCATTGTCTCCTCCAGAGCCATCTGGGTCCATTGGCAAGATATACATCAGGATGACTGGAGATGGCCCACCATTGGAATTAATTGGATAGGGGACTGACATGTTCAGACCCATATTATAGGAAGACCAATTTCATGAGGGAATGGAGGATGGACAGAAGTGGGAAGATACTTGAGGTAGAGAGAGCAACCCCTCTTCCATATGACAGTGCTTGAAATATTTGTAGTCAGCTATCACAGAACTGAAACTTTAGTATCCTGTCTCCCAGTCCACTATATATTAAACTATGCCATATTGCATCCCATTATATACCACCTATACTTCCCTTCTTCAGTCTGGAAATTCTATATTCCTTCATCTAATTATCATGTGAAACAGTCTCTAATTCACTTATTAGCCTTGTCCTTATTCTCTAGATGTGCTCTGATGTGTCAACCTCTATCCTAAAATTCATCTCCTGATAACTGAAAGATCATGGAAGGAGGTAGAGACGAGATGATGGAGCAGCAGAGATCCTCTCCTGTCCCTCCAAAAAATCCCTTTAATAGATCTAAAAAAAATCACCCGACCGAATATTGATGGGTAAACCCAAGAAAAAGTCAGAGAAAAACTGATTCAGCCCAGATCAACATAGAGAGACAGAGAGTTCCATACACACTGAGTCAGGTTCTGTTCAGGAACATGCCATAGAGATCACTGTAGGTCTCAAGAACTGTGTACCAGATAAGATGAGATACCTAACCCACACAAAGCCATCAAAAACTTGCAAGGTATAGGAACAGATATGAATTGCTATTTACTACCCAGTTCAAGGCCACAGATCCAAGGCAAACTGAGGAGACACCTGTGCCCTGGAGGTGACTTTATTGGGTTAGAAGCAGTATCAGACAAAAGGCTTGGTATTTAGTCAATAACAAGCTCAGAACCAAACATTAGCTATGTGGCTCAGACCCCAGAAGAGGAGCGGAGTTGCCATTCCCACTTCTATCCCAGTTTGTAGTTAGCAGAGACATAATTAGGGTAATAACCCTGAATGGAAGCTTATAGTTTTGTCACTCTAGACCAAGAGAGCTTTCCAGCTTACTAATAGTCACTCAGGCCAGGAACAGTCTCCTAAAATTCCAAAAGAGGCAATCGATAGACCTGTTGCTTAACTATAAATCCAGTTTGGTAACTTGCAGAGCTCTATGTTTATAGAGGAATACAGAGTTGTGCTGTTCAACAACTAGACTTTCTGGGGTGTGGGAGGAAGGATATAGAAACATTTTAGGTTTAACCTATGTTATTAACACTTTTATAAGTCTAGACAATAAAATAATAAATCTAAACCCTGATTTGTAGTAATAATAGATTTCTGAGGCTTAAATGCTCAAACTGGAAATTTAACAATTGGCTCTAGCTCCAGTACTACCCTAAATTTAGTATAAATTATTGTAGAGTTGCTCTGTAAGCTAAAATGCCAGTGGACATAATATTCTTTTTTTTTTCTCTTTCTTGGACTAACTTATAATTTCAATGGCATAGGAAATTTCCAATAAGTTATTGGTGGTAAGTTGATGGAAAGCTCCAGTTTACAGTTAGGTAATTCCTAACAATGTAGAGGTATGAACAAGACATGAGAGATTAAGTGACTGTCCACATTCACATAATTAGCCAATTTATATGTAGTACCCAAACCTAGATCTTCCTTATTCCCTGGTTAGTTCCACACCCACTACATAAATGTAGTATTTAACCATCAAAACTTACTATGTGCTTTTTTCAGACCATATTTATGAAAACTGTATATATATTAAATATTTAGAAATTGTGACCAATTTAATGCAGAAATTTCTTTTGCTCAATTATGCATATTTTTTCTTAAAGGTATTTCTTTTGTTTTATTGTCTTTTGTTATCTTTTCCCCTTCCCCTTCCCTGTTTCCTTCCCCTTTTCCTTCCCCTTTCCCTTTCCCTTGTCCTTTTCCTTCCCCTTCCCTTCCCTTCCTTTCCCTTCCCTTCCCTTCCCTTCCCTTCCCTTCCCTTCCCTTCCCTTTCCTTTCCTTTCCTTTCCTTTCCTTTCCTTTCCTTTCCTTTCCTTTCCTTTCCTTTCCTTTCCT